>CM060105.1:11450205-12050205 GCA_030522415.1 Channallabes apus | reverse complement strand
ATACTGCATATAGGTTTCATATATGCGCATATATCCTCATATAGGTTCTTTCCATGTGGGAACCAAAAGGACAAAGCAATAATCAAAGTCAATGGGAGGCAAAAAGTCGAAACCGGAATACACAACCAAATATCAAAACGCCAAAATCACAACCTCTTTCCCGCGTCTCTCCGGTTTATATATATGGTCGCGCTAGTCCATGACGTCACTCTCAGGGCAGAAGCGACCGGGTGGAAGGTCAGGTAGCTGCCGATGTCAGAAAACCTGGAGTGGAGTCTGGAGCGGCGCGCGACCAGGACATGATACACACACGCGGCGCAACGGAGCATTTATACAAAGCATAATATTTTTATTATTTTAGCATTTTCATTCATTAATTTTTTACTCAGTAGCGAATATGATTTAAAATGTAGTGAATTACAATACTTCAAACAAAACGTACTGAAGTAAAAGTAAAATTACAGATTTTAAAAACTACTTTAAAAGTAGAAATACACAAAAAAGCTACTCAATTACAGTAACGCGAGTAAATGTAATTTGTAATTTGAGAAAGACGGTTACCGCACGGGCATGAAACACTAAACTCGGCCATTATATCTGGTGTGTTTTATTGCTTTTTTTTCTCTCTGTTTAGAACGGCTTTTTTTTTAAATGCTTGCTGCACACACGCGATCACAAGTCGGCATGAAGACAAATGATCTGAGGTTTTGTTGCCGGCTTTCCGATATTTATAACCTCCACCTGATCTAATCAGATGACGTCACCTGACCGAGGTTATATATAGCCAGATAATGGCGTTTTTCCACACATGCTTCACGGCCGGCAATGCGACAAGATAGTTCCCATAAGCGTTCTAACGCAGCATTGAGTGAAGCCTCGAAAAGGGAACAGTTTTGCACATTTGCTAGTCTGTCGCCATGTATTATGCTGAATGATGTCCTAACCTACAACAGAAAAGAGTAGGAGATATGAGTGAGACGAAGAGGAGAGCTCAGAGACAGGCATGGTGTGTTTACCAAACAAGACACAGAAAAAGTGTGAGAACAGAACAGACAGTTCTGATTCTGATCCCCCATTATGAAGCAGAAAGTTCTCCCACCCCAAGGTAGACCTGGAACATGATGAAAAAAATTCACAGAAAGAGAATTTATAGATTATACAGGTTATGTATTCTTTTTTTTTAATAAACTGTGTGATATGAGCAGTTGACCCTGCTCTGACCCCATCTATACTGGGATATGTGAAGATTTTTGTGAATAATTTGATAATTTGGTTTTATTTCACTGTGCAGTGATGTATACTGACAAAGGCTTAACTTAAATGTAAGTAGCTCTTTGTAAGTATACTTTTTAGCTTAGTAGAAAATCTTTTTGTCAGGTGATTGGTTATGCAGTTAATCATTGATATTTTGAAGTTAATGTCTTTTTTTGTTGTTGCTTTAATATATTTCAGTTGTTGTTGGGTAGAATGAAAAAAATGCATAAGTTCATATGGTGGTATTTAAAGCATGCAGTTTTATTTGAAAATATATAGTTATATAATTATACAGTAAGTGTGAGAGAGATTGTGTATGTGTGTACAGTATATATGAGAGAGAGAGAGAGAGAGAGAGATAGCCTTATGCCATTAATGGATTTTGAACTGGGTAAATGTTCTAATTTGATGAAATATTATGTTTGTCCAGTAAATTTCTATTAAAAATTGAATAAACTTAAAAAGCTGTGAAACTTGTTACTAAACTTTTTTACGTTGAGGCTACATATTTTATCAGTTAATTTTACAGTGTACTAACCCCGAACCTACACATGAGATAAATTAAAAATGGATACTAATTTAAAGCTCAGATCTTAAATATTCTGACTTTGCATATTTATTGATGAGCAACAACTCTATATTTTATTTCCCTAACTCATGCAGTAGGAGAGGTGATGTCACCGGACTGTTAGTGAATAACCACTACAGATCTGAGTCTGGAGCGCTTTTAAAGATCTAACGTCCAACTTCACAGAGTTTTTTTTTCTTGTCACATCCCTGTATGTACGGTGGTGCTGTGCAGTTCCTCATCCTCTCTGTCCCATCACATGTGGGACACAATCCGGTTTCTTCCCTACAGTTCTCACAGTCACTCGGCCACACGGTCAGGCAGGTGGAAGTGAAGTGTCTCTTCTAGACTCAGACTGTCTCACTTCAGAAATGGGGCTTCAATATTCTCAAGTTCAAGATGAGCTCAAGAAGTCACTGTGTGTCCTGAATCACAGCTGACCGAGTGCTTTTAAATCACATCTACAACTCAGTGATCTGAAAGATGGAGACACAGGACATTTATTCTAATCACTGGAACATGTCTAGTCATGACACCACGTGATAACTGTGTGACACTATAGGTGTGTTCGAGCTGATGCTGCGGCTGCGCAGACCGATCGGCGAGATTAGCCGAAAGCAGTCGGGGTGGAGCTGAAAACGGAGCCGTGAAGTCGGACACGTTGGGGATCTCGTTGCTTCCTCAAACATGGCAGATCACGTGGCGTTTGCCTACTTTATTGCAGATGAACTGGAAGCTGTAGAAATACCTTTTTTGTTGGAAGAAATGCAGCAGAATGAACAACGACGATAAGTTTATAAACAATATATGTGCATGTGTAAATCATTTCATTTTAAAGTAACTGAACAAATACTGTTTTACAAATCAAGCTTCTACTTAATCAAATGATGTTTTGTTTACTGGTGTTATGTTAGGCTTCTGTAAACAATAAATAATTAGCTGTAATTGCTGTTGGAGAGTAACCTACTTGTTTTGTGTTTATTGTAAAATACAACTAAGTTTTTATATTTCATGTTCAACAGTCGTGTAAACCTTAATTGTTGGAATCTATCCCAGTTCTACAAAAAACACTGAATGACAATACTTTTGAATTACAATACATGTGTATAGAATAAGTACAATAATAATAAGTACATGTTTTTATTGTATAGATTATTTCCAAAAGTACTACAATTTGTGGAGGAGGTCGTCCCCCTATACAGTCCCTGAGAATTTCACAGTCATTTCAGGCTTTCCAAAGAACAAGTGGAGGTGCGAACTACATAACGTCAACATAATTTAACTACAATTTGGTATATTCTCCTGAACCCTTATGTTCTAACTATATAGGATGTCTACCAATACATAATCTTGGTCCTGTTTATATGAATTTACAGCAAAGCAAACTGCCAGTCACACAGTGTTCTTTTCTACCTTTGGACATTGGCCAATCAGGGGTCATACCGTGGGGTAGCAGACAGATTCAACATCTCAAAATCTACTCTTGCTAAACATCTCCATGAGTTTTGTTATGTTAATACATACATGGCCCATCACATCTCCTGGTCCAGAGGCCAAAGGCTGCAAATGTCAAAGTTTGCAGAAGCAATTCTATTCTGTAATTTTAACTGGATTTTGTGACAGTGAGCGCCGCTTCTGTCACATCAGTGTGGGTCACAGTGGGAGTTGGCATGACGCCAGAGCATTTTGTCTAACAGAGGTTGGACGAGTTCTTGAAGATCCTCATTCCCTTGTTCCACAGGGAATGCATATAACTGGAGACTCTGTTTATCCTCTGTTGCCTCAACTTCTGAGGCCTTACAGAGACAATGGACACTAGACTGCTGGGCAAAGACGCTTTAACATAAAGCTAAATGCTGCCCGTGTAGTCATTGAACATGCATTTGGCATTTTGAAGTCTAAGTTCCGGAGGCTCCAGTGCCTACACATGCAGAGCATTTCAAATATCACTTCTGCTGCCTCTGCATGCTGCATAATGTTTGTTTAGGGGTAGCTCAGTGGTTAAGGCATTGGACTACGGTTCGGAAGATCCCAGGTTCAAACCCCACAACCACCAAGTTGCCACTGTTGGGCCCTTGAGCAAGGCCCTTAACCCTCAACTGCTCAGATGTATAATGAGATAAAAATGTAAGTCGCTCTGGATAAGAGCGTCTGCCAAATGCCTAAATGTAAATGTAAATGTTTAAAGCCCTGTGACCAATATGTTGAGGTAGATGATCATTTTCACCACCCACAACCCCACAACCTTGATGCATGCCATAACAGAGACCAGATTTGCAACAACATCTAGACTAAACATCTGGACCAAAACTTTGTATGTACATTTTTGAAGTAAGGGCATTTAATTAGTTTACTGCTTCATTGTGTATCCTTTTTTCTCCAAAAATATTTTTTGTTTATTAAATAAGAATTGAATGTATCTCAAGACTTTCTGAATTTCTTGGGTGAATTCCACGGTGGTGGTGTGATTTAAAAAACATGGACTCAGCATGTCATATGGATATGTGATCATTGAGAACTATTATATAGAAGTTTATTAAGGAGTTGAGATTAATTGGGTGAAAATACTAATTAGTGTTGAAAACAATGCAGAGAGGTCAATACTAAACACTTACTACATAATTCCATGTGGCATAACCTCATTTCCTAATCTAAAATTCACTTGACACCTGTTGGGTGGATGCTTACATGACAGAATATATATAGAAGTGTTGACACCTGTAGCATTTCTGTAATAGTTGGGAGAAAGTGATGGTTCACTTAACAAAAATTGTCATCATTTACCCCCCCTCAGAATGTGCTAAATGTGTAAATAGCTTTCAGATAATTACAAAGATGTTTGGAACAATGTTATCCTCCACAGACTTCCATCGTATTTCTTTTCTGTACTATTGGGGGTGAGATATTTAGTTTTTCAATGACCTTTCCTTTGAAACAGATTTTCACTTCTGTAGCTTAGAAAAAGCATAAATTCCATGTTGCAGTACCAACATGCAATCATTTGGTAGCTAACACTGGTAACCAATATGTTTTAGTCATATTGGATCTTCAGCATGAAGTGTCATCACCATAGTTGTTGTAAAAACATAACCATGGGTAATATAAACCACAAATTAACAATGCTTACACTAACCATAGTTTAACTGTGGTATTTTTTGTAAAACTGTGGTTTTGTTTTAAAATTAAAGTGATTATTTTGCCGGTGTTGAAAAATGGTAACACTTTACAAATAAAGTGTCATTTGTTAACAATGTATTAATAGACAACTAAAAATGAATAATACTTTTTTTACAATATTTTTAAATCTTCATTAATGTTATTTAATCAAAGCTAAGATTAACAAGTAACTGCACTGCACCGGGTGTGTGTTCACGGTGTGTGTGTGTGTTTAATTTAACCATGGAAGGGACACAATAGGATTGTTATAGGATTGTGGATAGGCTATAGACTAAAATTTATCATTTTGTAGATGTAATTTATATTGTGTGCTAAAAATAAAATAAATATCGGTATTGGTATCGGCGATATTGGCCCTGTAAATATCGGTATCGGATCGATACAAAATTTTGCAGTATCGCCCACCTCTACTAAAGAGACACGAAGCTGAGTGACAGCCGCTGAATCCACCGGTGAACTTTGGGGGAGGGGCCAAGCAAACTTTAACCCAGCAGCTGGGTTACACAAAAACTACCCAACTCTCTGTAAATAACCCAGAAAAATGACTCAACAGCGGCAACCCAGCGTTTGGGTAGAAAAAACAACCCAGCATTTTTTAGAGTGTAGTACTCCCAGGTTTGCTTTCCCTCCCCAGCTGCACGGTGGCGATCCTTAACTCTTTTGTAAGTAGTTAACATGTTGGTTAACTTTTTTCTAATTTTTTAGAATCCTGTTTATCCTTTTTGTGAAAAAGTAGTTTGTAGCTTTTTATAAAAAGCAGTTTTGTTGCGGAAGTAGAGTTGCTGATAAGTTTTTGTAAGGTCCAAAAGTAGCAACGTCATTTTGTGTGTGATTTCTGAAAAAAGAAGAAGTTTTTTCCAACTGCAAACACATGCATCTGGCAGTCTTAGGTGCCATACCTTGTGATTCAGGGCGGTCTATCTGGACGGAGGATGGGTTTGTGGCTTCTGAAGGGTTACCACCCACAACATCGGTTTTTAGGGTGGTAGTCGGTAGGTCCTGGCTAATGGGTGTCTGTTGCACAGGGCACTGACTGGTTTGTGGTTTTACAAAACTGAGATTTAGGGGTACAGGTGACTCAGTGGAGGTAGAGGGACATGGAGAAGGAGGTTGGGGGGAAACACTGCAGCACAAGCTAGATCACTGATAGGTGCTGTTTAAATAGAAAGCTGAACATTTAGTTGTCACTTATGTGTCCAGTATGTGTTTGTTCATCACAAGTGTTTTTTACCTTGTTTTTGTGTCAACGGCTGTAACTTTTGCCATGATGTGACCTTCTAGATTTTTCTCTCTCTGACCCGGTTTATCCCACCCTTCATTTTTTTTTACTTTATTTATTTAACAAAATCATAAAGTTTTTCGTCATTGTGAGTGCACCTAAATAAAAGTAAAGTAAACGCGGTTCTGTATTGTTTTCGGTGAACTTGAGCGCGTCAGAAAATGAACCCAAACTCCGTGTATACTCGCCTCACAGACGTGAAAAATATATACTTATAGAAAGAGAAATATCTGCTTTAATATAAACTAATGAAAAAAAATTATTACATTATGTAATTCGTATGAGAAGTGAATTATAGGCGCGCCCACTGACGACGAGATGACATGATCACCTTCAGCAGCACAGCCGAAACCAAAGGAATCACTAATTTATCAATGAATTATTAAAATGGTCAGAGTGAGTTTCCTGGCTGTTTTAACAAATATTTGAAGTAGATAACAGTAGCCCACATTTATAAAAGCATTTTTATTTATATAAAACAATAAAAAACGTTTTAAATTCATTAAAAGGTTTATTCACAACCACGTTTCAGCCATTCACACATGCATTGTGCTGTTGTTTGTCCACACTTTCAGTTTTCACCTTCTACTCTCCTCTTTCATCAAAAATGCTCCCGATATAAGCCGACACGAGCAGATTTGTTTCAGTCAGAATATTTATCAATCATAAAGAGAGGCGACATACTTGCTGATTAAACACTGCATTTTTTTTTTTAAGTGAAAGCGCGCGATGTGAGCAGCTTTAATTACTGATAATTAAATCATTATTAAATGGTGGACATAAACAGCAAAAAGAATAATATTATTCTTTTGGATTATTATTATTATCATGTTCTTTTGCTGTTTGAGCATCTGTGGAATCAGTATCAGTGCGTATCATGTCAGTTTGCTGAAACCATGAACAGTGGTGATTTTAGTTTCTCCGAGTGTATACTGTAGGTGAGAACAGCTATTCACACTTGAGGTGTATTATTTGCATTTGTATGTGTCTGACTTTGCAAAGCACACCTGTAAAACCTGTTTAAATGTAAATGCTCCTCGCTGAGCTGTTTGGGGGAGGGGCACGCTAATGACGATTTGGTCAGCTGTGTGAACGCTCGCCCGTTAGATGTTGCGAAAAATATGTTAGTATATCATGACTGAAATACAGATACAGAAAGCAAAATGTCTGCTTTTATATAAATTAATGGGGGGGGGGGGAATCAGGTTATGTAATTTGTATAAAACGCGCTCACTGCTGCGGAGACGACGAGATGACATGATCACCTTCAGCAGCACAGCCGAAACCAAAGGAATCACTAATTTATCAATGAATTATTAAAATGGTCAGAGTGAGTTTCCTGGCTGTTTTAACAAATATTTGAAGTAGATAACAGTAGCCCAAACCTGTAACTTTCCATGTAAAACAGGTACATCTGTATGAATAAATTGTTTAAATGTGATCATCTGACTTTACAGTAGATCAAAACTCGGCAAAGCGAACTCTTTTCCATTCACACACACCTGTAAAAAATGAATCATGAGGCTTGTAATTTTCATTAAAAAAATTGATGTAATAATTAAAAATAATGTACATATTTAATGTAAAAAAAATGGTTTTCTGTGTTTATTAACCATTTAATTTGAGGAACCATTTAGTCAAAAAATTTGAGAAAAAAAGGCTTCATATTTATTTTAAGAGAATTGTCTCAATTATCCGGGTTTTATTAAGTCACCTTCATTTGAATCTCAACAACAGCAGCAGAGATCAGACGCCATTTTGAAGGAACAGGCAAACAGTGTAAAATGTTAAGAAGTAAGTTCAGCCCCTTACTAATTTTTATACTTTTTTTTATTTCTTAAATAAGCTCCTTTGTTGCATTAGTGTCAGCAATATAAACAATTCACTGGTTTTATTAAGTCGCTCTGGATAAGAGCATCTGCCAAATGCCTAAATGTACTGTACATGTAAATAGGGTAATGTTACAAAGATATGAACCTAAAAATGGTTTACTATTTTCCACAGTGTTTAATATTTTAATACCAGTGAAACATGAAATAAAAGCATGTTTAACACCAAAATGCATTATGTATTCATTTCATTATAAAATGTTTCTTATATTATTAAGTAATTTTCCCTAATACATATGAGTACCTTTTGTTATCTGCTTAAATTAAAAAAGATTATTCCACTAATAATGTTAAAATCATCATGTATCTGGCTAAATAATTTAGGATATTTTACATGATTTAAGTAGATTCTGCTAGGGGGAAAAAAAATCAAGCAGTAAATACTTAAAAATAATATGCGTCTGGCTAAATAATTTAGGATTTTAAGGTGGGAACGAATAATGAATTACTGAGAAGCCATGATGATACAGCACTTCTTCTTCTTCTTCATTTTCTTCTTAATATTCTGATTCGAGTTGTCTGAAGGATAACAAGGTGGTGTTGACATTAGGGCAATTAAACCCCGATAGAATGAACAATATATTATCAAGTACGGGCTAATGCTTAACAGTTGTGCAATTATATTTCTATTCAGTAAAGAAAAACACTATTGTTATTATTTCAATTCATACTGTACAGCTGTGAGAATTGGGGCAGGAATATTATGCCATATGATTCACATTCATTTACAGTACAAAAAAAAATGTTATTAGGCTCATTTAACTTATTTACTACAGCTGCGTCCAATATAATTTAATACTGTTAACATAAATGAATAGGGTTGGTACAACAAATTTTTCAGCTGTAAATTACTGTAAGTTGATCCAACTCAAGTAAATTTAAATTTCAAGCCCTGGTCAACAGAATTCTGTGAAGGAAGGAAGCAGACAAACGGGATAAAACGGATATTTTTATTTTACACCAGCAGCAACTTACAAATGAGGTCTCAATTTGAAAAGATGTACAAACCATAAAACACCACAAATAAGTATTAATAAATAAGTAAATAAAAAACCACCAACAGAAACATTTTGTACTTTATAACTGTACGTTATGACTTTTAAATATGACCGTTAGATCCGTTGGTCAGGAAACTCCTGAAGTCAGATGCAGACACACTTTCAGTCACAAACTCCTGTGAACAAATACAGAGATAGATATTCAGTTAAAATTCATGGTACTTAATTTAGCAAATGAACAATATTTATACAGTACTTTGTTCCTCTCGCTTCACAACTCATGAGAACAGACAGAAACCAGAACCGAACCGCAAGCATGCGCATATAACCGTCGGTATTTTAAGTGTGATTACAAATATAAGAAATAGCTTAAACCAAACTAACGTGACTAAACAGCAGGTGACATTTATGTTCAGTATTTCGTTTCTATTGAGAAAGATGGGAATTAATTCCTGCTTACCTTTTCCACACGACCGCCAAATGCTTGCTTCTCAACAAGCTTGGATGCTCCGTAGTGCAAGTCAAGTGGAGTCAAGTGCAAACCAAAGTGCGAACAAATAACGAAATAAATATTATTTTGTACAGACAAATATCTGAAAAAAAATGTTTTTTTTTTAAACAAATCTCTCAAAAATCGTAAGATGTATTTTGGATTTATACTGCAAACGAAAAACGAATCCAGAGCTTGTAATTATATTGCATAACTATTATTTTGCACAAATAAATCTCAATAAAAAACAATGATATTTTATTCACAAATGTAAGACAATAAATTTTGGTTCAGTGCCGGACGAAGTGCGAGCGAATAATGAAATGAGAGGCCGCGATTATACTGCATACAGTACATATTATTTGTATAAGTTATAAAATATTATTTAGTACAACGCAATCTTTGGATCCTTGATGAGACGGCATAAATATTTAATACAGCAAATTAAATATTTTGGTTTATATTTTGGTTTATATTATATGGTTAATGTATTTTGGTTTATATTGCAAACGAATCAAGAGCCCGTGATTATATTGCATAAATATTATTTTGTACAGACAAATATCTGAATATTTTTTTACGACGAATCTCTCAAAAATAGTAAGATGTATTTTGGTTTTATACTGCAAACGAAAAACGAATCCAGAGCCTGTAATTATATTGCATAACTATTATTTTGCACAAATACTGTAAATCTCTGAATAAAACAATGATATTTTATTCACAAATGTAAGACGCGGCGCTGTCTACAGTGAAGGTCCTGAATTAGCGGACATCGGTGGCTCATTAATCGATTTTTCACTCCTTTTGCATGACAGCGTTAAGAAAGACGGCACTTTCTATACAAATTAAACATTGCACTAAATTATTTTAATAGCGTTTATTTCGACATGGGTTAACTTAACAATAACATGCCATAACAGACAAATATATAAATTAATATAAATTAATTAATTAATATCGCTAATATTTTCATGTAACATGTGGCCATGAAACGAACCGGGTTTACAATCATAGTTGATGGACAAACAGCTGATAACACTCTTCACCAGCTTCAGAAACAATGTGAAGTGTCAGTTGTTGGGGTTGTATAGCGCACTATGGAATGAATATGATGAGATGACAGAGTGGATGTTTAATACCCCTATCTCACACGCGGGGCTGTAAGTGCGGTTCATTATGATTCGGCGCGAGTTTTGGTGCTGTTATTACGTTTCCATCTTACCACGCAAAAAAATAAACATGTTTAACATGTGGAAGCTCGCGGACCTTGCAGATCTTCGCGGACCGTCGGGCGCCGGTCACTCGAGACGGATCACGGTGCCTAATACCCCTCTCTCACCCGTGTGGCCGGACTCATCTCCGTGAGCTGCCGCGATTGCCCACGACGTTCCTTTAACATTCCGCGAAGTTCTGTAAAGTCTGCAAGTTTCCGCGAGGACCAGCAAAAAACTAAACGTGGAATTTTTCACGCGGAAAGATGGAAACGTAATCACAGCGCAAAAACTCGGGGTGAATCATAATCAAGCCTGCGGCCACAGCGTGAGCCCGCGCAGGTGAGATAGGGGTATAACACACCGCATCTCACAGCGAGTCACACCGCATAAGTGAATACTGTAGGGGTATTAAACATTACAATCACCCAGAAACATGAATGGATGCGGGGTTTGAAACTCCCATGGTTATTTTCTCATTTAACTAAATCAAATTTCATAAAAATAAAACGTGTCAAAAGAAAAACCCATAAAGTCATGGATAATGGCTAATGATCAATGAAACATATTTTAAACAGAAAGCAGCGAGCAGCTGGACATCGGGACGGGGAGTGTACAGTAAGTACGACGCGTTGGTCTGGCACGCGCAGGTCTGAGCAGCTCAAGAAGCTCCATAATCTATTGCCTTGGAAGGCAAAACTTTTATTTAAATATATTTATTAATAACGACCACGGGGAAAATATGAAAAGGGCTGAAGTTTTGTCTAAAGGAAAAATGTACATGACCCACACGGCTCCACGGACGGCTCCACTGTCTTCAGTTTAACACAACACCACGCTGTATCGCTGCCTAATTGTTCGCCACCTGTTTAATATTAATAGTGATTGGCAATTGTAATGCATTAGTCACATTATGAAATAGGCTAATTAAAAGTCACTCTATTAGTTCTGATATCAAATAAAATAAAATTCTTAAACAGGTCTAATGTAATGAGAGGCCCCGATTATACTGCATACATCTTTTTTATTTATTTATTTTTTTTATTATATATTCTGGAAGTTTGCTCTATTTGTTTTAGTTATTTCTATATTTAAATCTTGATGTCTTAAACTCTAACAACTGTAAGTATTGTCGAAATAATTTTTTTTAAAGCCCTAGTGCTGTTTGCGCTGTTTTCTTTAATAATAACACTAAACAGATAAAAACAGAGAGTCTGTCTAAACAAAATAAAACCAATGTTTTCTAACTCATATTTTTTATATTTATAGTTTTACATGTTTGTTGGATGTGTAAATTATCATAATTGTAGTATTACTTCGCTACAACATATTGTTTTGACTTTATTATGACTTAAGCTCTGAATATATTTAAAAACCGATACGACGGAAAATGTAAATTTGCGCCACCTGGCGGTCATTTCACGAATTATTTTGAAATGCTCCTGGTTTATTTTGGCCGCTGCTGCGTTTCCACGGCGGTGAGTGCGACGGTAATGAGCAGTCTGGTTGTCACACCACTGTACACCCCCCTTAAATCCTGCTTAATGGAGACATACCATAATAAGAAAAATGCAACAGTAGAGAAAGGGAGAAAGAAAAAAAAAATAGAACTGCAACCTCATGCGTTCGATCAATAAAAAAAAATAGAGAGAAAAAAAATGCACTTGCAGTACAATTTAGCCGTCATAGATTCTCCAATAAGGAGTACATAAAGATTTAGGGAGGCGCCAACCCCAATCTCGTGGTAGACTAAAGAGATGCCTGTTACACCTCAAAAAGATTTCTATTATGTACTAACTCAATATTTGCTTCATAATCTCTACATCAGTCTATTTCCTTCAATCAAATCCAACTTTTTTTCTTTTGTGAAAATGCTTTTAACTAAATAAACTAAAGAACTCACTGTAGAGTCTGAATTGTCTATGTGTTGTTTGTTCATGTCATAAATCAGTCTTTTGGGAGGCTTAATGACTCTGCCAAGCCTAGTTTGAGTTACTGCAGCCTCAACATGCCTTGGCTGTGTGCACACCACATTCTCCTGTGTGATATCACTAACTCGTTCTCCTTGAATCGAGTTAGAATCCTGATCTCCTACTTCAGGCGAGTCAGCATCACTTGTCACATTTACATCTCTTCTCTCAACGTCATGTATCTCTTTGACATCACTTCTTTCCTGCCGGTTCCCAGCATCAGAACTTGCAGAATCCAAGATCCCTGATACACAATCAGACACATCAGGTACGTCCTTACAGTTTGTACGTTCATCCTCATCAAAGCCATCAAGATTACTTAATATCCAGTTTGCAGTTCTGGTATCATGGTCAACTTTGTTGTCCTGATGATCAATTTCATCATTCAGTACATCGTCCTTTCCATCCTGTTCCTGAGGGTCATCAATGGGTAGGAAGTTCACAGGCAACAAGAAATTTCTGTGGACCACTCTCACTTTGTTTGAGTTGATTTCCTGGATTCTGCAAACATTGATGTCAGGATACACAGCCATGACTACATATGGAGATGACTCCCATTTGTCAGCAACTTTTCTTCTTCCTTTTTCACCTCTGTTCGAACCAGTACTCTATCACCAACAGTCAGTGGGCTGCCTCTCACCTTTCTGTTAAAGAGTCCGCCATGTCGTTCCTGTTCTTTCAGAGTGTGCATCTGTGCTATGTGAGCTGCTTCCCGCAAATCTCTTTTCAACTTGGAGACAAAATCTTTGTAATCCACCACATCCTCATTAAGAAGCACATTTTGAAACAGGACGTCAATGGGGAGACGAGGCACTCTGCCAAACATAAGAAAGAATGGAGCAAAACCTGTTGTCTCATGCTCTGTGCAGTTGTAACAGAAGGTAAGCTGCTGCAACATCTGAGGCCATTTTGACTTGGCTTTAGAAGGCAATGTCCTGATCATGCTTCCAAGAGTTCTGTTGAATCTCTCGGCAATGCCGTTACCCATGGGGTGGTATGGTGTTGTGTGTGACTTGTCTACACCCGCCATGGTCAACAGTTCCTTGATTAACTTGCTCTCAAAATTAGCCCCTTGGTCAGAATGAATTCTTTTGGGGAATCCATAGACTAAAAAGAAATCATTCCAGAGCCTTTTCGCAACTTGCTTGGCTGACTGATTCTGGCACGGAAATGCATGGGCCATTTTCGTAAAATGATCCGTCACAATCAGCACATCCACAGATTTTCCGTCTCTGATCTCTGCTGACCAAAAATCGATACAGACCAATTCTAGGGGTTCTGATGTTCGAATACTTTCTAACGGAGCACAAGCATTGGGTTCTGAAGTTTTTCCGACCACACATCGTCGACAATTCTGCACATAATCAATATCTTTTTTCATTCCAATCCAGAAGAATCGTTGTCCTGCAAGTGACAGTGTTCTACTACGCCCTTGATGTCCCGCTGCATCATGAATTCCATGGAGAACTTTTGACTTCAAAGAAGCAGGTACAACAAACAGATACAGTTTCTTGTTTAGCTTCGGGTCCCTCTTCACCATATATAGTACTCCATTAGAGATGACAAGTTTGTCATAGTGCTTAAAGAATTTTCGTACACTTGTGGATTCCTTTGATTGTTCTTTCTTAGATGGTTTTCAACATCGTTCAATGTAATACATAATCCGACACAAAGTACTATCCTGTCCCTGTGCCGTTACAATGTTGCTGTGATGTAAAGGAGGATCAAACTGTTGCGGCTTCGGGATGACTGGTACTGTCCCTAGCATTTCGCTTAAACCACCTGTAGCATGTGCGGCCAACACCGCAGAAACTTCCTGGCTTCCAGAAGAACCTGGAGGTGAGAGTCCATTACTGGTCGTGTCATGAGAACCTTCGACAACTCCCTGCACCATCTGATGATTACTTGCATACTTAAAGGCATCTTGAACAGAGTTGTCAACAATACCACTGACATCCTTTAAAAGAGACAAGTATGGTTCAGTAATAAGACACTTTCCTATGCATGACTGGACAAATGGCTCATGGCTCAGCGCATCCGCGACAACAATTTTTGTTCCCGGGACATGCTTCAAATCAAAACTGTAAGAAGCAAGCTTTGCCACCCATCACTGCTCACATGCATCAAGTCGAGGTTTAGTCAGAATATATGTAAGAGGATTATTGTCTGTCCATGCCGTAAAGTGCCGTCCTCTCAGCCAATGGCTAAACTTCACAGATAGCCCACTTTAAGGCAAAGAACTCTAATCTGTGAGCTGGATAGTTCATTTGTGAGCGAGACAGAGTTCTGCTTGCAAAAGCTAAAGGTCTGGCAATCTCTCCACCTGGCAGAACTTGCGACAATACTGCTCCCACTCCATCGAACGATGCATCAATGGCCAAAATGAAAGGTTGGCTAAAGTCTGGGTGAGCCAATGCTACATTGTCAATTCCTATTTCAAGGTGTGCAGAGCTTCTTCACAATCTGTTGTCCAGTCAGCTAGGGATAGCTTGGGGTAGTTAACTTTCTTTCTTGGTTTGCGTCCTTTCGTGACAGGAGTCTGTTTTATTGCACCTGATGTCAGCTTGAACAGAGGCTTAGCTTTCGCTGAACATCCTTCAATAAAATGTTGATAATATAGAACCATTCCAAGAAAGGATCTGATCTTTTTCTGACATGGTGTTTTTCCATCAGGTTCCATCAAATCAGAAGCTTGGATCTTGCTAATTGCCTCAACTTTCCCAGGGTCAGTCTTAATTCCTTCCTCGCTTATTATGTGTCCAAGAAATTTCACTGATCGTCTCAGGAAACATTTCTTTGGAGCCAACTTCAGGTTATGATGCGTCAGCCGTGAGAGAACCATTTCAAGACGTTGAAGGGCTATGGATTCAGAAGGAGCAAACACCATCAAATCATCAAGGTAAGAGAGGACACTACTGAAATTCTCATCTCCAAAGACAGACATCATTCTCATGAAAGTGACTGGGCTATTGGAGAGACCTTGAGGAAGCCCATTATACTCATGAAGGCCAAATGGGGAGGAGAAGGCCGTATACTTTTTGTGCTCTTCTTCCAGAGGGACATTATAATACCCTGAGGTAAGATCCATAGTTGAAAAGAATGCATTGCCACCCAAAGCAGCTAACACATCTGACTGGTGTGGTAAGGGGTAGCCGTCCCTGACAGTCCTTGCGTTTAAGCACCTAAAGTCGGTGCAAATTCTGAGATCGCCACTTTTCTTCCAAACTAGAACGAGAGGGGACGCGTAGTCACTATGTGACTTGCGGATGATAACTTTTTCCTCCATCTCATTAAGCACTGTTCTTAATTTGGCATACTGGTTTGGTGGGATACGCCTGTATGGGAAACGGAAAGGTCTGTCATCAGTGAGGTTAATTCGATGGACAAAGCCTTTAGCCTCTCCACAGTCCATTTTATCTCTTGAGAAAACTGATTCATACTTCTCAATCATGTGTAACAACTTGTCTTTCAAGAGGGCTGACACTTCACACGACTCCAAATCAAGATCGCCCAGGTTCAGGTCACTCAAGACCTGTCATTTCATCACTGGATCTAAGAGGTGACGGTTCCTGTGTACACTGCAGATTTGACTGGATCTTATCTGGCAGCGGTAAATCTTGAACAGTATACAAGGTGATACATCTGCTATTTTTGCATTTCTCTTCAACACAACTTTGTGATTAGTGGGATTGATGACTTTCAAAGGGATAGAACCATCTCCCCATAATGGTGTTATGACTCTTCCAACCAGAATTTGTCTTGGTCTCGCTTTAGACTCTGTTGGTTCCACAATCACGGTGCTGCCTACTGACAAGACAGAAGTCTGTGGTAGCTTACCCCAAACCAGATGTTCAGTTTGTGGCTCTAAAGTCACACTCCTTTGCAATTTTACGGTACCAACTTTGTCAGGTATGGATTCACCTCTCCATCATTCTGTATTAGAAAAAAGTGATAGAAACATAGAGCACTCATTATTCTCGTTGTTAGTCGACTTAACCATGAGCCTCCAGTAACCATCGGTTTCTCTCAATTGCATCAGAAGTCGTTTTATGACGTTTGTGCCCAAAATCATCTCTTCGGTCTGCCCAGGCACAACCAAATCAGGAATTGTCATGGAGCAGCCGTACACTGTAGCTTTAAGATCATAGATTGCGGTAGGGGTAACTTGGTGACCACCACAACCAACAATGACAATATCTTGTGCTGACTGACTTGTCATATCTGGGTTACTCATCAGCAAACTTTCTTCAGCAGACTTGCTGATAGTACACGCCATTGATCCACTGTCAATTAAAGCTTTAAATATGATATTCTTCTCAACTGAGACAGATGTATAAAACAAGCTATCAGCTTTTGGAACTCTTTGTACACTCTGAAAGATAACTGTTTTGTCTGAAGTTACATCACTAAACATTTGACTTAAAGACTCACAATCCATCACATCATCGAAACTGGATATGGGAGATTCATTCCCAAGATCTACGTGATCCTCCCTTGCACGTAGATCACTCAGTTTGACTGCTGGTTGAGTGAGGAAGCATCCTTCTTTTCCTTTGGACAGCGATTTCTTGGATGATCAGGCGAGAAACACTGGAAACAGAGCCTATGATTTTTGCAGTGAGTAAAAGCTGAATGTGAGGTGTCCTTGCACACTAAGCACGGTGTATCATTCAGGCAAGTCGCTCCTTCTCCGGTTCTCTTTAGTCGCCTGTGCATTACTACTGTGTTTCATCAAAACTCTCTCCAGCATGTCGATTACCTTTTCCAGAGCCATATTTTCTGACTGTCTTGCCTGAATTGAATCCTGTTCAACTTTCACTGAGCATGTGCTAGGACTTACATGCATTTCATTAACAGAAAACTTTTGTTCACAGTCACCTGATCTATGCCCTTTACCAATGGCTCTGAGATTTTTCTCTGAATGATACTCATTTAGGATCTCTTGCACTTCATAAGCTGTCCATTTGTCAATGGTTTTTGAACGAAATGTCAATGCAAGATCTGAGTTTGGACAATTCCTGATGAACATGCGTGTGACTTCAATCAGTTGATTGTCCAGCACCTTTCCTTGTTGCTTTAGACATTCAGCTGTGACATCTGCAGTACGGTTCAAGCGCAACCAGTACTCAAAGGGGTCCTCCTGAGGTTCTGGAAGAGTAGTGTAGAAATCTTGCAGTGGGATGGGAGAATACTGTTGGCAGCTGAAATGCTTGCGTAATAGTGTGTAGATTGTATCAGGATTTGTTCTGATATTTAAACCACTTGACAGCATCCCCACTTTAACAACATCTTTGGTGGAAACCTCTCAGGTGGATTAAGATCTCTTCACCTTGCTCTTCAATAGGCAGAAACCCCTTTCTTATAAAGTTTTTCATGAGTTCCACCCACTCATCAAGCGTAACAGTGTCTGATGCGTCGCCTCTGAAAATCGGAGAATCTTTGACTTCCCTCTGACGCACAACTTGGATCTGTGAGGTACTTGACATGGAATTCTCGTCAGGTGTGAATCTACCGTTGTGATTATTCTCAGTATGCTTTGATGCAGATTCTGTGTGATTATGCAAATTTAAATGTGTAAGAATACTATCTGCCAGCTGCAGACCTACTTGCTGCACTATGTTACCCATCTGACTCATTATGTCACTGGTGATAAACTATAAGTATAAACTGGCGTAGATGTGTTAATTGGCTGAGCAGTTTCAGAACTGGCATAATTCACATGTGCATTTAGAGCTGGAACTGCATTTGCTTCTATGCCCATACCATTGTTTACAGTACACATTTTAGAGCTAGGGCTAATGTCTGGGAAAGGAACTGGTGTCACTAACAGACCTCTCCCTCGACCAGCATTGACAGGAGTGCCCGCATAATGAGATTCGGTCACCCTTGCGTTTTCCATAATCATGTAATAAACGGATACAACTGAGAAAAGGAATAAGAAAAAAAAATGTGTACGCAATGTTCTATAGATGCTGTGTGACTTAAATACAGTAATACTGACAAACCACTTCAGAATGTCTATTCAAGAATCTTTTCTAGATGTGTTAAGCTTAGCTGAAATTTCCGTGCACTGACAAATGAAGACAGGCCTGCCGGTTCGATGTTAGGATGATCTTCGACCACCTTGATTGAAGTCCGGAGTCACGGCACCAATGTGACCTTCTAGATTTTTCTCTCTCTGACCCGGTTTATCCCACCCTTCATCAGCACACGCACTCAGGACTTGGATGATGTTGCAATTTATTGGGTTCCTGCACACAGAGCAGTAGGAGACAAAACAGCAAGCTCAAAAATGCTACAACTCCACCCACAGCAGTTCTCCAAAGCTCTGCTGCACTTAACATGAAATGAAACAACAAAATGAACAAAAATAAAAATAATCTGAAATGAGAATTTCTTCAAGACAACCAAACAGTCTAGTTTAACCAATTCAATAGAGCCTCTTTTTTTCCCCCCAATATTGCTTTGTGATCGTATAGGACATTTTAATCATACAGGAATAAAATAATAGAAAGTCTGAATATAAAGTAAAGCATGCTACATAAATTACATAGCTTACATCATCTATTCTGTAGAACTCTGTATGCATGAGAATTAACAGGACATTTCTTGAGTGCTTTCACAAAAAAAACTAATGGCACCAAACATTTACCTAACCACAGAAAATGCACAGAATACTACAGAATAACTTTATACACATTATATGATAAATAAATAATTACCTGCACACAGAGCAGTAGGAGACAAAACAGCAAGCTCAAAAATGCTACAACTCCACCTATTCAGAACACGTTGCATTTCATTAGCACATTAGCACATGGCAAAACCAGGTACATCAAAACGGAAATAAAAGTATCAAAATACCACAGATATTGAACAAAAATACACTTGACAGATGAATCAATACCTATGCTGTTGAATACCTTTCAAACAGTGCCTGACATTTCTTGTGAAATTATATTTTTAACTTTTATTGTGGAGCTACAACAGATTGCAACTTACCCACAGCAGTTCTCCACAGCTCTGCTGCAGACTGTTCGAACACAGTGGGAAACAGCGCCCCTGGCGTAACCAATAGGAAGCGCATTCACATTAACGCAGGATTTACTTACAGAACTCATATTTATATCTGTGTAACATTTATCTCGTTACAATGACATCAGAGAGGAACTTTGCATCTGAGGAAATACTAAAAACTATCACACAAATCATTATTAACTTGTATTTATTGCAGTTCTTCCGTTTACTTACCAGTTTTCATTCTTTCTGCAATTTCCTTGGAAACCTTAAGAGTAAAGGTTCTTCCTTTGCTGTCCTTCACATTCATTGTTATACTGTATTATTCATTTAGTTTTTTCTTGCACTTGGTAATGCATGGTCTTTATATATGCGAAGTGAGAGACCATGGGACTAAACTCAAGGTGTGTGACTCGTTATGTCTAATAAAAACTAATTAATGCAATAACACTTAACAGATTTCAATTTGTCTGATTTAAGTGGTTGTCTGTTTGTAATTTTTGTGGTTTAGAATGTATGTGATATTTATGGCATAAACAAGTTTTAGTAAATTAAAAACATTGAACATGAATGACCTGCACATTATAAGGAATCAGGCTGTGTTTCTTTGTAGTTTGATTTAGATTGTAGTTATGTAGTATAATTTTGTAGTTATGTTGTGTTTTGTGGTATGTACCCAGTGGGCACAACACGTGTAATCCACGTGGATTTCTGGTGGATATTTGGTGAAGTGGTGGATCCACCAATTTTCACCTGATATCCACGTAGATTCCACGTGATTTTAGGCACGTGGAAAACCTGTTCTAAATTAATGTGGAATCCACATGGAGTTTTAGATCTACATTATTCTTCACCCATTTCCACGTGGATATCACGTGGATATCACGTGGAAAATTATTTAGTACCACCTATTGATGGTTGCTTGATCTAATTTGTGGTATCAGTTCAAACATGAATGCACATTTTGTATGCTTTTACATAAATGTGACAATCATTCACATTAAACATCTCACTATATTGTCCAAAGCCCTGGTGCACACTGATGGAATAAAGCAGTGTTTATATTATATTGACTCAGAATTGCATATACAGTACATTCTTGTTTATTTGGGTATAACTATAGAACATTTACCATTGCAATTGCACATACAGTCCTAATTGTAAATCTGTGATAAGAAAATCAGAGAACAGAAAATTTGAGAAGTCATAAATAATTAACTGTTTTGTGATTGTATAATGTAATTCAACCACTCAGGTTGTACAGAGCAACGTGCATTGTTCTGTGTTTACATTTTCAGTGAACTGTAGTATCAGTAATATATCGTGATATAATATTGTGTCCCATGTAAAAAAGAATACCTAGCTACCTTTCGTCAAACTCGATTTTGACAGTTTTATTACCCCTTAAGTGCTTTTTTGACCTTTAGATGACCTTTAGGAGTTTTTATGGCCGGGAGGTTTCGTGATAAAAAGGGAGGGGTTTATGCGTTAGACATTAATTCATTTATATACGTATTTATTTATATACGTATTTATTTTATTTATTAATTCATTTTATATACGTATTTATTTATATACGTATTTATTTCATTTATTAATTCATTTATATACGTATTTATTTCATTTATTGTAAGAATTAGCACAGTGTGTTTTTATTTGAAAAATATGCTTGGTGAGGGGATTCATTTCAAGGTGTTTGTGCGTAACTATTAAGGAAGGGAGAATGCATTTATTCTATGTATTTATTACGGCCAATTGAGCAGGTACCATGTCAGCTGCTGGTGTTGGTCCACTGACCATGGTATTACTGTGCTCAATTGGCCGGCCAACTCTCCTGACCTGAACCCCATAGAGAATCTGTGGGATATTGTGAAGAGAAAGTTGACACAAGACACAAGAATCTGCCAAAGGATTCCCGACCAAGTATTGAGTGCATAACTGAACATAATTATTTGAAGGTTGACTTTTTTTTTTTTTTTGTATTAAAAACACTTTTCTTTTATTGGTCGGATGAAATATGCTAATTTTTTTAGATTTTGGGTTTTCATGAGCTGTATGCCACAATCATCAATATTAAAACAATAAAAGGGTTGAACTACTTCAGTTGTGTGTAATGAATGTAAAATATATGAAAGTCTAATGTTTATCAGTACATTACAGAAAATAATGAACTTTATCACAATATGCTAATTTTTTTTGAGAAGGACCTGTATTATGTTCTTTTTGACCTGCAGGGCCCATTCA
Organism: Channallabes apus; assembly: GCA_030522415.1. NCBI lineage: Eukaryota > Metazoa > Chordata > Actinopteri > Siluriformes > Clariidae > Channallabes > Channallabes apus. Next base: position 12,028,105 of record CM060105.1, on the reverse strand, counting down.
CTCCATCCGACAGGAAAGACATAATATACCTTAAAATAAAGAAATCTTTTCATAGGTGAAATATTTTAATGGAAGACAAATGTTGCCTCTGATGTGTTAAGAGTTTTTTCTGAAAAAAGTTTCTAAACTGACGTCGTACTTACCCCTAGCGTTAACAAGATCTTTCATGCATGAAGGTTTAGCGACAGACATCGTAAACAATTCCCTCAAATACAGTATGATGCTAAAAGTTTATGAAAAAAGACTGTGTAATCAAAATTGCAATGCCTATAAACTTTAATATTCACATTTAGCTAACAGAACTTTCACAAGTGAAGGCATAGTGATGCAGGGAAAACAAGACAAAACCCTAAAGAATGTTGACTTTTACCTTAGATTTTTGAGAAAAGTTTAGCATCTCCTTTGAACTGATAGTTGCCTGTCCGAGCTTTTAGTACATCTGGCACAAGGACAGTCACCCGTCGTAAATGCTCCTAAACCCTTATCTTCTATTAACTCTATGACCCCTGACAGAACTTAAATGCACTAGTGACCGTGGAAACATGAAGAAATGTTTATGAAAAAAAAAGACTGTGTAGTCAAAATTGCAATGCATATAAAGATTTAATATTCACAATTAATTATCCGAACGTTCAAAAGTAAAGGCACAGGAGTTTAACAACTCATTGTGCATTGTTTTTTGTTTTAAATCCATCCTCTTGTTATAATAATACAACCCCCATGTGTAACCGGTTTGTCCCAAACTCTGTGCTGTGTTGTGAATTTAATGAGGCCGGACAACAAATATTCCACAAGCCACTTTTATTATTATGAATGAATTAAAAACCAAATGAATAAAAAACTTAATGTTTGCTTATAACTCTGTGTTTGTGAGTCAAAACAGATAATTTTAGCCATGGAGTTCAAACATGCATACATAGTGTCACTTCCAAAGAAAACATGCGTTAAACAACCTCTATTTGTGCTTCCTTACAAATAAACTGCATTTTTTTATCACCAAACATACATCTTACTCGCAATAAACCAACTTTAACTAAACATTTTATTTATTTTTAAGCTAGAGCTCCGTCAGAACTCACCTCTCTTCAGCTACGCTTACCGCGCGCGCACTGAAGGAGACCAGCCGAAACCGGAAGAAGCGGGAACTCTAAAAGGGGCCGTGTCCCATTTTTTTTTTTTTTTAGCAGTCACAAGCATAACCGAATATTTTAACACTAGTGCAAAACAATAAATAAAAATAAATTAGCAATAAAATAATGATTTCCAAAGTATAAAATATCAAAAATATGAAAGAAATAATAACCAAAAAAGACAGATTTTGAGTTAAAATATATGTAAATATAGTATCTGCTACACATGCATGGATGTAAACACATATGCACACACACACACACACACACTCACCTGGCGTAAACATTTTCTAAACAAAGCTATTAAACATTAGCCCCATCTCCCCATGGAAAAATATCTGGTCAAACGTTTATTACATCCTAATCTGATAATAGATGTTAACTAACACCCCTGCGCCATTACAAGGCCTGCTATGACAACCAGAAAAACAGATTTTTTTTTCTTTTCAAGAAAAGTAAAGGACCAGGTTTTTAACACATGGTCCTCGTATATATAAGCATATGTAAAACCGGCTAGACTTTTAACCGATCTGTTGGATCAGTTCAGCATGTAATTCCTAACAAAATGATCATGGCACACAGTGAACTGATGAGTCACGGAGCAGCTTTTTTTGTTTTCTTCCATTACATTATTACTAATCACTACACACACGGTCACCCCAGCTTTAGTCTTAGGGAACTTTTTAAAAAGACAAAATAAGCACAGTCCTACCTAAAAAAAAAAATAATGTGGATAAAACAACAGATTTAGATGAGCACTCAAAAAAAAATAAACACATTTTATGACTAAGCTGAAAAGGCGGAGGCGGGGTTTCGTCACGCGCAGATCCGGCCAATCACAAGGCCCGGGAGGAACCCCATTCGATTCCCCTTTCACAAACTCAAACTCAGCGCGCCTCCCGCTCCAGAGAAGACTTTGCTACTCAAGCGCTACACGCTCTTGACATTGGACAAACTCATACGCGCGCCCGGACCTCGCTTATGTCTCTTGTAATTTATTTTGTCCCGCAACAACGTTTTTTAGTCGTATCATCGAGACCATTCTACTTCTTCTTCAACGACTCGGGGCTCTCGCCCTCTGGTAACATTTATGCTTCTTCTCTTTAAAAGTAACTTAAAAACTTCGCTAGTCCTCAATCATTAAAAATGATTTTACCAAAGTGAATAAATGTTTAACTGTTTGCCCCCTTGGTAATAAATACATTCTCCCTGCCTTAATAGTTACGCACAAACACCTTGAAATGAATCCCCTCACCAAGCATATTTTTCAAATAAAAACACACTGTGTTAATTCTTACAATAAATGAAATAAATACGTATATAAATAAATAAATGAAATAAATACGTATATAAATGAATTAATAAATGAAATAAATACGTATATAAATAAATACGTATATAAAATGAATTAATAAATAAAATAAATACGTATATAAATAAATACGTATATAAATGAATTAATGTCTAACGCATAAACCCCTCCCTTTTTATCACGAAACCTCCCGGCTATAAAAACTCCTAAAAGTCATCTAAAGGTCAAAAAAGCACTTAAGGGGTAATAAAACTGTCAAAATCGAGTTTGACGAAAGGTAGCTAGGTATTCTTTTTCATGTATCGTGATACTATCATATCATGAGTTCCTTGCCAATACCCACCCCTACTATAAAGTGACCATTTTACTTCATTCATTTAATTAAGTTACCCTTAGGATGTCAAAATATGAGCAAATTGTTAAATATACGCTGTCAGGGACAAATTAAAACTAGAGTATTTTTATTGCATAATGCCCTGCAGTGTGAAGATCCTGGGTTGGCCATGAGGCCTTTCTGTGTGGAGTTTGCATGCTCTCCCTATGTTTGTGTGGATTTTCTTCGGGTGCTCTCTCCTCACACAATCCAAAGTCATGCAATATAGGTAAAATTAAGATTTTTTTTTATATTTCCTTATGGCAATGGAAATTGGTTAAGCTTGACAATACTACTACAAACACAATATGAGGAAAATTAGCAAATTAGGCAAGAAGTGATATGGGAAGAGTTGTGTCAACCTTCACTGAAGAAAGACAGAATACTGGCAGTGACTTATGATGTTGGCTGGTTCTTTAAAGGACCAGTTATGCTATCATGAGAGCGTTTACAGTTATGTCAGGGACAGTATTAAATGTTAATATATTTATATAGTTTTAGTGTAATTTAATAAATTATTGCACTCATAGTACATTCACAGAGCTGCGAGGGGCATGCCAAAATCACATTTTTATACCAGAAAATGGTATGAAATTAAGAAAATCCATTTCAAGATGCTAATCGGTGTACAAATATGTGTCTGAATTGTTTCTCAAATTTTCATTATTTTGCAGTATATTCAAGATGATGTGTGATTCTGAAGGGGACCAATTGTAAAGCTCTATGTAAATGTAAAGAGATGTAAACTTCTCTGCCTTTTCTGTTGTGATCTAAACGTGCATTCCTTCTTGAATGAATTAATATTTAAAGTATCATTGTATAATTTTTGTACAATACATTTCTAGAATTTCTTAGTTTTTTATGTTAGTATAAACAATATCATACATATATAATACAATAGTCTACATATTAAACATTCATTTAGTTCAATTATTTTAATTTGATATATATTTTCTAATCACTGTTTAACAGTTTTTTTGGATTGACATCTCAAGCTGGCAAATGGTAAGCATTAAAAAGCAGGAGCCTGGTGAGGGCGGGGCCGATCCATTTCTGCGCGCGAAACTTATAGATCCTGCTGCCCACCAAGTTCAGAGGTCTAAAGCTATAATATTTTATTTAAATATTAATATTTGCTGTCTTCTATGTATATGGTTGATTTTTGTGATCTATTGACGGACAATATCTAGTATTTTGAAGGGTTAAAAATCATTTTAAGCGAGAAAACGTCGCAAACGTTTGACGTCACCCGATTTTTAAGCGGGTCTATATATATTTTTTTTCTTTTTAACGTATGCTAACTGCATCCCTGAAAGTAGTCTTTTGTGCTGGTTTCTCCTGTCTGCTGTTACTCGACTCCTGAGCGATTATCCAGGTTTTCCCATGTGAGTAAATCTTTGGTCTACATATTTAACAGTCTTATAGTCATAAAATGATTCTTTTTTAAATAATTGTTATAATGCAGCGATCATGAGAGTTATATCGACTGCAGCCTTGAAAGCTGAATAACGTGTGTTTTCCCTCTGTTTAAGTGGCCGACTATTCAGGACAAGCTTTCTCTATCACTGTCTGTGTGACTTGGCGAGCTTTTCTCATGTGAGTAATTCAGGTTTTGGTCATTTTAAAGACTGTTTTAATAGAATTTCTAATTAAAAATTTCAGCTAAAATTTCTTATTCTAAATTAGGCAAGTGACTGGCATAATGTTAAATTTTTCAGACCAATTTAAATAAACATTTCACAGTGTCATGAAAGATGGATTACAATAGGACTTGGAAGCGCCGTCGTGCAGAAGTGCAGGCATTAGCAGAAAGTTCAGAAAGTGATAGTAACTTCCACACAGTACACAGAGTGCCCAGTGGATCGCAGGTGCATTCTGAGGGACCCTCTGAGTCTCTATCAGACAGGGATTTTGAGGCAGAAAGTGTGTATTTGTCATCAGAGGATTCTGAATTAGAAGAGAATAGACACAACAATCCACATGAAACATTTGACTTTAGTAAGGAGTTGAGAATATGGGCATGCAAAAATAAATTATCCAGATCTGCCATTGGTGAAATGTTAACACTACTTCGAAGAGCAGGTCATCAACTTCCAAAGGACCCACGCACATTTCTGTCAACACCACGGACTGTTACTGTGCAGGAGAAGTGTGGAGGATATTACTCCTATTTTGGCCTAGAGTTTTACATAGAGAAAATAATAGCAAATAACCCTGCATACCTCCAAGACCATAATTCAATTGAGCTGCATGTCAATATTGATGGTGTACCTCTCTTCAAGTCAACAAGTGATCAGTTTTGGCCAATACTGGTGACTTTCAGTACTTTTCGACCTTTTTTGATAGCAATGTTTTTAGGGAAATCAAAAGCAAATGGTTTCGGTGATTTCCTTGAAGATTTTTTAGAAGAATACTCCAGATTAAATTTGTCTGGAATGAGAGTGATGGACAAAGTTTTGACTGTGTCAGTCAAATGCTTTATTTGTGATACACCTGCAATGTCATTTTTGAAGTGCATCAAAGGACATACAGGTTATCATTCATGTGAAAGATGTGTAGTGAAAGGCTCTTGGAACAAAATAATCATTTTGTACACTCCACAACGATTGCCAAAAAGAACAGATGAAGCTTTTAGCCAGGTGGCATATGGAGAAACACATCAGATTGCAAAATCGCCACTGATTGATGCTGATATACTTTGCATAAAAGGATTTCCTTTGGATTACATGCACTTGGTTTGCCTTGGAGTGGTCAGAAGAATTCTGTTGTTTTGGAAAAATGGGCCTAGATCTTGTAAGTTGTCCAAACAGCAACTTGACATTATATCTAAGAATTTGAAGGATTCATCACAAAAGCTGCCTTTTGAGTTTTCCAGGCAGCCACAATCATTGGATGACCTGGACAGATGGAACGCCACTGAATTCCGGCAATTTCTCTTGTATACTGCTCCTGTTGTTCTGAGGAATGTACTTCCATAAAACACCTACAAGCACTTCCTAACACTAACTGTGGCTATGTCAATCCTTTTGAACGAAAACAGTACAAAGCGTAATCATTTCTTGAGGTATGCAGATGAACTTCTAAATTACTTTGTGAAGAGTAGCAGAGAATTTTATGGAGAAAGCTTCATTGTCTACAATGTACATTAATCCATTTAGCTGATGATGTAGAAAATCACAGCTGCTCAATGAATCATATATGCGGGTTTCCATTCGAAAACCATTTGCAGAGTATTAAGAAATTGGTTAAGAATTCCCAAAACCCAATAGCACAGGTGGCAAAAAGGCTAGCTGAGGCTGAAGAAGTGGGTGCCTTGTGCCATCAGCAAAATACACACTACAGGTTCATCTCAACAAGGAAAAGAAACAGCTGTTTCTTAACTGAGAGTGGTGACTTTGCTTTAATCCAAGAAAAAAGAGATGATGGATGCTATGTTTGTGACATAGTAAGACAAGAAGATACTGAGGATTTTTTCAGCCATCCTTGCAGATCGAGTATGTTCAACATTGTTTACCTTCATGAAAACATAAGAAGAAAAAGAAAATATTTTTGCATAGCACAATTGACGCGAAAGGTGGTCTGTCTTCCGTATCGGAATGGACATGTGTTGCTGCTTCTGTTACATGGTGATGAACACTATTGAAACGGTAACTGCTGATATTCCTTTTTGTCCAAATTTTTACTAGGCAAGAATTTAGAAGTAGAAAATGTCTTAATGTTTTCTAACCAGGTTCAGCAAGTGAGCTTTGTTTGTTTGAACCATCACCAATAGGAAACTTATTAAAATTTTACTATACATTTATTTCTGTCTATAGCATGGAGAGAATGAAATGGGCACGGGCTGTCTGGATGGAGAATTCCCGCGAAGAAGAGGGTGTTGTTCGACTAAACTGGATTAACGACAAAAATGTGTTTTGGCCAGCGGTCACCAATGCTAGTGTTTTACACAAGAAGTGCGCCGAGCCCGATGTCCAAAAATGGAGAAAATTTAAGCTTATAAAGATAAAACATTCATCTGGTAAGTGAATTTTATGTACATTAATTTAAGTAAAAGCAATGAAGAAGACCTTGAAATTGTTTCCTTCTTACTTTTCAGTCAATATGGAAGAGTGTGAAGAGTATAATCTAACCACAGCTGTTGAGAATAGCAATGAAGAGGTTCATAAGAAGCACCAGGCTAAGCAAAAACACAAAAATGATTATGTATATGACAGCGACCTCTTAAGAGAGGAACATCATTAGGAAATTTGAGATATAATATTTTTCTATAATCAAATGTTTCATAATAAAATGTGTAACTGTTGATGTTTCCAAAGGTTTGACTTTTTGATATATGCTCAGTATGTTTTTTTTTGTTGTTTTTTTACTTTGCTATGTTTTGTTTAAACATGGAGTAATTATACACTGCATGTGCAATATTACAGAAAGTCTTGGAAATCAAACTCCAGAAAGGAGTAGCAGTTCTCCTTTGCCAGAAGTTCGAGACGTACCAAAGCCTCCACCTGGTAAGTCCAGAGCAAAGCCCATCCTTTCTTCGAGCTCTGAGGACTCTGAAACGGACAAGGAAATACAAACAACTTTAAGGTATGAAATCTGCATTTTGTGGATGGTTCTATTGAAAAGTGTGAGAAAATTGTAAGGTTTGGATTGATAGGAGAACATTTTCCATTTAGTGAAACTGTGTATTGTGATGCATAGAGGTCACCGGGCATCCCATTCACCGTCACATAGAGGTCACCGGGCATCCCGTTCACCGTCACATAGAAACAATTGGGCTGTAAGGGACTGCCACTAGAGGGCACTGTGTTCAGGATCACGTTTTGTAGTTTTGTGTTGGAAGACCCAGTTTCCCAGGAGGCACTAAATGTCACCTGTGCCGGGGTGGCTCATTAGCAAACCTAATAAGAAGCTGTTAGCTCTGGGAAACTGGGTCGAGCATTAACGATGTCTAGTGGGCTTTAGTTTGTTCTTTTATTTGGTTATTTATGTTCATCTGGCTCCGTAGGCATGTTTTGGTTGAATGTGTGAGTGTATGTTTAAATGTTCCTGTGTGTTATTTATTGTGAAGAGTGTGTGGTGTCTTATTGAAAAAAAAAAAGAGAGAAATGGGTAAAAAAAATCTAATTTTTACTCTATGAAGATCAGCAAATCACATCAGCTGTTGAAAATAGGTACCTGGTGCAATGTGGATTAACAGTGGATTAATTCTGTCACTATAGTATATGAATTATTGAAGATTTATCATCTGAATTATTGAAGAATATTTATTCACCATTATCTAATGCATTTACTAGTTCAGTTCATTATTACTTGACAAATTACATTCCCATGGTGCATATTTAAGCAAAGCTTATCTAGTGACTACATTTGTTGGAATCAGGCCTGTTTCCATATTTCTAATAATTCTGAGATCTTCATTATCTAGTTAACCTCTGTGCTAGGAATAGAAAAATACTTTAGTAATAATTATTTAGTCACTTTACTTGTGTTTATTTTTTAGTGCAAATGTATTAGTTTTTAAATATACTACCGTTCAAAAGTTTTAGAACACAAATTAGTTAGTTGTTATTTTAAGACACAGAGGTCGGCCTTTCTGTAATAGTTCCTGCAAGAACAGTAATGTCAAGTGCATTTGCAAAATCCGTCAAGCACCATAATGAAACTGTCTCTCATGAAGGCCGTCCCAGGAGGACGAGACCAAAACCTACCTCTGCTGCAGACGAGAAGTTCATTTAGAGTTACAGTATCAGCCTGAAAAATGACCAATTAACAGCAGCTCAGATTAGAGGCGTTATGAAGTCTTTACAGAGCAGAAGTAGCAGAAACATCTCAATATCAACTGTTCAAAGGAGATTCATGCAGTTTTTGGACGCCTTCAGCTTTACAATGTAGAAAGAAATAAAAATCAGGAACCATCATGGAGTTAGAAAGTGTCCTAAAACTTTTGAACGGTAGTGTATATATATTTTTTTATAATTTGTGAAGGAACCCCACAACATTCAGTAACACAACATGTATCATTAAATGCTTTGTTATATGTGATTTCAGTTTAACAAGTGCATGACAATTGGTGGGATTACACCGAAGGACATGGTGAAAAATTTGACCAGCAGGTATGTTTCAACATCACTATGTACTGTATTTTTATCATGTTTCCCAAATCCCTGTTTAGTACATGCACCATTTGACCAATAAAGGCCATTATCAATTACCATTAATATTTTTAAATAAAAGCCAGGTAAGATTAAACCAAAAATCATGGCAAAGGTTCCATATTTACCCCGCCTATTCATTGTCATATATAATTTTTTTTCAGAAGTTGTGTAACAAGGTATAGTAGAGGTTGACTGACCTGGGATTTTAGATGATGATATTTTGAAGTCAGAGACAGCCAAAGGCCGATATGCTGGCAGTTTCTTTGTACGACAATTGGGCATTCGAATCTATTGGCATGGCGAAGACTAATAATAACAGATATGCAAAATTGATTGACCACTGACTTGAAATGTCTCCAATGTTCATATTGTACACTTCTCTTTGTATACCTCACTGTACTGTCTTTAAATTAAAGAATGTATAAATCAATCATAAGATAAAACAAGTGATGTTAAAAATGGTCAAACATTTATCAAGCTGAATTTTTATTAGGTTTGAGTATGTTAAGTAAGCTAACATAAGTATAAGCATAACTAATATCACCAAAACTTAAAATAAAATAAACTTAACTAAAAGAAATCGCTTATAATGCCCGGATAATATCAAAATACATTTGGATTTGATATGAATGCACAGATTTCAATATCAATTAGGGGTGTGCAAAAAAATCGATTGACAAAAGAATCGTGATTCTATCTCTTCAGATTCAAAATCGATTCATACAGGACACAAAATTGATTCATATTTCCCATTTTGTAATGGTGCGAGTTTAATTGTTAGTCCAGATAGGAGTTTGCTAATCCTATAGATGGCGAAACGCCGGTTTCTGCTCAGATAGTAATCCTTGGTGTGAGCAAGGTCTGTGTACTTTTTGGAATTTGAGGAAATTTCGTTTCAGAACAATTATTTTAAAAAGACTTAAAGAGGAAAAACGCAAACCGATTTTTCCTTGTGTCTTTTTGCACATCATTCTTTCAGTACTTTTATTTGACCTAAAGCTAAAAAAAAAGTCAGGATTTGTCAGAAATGTGCTGAATTCATAATTGTCAGCAATTACACATCAAACTATCACAAATGTTTTATTATCCAGTTACTCGATTAATCGATTAAAAAATCTTTAGGATAATCGATTACAAAAAGAATCGATAGTTGCAGCTCTATCTGGAAGATAATTTCCCACAATCACCTCATGCCATGTGGAATCGCGTCACAGAAAGATGGATGTGTGTTCTGGAATAAAGGCAGAAGAGCTGAATAAACGGCTGTATCATAAATAGAATGCTGGTTATTGTACTTGGTTATCAGGTAAAATGAGTTTTGTCTGTAATAAATGGTAAGATTTAACGGAACTGTAGCATTTTTGCGATAAACAGTGCTCACTCACGTGCACGCTCGCGCAGCATGTGTGTTTACATCGTGAAAACTGTCATTTATGCTGTTTTACTGTAATTCTATTTTTCTGCACTGAATATCCCACAAATACTTTCACAAACAGAAATCGGATCTTGTCTTGATCGCTGCACTGAAAAGGTGCATCATTAATAAGCGTCTGTGTCAAACTCAAGCCGCGCGTATTCTAGTGAGTGAAATAAATTACACAAAGCTTCGATTTTAGAGAAATTGCTTACGCCATTTTTCATAATCAAATTATTCGAGTTATTGAATAATCGTTTCAGCCCTACAGCAGATGTCCGCTCGAAATATAGTGCAAATCTTAGCGTCAGTCCGATGCCGATGATTTAAAAAAATAAGCAATTATCGGTCGATTCTGATGTGATTCCAATATTATCTTGTATCCTTCATTAAAATGTCTGCTTAAAGTATGAGTAAATCACACTCCTATTGTATCTACAACAAGTGTCAGACATTAATTGATTCAATACTTGCCTTAGATCATTGTCTGAATACCAGATAGATCTTATTTGCATTTTGTTGATCATGTGAAAAGTTCTTTGAAGATAAATAGATAAGTTTGTTTTCTTCCAGATTCCTTACCAATTCACTTATGTGTCAACTAAACATGAAGGGATCACGAGGGGATAAAACATCATTTGAAAAGACAGCGCTGTGCAAATTAATAACTGGTAAGTAATTGAACAGTGCCTTATGTGCTCGTGTCTTTTTTTTATTTTTTATATATTAACACAATGATTGTATTGATGAATTGAAGCCTATGCATCTGAATTATACTAAACATTTTTGTCCTTTGACAGACAGTGTAGTAAAGGCGCATGATGTTACAGAAGCCTTTGCCCTCAGCTCCATTGCCAATCGGTTACGAAATGCACCTAAGAGGAAAGAAAGGCTGGGTACAGTGTAATTAAGTGTTAATAAGTGTAAATGTTATTGTCATTTTGTTTCTTTTGTTGTTTGAGACATCTTAGATGTTTTGTTTGTTTAATTAGTCTTTTAGTATTCACACTTTTGTTATGTCAGTATTATGCACTACACCCAGTTTTTATGTGTATTTTGTATTGTTTGTTTTTAAACATGAATAAATTATTACAGTTATTACAACATTTATTTGATTTGTGACTGCTGTACACAGGATGTTGTAGGCATTTTGAACTTTGCGGAATTTACGTTGAACACAACACGTATTTTCCATGGGCCAACATCCAAACTCGTGGAATCCACGTAAAGAATACGTGTTTTCACCACGTGGAGAAGACGGGTAATTTAGGCGTAAAAGGCAAGTTGAAGTCCACGTGGTGAAAACACGTATTTTTTACGTGGATTCCACGAGTTTGTGCCCACTGGGTATATTATTTTACATTTAACTCTTACCTTCAGTTAGACAAACCACCGAGAAAAACCATAGATGCACAAGCACAATGTATTTGTCTTTATTATAATTTATACCAGTGTATAAAAGTGATCTGAATGTTGTATTTTTCAATGGACAATGCACACTAGCACAATGCAGCACATGCAAGTGGAGCAGCAACTACAGATTTCAGCATCAATCAATGTTGACCACATTACATTAAATGTCTGTAACATTTTAGTTATTCCATAAAAATATTACTTAAATATGCAGCTGAATACTATAAGTGGTCTGTATGGAAAAAAGTACAATAATAAACTTATGCACAAATCCAATATAAAGAATTTAAGGGGTAAAAATGTACTGCAATCAAAAGATGGTAAACTATTTACGAAATGGCCTGCAAATTGATTTGTTCTGCAATTATATGGATTGAAGCAGGAAACACTGGTGATCATCGTCATGTGGTGAATGTGGCCAATCATGAGAAGCTGTGACGTCATCACAGCCTGGTGCAGTCGCTCCTGAAATGCTGCGCTGGCTGAGCAAGCCGGCTGTTCTCGAAACGCTCTCGCGTTACTTTGATGCCACACGTGAACGTCACGTGGCCTCGGCGCCGGTTCAAGTCGGACAAAATTTCTAACCGGCATGCGCTACTTCAAGTCAGCCGCCGATCGGTCTGAAATAAATGTTGTTTTACGACACTAAAATATGTTTTACGACATACACACACGTGGTCACAGTGTTATAGTAAACAGTACACGTGTGCACAGATGTTGATTATACCAGTAAGAGACGAGCACTAAGACCCAGCTGGGGAGACGATTACCTGATTACGGATTTTTCTGCCTCCGCCGTGTATCTTTCCTCTACCTTCCGCTCGTTTTATTGATTTTTTTTGCTCCACCCTGTCTATGAGGTGCCGAACTCTGCTAGCATCAGTGAGCGAGACCGAGTGCGTTCACTAAAGTTTTTTTTAAATAATCAAATGTCTCCGCGTTGCTCAACACAACAAATCAATTATGAAATTTATTGCAAACTCTTTTAGTAATTGATTTTTATCAGGTGGAAGTGAAGTGTCTCTTCTAGTTTCACCTCACTAGTGCTTTGATACCACCAAGCTAGAAAGTTTTCTCAGGATGCCAGCATGTGCTGTAAACATGCACAGTGTCACCCAATCAAAAACCATCTGGGGACAGAGCGACATGACGACAGGATTTTTAATGACTAATTTCCAGCAACAACAGCCAGTAGTTATTTTAAGACATGAATGTCAGCTGTTCTGTAACAGTTCTTGCATAAACAGTATTGTCAAACAAGTATTATTCCAGAAGAACTGACCTTCATGTCTTAAAATAACGACTGACTGTTGTTGCTGCTGTTGTTATCCAATTATATAAATGTTATTTCATGGTTTTGAGAAGGGAAAAAAAATTACAAAACTTGACTCTTCAGCGTGGCCGATTTTGTCCAGCAGGTGGCAGCAATGCTCATAAAAGCTTTATCCTTGTGCGTGTAATATCAATTCTGTCCAGCGGGGGTCAGTAATGCGCCTAAAGGCTGGCTGCCAACCGCTAAACAAATAAAAGAAGGAGAAGAAGCATACGTGGGAAGATAATACTCGGATATTGTTAAACATTCATGGAGAGAATTACTGAGTAGAATTCTGAGTAGCTGAGTTTTACTTTCAGCTTGGTCTATAATATAAAGATATTCAGTATATACTCGGAGTCCTTTCTGTATTTTGGCGCCGGAAATATAAGTCACATGGTCTCGATTTTTTTTCCTTCTGTCCCGTTTTTTTCTCTCTCCAGTTTTTCCCCCCTCGCGTCTCATATCCCGGTTTATTTATTCTGATTCCTGATCAGATTAAGATTCAATTCAGTTTTATTTGTATAGCGCTTTTAACAAATGACATTGTCTCAAAACAGCTTTACACAATCAAAAGAATTATTTAAGTTTGTATGGAATGTGAATGTGTATGAATCAAAATGTTCAGATATTCCCTGGCGAGCAAGCCCGAGGGCGACAGTGGCAAGGAAAAACTCCCTGAGACGGTAATAGGAAGAAACCTTGAGAGGAACCAGACTCGACAGGGAACCCATCCTCATCTGGGTGAAACAGATAGCAGGAAATGATCTGCATTTATACAGTGTTAGGTTCAGCTATAATAGTTGATGTTAATTGATGTTTTAATAGTTGATGTAAAATGTCCAGTAGTTATTCGAGACTCAGATAGACTTGTTGAAAGTTCCAGTCCTGAACTATTGAATTGTCAAGTGCTCAGAGAAACAGCTGGCAACACTAGTCGAGGCCAGAACCATCTTCTAAGTAGATAGAATCATCCCCAGACACCAGACGCATCCTAAAGAGACACACGGGGCATCCATGCGACGAGACCTCCAAACAGAAACCGGGCACCAGGATGGATCAGACAGGTCCGGAGGGCAGAGGGAGTCTGGATCACTGGCAGCTCAGGAACCACATGTGTAGCTCAACAGAGAGAGAGAGAAAGAGTGAAAGGGGGAGACAGGGGGAGAGAGGAAAGAGAAAGAAGGGGAGGAAGAGAAGAGGAGGAGAGATTGCAATTAGGTATGGTCACAGTCACAATGTCTAATGTGAATGTATATTTACTGTAGAGTGCAAGCAGGGACTCCGGCAGGTCTAACTATGACAGCATAACTAAAAGGGAGAGCCAGAAGGAAACACAAACATGAGGGCTCCCTGAGATGTAAAGCAAACAATCACCTCACCGTCAACAAACCTGAGTGATCAAATGAGACTGAGGAAGACAGCATCTAAACATACCAGTTCACTATAATACTCTAGGTCCATGAGTCCCCCAGATCTGCTCCTTTACCTTATGGCAAATCTATTTATAAAAATGCTTGGCTAAATAAATAGGTTTTTAGCCTAGACTTAAACACTGAGACTGTGTCTGAGTCCCGAACACTATTTGGAAGACTATTCCATAATTTTGGGGCTTTGTAAGAAAAAGCTCTGCCCCCAGCTGTAGTTTTCATAATACGCGGTACTGATAAGCAGCGTGCATCCTTTGACCGAAGTAGGCGTGGCGGATCGTAAGACACTAGCAGTTCGCTCAGATACTGCGGGGCGAGACCATTTAATGCCTTATATGTCAAGAGTAGTATTTTAAAATCAATGCGAAATTTCACAGGGAGCCAATGCAGTGAAGATAGGATAGGGGTGATGTGCTCATATCTTCTGGTTCTAGTGAGGACTCTCGCTGCTGCATTCTGGACTAGCTGACGCTTGTTTATGCACCTACTGTAACTGAACAACCAGACAGTAAGGCATTACAATAGTCCAACCTAGAAGTGATAAAAGCATGAACTAGTTTTTCTGCATCGTTTAGCGACAATATATTTCTTATTTTGGCAATATTTCTGAGGTGAAAGAATGCTATCCTGGTGATATTATCTACATGAGCTTCAAATGATAGGCTGGAATCTATAATCACGCCGAGGTCTTTTACTGTTGCACTTGACGGAACAGAAAGGCCATCTAAAGTTACGGTGTGATCTAAGATTTTACTTCCAGATGTATGCGGTCCTATGACTAGAACTTCTGTCTCATCCGGATTAAGCAGAAGGAAGTTAATTAGCATCCAATTTCTTATGTCCTGCACACATTGCTCAACTTTAGTGAGATGGTTTTTCTCATCAGGTTTTGTTGAGCCGTATAGCTGTGTGTCGTCAGCATAACAATGAAAACTAATACCATGCTTACGGATTATGTTGCCCAGAGGAAGCATGTAAAGGGAAAAAAGCAGTGGGCCTAAAACTGAACCCTGCGGAACGCCAAACTCCACTAGAGAACATGCAGAATAATCACCATTTAAGTCTACATACTGATAACGATCGGTCAAATAGGATCTGAGCCAGGAGAGGGCTGTACCCTTAATTCCTACTACATTTTCTAATCTGTGAAGAAGAATAGCATGATCAATAGTGTCAAAAGCTGCACTGAGGTCGAGTAATACAAGCATAGTTACACCACCCTGATCAGAGGCCAATAGGAGGTCATTTACTACTTTAACGAGTGCTGTTTCTGTGCTGTGATGAGGCCTAAATCCTGACTGATACAGTTCATGTATGCCATTTCTATGTAGATATGAGCATAGCTGCTCCGCTACTATCTTTTCCAGAATCTTAGAGATAAAGGGGAGGTTTGATATTGGCCTGTAATTGGACAGCTGACAGGGGTCGAGGTCGGGTTTCTTAATTATTGGTTTGATAACTGCTATTTTAAAAGATTTTGGAACATAACCAATGCTGAGTGAGGAATTAATTATTCTCAACAGCGGTTCTGTTATTACTGGTACTATCTGTTTAAGAAAATGTGTCGGTATAGGATCTAATATACAGGTTGATGAATTTGCAGAAGAGATGAGTGAAATTAGTTCATTCTCTTCAAGAGGAGTAAAGTATTCTAGGTTTGAATCTGACATGGCTAGTTTAACATCTGTATCAATTACATTGTTTGGTTTCAAAGCCTCAATTTTATGCCTGATATTTACAATTTTATTATTAAAAAAGTTCATGAAGTCCTCACTATTGCATGATGTTGTTGTGGAGATTTCTGTAGTGGTCTTATTTCTGGTTAATTTGGCTACGGTATTAAATAAAAATCTAGGATTATTTTTATATTCTTCTATAAGAGTGGAGAGATACGTTGATGTAGCTAGGCTAAGAGCTTTCCTATAGTTCAGGATGCTCTCTTTCCATGCTATTTGAAATACCAACAATTTAGTTTGACGCCATTTATGCTCTAATTTCCGAGCAGTCTGTTTTAAAGTGCGCGTGTGATCGTTATACCAGGGAGCGAGTTTCTTATCTCTAATAATTTTTCTTTTAGCTGGAGCTACATTATCTAAGGTACAACGAAGTGTCGACTCTAAATATTCAGTCGATTGATCGAGTTCTGTGGGGTCAGACGGTTGCCTAATCGAAGTTGGTAACTCTGGGAGATTACTGATAAAACTCTGTGTGGTAGTTGATGTGAATGTACGTTTAATACGGTAGCGCGGTACTGTGCGTACATTATCACTGTGACACACTTGAATGGAGACAAGATAGTGATCTGAGATAATTTCAGACAGTGGAATTGTGAATACATTTCTTATGATTAATCTGAAGAATATTACTAAATCTAAAGTGTGACCTGCTTTATGAGTGGGTCCTACTACACACTGATTTACGCCTACGGAGTCCAGTATGGATATAAATGCTGCTCTCAGAGGGTCTTCTGGATTCTCAAAATGAATGTTAAAATCTCCAGCAATTAACACTTTGTCTACAGAAACGACCAGGTCTGAGATGAAATCTGCAAATTCACTAAGAAATTCAGAATTCGGCCCTGGAGATCTGTAAATTATTATTAGTGGAATCGACTGAGCTGATTTAATATACTTAAATACACTTATGTTACTATAGAGAATTTCAAATGAGTTAAATTTGTGTCCGTGTTTTTGTACGATAGACAGATTACCATTATGAATAACTGCGACACCTCCTCCTCTACCAGTTAACCGAGGCTGGTGTATGTAGCTGTATCCAGGAGGACTAGCTTCATTTAGAGCTACATACTCATCCTGTTTAACCCATGTTTCAGTTAAACAGAGTATATCAAACGCCTGATCTGTGATAATTTCATTAACAATAACTGCTTTTGATGCGAGAGATCTAATATTTAACAATCCTAGCTTCAGATCAGAGGTGCCGGCTGCACATTCAGTATGATCCGAGTTTGTGGTCTTTATGTTAATTAAATTATTGAAACAGACTTTCTGAGTCTTTCTACATTTTTGCTTCGATCGGGGAACAGACACAGTCTCAATATGGTGAACCCTGAGTGACGACTCTATGCAGCTAGCAGACGGTTGGTTTAGCCTGTCTGTCTGCTCCCTGGCCTGGGCTCTGGATTGTCACAGATTAACTAGACCTCTACTGAGACTATGAGCTATACTGCAGGAAATGAGAGCAGCACCTTCCCGAGTGGGATGGACACCGTCCCGCCCTAACAGGCCAGCTTTGCCCTCAAAGGTCTTCCAATTATCTATGAAGCCCACATTATTTTTGGAGCACCACCTGGACATCCAGCAGTTCAGCGACCATAACCTGCTGTATGCTATGTCGCCACGTCTCATTGGGATGGGACCAGAGCATATTACTTCATCGGACATCGCCTTCGCTAATTTAAACACCTCTGTAAAGTTACTCTTACTAACATCTGACTGACAAAGGCGTATATCGTTAGCTCCAGCATGTACCACTATCTTAGAGAACCTGTGCTGTCCTAGAGCCCTAAGATTACCTGCTATGTCCAGTGCTCTGGCTCCCGGGATACACCTAACCACTGCCACTGGCGCCCCTAAAGGTCTAGCTAATGTCACGTGTCTCAGTATAGAGTCTCCTATAACCAGAGCTCTTTCAGGTTTCTCAGCAGGTGCATCACTGAGGAGAGCAAACCTGTTGGACACGTGAAGCGCAGAGGAGGTGTGCTCTGGTGGGCTAGCCTTAGCGTTAGCTTTGGCTGAACGAGTATGCCGCCTAGTCGTCACCCACTCGCCCCGCTGTGAGGGCTCTAATGCCGGAGTCGGTGGCTGTTTATCTCCGCCTGTGGCACCCAGACTGTCCGCTACAGGAATAACGCTGCTCTCACACTGTCTAACACTCTCTAAAGTCTGGATGCGCTCCTCTAATGCTGATATCTTCTCCGTCAGAGTGCTCACTAACACACACCTATCACAAATAAAATTATCGCTAATGACGGAGGAAGAATGTTTAAACATCCTGCACTCTACACACTGAACAAGCTGAATGGTAGACATGATAACGTACCTGTGTCTGAGTTTTAGTTGTTTGGAGATGAATTCCGTTCGTTGTTCTTAGATGAGGAAACTCGCGCGTTCTCCAAGAATTGCAGAAAAAAGGCGAAGCCGAATAGTATGGAGATGTAAAAGGTAGTTGCTATTAATATTGTTATTGTATAAAGCGATGTAATTTAAACGCTGATACAAACGCGAAACTTTCGCGGCGACGATACGAAAACAGGAAGCTATAAACATATGAATGTAATAATGAGATTATTTTTACTGATCCATTAAAGTGGACTTGTAGTGTAACAACAAAACATCAAGAATTTTCCTCCAGAAGTAAAACATTTCATTTTCATTCTTTGCCTTTTCGATTCAGAGTTCATCCGAATGAGCCGAATCAAAGAGTCGAACGACACATGACTCACACACACACACACACACACACAAAGCAATAGAAATTGCATGGCGGAAGAACCAAAGCTCAGCCTTAAAGAAGCTTAACAGCACATGGTGAAAGAGAGAGCAAGTAAAATAGCGACTGACCTGTTCAGGTCTTGGGACTTTGACCCCACACAGTCGGTCCATCCCACAGGTGGCTCTTCCCAATCAGATGTTGGTGCAGGTTTAGCTCCGCCCTGCACAGTTCCTTTTCCATGCATACATTAACATAAGGCTTGGCCTGTCACGTGGGGAACATCCTAATGAAGCTTCAATAATTATATAATGTGTATTAACATGAGCCTTGTTCATACTAACAACTTCTCATTCAAACACCAATGTTCTTTGAATTAAACAAGCTTTCATTCAATATCAAACATCTGGAACAACATCAAACATTTATTTTTACTTTCATCTATAGAAAGGGGTTATAAATGTTGATTACTCTTTCTAGGTCATAATACACACATCAAGCATAACACAAAGATATATCAGCCAACTAGATAAGCACATACGCCTTTTACCTGTTGGCACACTTTAAATAATTGTCCTCGAAATGGTCAGTGAATGTACCGTCTCTTTGTTAGAAAGAAACAGAGAAACAGGTGGGAAATGTTGCTGTGTGAGTTGTTGGGGGTTTTACAGTGAGCCTGTTAAACTGTCTCTCCTGTGTTTATCAGATTGCTGATTTATACTTTAGTTGGTCGAGGTTAATGTTAGCTATCGGTTGCTGGCTTTGCTCCAGACACAGAGGGGTCCTTTGTCTTCCCCTTCGGACTGAGTCCAGAGTCTCACTGCAGCAGATGTGGGGAAGAGATAAAGGAGTCGGGATGCAGCACTTGGGCTCGGAGACGAGTTCTGGAGACTTCAATCTGGAGTGTAACAGATTAACAGCTCACGTTGGGGTAGCCAGTTCATCCCTACAACACTGTGTGTATGTGTGTGTGTGTGTGTGTGTGTGTTGCAGGAGAAGGTCTGCGCTACAAGCTGTTTCAGGGTCCAGGTTAGCTTCTAGTCACTTTGAGCTACATCGCTAATGCTAACCCTGAGATTCCACACTGCACACGTGGACTCTAAATCATCGCTGTAAAGGAAATCACAGCTACTGCAGTCTCTGTCACTCTCTGTCTATAGACCAGGAGTGTTCAAGTCAAACTGGGACTTTTGATAACAGAACACAGTTCTGAGAGTAAAAACTCTAAAAGATTCACATTGCAATCCACATTGTTCTATTCCTAAAATGTCTAAAATGGTGCACATGAACACATCGATATTTGCATATGAAATCTGTGGTTAAAACACGTCATGGGTTCGTGTGAGATCTCTTTTACTTCAAACAATAAATTTCATGAAAAGTCTGTTTGGGGTTTTTGCTCTACAGGACGGCGAGCAGTTAAACACATCAGATCTGTGTCACATTTAGATAAAAATAAGAACAGAGTCTGTGTGAGTTCATCCAAAGGAGTCGAATCAAAGTCAATTCCCTGAACGACATGTGACTCGGAGAAAGTGAAAGTGATTCTCTCACAGACTCCATTTTGTTTCTGCTGGAAAAAACAAATAAACTTTAACTCCAGGCAGAAACGGTGATATTAATGTCACACAACAAGGACTGCTGAGTAAAAGTGAGTGATTTCTTTATCAGAAACGACTTTATATCTGAATAATGAGTTTATATTTAATATAAAACTGGTGTTATATGTTATTGTGTAAAAACAGCAGTAACACTGTGTCATGTCAGCAGAACTGAAGTGTTTATCTCCTGTGTGTGTTATATACTCGAGTTTATCTCCTCTGTTTATCATTAACTACACATTCAGAGTGTTTGTGTGAATTTAGATTTAATAATCTGGAATAAAAGAATAATAAAGTTTCAGATCTGACTTTAACAGAAGTTTCATTTCCATGCGATGTGTTATATATATTTACTTTCCTGTATATCGGTTGATCACAGATTAGTTTTTTTGTGATTATTTTGTGAAGTAACCGATTGTGATCACGTTCATGAATAAATTCTTCCAATGTCCCAGTTTCCCCTAGTGGACACCATGCAGAACTACATCTAACGTATTTGTCGGTTAGCTGGAGCCTGGAGCGTTAAAGTAGGAGTGAGTGTATAAGGTAGAGGAACACACACACACACACACACACAGCTGTGCTGTCACTGTACCACACTGTATTCAGGAGCGGAAGAAACACTGTGGACTCAGTTCTGTGTTTCAATACAATAAATCATCAGGATCCTGCTGAAGACCAACATTTCATTCTGATGGAACTCTTTTAGATTTGGACATTTTGTCAGTTTTGTCCTGATCATGTTTAACCCTTTTCACCTGCCCTTTACCCCTAAATATTCAGAACATGTAGATTCAGACTTTACCTGAGTGATATATATTCCCTATATACTACACAAACAGAAATCTTTCTCTCTCTCTCTCTCTCTCTCTCTCTCTCTGCTCCTGCATGACATGACACACTGCATAAAGCTCATAATCCCTCTGCTGTGATTATATCTGACTAAATACAATTTCCATGAATCAAGTTTATTAACTGCATGATTGTTGTTGTGTGTTTAGGAGTGTAATTTATTCCAGCAGTAGAGATCAGCATCTTCAGGATTCAGCAGTGTGTCCATCAGCTCTCTGTACATACACTAATATTCAAACATGGAGACGCCTGATCTGGAGACAGAGAATGAGACCCTGCCCTCGGAAAAGCAGTAAGTTACTGTGTCCTAGTGTTTTAGTCACTGAACATTCATATCTAATATATGTAGTGAGTATTCATGAAAATAATAACTAACACAGACATCACCTGACAAAAATCCCAGATTCTGTTCATTGTGAAAAGATGTCCTTAAAAAGTGCAGTTAAAAAGTAAACAGTAGTCATGAGACAATACACTAATGTCATGATATAAGACATATCGCTATACAGGCTTCACAATAATGAACAGGCAGTGTCGACACAAAACACTTTATATTAAATTGTATTACATTTATTTTTCTCTGTAATGGCAACATATCCAACGACTGCAATATCACTACCACAGTGTGTTAAACTCTCACTCTGACTGGGACACATCGGCATTTTAGTGAGACCCTGCAGAGACACAACTACAATGTACATTATATAGTTTTATTTATTTATTTTAATTAATATAAAATCACAGCACAAGTACAAACACACTGTGCTTCTGAATGGTGTTAGACACGAGTGTGACTTACATCAAGCACAGCACACAGGTGTTGGTTTTAATCTGCATTTTAGATCGTTGTCAAGCCAACTGTGATATAAACTGGAGTGGACGTATATACCGCAGTTTACAGTAACTACCTTCAGACGGCTGCACTGTGGATCTGCTGTGAATTCTCGGTAGTGTGATCATGTTAAACACAGTTTCAGTCTTATTTTTCCGAGTTCATACAGAGAGAATGAGACGAGGCTGTTTGCCTGGTGTTTGTCCCTTGTGCTATGATTGGAGGTTTCCTGAAAAACAACTGATGTAACACTAAAGCAGAGCTGCAACTAACGACTGTTGTGATTATTGATTAATATACACTCTAAAAAATAAAACTGTGCTGTACTCAATTTTTTTGGTGAAACATTTTTACACTTAAAAATATCAATATCAACCTAAAAATTTAAAAAATCATGTAAAATATACTTCATGAATTGAGTAGACCTGAATAACTTTTTTTAGTACAATAATGTACAAAATTGAGTACTGTAGATGTAATGAAAATCAGAAGTTAATGCAATGGTTACCCCGAGTGAAAATGAGTAAAATAATTGAGTAGATACTGTATGATTGAAATGGAAGAAGAAACTGAAAAAAGTATTATTTAACAAACGAATGTGCTACATTTACTAAATATTTTTAATTAATTTAATTCATACTGGTCTATCACAAAATTAATATCTTACACTATTTAAAAAAATACTGTATATTTAGCTTTTAATCAAGGTTTTCTTTTTTCAGTTTACTGTAGGTCAATGTATCTAATGACACCAAATTATAAACAAAGACACAATACACACATTACCATTTTAATTAAACATTTATTTGCCAAATTTGACAAGACATAACGTCTAAACTAAATCTGGTTTACTTTGCAAATGACATGTAACAAGATCATAAACAATGAGCTGAATTTATCTCATTAGTAAACAGTCTCACAAACAATACGTCTGCCACATGTATTATACAGTTAATATGTGGAAAGTAGACTTTTGTATTAGAATAGAATCACAGTCACATTTTACATCTGAAAGATTGCAGACCTTCACACTTCAGTTTCCTGCAAACTGTGGGATCCATACAAATGTGTGTGCAGATATTCTCAGGTCTTAAAGAAGCAATGACAGTCTAAATGAAGACAGGACACTGAATATCATTGATCAACAGTACCATGCTTCACTCTGTAATGATCGAAATTCCTTTTGATGATGCGACAAATGTGCAGTCCCAACTTTTTTGGGATTTGTTGACACCATGACATTTTGATTCACCATATTTTTCCCTTAAAATTATACATTTTCTCAGTTTAAACTTTTGATCTGTCATCTATGTTCTATTCGGAATAAAATATTGACATTTGCCATCTCCACATCATTGCATTCAGTTTTTATTCACAATTTGTTTAGTGTCCCAACTTTTTTGGAATCCGGTTTGTAACTTTTCTAAAGAAACAAAACTTAAAATTCAAGGAAAAGCCGAGTAGCAGCAGTAAAATATGACTATTAATTAAAGCTTAAGTCTATGGTGAGGGGCGGAGTCAAGTAAAGTGACAGAAAAGAACACACATCTGAGGAGTGTGTGTGTGTGTGTGTGTGAGAGAGAGAGAGAGAGAGAGAGAGAGAGAATGCTTGGTCGCGTGTGCAGAGCCAGAAACAAGGCCGCATGCTTGCGTGTGCATTTCATGTAAAAAGGTTGATTGATAAACTGGAAATAAAAACCAGACTGAGAGCGACACACACTCTATAATTATCCACATTAAATCTATTCCCACTATCCTGACAGCATTTGCGTGAGGTCCTGAAGGGAAATAATCACAATATATATATTTTTTACTTTTTAACATTGTCAGTATTAAAAGAGTGTGTGATGAGCTCTGTATGCTACACACTCTGGTGCTGTTATCTAGTGTGTAAGATGAAGTGGAGCTCATGAAGATTATTAAATAGAATTATTGTGATTTGACGACTTGCTGCTCATATCGAGTCTCTCCTGGTATTCTGAATCATAATATTAGACAATTAATTTCTGTCTCATGTCCACTCTATAATGTTGTTCAGTAAACTCCAGATAAAGAGATCAGACTCACCAGAACCCAGCTGTGTCTCCATGAAGAGTGATCGCTCTATGGATCTTCCTAGGACCTTTAAACGTGGCGTCTCCTCATCTGTACACAGGTAACATCCCATAGTTCTCAGAGTAAAACACATTATCTGTTCATTCTGTATGATGTAGTAATATTCTGTTACATCTCTAATGACTGTAAACTTAGTAAACATAAAAATAGTAAACTTCAAATTAAAATGATCAGATTTTTTTTTCCAGTTCTACTATATTTTTCTTCAAATGTTAAATCAAATCCACTCATACAATTTTTTTTATTGAAAACACTATGTTTACAGCAACCATGTACAGGATAAGCAGTATAGGAAATGAACATTAGGACTAAAAGTTAGGCTGTAGCATTTAAGTGGTTGAAGTTATTGTCTTTAAAAATGTTTGTTTGTCCTCAGTGATCCACAGAAGACAGGAGACGGAAACGAACAGATCATTATTACAGATACAAGGTAAGATCAACACTAACTACATCACACACTGGTGTTAAAAACCTCTCTGCTGTTATTTCATACAGAGTGATTAGATAATAACAAACATACAGGAGATATACAGAGATGATCAGAGCCTGGCCAATGACATCATCACACACCTGAAGTCATTAAGAAGCCTCTACATCATGTGTCACATCCCAGTCTTCTGCTGGATCTCAGCCGCTGTTCTAGAGAGAATGTTGGGTGAAGCAGAGAGTGGAGAGATCCCCAAGACTCTGACTCAAATGTACACACACTTCCTCATCATTCAGATAAACATCATAAGAGAAAAGTACGCAGAGAAGCAGGAGAGTGATGAAGAAATGCTTCTCAAACTGGGACGACTGGCTTTTCAGCAGCTGGAGAAACACAACCTGATCTTCTATGATGAAGACCTGAGAGAGTGTGGCATTGATGTGAGAGAAGCAGCAGTGTACTCAGGTGTGTGTACGCAGATCTTCAGAGATGAGTTTGGGCTTCACCAGAGTAAAGTGTACTGCTTTGTTCATCTGAGTATTCAGGAGCATCTCGCAGCTCTGTATGTGCACCTGATGTTCATGAGGGAAAAGAGAAATGTTCTTCAACCGAGTCAGTCCTTTAATACAATCTCAGATGTCCACATTAGTGCTGTATATCAGGCCTTACACAGTAAGACTGGACATCTGGATCTTTTCCTCCGCTTTCTTCTGGGTCTCTCACTGAAGTCCAATCAGAAACTCTTACATGCCTTAGTAACACATACAGGAAGTAGCTCACAGAGCAAAGAGGAAACAGTTCAGTACATTAAGAAGAAGATCAGTGGAGATCTTCCTACAGACAAATCCATCAATCTGTTCCACTGTCTGAATGAACTGGGTGATGATTCTCTAGTGGAGGAAATCCAACACTACCTGAAATCTGGAAAACAAAGTGAACTCTCTCCTTCACAGTGGTCTGCTCTGGTGTTTGTATTACTGACATCAGCAGAGGATCTGGAGGAATTTGACCTGAATAAATATATCAGTCCAGAGAAGATAACAGAAGATGTTCTTGTGAGGGTGATGCCTGTGATTGCAGCATCCAGAAAAGCAACGTAAGTAAATCTGTATGAATCTGTTCTACTGTAGAAAGAGAGAAACTGAAAACACTTTGATTTACTTTAAGATCTTTTGAGCTTCAGGTGATCCAGAGTGGTGTTAATGTGAATAAATAAATAGTTACATCAGAGAATAACGATCATGTGATCAAATGAATAAGACTGAAGGGCAGATATTAAATGTGTGGAAGACATTTCTGTTTCTGTCAAAAGTGAAAAACACTTTTTAACTCTTGCAGCATTAATGCCTTGTTGCTTGAAATAATGAGAAATATTATTGATATTCTGATTTTGTTTGACAGTAAAGTTGATTTTATTCTGGATATTTAACACATAACAATATTTAAACAAAACAGTTTATTTTATTTATTAACCTTATTAATTTCACACCCATGTCTACAGTATTTAAAATCTTCACTGTAACTTTCTTTTATTTCTTTCCACATTAAATGTGCAGTTATACACACACTGAGCCGATTTCATTGTTATTAGTAAAACATTCCTGTTATTATATCTTCATAGAAGGATTGTAATTGATGTGAGTGGTTGTCAGGTTGTTGCCCCTTATCGGTGCACTGCTGTCGGCAAACCCCATTCAACCTGTGTGTGATTCTGGGACTTTTAATTTGCTTAAAGATGCCTAGTTAGGATCATTTTGGACAGTCTAATGACTCACTTTTATGTGTGTAAATGCAAAAACTATGAAAAAACACATCACTTCCCTTTTTCTTATTAAGTTGTTCATATTTTTTCTTTATAAATCCGTGCTTCAGATTTGCTGGGGTTAATGACGTTTGAGTGTAAAAGGGTGTAATCCGCTAAAGTGAAGATCCGTTGCTCACTAGTTCCCTACAGCGCTACAGTTCGATACTCTGTGCAGTTGTGTGTGTATGTGCGGGTCTCATAGGTGTGTGTGCGCGCATTTCATATGTAGTTCTTTGAGCAGTTGGTAGTATATATGTATGTGTGACTGTTTTATATATGTGTATGCAAGTGTTTCATGTGTGTGTAAGTACAGTAAAGCTAAATCCCTAAATCTCCTTATAAAATATTGCTGATTATCAATGCGGGAATGAATGGCGAATTGTCGATATTTCACGGAAGCATATATATATATATATATATATATATATATATATATATATATATATATATATATATATATATATATACACAGGTCCTTCTCAAAAAATTAGCATATCATGGTAAAGTTCATTATTTTCTGTAATGTACTGATAAACATTAGACTTTCATATATTTTAGATTCATTACACACAACTGAAGTAGTTCAAGCCGTTTATTGTTTTAATATTGATGATTGTGGCATACAGCTCATGAAAACCCAAAATCCCTATCTCAAAGAATTAGCATATTTCATCCAACCAATAAAAGAAAAGTGTTTTTAATACAAAAAAAAGTCAACCTTCAAATAATTATGTTCACTTATGCACTCAATACTTGGTCGGGAATCCTTTTGCAGATTCTTGTGTCTTGCGTCTCTCAACTTTCTCTTCACAATATTCCACAGATTCTCTATGGGGTTCAGGTCAGGAGAGTTGGCAGGCCAATTGAGCACAGTAATACCATGGTCAGTAAACCATTTACCAGTGGTTTTGGCACTGTGAGCAGGTGCCAGGTCGTGCTGAAAAATGAAATCTTCATCTCCATAAAGCTTTTCAGCAGATGGAAGCATGAAGTGCTCCAAAATCTCCTGATAGCTAGCTGCATTGACCCTGCCCTTGATAAAACACAGTGGACCAACACCAGCAGCTGACATGGCACCCCAGACCATCACTGACTGTGGGTACTTGACACTGGACTTCAGGCATTTTGGCATTTCCCTCTCCCCAGTCTTCCTTCAGACTCTGGCACCTTGATTTCCGAATGACATGCAAAATTTGCAACCTGTAGCCCATTTCCTGCACACGCCTGTACACGGTGGCTCTGGATGTTTCTACTCCAGACTCAGTCCACTGCTTCCGCAGGTCCCCCAAGGTCTGGAATCAGTCCTTCTCCACAATCTTCCTCAGGGCCCGGTCCCCTCTTCTCGTTGTGCAGCGTTTTCTGACACACTTTTTCCTTCCCACAGACTTCCCACTGAGGTGCCTTGATACAGCACTCTGGGAACAGCCTATTCGTTCAGAAATGTCTTTCAGTGTCTTACCCTCTTGCTTGAGGGTGTCAATGATGGCCTTCTGGACAGCAGTCAGGTCGGCAGTCTTACCCATGATTGCGGTTTTGAGTAATGAACCAGGCTGAGAGTTTTTAAAAGCCTCAGGAATCTTTTGCAGGTGTTTAGAGTTAATTAGTTGATTCAGATGATTAGGTTAATAGCTCATTTAGAGAACCTTTTCATGATATGCTAATTTTTTGAGATAGGGATTTTGGGTTTTCATGAGCTGTATGCCACAATCATCAATATTAAAACAATAAAAGGCTTGAACTACTTCAGTTGTGTGTAATGAATCTAAAATATATGAAAGTCTAATGTTTATCAGTACATTACAGAAAATAATGAACTTCATCACAATATCCTAATTTTTTGAGAAGGACCTATATGTGTGTGTGTGTGTAGATGTGTGTATGTGTATGTATATATATATATATATAAACTGCATATATGGAATGAAATCTGAAATGGTTACATATACACACTGAATGACGCATATATAGTATGTGTGATCCCTTGCGCCATCTGCTGAGAGAAATGAGAATCGCTGGTTGGAAAATGCAGGAAACGTCACGCCGCCACGCAGCTGTCAGCAATTTCACGTAAATAAGAGCAAAATAGCTTTATACTGGCTTTTACTGGTGCGATTTTGAAAATGTACGCATGCTGTGTGATTAAGCTAGGAAAAGTCATGAAAGGAGGGTCTTGGAATTTGATCGAATGTGAAGTATTTATTTATTTTTTCACCCGTGCGGTCAAATGACCGGTGCTCAGCGCTTCTAGTGTTAAATAAGAGACGAAGAAGGGTTACTGTGCAAGATGAGAAGAGGGAGAGGGAGGGGTTTGATTCCTCCTCTCCTCTTATTTTAGCTTCACACTTACTGCTGTTTGTGCTTTTGGTGTTTATAAAAATGAGAAGGTGCAGTGAAAGCTTTGAGGATCTGTTTGATCATTTGTACTAGTGTTAGTTCATTATGTCTTATTTTATTTCCTTCAGTATCAGGTGTGATAGAATTGGAGGGGAAAGTGGTGAAGCTCTGGTCTCAGTGCTCAACTCAGAACCCTCCAATCTGAGAGAACTGCATCTGACTGTGGAGACACTCGACCTGACTGGGAATAAACTAACAGACTCAGGAGTGAAGCGTCTCTCTGCTGTACTGGAGAATCCTGACTGTAAAGTCGAGACACTGAGGTAAGATCATCTCTCTGAGTCACAATAAAAGCAGCGGTTAATAGTTTATACAGTGATTTAGTAACTGACATTTTTGTGCACAAATAAATTACTCACTGATGATGATGATAATAATAATAATAATAATAATAATAATAATAAAAAAACAGGATGTAATGTTGAAGTGTGTTATTGTGTGATATGAAAAATGAAATCATTATTTAAAAACTGCATTTTCTATTTAATTTGGATATCTGTGTTTGTTTAATATTAAAATATGATTTTCTGAATCATCCAAGTGTAACAAATATACAAAAAAAACATAAAAAGAAGGGGCAAATAATTTAAAGCACTGTGAATATTAACCCAGGATGTAAATGTGTTGATGAAGTGTGTGTCATTGTGTCTCTGCAGGTTGTGTAATTGTGGCGTCTCAGGTGAAGGCTGTGCTGCTCTGACTTCAGCTCTGAGATCAAACCCCTCACACCTGAGACACCTGAATCTGTCTAATAATAATCTAGGAGACTCAGGAGTGAAGTGTGTCTCTGCTGTACTGGAGAATCCTGACTGTAAACTGGAGAAACTGGGGTAAGATCATCTCTCTGAGAGTCACATGACCTGCTCCTCAGTAAGACACATTCTCTAATAGTGAGACTGAAGCAGAGGTTTTAGGTTCATCATCAATGTCCTGAGGAGGAAGATTGTTTCTTTTCACTGCACACTGATGAACAGGGTTGCCAGATCTGTGTTACAGAGGCAGTTCAGTAGACAAGCAGTATTAAACCCATGCAGATTTCCTCATTAGTGCAGAGGATTTATAAACTGTGGCAGTAAAATTCACTTTTTGATCATTAAGGACAGTCACATGAGTCTCTGTAGTCTAAATCTAAATCTAGGCATTTGGCAGATGCTCTTATCCAGAGCGACTTACTTTCTTTTTTTTTATCTCATTACACATCTGAGCAGTTGAGGGTTAAGGGCCTTGCTCAAGGGACCAACAGTAGCAACTTGGTGGTTGTGGGGTTTGAACCTGGGATCTTCCGAACCATAGTCCAATGCCTTAACCAGTGAGCTACCCCTGGCCCCAGTTTATTTAATAATGACAGGGGTGATAGCGTTCCGGCACCACGGCGGATTTCCGGCGTACTGTGGCTGTGGGAAGAAAAAAAAATCAGGTTCGCGGACATTGATCTGTCATTTCTCTAGATCTGAGATGCGCAGGTGATGGAGAAGGAACAGCCAATCAGCAGTAGTGTGTGGATGTCTGTGATTGGCTGGTTTTGTGGCTGTTTTGTAACACTGGACAAAGTTGAGAGAGCGCGCGCAGAGAACATGTTGAGCGAGCAGGGGAGACACCACACGCGCAGAATCGCTCAGAATTGTGGCAGGAATTAATTTGAGCTTGACCTTTCATTTAATATCGCCCACCCACTCGTCACTTTATGTAAGAAATTAGGAGAGGATAATCAATTAGTTAATCAATTCCTGTGTACTTTGGAGTAATATTATTCCCACGTTTGTGTCGCCGCGCATTTTTTAAAAATGCTCCCTATAACTCCGCCCACCGCACGTGACGTCACGGGTTCTCACGACTAGACCTGGATAGTTTAGGGGCCGGTGTTATGCTCTAAAATGCCCCCCTGCCACGGATTGCCCCCCCCTACATAATCTCTTTCAAATAATATACTGTATTATAACATAAATTCATACAGTAGGTTTATGGTTTACTGATTATAAAATAACCAACATAAAAAAATGTTGTATAGGGGAAAACATAAATAAATTATATATTTTTTCATATACAACATGTATATTTTTATATTGCTTATTTTATAATTAAAATCGTTTATTGTAATTTTTTTTTACCACAAACTATATTTATTTAGTGTAATTTGTGATAAATATTATATTTTTAAATTGACAAACCCCTGCAAACTAAATGTGTCATAAAATAATTATTTTGGGGGATTTGTATTAATCGTCTCGACGGCTGTCACGTGCCTAGGGTTAATTATAATAGTAATAGTATATTTGATTATAATAAACCTATGAATGTATGTCCTAATATAATATTTGATAGAGATTATGTAGGGGGGGCAGTCCGTGGCAGGGGGGCATTTTAGCGCATAAAACCGGTTCGGTGCTTATTTTAGGGCACCGGCACCAATTTTTTTCTGTGGAAACACGCGGCACTGGTTCCAAAATTGGGAACCGGCACGGAACCGGCAGGGGAACCAGAGCAGTGGAAAAGGGGTATTACTGACCTGTCTTGGTCTGGCTGTAGCATCTGTAGCATTTACTTCCAGTGATTATACTAAGATGGGATAATAATGTCAATCTAGGCTCTGAACATATTGAGAAAATGCTGTATTTTGTTGAGTAATACTGGAGGCTTAATGCAAATATGAAAATATCTAAAAAGAGCCACTTGACAATAATGATGATCAGGGTTATACATAGGCTGTTTGTATATTTGGGCCCAGGGGCCAACAAGTTATGTGTTAAAAGTGCGTCGCATACATAGTACCCCCACCCCTACTCACCTCGGGGGCAAGGAAAAAAAGTTCAGGCTCAGGAATTTTTTCCACTATCAGCCCTGTAATTATCACTCGGCCGGCAGGACAACTTGTATTTTTTCCTTGTAACTGTGAAAAGAACTTAAAATGGGCCGTCGTTTTTTATCTTATGCATAAGTGTAGTACATCATTTAAATCTGTAAAGGGTCTACATTTATTTATGTACACTCACAATATCCATAAAACACTGTGCTTTTGTAAAATAAAGAAAATGAATAGGGTCGCTTTTAGGGCTGCACGATATTAGGAAAATATGCGATATTGCTGAATATTGCGATAACGATATTTCTTGCGATATAACATTTCCCTAGAGAAATGCATTTTTTATTATTATTGCCTATTTATTTATTTATTTTTATATATAATGATCATACTAAAATAAACAGGTAATAGATATTCGTCTGATTTAATTAAATCTAATTCAGGCTAAAAAGAAACTATATGTCAAGGAAGTTGCAAATATTTAGACTTCAAAACACTATGAATGACTTAAACCCCTCAGCAGATATTCTGACTTCTGGTTTGCTGTTACTATAAACCTGCCAACAGAATATGAATTACTTTCAAACATTACTTTTTATTTATGTGTAACCATACACTCATCAATAGTGTCTTAAAACAAGAGCATCTTTTAAACTAAATATTCGCTTTGGCTTACCTGTTTTTTTTTTTTTATAAAAATATTATTAAACAAAAATTTTATAAAAAAATTCTATTTGTCACACACACTCGCTCCGCGACCGGCACTAGGACCCGGAAGTAATGCGGTCGTGAACGAGGAAGTGTAAGAGGAGTAAACAAACCACCGCAGTCACTGAGTTCGCCATGTCGGTTCAGATTGTTTACTTTCTGATTCGAGTGTGTGTTTATAGGACGCGAGTTAAATGTGTGTTTTTCCTTTGTTCCCCTTCTGTGAGAGTCCTTAAACTAATTCACGTGGTTATCCTGCCTACTCGCTTGCTTCCGCGTTTGGGTTTACCGTCCACGCTACAAAGGGCTAACCGCTAATCGCTAAGTCTTCTGACCATCCCGGGTTAGTTCACGACAGAATTAAGTATATATAAAGATATAAGCGGGTATAAACATAGTAAGGGTCCATCTGATTGGTCAAATTTGGACACAGATGCTTGGCACATTAATTATTTATCGCAACTCTTTGCGATATCGTTATCGCGTACGCAATTATTTCGCGTACGATATTTTTTTCTATACATCGTGCAGCCCTAGTCGCTTTCAGCTGTCTCAGTCTCCGCTCTCTCACATCTTTCTGAAACGCGTCGCTAAAATGAACTGAAACACCATGAACACTGCACACACAGACATGAGAAATATATCTATAGAAAGCTTAAAGGATCTACTTTTAAATGACGCAAGTTAAATCAAATACAAATATTCTCAGTTTATGTAATCTGTATAAATCCAATGAAAGGTACAGTCTGTCTATATGATAATGGCCTGAGACAGGACACGCCCACACTCTAGTCACAGGGAAACAGTCAGGGTCATCTACATATATGGCCATACCCCCAACACATGCGAACACAAACACACACACACAAACTGATTCAGAGTTCTCTATGGAAGCAGATCGGTCTCATAAATAATTCACACAAATGACACGATGTTCACGTGCGTAACCCAATTCACGTGCATAAAAAATATATATTTTCATAATATACAATTCACAAATGTACAACTGTGTAAAAAATGTTTAATGTTTAAAATTTACGAGTGCATGATGGGCTGTGCATGTGAAAATCGACTTACGTGTGTGAATATCGCTGGATGTGTGTGTGTGTGTGTGTGTGTATTTTTGAGACTTTTCTGACTCCAGCGTTCCAGCAAAGTCTCCAAAATACGGCACTCGTACTCTTTAGCCAATCAGATGCGACCTCACCATTCATCCAATCACAGCCCTGCAGGAGCGCTCGAGTAACTCAACTTTGCACACACCTTTTGCGCAGTCTGAGTTAATTACAACGGAAATCAAGTTTTACCGACTCAAACCAAGAACAGGATGCACGTCTAAGGTATTATTTTATTTAATAATGTTTCATTAATGAACTTCGCCGAAAATAACACAGTTAACCACTTTATCATCTTTATAAACACTTCACCCTCATTAAATGTTTGTCAATTAATTAGTCACAGTTTTTAATTTGGAGAATCGATGTTTCTATGGGTCACAGTGTATTCTGTTATATCTGAATGCCACCAGAGTTTATTTCATTAACAGCTCAAATGTGTATAACATAATGGATTAAAGCTGCATGATTGCAAATTTGCTTTGGTGCGTCACTGAGCCAGAGAGCGGGTGTCATTTATAGGTTTTATTAAACATTTTCACAAACAGTCTCCTCTGTGCGGGGGAACTCACGTATGTCTTTACGGACATTTTCAACATCTCTCTGAGTCAGGCTGTTATCCCCACATGCTTTAAAACCACCACCATAATCCCAGTACCTAAGAAAACATCTCCCTCCTGTTTCAATGACTTCCGCCCAGTTGCACTTACTCCCATCATTATGAAGTGCTTTGAACGGCTAGTCATGCAGCAGATCAAGACTGCCCTCCCCCCCTCCCTGGACCCCTTCCAGTTTGCTTATCGGTCCAATCGCTCAACCGATGATGCCATTGCTACGGCCCTCCACTCAGCGCTCACCCACTTGGAAAACAAAGACTCCTACGTTAGAATGCTGTTCATCGACTTCAGCTCAGCGTTCAACACAATCATCCCACAACAGCTCACTCATAAACTTATACAGCTGGGGATCAGCACCCCTCTGTGCAACTGGCTGCTGGACTTCCTGACTGGCAGACCTCAGGCAGTGCGGGTCGCCAACAACACTTCCTGTTTCATGCTGAACACTGGGGCCCCCCAAGGATGTGTGCTGAGCCCCCTCCTCTTCACGCTGCTGACCCACGACTGCATACCATCACACAACTCCAACCTCTTCATCAAGTTTGCGGACGACACGACTGTGGTGGGTCTCATTAGTAACAATGATGAGACTAACTACAGGAACGAGGTGAGCTGCCTGGCCAGGTGGTGCACAGAAAACAATCTCTCCCTGAACGTGGAAAAGACAAAAGAGATTGTGGTCGATTACAGGAGAACTTGCACCCAACACTCTCCGCTGTCCATCAATGGTGCGATCGTGGAGAGGGTAAGGAGCACCAAGTTTCTGGGTGTGCACATGACGGAAGATCTCTCCTGGTCCATCAACACTGCAGCACTAGCTAAGAAAGCTCAACAGCGTCTCTACTTTCTCCGTAAGCTGAGAAGAACCGGAGCCCCGACACCCATCATGCGCACCTTCTACAGAGGCACCATTGAGAGCATCCTGACCAGCTGCATCACTGTGTGGTACGGCGCCTGCAATGCGTCCTGCCAGAAAACTGTCCAGCGCATAGTGAGAGCAGCTGAGAAGATCATTGGTGTCTCTCTCCCCCCCCTCCTGGACATTTACAACACCCGCCTCACACGAAAAGCTATTAACATTGCCCGTGACCCTTCCCACCCGACTCAGAGCTTCTTTAGTCTGCTACCATCAGGGAGGAGACTAAGGAGTCTCCAAGCCAGGACAAGCAGACTGAAGAACAGCTTCATCCATCAGGCGATCAAGAAGCTCAACTCTCTTCCAGCTCTGCCTCCCCTGTGCTCTTCGGCCTCTCCAACCGTTATACTCTGACTCCTTCATTTCTCACACACACTCACACACACACACACACACACACACACACGCTCTCAGACAAACAGTCACAAAACCTCACACACACACACACACACACGCTCTCAGGCACACAACACTCACAATATCTCACTCACTCACTCACACATACACTTGCACCTGTCACTTTGTGCTCCAGGCACCATTGATACTTTCACTACCTCAAACCGGTGAGAAATAGAAAAAAAAAAAAAAAAAAAACATTCCTTGTTCACACTGGATTTATTTCCCATTTTGTTTACTGATTCATATAGCTCATTATGTTGTCACTTGTCACTATCTTATCAACTAAAATAAGCACACTTGCACTATTCCAATTGCACTGTACCGTTTCTCTCCATAACTGCCTTCTGTGTTGTTAACTGTCCCTTTTTGCAGGATAGTAACTAAATTACCTCACATCTGTTGCCTTTCTAAGTTTGTGTTATTTAAGTCTCTCTCTCTTTTTTTTTTTTTTTTTTTAAACCCCTTCAGTGTTATTTGTAACTAGGGCGAGAGAAAAGTAATTTCGATTCTCTATATGTATGCACTGTACATGTAGCAGAATTGACAATAAAGTTGACTTTGACTTTGACTTCAGTCACCATTATTTCTTACAATATGATTTCCTTACAATAATTCAAATTATCAGAGGTACTGGGATAAAAGTTTGTATTTCTGAGATAAACATTAATCATCTATCGTCTATAACATAAACGTCTATCATACAAACCAAAATAGAGTTTTTGAAAATTTTAAATCTTTTAAAAGTAACTTTAGCTTTAAATAAAGGTCGTATCAATTGCAACAGGAGGTGAAGACAAGTGGTTGCTAAAAATGTCATTCATTCATTCATTCATTCATTCAAGAGATTAGTTAAAATGTTGATTTATCCAGTAATGCAATAAGTAAAGCCTTGAGTCTTGTGGTAGAATTATGTTTATTGTAAAGAATCAAAAATCATGACTCTCCATTTATCCATTCATGGAGCTTTGAGTGAATTATCAATAATTATAAAAGACTGTTTCAACAGGTGACAGGAGTTAATTGATAAAATAAAATAACACCAGCATTACATAGCAGCTGGCAAATGTCTTAGTTTTTCTTTAGTGATTTATTTTCTATATTCTACAACAATACTGGGGATTTCAAAATTATAAAATAACACATGGAATTAGGTAATTACGTAACAACAACAGAAACAACAGTTAGTTGTTATTTTAAGACACAGAGGTCGGCCTTTCTGTAATAGTTCTTGCAAGAACAGTATTGTCAAGTGCATTTGCAAAATCCGTCAAGCACCATAATGAAACTGTCTCTCATGAAGGCCGTCCCAGGAGGACGAGACCAAAACCTACCTCTGCTGCAGACGAGAAGTTCATTTAGAGTTATCAGCCTGAAAAATGACCAATTAACAGCAGCTCAGATTAGAGGCGTTATGAAGTCTTGTAGCAGAAGCATCTCAATATCAACTGTTCAAAGGAGATTAATGCAGTTTTTGGACGCCTTCAGCTTTACAATGTAGAAAGAAATAAAAATCAGGAAACATCATGGAGTTAGAAAATGACCGCAAACTTGTGAACGGTAGTGTGTGTATATACAGTGGTGTGAAAAACTATTTGCCCCCCTCCTGATTTCTTATTCTTTTGCATGTTTGTTACACAAAATGTTTCTGATCATCAAACACATTTAACTATTAGTCAAAGATAACACAAGTAAACACAAAATGCAGTTTTTAAATGAGGGGTTTTATTATTTAGGGAGAAAAAAATCCAAACCTACAAAAAAAATCCAAGCCCTGTGTGAAAAAGTAATTGCCCCCTGAACCTAATAACTGGTTGGGCCACCCTTAGCAGCAATAACTGCAATCAAGCGTTTGCGATAACTTGCAACGAGTCTTTTACAGCACTCTGAAGGAATTTTGGCCCACTCATCTTTGCAGAATTGTTGTAATTCAGCTTTATTTGAGGGTTTTCTAGCATGAACCGCCTTGTTAAGATCATGCCACAACATCTCAATAGGATTCAGGTCAGGACTTTGACTAGGCCACTCCAAAGTCTTCATTTTGTTTTTCTTCAGCCATTCAGAGGTGGATTTGCTTGTGTGTTTTGGGTCATTGTCCTGTTGCAGCACCCAAGATCGCTGCAGCTTGAGTTGACGACCAGATGGGCGGACATTGTCCTTCAGGATTTTTTTGGTAGACAGTAGAATTCATGGTTCCATCTATCACAGCAAGCCTTCCAGGGCCTGAAGCAGCAAAACAACCCCAGACCATCACACTACCACCACCATATTTTACTGTTGGTATGATGTTCTTTTTCTGAAATGCTGTGTTACTTTTACGCCAGATGTAACGGGACACGCACCTTCCAAAAAGTTCAACTTTTGTCTCGTCTGTCCACAAGTTATTTTCCCAAAAGTCTTGGCAATCATTCAGATGTTTTTTAGCAAAATTGAGACGAGCCTTGATGTTCTTTTTGCTTAAAAGTGGTTTGCGCCTTGGAAATCTGCCATGCAGGCCATTTTTGCCCAGTCTCTTTCTTATGGTGGAGTCGTGAACACTGACCTTAATTGAGGCAAGTGAGGCCTGCAGTTCTTTAGATGTTGTCCTGGGGTCTTTTGTGGCCTCTCGGATGAGTTGTTTCTGCGCTCTTGGGGTAATTTTGGTCGGCCGGCCACTCCTGGGAAGGTTAGCCACTGTTCCATGTTTTTGCCATTTGTGGATAATGGCTCTCACTGTGGTTCGCTGGAGTCCCAAAGCTTTAGAAATGGCTTTATAACCTTTACCAGACTGATAGATCTCAATTACTTCTGTTTTCATTTGTTCCTGAATTTCTTTGGATCTTGGCATGATGTCTAGCTTTTGAAGTGCTTTTGGTCTACTTCTCTGTGTCAGGTAGCTCCTATTTAAGTGATTTTTTGATTGAAACAGGTGTGGCAGTAATCAGGCCTGGGGGTGACTACAGAAATTGAACTCAGGTGTGATAAACCACAGTTAAGTTATTTTTTAACAAGGGGGACAATCACTTTTTCACACAGGGCCATGTAGATTTGGAGTTTTTTTTCTCCCTGAATAACGTAAACCTTCATTTAAAAAGTGCATTTTGTGTTCTCTTTGACTAATAGTTACAGGTAACAGTTTTTGATGAGCAGAAACATTTAAGTGTGACAATCATGCAAAAGAATAAGACATCAGGAAGGGGGCAAATAGTTTTTCACACCACTGTTTGTGTGTGTATATATATATATATATATATATATATATATATATATATATATATAGATATAGCCAGGGTCAGTGGATCAGACATATATATATATATACTGTATATATATATATATATATATATATATATATATATATATATATACAGTGGTGTGAAAAACTATTTGCCCCCCTCCTGATTTCTTATTCTTTTGCATGTTTGTCACACAAAATGTTTCTGATCATCAAACACATTTTACTATTAGTCAAAGATAACACAAGTAAACACAAAATGCAGTTTTTAAATGAGGGCTTTTATTATTTAGGGAGAAAAAAAATCCAAACCTACATGGCCCTGTGTGAAAAAGTAATTGCCCCCTGAACCTAATAACTGCTTGGGCCACCCTTAGCAGCAATAACTGCAATCAAGCGTTTGCGATAACTTGCAACGAGTCTTTTACAGCGCTCTGGAGGAATTTTGGCCCACTCATCTTTGCAGAATTGTTGTAATTCAGCTTTATTTGAGGGTTTTCTAGCATGAACTGCCTTTTGAAGGTCATGCCACAACATCTCAATAGGATTCAGGTCAGGACTTTGACTAGGCCACTCCAAAGTCTTCATTTTGTTTTTCTTCAGCCATTCAGAGGTGGATTTGCTGGTGTGTTTTGGGTCATTGTCCTGCTGCAGCACCCAAGATCGCTTCAGCTTGAGTTGACGAACAGATGGCCGGACATTCTCCTTCAGGATTTTTTGGTAGACAGTAGAATTCATGGTTCCATCTATCACAGCAAGCCTTCCAGGTCCTGAAGCAGCAAAACAACCCCAGACCATCACACTACCACCACCATATTTTACTGTTGGTATGATGTTCTTTTTCTGAAATGCTGTGTTACTTTTACACCAGATGTAACAGGACACGCACCTTCCAAAAAGTTCAACTTTTGTCTCGTCGGTCCATAAGGTATTTTCCCAAAAGTCTTGGCGATCATTGAGATGTTTTTTAGCAAAATTGAGACGAGCCTTAATGTTCTTTTTGCTTAAAAGTGGTTTGCGCCTTGGAAATCCGCCATGCATGCCGTTTTTGCCCAGTCTCTTTCTTATGGTGGAGTCGTGAACACTGACCTTAATTGAGGCAAGTGAGGCCTGCAGTTCTTTAGATGTTGTCCTGGGGTCTTTTGTGGCCTCTCGGATGAGTTGTCTCTGCGCTCTTGGGGTAATTTTGGTCGGCCGGCCACTCCTAGGAAGGTTCACCACTGTTCCATGTTTTTGCCATTTGTGGATAATGGCTCTCACTGTGGTTCGCTGGAGTCCCAAAGCTTTAGAAATGGCTTTATAACCTTTACCAGACTGATAGATCTCAATTACTTTTGTTCTCATTTGTTCCTGAATTTCTTTGGATCTTGGCATGATGTCTAGCTTTGGAGGTGCTTTTGGTCTACTTCTCTGTGTCAGGTAGCTCCTATTTAAGTGATTTCTTGATTGAAACAGGTGTGGCAGTAATCAGGCCTGGGGGTGACTACAGAAATTGAACTCAGGTGTAATAAACCACAGTTAAGTTATTTTTTAACAAGGGGGGCAATTACTTTTTCACACAGGGCCATGTAGATTTGGAGTTTTTTTTCTCCCTTAATAACGTAAACCTTCATTTAAAAACTGCATTTTGTGTTCAATAACGTTATCTTTGACTAATAGTTAACGGTTTTTGATGAGCAGAAACATTTAAGTGTGACAAACATGCAAAAGAATAAGAAATCAGGAAGGGGGCAAATAGTTTTTCACACCACTGTATATATATATATATATATATATATATATATATAATTTTTATTTTTTTTGTCTGATCCACTGAAGCTGTATGAGGTTGATTAGATTTGACAGGGCTGTCATGACATCATCTGGAATATGTATAATTTCATCCAGGGCACCAATAACCACCAGCTCTTGTCTTCAAAGACGTAAGTCGATTTTCACATGCACAGCCCATGATGCACTCGTAAATTTTAAACATTCAGAATTTTTACACAGTTGTACATATGTGAATTGTATATTATGAATATGTATATTTTTTATGCATGTGAATGTATTTTTTTCTGAATATATATATTTTTTTCGTGCACATATCGTGTCTTTTGTGTGAATTATTTATGAGACCGATCTGCCTCCATAGTTCTCTGAGCGTGTGGAAGGTGTCATGTGCTGTACAGGTTATTGAAGCTCTACAGAATGTTCTGGACAGTGGGAGGAGTTTAGAAGTCTTATATAATCCTTATTCTGTTAATAGAAAACTGATACTTTATTTTTCCTTGTTTTGGCTTTGGCCAGCTTATATGTAAATAAAACACTGAGATATTACACTTCTAACAATAACTGAAAGATTATACATTATAAGATAATTAATTAAATGTCTTGGAGTCAGATATTTAAATCACAAAGTTAAAACACACATTTGACCTTCAGCTGACCTTGTACTCCATTGTGGTACTTGTTACTGTACAAAAGTCATCCTCGCTCTACAGGACTTATGTACATGTGTATAAGACTTTTACACAGTACTGTACATTTTATTTACTGTAAATCTTTATTTAGTAATAAATTATCAGTCAGTAATATTGTTTATTAAAGACATGAGTTTTGATTCTCCTCAAAAGTAACGCTTTAGGCCTGAAATTAGTATAACTTGGTTTAAATTAATGATGGTGTTTGTTTTTCCCCCTGATTCAGACTTTTACTTCCTTGATTCTGCAGTAATATAAATCTATAGTGTTATATAAATGTCTAGTGTTATTAAACAAAGGTTATGGAGAAACATGTTTATTCCCCCTGTATAGTGCACTATAAGTCTGTTAGAGAAGCATTTTGTAGACTCACCAACTTAAAAATAAAATATTAACCCAGGATGTAAATGTGTTGATGAAGTGTGTGTCATTGTGTTTCTGCAGGTTGGAGTATTGTGGTGTCTCAGATGAAGGCTGTGCTGCTCTGACTTCAGCTCTGAGATCAAACCCCTCACACCTGAGACACCTGAATCTGTCCTATAATAATCTAGGAGACGCAGGAGTGAAGTATGTCTCTGCTGTACTGGAGAATCCTGACTGTAAACTGGAGACACTGTGGTAAGATCATCTCTCTGAGAGTCACATGACCTGCTCCTTAGTAAGACACATTCTCTAATAGTGAGACTGAAGCAGAGGTTTTAGGTTCATCATCAATGTCCTGAGGAGGAAGATTGTTTCTTTTCACTGCACACTGATGAACAGGGTTGCCAGATCTGTGTTACAGAAGCAGTTCATGGACAAGCAGTATTAAACCCATGCAGATTTCCTCATTAGTTAGTAGGTGTGTGTGTGTGTGTGTGAGGAGAACACAGGGATTATTACTGATTAAAATAACATACTTTAGATAAAATGCCCAAGTTTTCTCTCTCTTTCTCTCACACACATACACACACACAAACACACACCTAGTCTTGAAGTTTATATCCTGAGAGAGTGAAGTGTGTGTCATTGTGTCTCTGCAGGTTGTATAAGTGTGGTGTCTCAGATGAAGGCTGTGCTGCTCTCGCTTCAGCTCTGAGATCAAACCCCTCACACCTGAGAGAACTGAATCTGTATGGGAATGAAATAAGAGACTCAGGAGTGAAGTGTCTCTCTGCCCTTAAGACCAATGAACATTACAAACTACAGGCACTGTGGTGAGTAATGATCTCTTTATATAAACACTGAAACATTAACAGACTGATTAGCATTATTTTGTACATTAGCATTAGCTTGTGCATTTCTCTTCAGTTCCAGTAAATATCAGATTACAGAGTTAAAATGTCACTTTATTCTATTTAATCAGACTTTTTCTAACAATTATCTTTAATGCTGTTTGGTGTTGATTTAAACTTCATGTGAAAGCAGAAGACAGGGAGTCAGACGGAGTTTATAAAACATCCCACCTGAGTGCATGAGAGTGAT
The DNA here is from genome assembly GCA_030522415.1 of Channallabes apus. Taxonomy (NCBI): domain Eukaryota; kingdom Metazoa; phylum Chordata; class Actinopteri; order Siluriformes; family Clariidae; genus Channallabes; species Channallabes apus. Next base: position 11,985,397 of record CM060105.1, on the reverse strand, counting down.
TGTAAATGAACAGCTGGTCTCCTTGTGACACGCTGCTATCTCTGACTTCATACTGCTGCTTCTGTCTGAATAAGATGATCTCAGCTTTTCCCTGTTTCTGATAAGCAGCAGACTTTCTCCTCAACTCTCATAAAAACTCATGAAAATCATCATCTTTAATGCCACACTGCCACAAATATTAGATTTAATCAGCTACTTTACTCACTCTGACACTCCTTCCAGCTCTCCACCTCCTCACCGTGTCTTCTGTCATTCCTGTAAACTTCACCTCCGCTTCTTCTTAAAGTCTGCACTTAAATATACATGTAGAACAGGAGATAAAACACACAGCAGTGTGAGTTACTTTATAAAAAGCTCTAAAGCCTGTGATTGTATAAGAGCAGTGATGTGATAATAAACATCTGCTCACTTTCCTGTTAGAACTTGTGGAAGTTCTCATTTGTTTTAGCTAAATGTTCTAACTCAGATATTGTACATGTATGAATAAATGTTGAATAAAATGATATAAACAGAAAATGATAATGTTTCTCTTGGAGCAGAGATGATTACATGCTGCTGATCATAAAGTACAAAAATCCAGTTTGTGTTTATTGATTCAGATGTTTTTCTTTTATTTTCAGGTTGTAGTGAACATCTGTGTGTGAGATGAAGACTCCAGTGTTCCTGCATTTCTATGTTGGGGAACAGACAACACAGTCCTTTATTTATAACTAATTTAACAGACTCAGAGATGTGGTGAGTGTGTGCATCGTACACAGTGAATCAGACTGCACACAATTCTAAACTGAATATATAACAACCTCTGGTCACAGGATAAGACACCGCAAGCCTTAATCACATAAACACTAGAAGGTTTAGTATCTTCTAATGTCTTCTTCCAGCATGAGAATGGACCATGTCACAAAGCAAACGTCATCTCTAGATTCATAAACACTACAATGAGTTCAGTGGCCTTCCCAGTTACAGGATCTGAATCCAGTAGAACACCTTTGGGGTGTGGAACAACAGGAGATTCACAGCACGAAGGAGCACCTGAAGAACCTACAGGAACTGTGTGATGTGATCAGGTCATCATGGACCAGAATCTCAAAGAACTATAGTTTAGTTTTTTTTTTTTTTTACTAGTTTGCAGATTTTTGTGAGGATCTGCTGATCATACCTGGTATGGGGTCAGTGCCATCTCTTTTACTGTAGTATATACTGCATGCTTTATTTTCAGTACCTGTATCAGTCAAGTACATTTTAAATAAATGTATATTTGACTCTTACCGCTACAAATCCATCCAGTACTGACTGACTGTGATTGATTGTGATCTGCCTGCTTGTTACACGTCACGTGAGTGATAGCGGAACTCGGATAATGAGGGAGAGGAGAGGAGTGATGGAGATTCATGATTGATTAGTGAAATAATAAAGAATAAAGCTAATTCTGATGATTCTGATAATATTGTTTTGTTATTGTGTGAGTGTGACCAATAACGCGTGAACACAAAATGATCTGCATGCAGGAAAATACACGAAAGTGAATCTCATTTATAAATGAGATCACATTCATGTATGAATTTGACATTGTGATATTTTTTCCCCCATTAATCGCGCAGCCCTATTTCTTTGTATTAATAAGTCAGAAAGAGAGTTCTGCTGTACAGAAAGACAGACAGACAGATATGTACGTGGGCTTCAACCTGAAATAATAATATCACTGATTACATTAAAGCTGCTCAGATTATTTTTAGCTTTAATCTTTTAACTATTTCTACAAACTTATTTCTCGTCAACAATGCGTACTAACATTAGCATGAAATAAATGTCAGTCACCGCAAAATGTCACTGGTGTTACTGTTACACAAAAATATTTATTTTTAAATCTTACAATATGAAATAGTTTCCTGAGTCAGACATCATTAGATAAAGAGCACTGGACAATTGAAAAGGTATGTCAGATGTCTTTCATTTATTTTTAGAAATGTCAATTTATTTGGCAATTTTATGCAACACTTAAGTCTGTCATTAGCATTACTCGTTTTATTATTATATCTGTCAATTGGACATAAAAACCCTGATCTAATAATTATTTGGATTTGTCATAACTGAAAACCATCTGGTCCTACACATGGAAGCCATTTTGTAAAAAAAAACTAGATTTTTCTCTAAATTGTCATTGGTGATTCTGTCCAGGAGAGGTAACACCAGTAACAGTCGCTGTATAAATGAGGCATATAACAGATCTATCACATTAGAGGAGGAAAAACATTTAAGTTTGATTTACTGTTATTGTTATTTATGCTGTTTTACGTTTCCTTAGGTATGGAAAAATATAGTGCTGGTGAAAAGCAATGATTATACAGGAAGAGGAGAGACGCAGACCTGGATGTAGGGTCATTGTTATCTAAATCAGTGGTCCCTAAACTTTTTGCTTCATGGACCAGTTTCATGTAAAACAATATTTTCACATATCAGCATAAAAACAGCTAAAAACAAAGTGCTTGAAAATACAACTCACCAATTCAGTGAATTAATGGGAGCCCTGATCTTGTTTCCCCTTCAACGAGCCAGTCCCATCTGGAGTTAATGGGAGACAATGACACCCGCAGTGTGTTACTTATGTCCAGTCTATTCTGTAATTTGGTTTTGGTCACCGTCACTGCAGAAAATCCCGCTCCACAAAAGATACAATGTTGTAAACAGAAGCAAAAGGTATTTTTGACTCAGACCCTGGAGGTGCAAGGCGACAGTGCTAACCACTACACCACCGCGCCGCCTATTCCAACTTGTCTCAATGTCTCATTTGCATTTTAATGGCTTTTGGGGATGTTTCCATCTTTTCTTGGCTTTTTTATGCACATTAATACACATTTTTACTTGGGGTGCCCAAACTTTCGATCTCTGTACTTTTATGGTCACCATCATTTGCGATCTCCAGCAGTTCCCCTTCTTCTAGCACAGACAGGCTCAATTCATGGTTTGGTTAAAAAAAAATTCAATTCAATGGTTTGTTCATGAATGGGTTGCAGATCCATTCTCGGAGATCTGCAGTTCGGGAAGTACCGCTCGAACTCTTAAAAGCAGAGACAGGTCATCCTGTACAAGCGGGGAGAATTTTATAGGTTCAGTCTCTTCCAATACCCTGCTAATGTTTAAAACATGTCAAATATCCCTCTGTTTACTCAGTGTCCCCACAATTCTAGTTCGGCTTTGATTGCAGCTACTTTATCTTCCAACTTGAAGATACATTTTCCCCTGAAGTGACAGATTGTAGCATTTTTCGGCTATAGCTAGAATTTCCCTGTGAAGACGGTGCATAGACTGACATTCAGGTACAGCTTCCTTAACCCTGAAGCTTCCTTCCTGAAGATTTTTGTGAATAATTTGATAAAACCAAATTATTTCACTGTGCAGTGATGTATACTGACAAAGGCTTAACTTAAATGTAAGTAGCTCTTTGTAAGTAGCTTTTTAGCTTAGTAGAAAATCTTTTTGTCAGGTGATTGGTTATGCAGTTAATCATTGATATTTTTAAGTTAATGTCTTTTTTTTGTTGTTGCTTTAATATATTTCAGTTGTTGTTGGGTAGAATGAAAAAAAATGCATAAGTTCATATGGTGGTATTTAAAGCATGCAATTTTATTTGAAAATATATAAATAATTAAATTATACAGTTAGTGGGAGAAAGACTGTGTATGTGTGTACAGTATATATGAGAGAGAGAGAGAGAGAGAGAGAGAGAGAGAGATAGCCTTATGCCATTAATAGATTTTGAACTGGGTAAATGTTCTAATTTGATGAAATATTATATTTGTCCAGCAAATTTCTATTAAAAATTGAATAAACTTAAAAAGCTGTGAAACTTGTTACTAAACTTTTTTACGTTGAGGCTACATATTTTATCAGTTAATTTTACAGTGTACTAACCCCGAACCTACACATGAGAAAAATTAAAAATGTATACTAAATTAAAGCTCAGATCTTAAATATTCTGACTTTGCATATTTATTGATGAGCAACAACTCTATATTTTATTTCCCTAACTCATGCAGTAGGAGAGGTGATGTCACCGGACATACAGATCTGAGTCTGGAGCGCTTTTAAATATTGTAAGGATTTCTTGTTTTTGCTAGACCCCGTCTAGTCAGTGCTCAGCCTGTATTTTGCTTCCCGCCTGGATCCAGGGAACCCCTCAATAATACACAAGTCCGTGCTCAATGAGATGTTCCAAGTTTATTGTGGGAGACAGGAGTATATATACGCACACACACAAAGAACCAAAGAAAGGTTTGGTGCAGAAGTGTTTACATTTGAGCAGGAATGTTTAGAAAAGATAAGGTAAAGAAGAACATAAAATTGGGAGTAGCTCTGCATTTACGAACGTTTAACAGTTTTACGACCCTTAACATTCAATTCAATTCAATTTTATTTATATAGCGCTTTTAACAATGGTCATTGTCTCAAAGCAGCTTCACAAAAATTAAAGAAATTTAACAAAAAAAAAAAAAAACTGTATATAGAATAATTATATATAAAATAATAAATAAATAAATAAAATTATAATAGAAAATAAATAAATAAAAACAAATAATAATAATAATTATAGAAAAGAAAATAATTGGAAGTGTGGATGTGTGAGAAAAATGTGCAGATAATAATGAGACGAATGAATGAAATTTCTCTGATGAGCAAGCCAAGGGTGACGGCAACGGTGGCAAGGAAAAACTCCCTGAGATGGCATTAGGAAGAAACCTTGAGAGGAACCAGACTCAACAGGGAACCCATCCTCATTTGGGCGATAACAGATAGAAATGATATAACATCTTGTGTGTTGTGCAGGTGAAAATTCAATATGACAGAAATTATTTAAATTGACATGAAGACCAGTTCAGCATAGGGACGAGTCAGTAGGTGCAGAGGGCAGATGAGGTCTGGATCACTGGAAGCACAGGAGCAGCATGTGTAGCTCCAACCATCATAAAGCTGAATCCAGCTGGAGCTGGTCCTTCTCTGGATGCCTCAGGAACCTCGCAGGGTCAGCCTTTGTCTACTGAAGCTGGCAAAATCTTCCGATGCCCCGGGATGGGTAGAGAAATACAGAACAGATGGGGAGAATTAGCGTAGTTGCCATTCGGTATAGGTGTACTGGAGTATGAGTACTGGGATGAGTTATGTGTATGCCAGATTAAAAAGATGCGTCTTGAGTCTACTTTTGAACTGAGAAACCGTGTCTGCTCCCCGAACACTGTCTGGAAGGCTATTCCAAAGCTTTGGAGCTAAATATGAAAAAGCCCTACATAAACTACTATAGGATGTGTTTATTGAAAGTGCAGCTTGTGTCGAGCTAAGAGAAAGAAGTACCATTCTGTTCTCACGCACACAGAAAATCATGAAACATACTAAAAATCAAATATTCCCTACAAATATCTAACGTCCAACTTCACAGAGTTTTTTTTTTCTTTCTTGTCACATCCCTGTATGTACGGTGGTGCTGTGCAGTACCTCATCCTCTCTGTCCCATCACATGTGGGACACAATCCGGTTTCTTCCCTACAGTTCTCACAGTCACTCGGCCACACGGTCAGGCAGGTGGAAGTGAAGTGTCTCTTCTAGACTCAGACTGTCTCACTTCAGAAATGGGGCTTCAATATTCTCAAGTTCAAGATGAGCTCAAGAAGACACTGTGTGTCCTGAATCACAGCTGACCGAGTGCTTTTAAATCACATCTACAACTCAGTGATCTGAAAGATGGAGACACAGGACATTTATTCTAATCACTGGAACATGTCTAGTCATGACACCACGTGCTAACTGTGTGACACTATAGGTGTGTTCGAGCTGATGCTGCGGCTGCGCAGACCGATCGGCGAGATTAGCCGAAAGCAGTCGGGGTGGAGCTGAAAACGGAGCCGTGAAGTCGGACACGTTGGGGATCTCGTTGCTTCCTCAAACATGGCAGATCACGTGGCGTTTGCCTACTTTATTGCAGATGAACTGGAAGCTGTAGAAATACCTTTTTTGTTGGAAGAAATGTAGCAGAATGAACAATGACGATAAGTTTATAAACAATATATGTGCATGTGTAAATCATTTCATTTTAAAGTAACTGAACAAATACTGTTTTACAAATCAAGCTTATACTTAATCAAATGATGTTTTGTTTACTGGTGTTATTTAAGGCTTCTATAAACAATAAATAATTAGCTGTAATTGCTGTAATAAACACAAAGTAAGCTACTTTGTGTTTATTGTAAAATACAAATAAGTTTTTAAGTCCGATGACGTAATATGCTCTGGTCCCATCCCAATGAGACGTGGCGACATAGCTTACAGCAGGTTATGGTCGCTGAACCGCTGGATGTCCAGGTGGTGCTCCAAAAATAATGTGGGCTTTATAGATAATTGGAAGACCTTTGAGGGCAAAGCTGGCCTGTTAGGGCGGGACGGTGTCCATCCCACTCGGGAAGGTGCTGCTCTCATTTCCTGCAGTATAGCTCATAGTCTCAGTAGAGGTCTAGTTAATCGGTGACAATCCAGAGCCCAGGCCAGGGAGCACACAGACAGGCTAAACCAACCGTCTGCTAGCTGCATAGAGTCGTCACTCAGGGTTCACCATATTGAGACTGTGTCTGTTCCCCGAGCTAAGCAAAAATGTAGAAAGACTCAGAAAGTCTGTTTCAATAATCTAATTAACATAAAGACCACAAACTCCGATCATACTGAATGCTCAGCCGGCACCTCTGATCTGAAGCTAGGATTGTTAAATATTAGATCTCTCGCATCAAAAGCAGTTATTGTTAATGAAATGATCACAGATCAGGCGTTTGATATACTCTGTTTAACTGAAACATGGGTTAAACAGGATGAGTATGTAGCTCTAAATGAAGTTAGTCCTCCTGGATACAGCTACATACACCAGCCTCGGTTAACTGGTAGAGGAGGAGGCGTCGCAGTTATTCATAATGATAATCTGTCTATCATACAAAAACACTGACACAAATTTAACTCATTTGAAATTCTCTATAGTAACATAAGTCTATTTAAGTATATTAAGTCAGCTCAGTCGATTCCACTAATTATAATTTACAGACCTCCAGAGATTTTAACATTCATTTTGAGAATACAGAAGACCCTCTGAGAACAGCATTTATGTCCATACTGGACTCCGTAGGCGTAAATCAGTGTGTAGTAGGACCCACTCATGAAGCAGGTCACACTTTAGATTTAGTAATATTCTTCGGATTAATTATAAGAAATGTATTCACAATTCCACTGTCTGAAATTATCTCAGATCACTATCTTGTCTCCATTCAAGTGTGTCACAGTGATAATGTACGCACAGCACCGCGCTACCGTATTAAACGTACATTCACCTCAACTACCACACAGAGTTTTATAAGTAATCTCCCAGAGTTACCAACTTCGATTAGGCCACCGTCTGACCCCACAGAACTCGATCAGGCGACTGAATATTTAGAGTCGTCATTTCGTTGTACCTTAGATAATGTAGCTCCAGCTAAAAGAAAAATTATTAGAGATAAGAAACTCGCTCCCTGGTATAATGATCACACGCGCACTTTAAAACAGACTGCTCAGAAATTAGAGCGTAAATGGCGTCAAACTATATTGTTGGTATTTCAAATAGCATGGAAAGAGAGCATCCTGAACTATAGGAAAGCTCTTAGTGTAGCTAGATCAACGTATCTCTCCACTCTTATAGAAGAAAATAAAAATAATCCTAGATTTTTATTTAATACCGTAGCCAAATTAACCAGAAATAAGACCACTACAGAAATCTTCACAACAACATCATGCAATAGTGAGGACTTCATGAACTTTTTTAATAATAAAATTGTAAATATCAGGCATAAAATTGAGGCTTTGAAACCAAACAATGTAATTGATACAGATGTTAACCTAGCCATGTCAGATTCAAACCTAGAATACTTTACTCCTCTTGAAGAGAATGAACTAATTTCACTCATCTCTTCTGCAAATTCATCAACCTGTATAATAGATCCTATACCGACACATTTTCTTAAACAGATAGTACCAGTAATAACAGAACCCCTGTTGAGAATAATTAATTCCTCACTCAGCATTGGTTATGTTCCAAAATCTTTTAAAATAGCAGTTATCAAACCAATAATTAAGAAACCTGACATCGACCCCTGTCAGCTGTCCAATTACAAGCCAATATCGAACCTCCCCTTTATCTCTAAGATTCTGGAAAAGATAGTAGCGGAGCAGCTATGCTCATATCTACATAGAAATGGCATACATGAACTGTATCAGTCAGGATTTAGGCCTCATCACAGCACAGAAACAGCACTCGTTAAAATAGTAAATGACCTCCTATTGGCCTCTGATCAGGGTTGTGTAACTATACTTGTATTACTCGACCTCAGTGCAGCTTTTGACACCATTAATCATGCTATTCTTCTTCACAGATTAGAAAATGTAGTAGGAATTAAGGGTACAGCCCTCTCCTGGCTCAGATCCTATTTGACCGATCGTTATCAGTATGCAGACTTAAATGGTGATTATTCTGCATGTTCTCTAGTGGAGTTTGGCGTTCCACAGGGTTCAGTTTTAGGCCCACTGCTTTTTTCCCTTTACATGCTTCCTCTGGGCAACATAATCCGTAAGCATGGTATTAGTTTTCATTGTTATGCTGACGGCACACAGCTATACGTCTCAACAAAACCTGATGATAAAAAACATCTTACTAAAGTTGAGCAATGTGTGCAGGACATAAGAAATTGGATGCTAATTAACTTCCTTCTGCTTAATCCGGATAAGACAGAAGTTCTAGTCATAGGACCGCATACAGCTAGAAGTAAAATCTTAGATCACACCATAACTTTAGATGGCCTTTCTGTTCCATCAAGTGCAACAGTAAAAGACCTCGGCGTGATTATAGATTCCAGCCTTTCATTTGAAGCTCATGTAGATAATATCACCAGGATAGCATTCTTTCACCTCAGAAATATTGCCAAGATAAGAAATATATTGTCGCTAAACGATGCAGAAAAACTAGTTCATGCTTTTATCACTTCTAGGTTGGACTATTGTAATGCCTTACTGTCTGGTTGTTCAGTTAGGTGCATAAACAAGCTTCAGCTAGTCCAGAATGCAGCAGCGAGAGTCCTCACTTGAATCAGAAGATATGAGCACATCACCCCTATCCTATCTTCACTGCATTGGCTCCCTGTGAAATTTCACATTGATTTTAAAATACTACTCTTGACATATAAAGCATTAAATGGTCTCGCGCCTCAGTATCTGAGCGAACTGCTAGTGTCTTACGATCCGCCACGCCTACTTTGGTCAAAGGATGCAGGCTGCTTGTCAGTACCGCGTATTATGAAAACTACAGCTGGGGCAGAGCTTTTTCTTACAAAGCCCCAAAATTATGGAATAGTCTTCCAAATAGTGTTCGGGACTCAGACACAGTCTCAGTGTTTAAGTCTAGGCTAAAAACCTATTTATTTAGCCAAGCATTTTTATAAATAGATTTGCCATAAGGTAAAGGAGCAGATCTGGGCGACTCATGGACATAGAGTTTTATGGTGAACTGGTATGTTTAGATGCTGTCGTCCTCAGTCTCATTTGATCACTCAGGTTTGTTGACGGTGAAGTGATTGTTTGCTTTACATCTCAGGGAGCCCTCATGTTTGTGTTTCCTTCACTTCCTGAGCTGCCAGTGATCCAGACTCCCTCTGCCCTCTGGACCTGTCTGATCCATCCTGTTGCCCCGTTTCTGTTTGGAGGTCTCGTCCCATGGATGCCCCGTGTGTCTCTTTGGGATGCGTCTGGTGTCTGGGGATGATTCTATCTACTTAGAAGATGGTTCTGGCCTCGACTGGTGTTGTCAGCTGTTTCTCTGAGGACTTGACAATTCGATAGTTCAGGACTGGAACTTTCTACAAGTCTATCTGAGTCTCCAATAACTACTGGACTCCATTTTACATCAACTATTATAACATCAATTAACATCAACTATTATAGCTGAACCTAACGCTTAACACTGTATAAATCCAGATAATTTCCTGCTATCTGTTTCACCCAGATGAGGATGGGTTCCTTGTTGAGTCTGGTTCCTCTCAAGGTTTCTTCCTATTACCATCTCAGGGAGTTTTTCCTTGCCACTGTTGCCCTCGGGCTTGCTCACCAGGGACTATCTGAACATTTTGATTCATACACATTCACATTCCATACAAACTTAAATAATTCTTTTGATTGTGTAAAGCTGTTTTGAGACAATGTCAATTGTTAAAAGCGCTATACAAATAAAACTGAATTGAATTGAATTGAATTTTTATATTTCATGTTCAACAGTCGTTTAAACCTTAATTGTTGGAATCTATCCCAGTTCTACAAAAAACACTGAATGACAATACTTTTGAATTACAATACAGATGTCGCCATTAAAACCCTGCGTTTCGAGAAAAGGGATCCCGTGACTTGCCGCGGCTTTGCGCGGCTGCGTGCGGGAAGCTGTGAACATGCCCTTCATTACCTGTAGGGGGCAGTCGTGTTTCAGTCTGAAGTATTGTGCGTCTACTGAAGCCGAAAATGTGAGCAAATTAAACTGCGCATGCGTGTTTGGAGTCGCTGTGCCCGCGCTGTGTATCAGTCGGTTGGGAATCATCACGGAGGTTACAACACGGCGTGGCTGCAGCTGGAGTTTGTCGTGTTCGAGGTAAGTTTAGCTTTCTTTTTTGGATGTGATTCTCGCTTTCATGACTCCCAATAAATGTTCATCTTAATCTCAGGACGTACAATTAGCAATTTCAGTTTTTAATAGTGTGGAGATTCACAAAACACCATTTTCGTGTAAAAAACTGAACCTACGGAGCCCCCATGGGTCCAGTGGTAAATAAATAAATAAATAAAATAATAACGAACCGAACGCGCGGATTAATACACCGAGATGTGTGTTTCTTACCCCCACCCCGAGTGAAAACGGCGTGTTCAGACAAAGGCTCGCCAGTTAGATGCCATTTCTGAACAAACTGAGTCGTGTGTGTTAAAGCATTAAATTATAAAAGAGCACTAGCAATAAACGTTTTTTTTTTCTGAAGCCGAACTTTATTAATGAGTTACGAGTAAAGAACCTGTACATATGTTCATACAGTATTGACAGCAGCTCTAATTTACTGCGGTAAAGCCAGCCGCGGTTCAGAAAAACACGGTCAAGCCAGCCGCGATTGATTTTAGTGCGCGCGCATATTACAGTGATTACGGTAGTTTCATGAACAACACAGAGAGAATGCCCCATATCTGAAAAAGGCTGCAGTAAAATAGTTTCATATGTGGTGTGTATATAGTATGGGACGTCCTGAATAAGAACTGATCATTGTTTTTTTTCTGTTTCAGTCTGAAGTATTGTGTGTCTACTGAAGCCGAAAATGTGTGCAAATTAAACTGCCCATGCGTGTTTGTAGTCGCTGTGCCCGCGCTGTGTATCAGTCGGTTGGGAATCATCACGGAGGTTACAACACGGCGTGGCTGCAGCTGGAGTTTGTCGTGTTCGAGGTAAGTTTAGCTTTTACACTTATTAGAAATGGGGTCTTTATACCCCTTTGAAATGTAATAATGCCCCATATCTGAAAAATGCTGCAGTAAAATAGTTTCATATGTGGTGTGTATATAGTATGGGACGTCCTGAATAAGAACTGATCAATGTTTTTTTCTACTTTTTTTTTTATCATATAATGTGTGTACATTATATGGGATAAAAACTGACCATGGCGTTTTATACTTACTAGAATTTATTTTTTCATAGGTCTCTGAAGTGAAATAAAGGCATTTTATTTAACTTTTTTTCCCCCATTGTGAACATTTGTTTATTTGACCTCTCTTCCAAAGCAGATGTTAATCCTCATTATAGAAAACATTCATTGAAGAATAACTGCTACTTTTGAACAGTAAAACAAAATAAAAATCAATTCTGGTATTTAGAAAGACTAAATACATTATTTTGTCTGTTTTCTACGTATTCTGCTGTAACTTATCTACATAAAACAATTATTTGAATGGTGAATATTTAAGAAAAATATTGTAACAGACAACCGTCAAAGTCACCAATAAATAACACGGATATTAAAGCAGAAATGCAAATATCTGTTTCTAACGGTGTCAGAAACTTTGTGTTAGTAGCACTGCTTGACATGCTTGATGCCTTCCGCTTTTGTAATTTGCTTTGGATAAAGGCCTAAATGTAGTTGTACGAATAAAAGATTATGTAATGATACAATGTAAATATTTTCACAGAAACAAAGCGTAAAGCTGAGACGTGAATCTGAAGAGGATCTCTTTGATGATTGCCTGGTAAAGCATTGTTTCCTTATTAATTATACAATTTATTAATACCTTGAATATAGTGTTTGTTGTATTGGACAGAAGCATATAAATGCAAATGAATATATAAATATGAGTAATTATTGAACGAATTTTCATGTTTGGACTAACCCTTTAAATACAAACTCAGCATTCATCATAGGATTTCCTGACACTGTAAAGCCATCTCATGCCATGTTTTACTGATGCAAGATTAGTGCTAAAGCAATTTAACCCAAGTTTAACAATATGAAGTATATGAAGTGATGGTCATTTTTTTATTATCATTTATTTTTATTATTTTTTTTTTCTCAATGAAGTCAGCACAGGTTGAAGCAATTCAGATTTTTTTTGTTTCTCAAAATAAATGATTTATCTTCTTGTAAATTTTATGCAGGGGGACAGACGAAGTGACACCTTCTTAAAATCCTTGTCGTCCGTGCTGTTGAAGGGGAAGAACCGGTTGGTGTATCCATAATCCTTGAAGGAGAGGCTATTTTCAGAAAGTTCTTCTAGAACTTGATGGGATTAAGCTATCACCAAAAGTGCAAGCTTTAAAGATGAAGTTATCATCTTAAAACATTTGATTTGGCTTGACTACAAGTGTTTACATGTTGTGTTTACATGTTCAGCTTAAAATGTTTTCATGCATTAAGGTTTCAATGGCATACTTTTAAGTGCACTAGTCCAGAGTGCTGATTTGAAAGTTGCAACTTCACTGCTTCAGAGGGCTATTACGTTTTAACGTTTATTCTACAGTTTGTTTAAAGTATTTTCTGCTGCATTTTATTTCTAAATGAATGCTGTATTTTATTTATTTATTATTTTACACAATTTTGTTTAAAACAAGTATTTCAGGCCCTGGTGCCGTGCAGTTTTTTTCTATGGATGCAAAATTTAGCTGAATGCACTTTTATTAAAAAGACAACTTGGATCTAGACTGTGAATGTCACAAATATTTGGTAATGTTGGTGAATAAACTGTTTAATTATATTTTAGTTGTGTGATTTATGAAAGATATAGATGAAATAATTACTTAAGTTTCTTTCCAAAACATAAATTAGCAATGTTTACATTATTATAGGGAGTAATATAAATTGATAAAACCAAGTAAGGGAAAATCTCACAAAACAAAATGATAGTAATTTCATAAAATCAAGGTTCCTGCTGATACAACAATGCATTAACTTTAGATTTATTTAAAATAATCAAGTAATTTGTGCATTAAGTATAATTATGTAACTTTTACTTGATTTATTTTATTGTTAATTTAATTAAGTAGATTTTACCTGACAATTACGGGTGAGTTTGTTTCTAGCATGCAGTAAAGTGTATGTGACACAAAAATATATATTTGTAATATCGTGCAATCTCTGCTATCTGCTAGCAAACTTGAGCGATTCTTTTATTTTTTATATAATATAAAGTATGTTTACAGTATAAACTTTCTATGTATGGGTCCAATCAGAAAAATTTAACCAGAAAACAGCATATTACATTGATTACATTGGCCTGAGGCTGGACAATGGAATAAACTGTGGGAGAACTGAACAGAATTTTTTTTTCCATGTGACTTGAAAAGCCTTTCATCTAGTTAAATATAAATATTAAAACTCTGATCATGTTATCTAGTTTAATTTCGTGTTTTCGCTACATAAATAAGACAGTAGGTTCTCTATTCAACCCCTTAAAATTTCAAATGTAATCTAAAAATGGCCTAGCTTTTACAGGCTACTATACGCTCATCAGCAGTCGGCGCCCCGCTGTAACCAGCAGATCAAAGGAGCAGTTATCGGCTGACACGTAGCCTTCTGAGTTTGGAGACCCACAGAACCCCCACTGTAATTCCCCCATCTCACCTTTCATTCACATAAGAACATCACCATAAACACAAACACAAGACTAAAGGTAATATACATACAATGAAAACTTGTCATAAAAATCTTTATTAATGGCAAAAATGACTTAACATTTATGGGTCTGTTTGCTCGAGTGAGCAGCCATGTTGAAAACATCGGTTAGCCCTTCGTTTGAAGTGAGGTCCTGAAAAATCTTCGTTTGGAGGGCTATCTGGCCCTTCCCCCCTCCCCCTACACCTCCAACCTAAAGAGAAATGAGACACCACTACCCCTGCACGTGAACGCGCCAAATGGAAGAGTAGGGGGAAGGGTTGGGATTCAGCCTTAATATTGGAGCAATAAAATTTACTTAAAATCTGTGTCCAAATTGTTATGAGGATTTTATCAAGTAAATCTTACAAGTTCTTTTTTTCAGTGCATGGGTGAACACGATGTTTTAAGAATTTAATTATATATATATATATATATATATATATATATATATATATATATATATGTATATATATATATTTATTGTGTGTGTGTGTGTGTGTGACCGGTGCAACTCACACGTCCTATTCCATTGTCATTCATACTGCCGTAGTTTTTAGAGCCCTAAAAAAGCATTCGCTAGTAAGTAAGTAAATAAAAGACAAATGAATAAATAGTTTTAAATTATATATATACAGGGGCGTAGATTTAGGGTGGACGGAGGGGATGTGTCCCCACCAATATCCTCCGACCATTGAAATGTCCCCACCAATAATTTAATCCACTTTTTTTAAAATCGTTCTGTCAACATTAACCTAGACACGCAGAAAGGGATAAATCACGTTCTCTCCTTGAGTCCTCCCGCCCCCAAAACACATATGAACATTTTGATTGGCTGTGCCTTTCCCTGCCATCATGTGATAGACGATTGGCTGCGTTCAGACACAAGCAGCGCCAAATGCAGTGGACTCACATTCAGTACAGCAGGCCAGGATATAGTCTGTGAATACGGACATAAAACTAACAGCAGATTAAACAGCTAAATGTAAAAGTATAAATATGATCCCTGTCAGTCTCCTAATCTAGTGACTGTTTGTCAGAAATCAGTATTGTGAAAGAAATTGATAAACTAATATACTAATATTGCCATATGGCTAGAATTTTGTTGACACCAATAGACAATCCACTTCAGAAAAATAGTTTTTAAAATGCATTCACTTACTTGGCGAACATTAATGATTTGATTCGAGGTTTGCACACTAAGACTCAGAAAAAGTGAAATAAAATGATTGCTGTTTAAATGGCATGTGTTTATCCTGTTTTGTCAGGTAACAGAACCTAAACACCTGTGCTGTATATCAGACAGCGATGGAGAGAGTGTAGATTACACACAGGTGCTCTCTAGTCATTAGCACTCATCAGGCAATGTCTATGGCCAACTGACTGCACTCAGACCAAAGGGGGCTGAATAATTACACACACCCCACTTTTCAGTTATTTATTTGTAAAAAAAATTTTTTTTGAAATCATGTATGATTTTCGTTCCACTTCTCGCGTGTACACCACTTTGTATTGGTCTTTCACGTGGAATTCCAATAAAATTGATTCATGTTTGTGGCTGTAATGTGACAAAATGTGGAAAAGTTCACGGGGGGCGAATACTTTTGCAAGCCACTGTAGTTGTCCTGAGATTTAACATTGTTACCAATAATAAGCTGAGGCATTCTCTGTCCATGCTCATAAGGAATCCCTCAATGTTTTTCAATTAGGGGACAGAAGCAGATCAGCCATGTTGTAGTTCAGGTGAAGAGGCGAGGTCACAGGAGGTCAATCTGAATGTTGATTATACAGTATATAACATATAATATGTGTGCGTGTATTATACATGTTGATTATACTAATATTTAGCATTATGAGGAGTGATAGGCTGAGGATGTAAGTGATTCATTAGTGTTTTTGGCAAAAGTTTTGAACTGACATTTCACTTTTTTGTCACGCTATTTCATCAGGTGGCAATGCTGTCCGGTCCTAGTGCAGTCAGAGGGGAAGAGTTAGGGTCAAAGCCATTGTTCACCCCCAAAAAAACTTTCTCACTATTTACTCCTTAAGTGGTTCCAAACTTTAATGATTTTCTTTATTTTGTTGAATACAAAATAAGATATTGGGGAAAAAAGCTGAAAACATTGACTTCCGTAGCAGGAAAAACAAATACTATGTAAATCAATGATTACAGGTTTTCAGCATTCTACAAAATATTATCTTTAGTGTTTATCAGAAGAAAAAAAGATCAGCCTGGACAATATTGATGTCAAAGGGGATTGGGGGATGGGGTATTAGTTGGAGTCATTCTGGGTTATTTACAGAGAGTTGGGTAGTTTTTGTGTAACCCAGCTGCTGGGTTGAAGTTTGCTCGGCCCCTCCCCCAAAATTTACCGGTGGATTCATGTCGTAATGTTGCTATGAAATAGCGAGGCCTACCTGAAAAGTCATAGACAGTGTTTGTATGTTAAAATGAGACCAGGGCTGGATAGTTTTGTTCTTCAGAAAAGATATCTGAAGTCACAGAGAGATCCTGCTCTGTAGAAGCTGCCTCAGTCTATTTGAGCAATTACTCCATCCCGCCCTTATCAATGATACTATAGTAATGATGTCGCTGTTGATTATCTGTTCTTGTGCTTTTGAAAAATAAATATTTTTTTCTAAGAACATGTAATAGGATGGTGTTTATTGCATATATGTATGTTTTTTTGTAATAGGCAAGTATATCAAAATAATTTAACTGTTTAATAGACATGGGTGTTTTTTTTTACAGATTCACTGTAAAACATGAAAATAATAATAACCTATTTGTGAGGTAGAATTAACCCAACATTCCAGTTAAAATGAACCAACAAACCCCAAACATATGGGTAGAACATTTGAACCATTTATGTGGTAGAATTAACCCAGCATTATAGTTAAATATGACCTAGCATTTGGATTGAATATTTAACCCATCTTGCTGGGTTAAATTAACCCAGCATTTAGTTAGTCCTATATTTACCCAGCAGCTGGGTTAAAAACTAAAAACAACCCAGATTGTTTTTAACCCAGCATTTTTTAGGATATATATATATATATATATATATATATATATATATATATATATACACACACAGACATGCGTGTGTCATTTTAATTCAAATGAACATTTTAATGCTTTCTGATCTGTGCATGGGCGTCAACTCGCACGTTCTGTAATGTTCCATTGTCTTTTAGAGCCCATTACTAAAGCATTCGCTAGTTATCCAGCTGATATGCACGTTAATCTGCATTTGAAAAGGACTAAAAATGTGCAAAATCAACCTGAATCTCTCTAAGTAAGTAAGCAAATCAAAGATAAATGAATAAATAGCTTTCAATTGTATTTCGGCATAGTAAAAGTGCCCTAGCATGAGTTAATGTATGTAGAAGGCAAATAAAGTTTCCGATTATACGCACACATACACACACACATAAATATATCCGTGTGTAATTTCATTCTCAAACCATCGTGTGCACCCATGGGGTAGGCTACACCTGACCAAATTACTGCACCAAACACAAACCATTAAAACATTGGAATTAACCCAGCATTTAGTTAGTCCTATATTTACCCAGCAGCTGGGTTAAAAACAACCCAGATTGTTTTTAACCCAGCATTTTTTAGGGTATATATATATATATATATATATATATATATATATATATATATATATATATATATACACACAGACATGCGTGTGTCATTTTAATTCAAATGAACATTTTAATGCTTTCTGATCTGTGCATGGGCGTCAACTCGCACATTCTGTAATGTTCCATTGTCTTTTAGAGCCCATTACTAAAGCATTCGCTAGTTATCCAGCTGATATGCACGTTAATCTGCATTTGAAAAGGACTAAAAATGTGCAAAATCAACCTGAATCTCTCTAAGTAAGTAAGCAAATCAAAGATAAACGAATAAATAGCTTTCAATTGTATTTCGGCATAGCATACACTGTAAAAAAAAAAAATCATGAGGCTTGTAATTTTCATAAAAAAAAAATTGATGTAATAATTAAAAATAATGTGCATATTTCATTTTGAAAAATGGTTTTGTGTTTTTTATAATATATTGAGAACATTTCACTAATAAAATTAAGAAATAAAATTTACCTATTTTTTTAAGGAAATGAGTGCAATTTTTAGGCTTAATTTGAGGAAGAAGTAAGTTAAGAAGTAAGTTAAGCCCCTTACTAATTTTTAGGATTTATTTTGATTTCTTAAATAAGCTTGAATAAGGTTTCGCGCGGTGGCCGTAAGTACGGTTCATTATGATTCACGGAGAGTTTTTGGCGCTGTGAGTACGTTTCCATCTTTCCGCGCCGGTCCTCGCGAAAGCTTACAGAACCGGACCTTACAGAACTTCGTGGAGCTCCAGCGGAACGTCGGCGGGCAATCGCGCTGACTCACGGTGCCTGACACCGCATCTGAGTCATATGAGATGCATACGGGAAATAGGGTTTTATTAAGTCGCTCTGGATAAGACCATCTGCAAAATGCCTAAATGTACATGTAAATAGGGCAATGTTACAAAGATATGAACCAAGAAATGTTTTACTGTACACGTTCTCTCAGGTTTTAGTACAGAATGTGACTATTCCCACAAGAAAAGATGCCAGCATATAATGCTAAACAGTTGATTTCAATAGAAATTGTCAGTTACAAACTGTTTTACAAATTGTTTTACAGATCTTAAATCTGCTGTAAATGTTACACTATTTTACACAGTGTTTAATATTTTAATACCAGTGAAACATGAAATAAAAGCATGTTTAACACCAAAATGCATTATGTATTCATTTCATTATAAAATGTTTTTTATATTATTAAGTAATTTTCCTTAATACATACTGTATGAGTACCTTTCAAGGTACTCAAAATCAAGCAGTAAATACTTAAAAATAATATGCGTCTGGCTAAATAATTTAGGATTTTTTACATGATTTATTCATTTGTTACCATATTTTTTTAAGTAGATAGCACATAAGATTTTTTACAGTGTAGTAAAAGTGCCCTAGCATGAGTTAATGTATGTAGATGGCAAATAAAGTTTCCGATTATACACACACACACACACACACACACACACACATAAATATATCCGTGTATAATTTCATTCTCAAACCATCGTGTTCACACATGGGGTAGGCTACACCACAAGTTTACGGTGAACGCAAAGTCGGCTAAGCACATGTGATGACGCGCGCGCCCTCACCTCTTGTTACGGCTGCCTATTTGGCCAAAAAATAATTGAACGATATGCCTGGTCCTGGAAAGAGACAATAAATATATATATTTTTTATACATTTATTGCATTGTTTGTTGTTTACAGTCAAACCATCAACATACAATAAAATGTAAACATGAGATCTAAACTAAAAACTGTGCTCCCTGTGCTGGTGCTGGCAATATCATCTCTTTGTTCTGCTGTCTCCGGCTCCCTCCCTGGTCCTGAACCGTACCTGGCCCTTCCTCTACTCTCACTGTCTCAGAACAGACTGACTCCTGAAGCAGAAAAAAACAATGCAGGAAAAGATGTTTTCCATACTCATAATAACTAACTTGTTTACATTACACTTGTTAAATTGAAAGATCATACTGTAAATTGGTGAGCCTATTACTTTCTACTGAACAGCCCCAACTCAGAAAACATTAAAGAAATTGTTCACCCGAAAAAAAAATAATAATAATTATCAGTCATTATCCCTTCAATAAAAGCACCACACTTACCCACACTGTACATCTGATTGACCCTACTGAAAAAAAAATAGCACTGGCTAAACTTAAAACAATTGAAGTAATCTGTCACACCTAATATTTGGGAAGTGACGTAATGTAAATAAACCTTTTACTCTAAGATTTAAGGCATTCATAATTTAAATATAAAAAAGCATAAGCATAAAAATAAGTATAAAAAACTTAATTACATATTGATTTACACTCAAAGCACATTTCTTTATATAAACATTTATTGTGGAATGAACATATTTTCATCCAAAATGTTAACATTACTCCATAAAATTACAAATAGTAACACTCAACTTTGCAACACACATTTATTAATTGGACTGAAAAGAAAATTAGAAAATGTTCTTGAAACAAAATCAGCAGAGGTAAAACATGGAACATTCATGTGCGACTGATGGAAACTCAAAAAGTCACAATCCCGATTTCCTGTGGAGGCTGAAGACAGTCCTCTTCCTACCTGAGGACAAACAGGGCCATTGTGCACCTCACAAGTTCTGCCTGAGCTTCATCTTTCTGAACAACCTAATAAAAGAAAGGACATTTGTTAGACAATTGCTCTATTTGGCAAAACAGTGTCTGATGTATGCATGTAAAATCACTTAATGCTCCCTATGAGTGAAAAAAACACCTAGGATTATGGTGCAGCATGATAAATGTAATTAGCTCAATGAATACGCCAAAATAACTGACATACATATACACACTATGTATTAATGATAAAGTTTATCATTTTAAGTATTAATTTCAGGAGGTAATCACCTCCAGGCTCTAGGGTCATAAAAACAAACATAGTATTGTTGGTTATGTTAGGCTTGTAAAGCGTCAAAAAATGAACATGGCAGACATTGAAACCTGTATTCACACAGCATACACTAACCTGTGAACAAGTTAAACTAAAGTTTTATTCTGCTAGTTATGTTTTAATTTAGTGCATCACAGCCAACTTGATGTGGATGCCTTGCTCAGGTCCTGTGGCTTCCATTCACAAGATTACATTTGACACCAAGCTAATTTCTGCTTTTGAGCGAGTACATACCAGATCAAGAACTTGAAGATGAAGATTATATCTCTGGTCTTCTCTCTGACGGGTTCTTCCCCAGTTTCTGATGATCTCAATTAGTTTGTAGTGTTGCTTGTCCAAGGAAACCAGTAATCTTGCTTGAAGTGGAGCAGATATAATTCTCAGAAACTCATTACTGATCTTAAAAAAAAAAAAAAAAAAAGGTAAAAACAAAAATTGGACTGGCTCAAGTTCTTATGTTAGCAAATCTTAATTACAGTGTGTATAAAGTATAGAAAGCAGTACACTACAAACAGCACTCACTCCAAATTAGCTTGTTCTATGTTTACGTCACTTTCCTATTAATTTTTACATCGTTAACCAACGGTACTTAAATATAATTATTTTCTTCAGCGCCGCTGACTTACTGTATAAACTCCGGTGTTTTTGAAAATCACCACGTTAGTTAGCTAATGCTAATGCAGGTAATATAGGTGGCTTTAGCTACAGTAGCAAACACGGACACAAAACTCAATCTACAAAGTAGTTGTTCCTGACATAAATCATGAATTTGCTCATAGAAGAGATACATTTAACATAGAAATGACATGAGTTTGCTTTCTTACCTGGTTTAAAGGAGTTTTCTTTGAGAATCTCCACCCGCAGGTGATTCAGTCCGTGAAAATGCTGCGTCATGAGGTCATGAGACACGGTTTGAAGCAGAAATGTCCTTTGTGAATGGATTAGATTTAAGTTTAATCAGGGGCTTTAACTAACAGTAACTGAAATACAGGTTCTGATATCCTTCCTTACTTGTTTCAACGTCATGCTCCGGTTTGAGGCGGAAATAAAATTATACCGGCAAAACTATGGTCTAAAGACTGCGCATGCGCAAATCACACTCAACCTAATAAGAGTACCTTGATCAAAATGAAATATTTCACTTTGGTTTCCTGCATTTCCAGCATTATACTAAAAAAAAAAAAAAAAAAAAAAAAGATTCACCCATAAGCATAAATTAGACACTTCAGTTAAAAAGAGCAAATTATTTTTTTTACTAATGGAATGAGAAAAAAAAACAGATTAAACTAGGTTTACTTTTTTCAGTGGATCCCTCAATAATTTCTGTCTCCTTTGCCTGTGTTTGATAATGTGAAGCACATATACACTCATTCATCATGAAAGATCTATTATAAAACAAAATAAAATTCATGTTCGCTTCAGCACTGTTCATCCGCGTCCTTACATTCATTGTTGTACTTGGTCCGGCTTTTAGATAAAGTCCTTCCATGCGCCATCTGGCGGATATTCAGTGAAGCGCAACACATTTATTTAAAATTCCCGAATGTTGCCTCCGGCAAGTCGCGGCAAGCCGCGCGCTAAATTGCGGCATCCCGCGGGAAAACACGCAGGGTTTTAAGGGCGACATCTGTACATAATCTTGGTGCTGTTTATATGAATTTACAGCAAAGCAAACTGCCAGTCACACAGAGTGTTCTTTTCTGCCTTTGGACATTGGCCAATCAGGAGTCATACCGTGGGGTAGCAGACAGATTCAACATCTCAAAATCTACTCTTGCTAAACATGTCCATGAGTTTTGTTGTTATGTTAATACATACATGGCCCATCACATCTCCTGGTCCAGAGGCCAAAGGCT
Source organism: Channallabes apus (assembly GCA_030522415.1). Lineage (NCBI taxonomy): Eukaryota > Metazoa > Chordata > Actinopteri > Siluriformes > Clariidae > Channallabes > Channallabes apus. The sequence continues at coordinate 11,962,769 of CM060105.1, read as the reverse complement.
GCAAATGTCAAAGTTTGCAGAAGCAATTCTATTCTGTCATTTTAACTGGATTTTGTGACAGTGAGCGCCGCTTCTGTCACATCAGTGTGGGTCACCCTGGGAGTTGGCATGACGCCAGAGCATTTTGTCTAACAGAGGTTGGACGAGTTCTTGAAGAAGATCCTCATTCCCTTGTTCCACAGGGAATGCATATAACTGGAGACTCTGCTTATCCTCTGTTGCCTCAACTTCTGAGGCCTTACAGAGACAATGGACACTTGACTGCTGGGCAAAGACGCTTTAACATAAAGCTAAATGCTGCCCGTGTAGTCATTGAACATGCATTTGGCATTTTGAAGTCTAAGTTCAGGAGGCTCCAGTGCCTACACATGCAGAGCATTTCAAATATCACTTCTGCTGCCTCTGCATGCTGCATTCTGCATAATGTTTGTTTAAAGCCCTGTGATGTTGAGGTAGATGATCATTTTCATGATGAGCCACACCTCCCACAACCCCACAACCTTGATGCATGCCATAACAGAGACCTGATTTGCAACAACATCTAGACTAAACATCTGGACCAAAACTTTGTATGTACATTTTTGAAGTAAGGGCATTTAATTTGTTTACTCCTTCATTGTGTATCCTTTTTTCTCCAAAAAATATTTTTTTTGTTTATTAAATAAGAATTGAATGTATCTCAAGACTTTCGGAATTTCTTGGGTGAATTCCACGGAGGTGGGGTGATTTAAAAAACATGGACTCAGCATGTCATATGGATATGTGATCATTGAGAACTATTATATAGAAGTTTATTAAGGAGTTGAGATTCATTGGGTGAAAATACTAATTAGTGTTGAAAACAATGCAGAAAGGTCAATACTAAACACTTAATACATAATTCCATGTGGCATAACCTCATTTCCTAATCTAAAATTCACTTGACACCTGTTGGGTGGATGCTTACATGACACAATATATATAGAAGTGTTGACACCTGTAGCATTTCTGTAATAGTTGGGAGAAAGTGATAGTTCACTTAACAAAATTTCTCATCATTTACCCCCCCCCTCAGAATGTGCTAAATGTGTAAATAGCTTTCAGATAATTACAAAGATGTTTGGAACAATGTTATCCTCCACAGACTTCCATCGTATTTCTTTTCTGTACTATTGGGGGTGAGATATTTAGTTTGTCAATGACCTTTCCTTTGAAACAGATTTTCACTTCTGTAGCTTAGAAAAAGCATTAATTGCATGTTGCAGTACCAAAATGCAATCATTTCAGTGAAAGTTATAAATTGTTGACAGTTAATATAATTTAGTCTGTAAGACTTACTAGTAAAATTGTATGAAAGTGCAACAAATGCAAGGCAAGAGCTCTGAAGTGTCACCTCAAAGTGCATTTTGAAATTGTAACTGAAAATAAAAGGCAATTTATAACATTGGAAAGATGACAATAAAAGTACATAGACATTTGCTTGAAACAGAATAAGCTTTATTTGCCATGTTTTCAAGAAGGTTTTAGTAACTGTATAATTTGCTCTTGTTGTCTTCTGATGTTCTTTAGCTCCTCCACAACAGTTCCCAAACTGGTCACCATCTTTTTTTCAAAAGATCGTCTGCGCCTCTTTCAGTTGACGCCATCTCTCCAGGTCCGGCCTTACAAGAGACTCAAGCACAGCTGTTCTTTGTTCTGCATGCGCTTCATATGCCTCAAAACATTGTGAGGATTGTGAGGATCTCTGCCTCCTGGACATGCTTGTACTGGCTGAGGTCTCCGGCTGCTCGTCTACAGAAGCACCTGCTGCCTGAGCTTGAGGAAGAGAGATTGATGGAGGCCTGTTTTGAGAAGGTAGATCTTCCAAACATAGAGGAGTAGAGCAGATAGTTCCAGGTGGTGCAGTTTCTGTCCCAGAGGACCCAAATAACTCATCCATTTGCTGCAGAAAAAGCACAATGTAATACGAAAGTGACTTTGTAATAAGATGCAAAATTATCTTATACAGTGCAGTCTTAGACTTACTGTGTAGTACTCCCAGGTTTGCTTTCCCTCCCCAGTTACACGGTGGCGATCCTTAACTCTTTTGTAAGTAGTTAACATGTTGGTTAACTTTTTTCTATTTTTTTCACTTGACAAGGTGTATCCTTTTTGTGAAAAAGTAGTTTGTAGCTTTTTATAAAAAGCAGTTTTGTTGCGGAAGTAGAGTTGCTGATAAGTTTTTGTAAGGTCCAAATGTAGCAACGTCATTTTGTGTGTGATTTCTGAAAGAAGAAGACGTTTTTTCCCACTGCAAACACATGCATCTGGCAGGCTTAGGTGCCATACCTTGTGATTCAGGGCGGTCTATTACTTTGATGCCACACGTGAACGTCACGTGGCGTCGGTTCAAGTCGGACAAAATTTCTAACCGGCATGCACTACTTCAAGTCAGCCGCCGATCGGTCTGAAATAAATGTTGTTTTACGACACTAAAATATGTTTTACGACACACACACGTGGTCATAGTGTTATAGTAAACAGTGCACGTGTGCACAGATGTTGATTATACCAGTAAAAGACGAGCACTAAGACCCAGCTGGGGAGACGATTACCTGATTACGGATTTTTCTGCCTCCGCCGTGTATCTTTCCTCTACCTTCCGCTCGGGTTTATTTATTTTTTTTGCTCCACCCTGTCTATGAGGTGCCGAACTCTGCTAGCATCAGTGAGCGAGACCGAGTGCCTTCACTAAAGATTTTTTTTAATAATCAAATGTCTCCGCGTTGCGCAACACAACAAATCAATTATGAAATTTATTGCAAACTCTTTTAGTAATTGATTTTTATCAGGTGGAAGTGAAGTGTCTCTTCTAGTTTCACCTCACTAGTGCTTTGATACCACCAAGCTAGAAAGTTTTCTCAGGATGCCAGAGCCATGATTGGACTGCCTGTCTGATTCACATCTGAAATGGTGACAAGTTTCAGGTGTTTCACTCACTGAATGTACACGGAATGACTGCAGTGGGCTCTGAGCCACCTCGCTCAGGATCGTCATTCATGGCCTTCTTTAAAACGTCCACACCAATCAAAATATTTAGAGTCTTGTGAATCTCATCACCGTACTTTGCCAGAAGTCTTCTGTAAATTACTTTTACACCTTCATTCACCAGAAATTTCACCACAAGTCCTGGTTTGATCTGAACGCCCCTCCTACATGTGTGTTACCTCTTTCCGGTGACATTAGTAAAGCATGTGGTGTAAACATGCACAGTGTCACCCAATCAAAAACCATCTGGGGACAGAGCGACATGACGACAGGATTTTTAATGACTAATTTCCAGCAACAACAGCCAGTAGTTATTTTAAGACATGAATGTCAGCTGTTCTGTAACAGTTCTTGCATAAACAGTATTGTCAAGCAAGTATTATTCCAGAAGAACTGACCTTCATGTCTTAAAATAACGACCGACTGTTGTTGCTGCTGTTGTTACCCAATTCTATATATGTTATTTCATGGTTTTGAGAAGGAATAAAAAAAAACACAAAACTTGACTCTGCAGCGTGGCCGATTTTGTCCAGCAGGTGGCAGCATTGCTCATAAAAGCTTTATCCTTGTCTGTGTAATATCAATCCTGTCCAGCGGGGGTCAGTAATGCGCCTAAAGGCTGGCTGCCAACCGCTAAACAAATAAAAGAAGGAGAAGAAGCATACGTGGGAAGATACTCAGATATTGTTAAACATTCATGGAGAGAATTACTGAGTAGAATTCTGAGTAGCTGAGTTTTACTTTCAGCTTGGTCTATAGTATAAAGATATTCAGTATATACTCGGAGTCCTTTCTGTATTTTGTCGCCGGAAATATAAGTCACATGGTCTAGATTTTTTTTCCTTCTGTCCAGTTTTTTTTTCTCTCCAGTTTTTCCCCCCTCGCGTCTCATATCCCGGTTTATTTATTCTGATTCCTGATCAGATTAAGATACAAATATGAACGTAATATTGAGATTATTTTTACTGATCCATTAAAGTGGACTTGTAGTGTAACAACAAAACATCAAGAATTTTCCTCCAGAAGTAAAACATTTCATTTTCATTCTTTGCCTTTTCGATTCAGAGTTCATCCGAATGAGCCGATTCCCTGAACGACACATGACTCGGAGAAAGTGAAAGTGATTCTCTCACAGACTCCATTTTGTTTCTGCTGGAAAAAAAACAAACAAATTAACTTTAACTCCAGGCAGAAACGGTGATATTAATGTCACAGAACAAGGACTGCTGAGTAAAAGTCAGTGATTTCTTTATCAGAAACGACTTTATATCTGAATAATGAGTTTATATTTAATATAAAACTGGTGTTATATGTTATTGTGTAAAAACAGCAGTAAAACTGCGGCATGTCAGCAGAACTGAAGTGTTTATCTCCTGTGTGTGTTATATACTCGAGTTTATCTCCTCTGTTCATCATTAATTACACATTCAGAGTGTTTGTGTGAATTTAGATTTAATTATCTGGAACAAAAGAATATTAAAGTTTAAGATCTGATTTTGGGGGAAGTCCAGCGCGCTGTGTTATTTACTTTCCTGTATATCGTTTAGTTTAGTTTTTTTGTGATTATCTTGTGAAATAACCGATCGTGATCGTGTTTATGAATAAATTCTTCTAACTCTTCTAAAACTAGGAAAAAAAATAAAAAATTCGACGTAAATTAGCAACTTCCGAGTTTAATGCCCCCTAGCGGAAACCATGCTGAACTACATCCAACATATCTGTCGGTGACGTCATTCGTCTGAGCCAGCTTATTAAATTTGGAGTGTGTAAGGGAGAGGAACACACACACAGCTGTGATCTCTCTCTCTCTCTCTCTCTCTGCTCCTGCATGACATGACACACTGCATAAAGCTCATAAACCCTCTGCTGTGATTATATCTGACTAAATACAATTTCCGTAAATCAAGTTTATTAACTGCATGATTGTTGTTGTGTGTTTAGGAGTGTAATTTATTCCAGCAGTAGAGATCAGCATCTTCAGGATTCAGCAGTGTGTCCATGACCTCTCTGTACATACACTAATATTCAAACATGGAGACGCCTGATCTGAAGACAGAGAATGAGACCCCGCCCTCAGAAAAGCAGTAAGTTACTGTGTCCTAGTGTTTTAGTCACTGAACATTCATATCTAATATATGTAGTGAGTATTCATGAAAATAATAACTAACACAGACATCACCTGACAAAAATCCCAGATTCTGTTCATTGTGAAAAGATGTCCTTAAAAAGTGCAGTTAAAAAGTAAACAGTAGTCATGAGACAATACACTAATGTCATGATATAAGACATATCGCTATACAGGCTTCACAATAATGAACAGGCAGTGTCGACACAAAACACTTTATATTAAATTGTATTACATTTATTTTTCTCTGTAATGGCAACATATCCAACGACTGCAATATCACTACCACAGGGTGTTAAACTCTCACTCTGACTGGGACACATCGGCATTTTAGTGAGACCCTGCAGAGACACAACTACAATGTACATTATATAGTTTATTTATTTATTTATAATTAATATAAAATCACAGCACCAGTACAAACACACTGTGCTTCTGAATGGTGTTAGACACGAGTGTGACTTACATCAAGCACAGCACACACGTGTTGATTTTAATCTGCATTTTAGATCGTTGTTAAGCCAACAGTGATATAAACTGGAGTGTACGTATATACAGCAGTTTACAGTAACTACCTTCAGACGGCTGCACTGTGGATCTGCTGTGAATTCTGGGTAATGTGATCATGTTAAACACAGTTTCAGTCTTAGTTCTCCGAGTTCATACAGAGAGAATGAGACGAGGCTGTTGGTGTTTGTCCCGTGTGCTATGATTGTAGGTTTCCTGAAAAAAAAAACCTGATGTAACGCAACAGAAAAACTCTAAGTACACTAAAGCAGGGCTGCAACTAACGACTATTGTGATTATTGATTAATATATTGATTACTGAAATGATTAATTGATTGTATTGGCACAATTACTCAATAGCTCTTATTCATATTTCAGGTTTTAAATTTAGCTTGAGGTTGTTTTGTGCCTCTGATAACTAACAATGAAGACAATAAAGATGAAAACTTAATTAAATAAACATAATTATTAAGTACAAACCGGATTCCAAAAAAGTTGGGACACTAAACAAATTGTGAATAAAAACTGAATACAATGATGTGGAGATAAAAATGAACTGGAAATAAAAACCAGACTGAGAGCGACACACACTCTATAATTATCCACATTAAATCTATTCCCACTATCCTGACAGCATTTGTGTGAGGTCCTGAAGGGAAATAATCACAATATATATATTTTTTACTTTTTAACATTGTCAGTATTAAAAGAGTGTGTGATGAGCTCTGTATGCTACACACTCTGGTGCTGTTATCTAGTGTGTAAGATGAAGTGGAGCTCATGAAGATTATTAAATAGAATTATTGTGATTTGGCGACTTGCTGCTCATATCGAGTCTCTCCTGGCATTCTGAATCATAATATTAGACAATTAATTTCTGTCTCATGTCCACTCTATAATGTTGTTCAGTAAACTCCAGATAAAGAGATCAGACTCACCAGAACCCAGCTGTGTCTCCATGAAGAGTGATCAGTCTATGGATCTTCCTTGGATATTTAAACGTGGCGTCTCCTCATCTGTACACAGGTAACATCCCATAATTCTCAGAGTAAAACACATGATCTGTTCATTCTGTATGATGTAGTAATATTCTGTTACATCTCTAATGACTGTAAACTTAGTAAACATAAAAATAGTAAACTTCAAATTAAAATGATCAGATTTTTTTTCCAGTTCTACTATATTTTTCTTCAAATGTTAAAACAAATCCACTCATACAATTTTTTTATTGAAAACACTACATCAACTAACTACATCACACACTGGTGTTAAAAACCTCTCTGCTGTTATTTCATACAGAGTGATTAGATAATAACAAACATACAGGAGATATACAGAGTGACAAAATCATAAAGAACTGTCTGTGGTAACCACTCAGACCACTGTGATCTTTAATAATTAACCCCCATGTCTCACCATGTCTTCCTACTTCACCCTGTCACAGACACGACCAAGAATCTTCTAAGTTCAGATTAAATCTGATGAAGAAGTTTGAGTGTGTAAATGGAGTGATAATAAATCAGGAGAACCGAACACTCCTGAATGAGATCTACACAGAGCTCTACATCACAGAGGGAGACAGTGGAGACGTCAATAAAGAACATGAGGTGAGACAGATCGAGGCAGCGTCCAGGAGAACAACATCAGAGGAAACACCAATCAAATGCAGTGACATCTTTAAGCCCTTATCTGATCAAGACAAACCCATCAGAACTGTGCTGACAAAGTCCTTATCTAAAAAACCCAAATCCATCAGAACTGTGCTGACAAAGGGAGTCGCTGGCATCGGAAAAACAGTCTCTGTGCAGAAGTTCATTGTGGACTGGGCTGAAGGGAAAACAAATCAGGACGTCCCCCTCATATTTCCACTTCCTTTCAGAGAGCTGAATCTGATGAAGGAGCAGAAACTGAGTCTGATGGAGCTCCTTCATGTCTGTTTTAAGGAAACAAAAGAAACAGAAATGTCCAGTTTGGAAAAGGTTCTGTTTATTTTTGATGGATTGGACGAGTGTCGTTTCTCTCTGGATTTCCAGAACACAGTGAGAGTGTGTGATGTAACTGAATCAGCATCAGTGCCTGTGCTGCTGATAAACCTGATCAAAGGGAATCTGCTTCCCTCTGCTCTCATCTGGATCACCTCCCGACCTGCAGCAGCTGATCAAATCCCCTCTGAGTGTGTCGATCGAGTCACAGAGGTACGAGGGTTCAATGACCCACAGAAGGAGGAGTACTTCAGGAAGAGGATCAGTGATCAGAGCCTGGCCAATGACATCATCACACACCTGAGGTCATTAAGAAGCCTCTACATCATGTGTCACATCCCAGTCTTCTGCTGGATCTCAGCCGCTGTTCTAGAGATAATGTTTGGTGAAGCAGAGAGAGGAGAGATCCCCAAGACTCTGACTCAAATGTACACACACTTCCTCATCATTCAGATAAACATCATAAGAGAAAAGTACTCAGAGAAGCAGGAGAGTGATGAAGAAATGCTTCTTAAACTGGGACGACTGGCTTTTCAGCAGCTGGAGAAACACAACCTGATCTTCTATGATGAAGACCTGAGAGAGTGTGGCATTGATGTGAGAGAAGCAGCAGTGTACTCAGGTGTGTGTACGCAGATCTTCAGAGAGGAGTTTGGGCTTCACCAGAGTAAAGTGTACTGCTTTGTTCATCTGAGTATTCAGGAGCATCTCGCAGCTCTGTATGTGCACCTGATGTTCAGGAGGGAAAAGAGAAATGTTCTTCAACAGAGTCGGTCCTTTAAGACAATCTCAGATGTCCACATTAGTGCTGTAGATCAGGCCTTAAACAGTCAGACTGGACATCTGGATCTTTTCCTCCGCTTTCTTCTGGGTCTCTCACTGGAGTCCAATCAGAAACTCTTACATGACTTAGTAACACAGACAGGAAGTAGCTCACAGAGCAAAGAGAAAACAGTTCAGTACATTAAGGAGAAGATCAGTGGAGATCTTCCTACAGAGAAATCCATCAATCTGTTCCACTGTCTGAATGAACTGGGTGATGATTCTCTAGTGGAGGAAATCCAACACTACCTGAAATCTGGAAAACAAAGTGAACTCTCTCCTTCACAGTGGTCTGCTCTGGTGTTTGTGTTACTGACATCAGCAGAGGATCTGGAGGAATTTGACCTGAATAAATATATCAGTCCAGAGAAGATAACAGATGATGTTCTTGTGAGGGTGATGCCTGTGATTGCAGCATCCAGAAAAGCAACGTAAGTAAATCTGTATAAATCTGTTCTACTGTAGAAAGAGAGAAACTGAAAACACTTTGATTTACTTTAAGATGTTTTGAGCTTCAGGTGATACAGAGTGGTGTTAATGTGAATAAATAAATAGTTACATAAGAGAATAACGATCATGTGAACAAATGAATAAGACTGAAGGGCAGATATTAAATGTGTGGAAGACAGTTTCTGTCAAAAGTGAAAAACACTTTTTAACTCTTGCATAATTGATATTAAACAATATTTAAACAAAACAGTTTATTTTATTTATTAACCTTATTAATTTCACACACATGTCTACAGTATTTAAAATTTTCATTGTGACTTTCTTTTATTTGTTTCCACATTAAATGTGCAGTTATACACACACTGAGCCGATTTCACTGTTATTAGTAAAACATTCCTGTTATTATATCTTCATAGAAGGATTGTAATTGATGTGAGTGGTTGTCAGGTTGTTGCCCCTTATCGGTGCACTGCTGTCGGCAAACCCCATTCAACCTGTGTGTGATTCTGGGACTTTTAATTTGCTTAAAGATGCCTAGTTAGGATCATTTTGGACAGTCTAATGACTCACTCTTATGTGTGTAAATGCAAAAACTATGAAAAAACACATCACTTCCCTTTTTCTTATTAAGTTGTTCATATTTTTTCTTTATAAATCTGTGCTTCAGATTTGCTGGGGTTAATGACGTTTGAGTGTAAAAGGGTGTAATCCGCTAAAGTGAAGATCCGTTGCTCACTAGTTCCCTACAGCGCTACAGTTCGCTACTCTGTGCAGTTGTGTGTGTGTGCGCATTTCATATGTAGTTGTTTGAGCAGTTAGTAGTATATATGTATGTGTGACTGTTTCATATATGTGTATGCAAGTGTTTCATGTGTGTGTAAGTACAGTAAAGCTAAATCCCTAAATCTCCTTATAAAATATTGCTGATTATATATTATATATATATATATGCTTCCGTGAAATATCGACAATTCGCCATTCATTCCCACATTGATAATCAGCAATATTTGATAAGAGAATATTTCTCCGTAGTGAAATGATTAAGCTCACAGGTCTAGGAAAAGACATGAAAGGAGCGTCCTGGAATTTGATTGAGTGTGAAGTATTTTAATTTTCACCCGTGCGGTCAAATGACCGGTGCTCAGCACTTCTAGTGTTAAATAAGAGACGAAGAAGGGTTACTGTGCAAGATGAGAAGAGGGAGAGGGAGGGGTTTGATTCCTCCTCTCCTCTTATTTTAGCTTCACACTTACTGCTGTTTGTGCTTTTGGTGTTTATAAAAATGAGAAGGTGCAGTGAAAGCTTTGAGGATCTGTTTGATCATTTGTACTAGTGTTAGTTCATTATGTCTTATTTTATTTCCTTCAGTATCAGGTGTGATAGAATTGAAGGGAGAAGTGCTGAAGCTCTGGTCTCAGTGCTCAACTCAGAAACCTCCAATCTGAGAGAACTGCATCTGACTGTGAAGACACTCAACCTGTCTGGATATAAACTAACAGACTCAGCAGTGAAGCGTCTCTCTGCTGTACTGGAGAATCCTGACTGTAAAGTGGAGACACTGACGTAAGATCATCTCTCTGAATCACAATAAAAGCAGCAGTTAATAGTTTATACAGTGATTTAGTAACTGACATTTTTGTGCACAAATAAATTACTCACTTAACAATAATAATAATAATAATAAAGAAACAGGATGTAACGTTGAAGTGTGTTATTGTGTGATATGAAAAATGAAATCATTACTTAAAAACTGCATTTTCTATTTTATTTGGATATCTGTGTTTGTTTAATATTAAAATTAGATTTTCTGAATCATCTAAGTGTGACAAATATACAAAAAAACATAAAAAGAAGGGACAAATAATTTAAAGCACTGTGAATATTAACCCAGGATGTAAATGTGTTGATGAAGTGTGTGTCATTGTGTCTCTGCAGGTTGCGTGAGTGTGGTGTCTCAGATGAAGGCTGTGCTGCTCTGACTTCAGCTCTGAGATCAAACCCCTCACACCTGAGAGAACTGTATCTGTCCCGTAATAATCTAGGAGACTCAGGAGTGAAGTGTGTCTCTGCTGTACTGGAGAATCCTGACTGTAAACTGAAGACACTGAGGTAAGATCATCTCTCTGAGAGTCACATGACCTGCTCCTCAGTAAGACACATTCTCTAATAGTGAGACTGAAGCAGAGGTTTTAGGTTCATCATCAATGTCCTGAGGAGGAAGATTGTTTCTTTTCACTGCACACTGATGATTTGTCACAGAGTCTTTGGGTCAGATGTACGTATGTGAGAAGCTGCAGCACAAAACCTGACTTGATGCGACTGCAGTGTGTCTGAAATGACTGTGAAATTTACTACAACACTGTAACTAATCACACAAACTGCAGCTGAGACACAAACTAACTGCACTGTGTGAGCTGCAGGGTTTAAAAGCAGCAGTGACATTCTCAGAGATGAACATTAGTTCTGTTACTGAGGATTATTTCACTACATCTGTGTCTATCTGCTATGAACAGGGTTGCCAGATCTGTGTTACAGAAGCAGTTCAGTGGACAAGCAGTATTAAACCCCTGCAGATTCCCTCATTAGTTCTTTCTCTAACATTTTAAAATAGTCTCATATTATTACACATTTAATCATAAATACAGAATGTCTATGAATAAACCCACAGACTCAAATCCATTCATATAGTAACACCGAGCTAAAGAACACCATCAGTAGGTGTGTGTGTGTGTGTGTGTGAGGAGAACACTCACAATATCCATAAAACACTGTGCTTTTGTAAAATAAAGAAAATGAACAGGGTCGCTTTTAGGGCTGCACGATATTAGGAAAATATGCGATATTGTTGTTGAATTCTTGCGATACAACATTTCCCTAGAGAAATGCATTTTTTATTATAATTACCTATTTATTTATTTATTTATTTATTCATTTATATGTAATGATCATACTAAAATAAACAGGTAATAGATATTCGTCTGATGTAATTAAATCTAATTCAGGCTAAAAAGAAACTATGTGTCAAGGAAGTTGCAAATATTTAGACTTCAAAACACTATGAATGACTTAAACCCCTCAGCAGATATTCTGACTTCTGGTTTGCTGTTACTATAAACCTGCCAACACAATATGAATTACTTTCAAACACTACTTTATATTTACATGTAACCATACACTCATCAATAGTGTCTTAAAACAAGAGCATCTTTTAAACTAAATATTCTCTTTGGCTTGCCTGTTTTGTTTTTTTTTTTAAATAAAAATAAATATTATTAAACAAAAATGTAATTAAAAAATACTATTTGTCACACACACTCGCTCCGTGACCGGCACTAGGACCCGGAAGTAATGCGGTCGCAAACCAGGAAGTATAAGAGGAGTAAACAAATCACCACAGTCACTGAGTTCACGCATGTCGGTTCAGATTGTTTACTTTCTGATTCGAGTGTGTGTTTATAGGACGTGTGTTAAATGTGTGTTTTTCCCCTTGTTCCCCTTCTGTGAGAGTCCTTAAACTAATTCGCGTGGTTATCCTGCCTACTCGCTTGCTTCCCCGTTTGGGTTTACCGTCCACGCTACAAAGGGCTAACGGCTAATCGCTAAGTCTTCTGATCATCCCGGGTTAGTTCGCAGCAGAATTAAGTATATATAAAGATATAAGCGGGTACAAACATAGTAAGGGTCCATCTGATTGGTCAAATTTGGACACACAGATGCTTGGCACATAAATTATTTGTCGCAACTCTTTGCGATATGGTTATCGCGTACGCCATTATCGAGATAACGATATTTTTTCTATTTATCGTGCAGCCCTAGTCGCTTTCAGCCGTCTCAGTCTCTGCTCGCTCACATCTTGCTGAAGCGCATCGCTAAAATGAACTGAAACACCGTGAACACTGCACACACAGACATGAGAAATATATCTATAGAAAGCTTAAAGGATCTACTTTTAAATGACGCAAGTTAAATCAAATACAAATATTCTCAGTTTATGTAATCTGGATAAATCCAATGAGAGGTACAGTCTGTCTATATGATAATGGCCTGAGACAGGACACGCCCACACTCTAGTCACAGGGGAAACAGTCAGGGTCATCTACATACATGGCCACGCCCCCAACACATGCGAACACAAACACACACACAAACACCGATTCAGTGAGTTCTCTATGGAAGCAGATCGGTCTCATAAATAATTCATACAAAAGACACGATGTTCACGTGCATAACCCAATTCACGTGCATAAAAAAATATACATATTCATAATGTACAATTCACAAATGTACAACTGTGTTAATATTTTTTAATGTTTACAATTTATGAGTGCATGATGGGCTGTGCATGTGAACCACGACTTACATGTGTGAATATCGCTGTATGTGTGTGTGTGTGTATTTTTGAGACTTTTCTGACTCCAGCGTGCCAGCAAAGTCTCAAAAATACGGCACTCGTACTCTTTAGCCAATCAGATGCGACCTCACCATTCATCCAATCACAGCCCTGCAGGAGCGCTCGAGTAGCTCAACTTTGCACACACCTTTTGCGCAGTCGGAGTTAATTACAACGGAAATCAAGTTTTACTCAAACCAAGAACAGGATGCACGTCTAAGTTATTATTTTATTTAATAATGTTTCATGAATGAACTTCGCCGAAAATAACACAGTTAACCACTTTATCATCTTTATAAACACTTCACCCTCATTACATGTTTGTCAATTAATTAGTCACAGTTTTTAATTTGGAGAATCGATGTTTCTATGGGTCACAGTGTATTCTGTTATATCTGAATGCCACCAGATTTTATTTCATTAACAGCTCAAATGTGTATAACATAATGGATTAAAGCTGCATGATTGCAAATTTGCTTTGGTGCGTCACTGAGCCAGAGAGCGGGTGTCATTTATAGGTTTTATTAAACAGTTTCACAAACAGTCTCTTCAGTCACCATTATTTCTTACAATATGATTTCCTTACAATAATTCAAATTATCAGAGGTACTGGGATAAAAGTTTGTATTTCTGAGATAAACATTAATCATCTATCGTCTATAACATAAACGTTTATCATACAAACCAAAATAGAGTTTTTGAAAATTTAAAATCTTTTAAAAGTAACTTTAGCTTTAAATAAAGGTCGTATCAATTGCATCAGGAGGTGAAGACAAGTGGTTGCTAAAAATGTCATTCATTCATTCATTCATTCATTCATTCATTCAAGAGATTAGTTAAAATGTTGATTTATCCAGTAATGCAATAAGTAAAGCCTTGAGTCTTGTGGGAGAATTATGTTTATTGTAAAGAATCAAAAATCATGACTCTCCATTTATCCATTCATGCAGCTTTGAGTGAATTATCAATAATTATAAAAGACTGTTTCAACAGGTGACAGGAGTTAATTGATCAAATAAAATAACACCAGCATTACATAGCAGCTGGCAAATGTCTTAGTTTTTGTTTAGTGATTTATTTTCTACATTCTACAACAATACTGGGGATTTCAAAACTATAAAATAACACATATGGAATTAGGTAATTACGTAACAACAACAGGAACACCAGTTAGTTGTTATTTTAAGACACAGAGGTCGGCCTTTCTGTAATAGTTCTTGCAAGAACAGTATTGTCAAGTGCATTTGCAAAATCCGTCAAGCACCATAATGAAACTGTCTCTCATGAAGGCCGTCCCAGGAGGACGAGACCAAAACCTCCCTCTGCTGCAGACGAGAAGTTCATTTAGAGTTATCAGCCTGAAAAATTATCAATTAACAGCAGCTCAGATTAGAGGCGTTATGAAGTCTTTACAGAGCAGAAGTAGCAGAAACATCTCAATATCAACTGTTCAAAGGAGATTAATGCAGTTTTTGGACGCCTTCAGCAAAACTTTACAATGTAGAATATATATATATAATTTTTTTTGTCTGATCCACTGAAGCTGTATGAGGTTGATTAGATTTGACAGGGCTGTCATGACATCATCTGGAATATGTATAATTTCATCCAGGGCACCAATAACCACCAGCTCTTGTCTTCAAAGACGTAAGTCGATTTTCACATGCACAGCCCATGATGCACTCGTAAATTTTAAACATTCAGAATTTTTACACAGTTGTACATATGTGAATTGTATATTATGAATATGTATATTTTTTTATGCACGTGAATGTATTTTTTTGTGAATATATATTTTTTTCGTGCACGTGAATTGGGTTTTACGCATGTGAACATATCGTGTCTTTTGTGTGAATTATTTATGAGACCGATCTGCCTCCATAGTTCTCTGAGCGTGTGGAAGGTGTCATGTGCTGTACTGGTTTCTGAAGCTCTACAGAATGTTCTGGACAGTGGGAGGAGTTTAGAAGTCTTATATAATCCTTATTCTGTTAATAGAAAACTGATACTTTATTTTTCCTTGTTTTGGCTTTGGCCAGCTTATATGTAAATAAAACACTGAGATATTACACTTCTAACAATAACTAAAATAGTATACATTATAAGATAATTAATTAAATGTCTTGGAGTCAGATATTTAAATCACAAAGTTAAAACACACATTTGACCTTCAGCTGACCTTGTACTCCATTGTGGTACTTGTTACTGTACAAAAGTCATCCTCGCTCTACAGCACTTATGTACATGTGTCTAAGACTTTTACACAGTACTGTACATTTTATTTACTGTAAAACTTTATTTAGTAATAAATTATCAGTCAGTAATATTGTTTACTAAAGACATGAGTTTTGATTCTCCTCAAAAGTAACACTTTAGGCCTGAAATTAGTATAACTTGGTTTAAATTAATGATGGTGTTTGTTTTTCACCCTGATTCAGACTTTTACTTCCTTGATTCTGCAGTAATATAAATCTATAGTGTTGTATAAATGTCTAGTGTTATTAAACAAAGGTTATGGAGAAACAAGTTTATTCCCCCTGTATAGTGGTCTAACAGTAGAAGTCTGTTAGAGAACCATTTTGTAGACTCACCATCTTAAAAATAAAATAATAATCCAGGATGTAAATGTGTTGATGAAGTGTGTGTCATTGTGTCTCTGCAGGTTGTATGATTGTGGTGTCTCAGATGAAGGCTGTGCTGCTCTGACTTCAGCTCTGAGATCAAACCCCTCACACCTGAGAGAACTGGATCTGTCCTGGAATAATAATCTAGGAGACTCAGGAGTGAAGTGTGTCTCTGCTGTACTGGAGAATCCTGACTGTAAACTGGAGACACTGAGGTAAGATCATCTCTCTGAGAGTCACATGACCTGCTCCTCAGTAAGACACATTCTCTAATAGTGAGACTGAAGCAGAGGTTTTAGGTTCATCATCAATGTCCTGAGGAGGAAGATTGTTTCTTTTCACTGCACACTGATGATTTGTCACAGAGTCTTTGGGTCAGATGTACGTATGTGAGAAGCTGCAGCACAAAACCTGACTTGATGCGACTGCAGTGTGTCTGAAATGACTGTGAAATTTACTACAACACTGTAACTAATCACACAAACTGCAGCTGAGACACAAACTAACTGCACTGTGTGAGCTGCAGGGTTTAAAAGCAGCAGTGACATTCTCAGAGATGAACATTAGTTCTGTTACTGAGGATTATTTCACTACATCTGTGTCTATCTGCTATGAACAGGGTTGCCAGATCTGTGTTACAGAAGCAGACAAATGGACAAGCAGTATTAAACCCATGCAGATTCCCTCATTAGTTCTTTCTCTAACATTTTAAAATAGTCTCATATTATTACACATTTCATCATAAATACAGAATGTCAATTAATAAACCCACAGACTCAAATCCATTCATATAGTAACACCGAGCTAAAGTAGAGAACACCATCAGTGTGTGTGTGTGTGTGTGTGTGTGTGTGTGTGTGTGTGTGTGTGTGTGAGGAGAACACAGGGATCATTACTGATTAAAATAACATACTTTAGATAAAATGCCCAAGTTTTCTCTCTCTTTCTCTCTCTCTCACACACACACACACACACACACAAATACACACACCTAGTCTTGAAGTTTATATCCTGAGAGAGTGAAGTGTGTGTCATTGTGTCTCTGCAGGTTGCGTGTGTGTGGTGTCTCAGATGAAGGCTGTGCTGCTCTGACTTCAGGTCTGAGATCAAACCCCTCACACCTGAGAGAACTGGATCTGTTTGGGAATAAAATAGGAGACTCAGGAGTGAAGTGTCTCTCTGCCCTTAAGGACGATAAACATTACAAACTACAGACACTGAGGTGAGTAATTATCTCTTTATATAAACACTGAAACATTAACAGACTGATTAGCATTATTTTGTACATTAGCATTAGCTTGTGCATTTCTCTTCAGTTCCAGTAAATATCAGATTACAGAGTTAAAATGTCACTTTATTCTATTTAATCAGACGTTTTCTAACAATTATCTTTAATGCTGTTTGGTGTTGATTTAAACTTCATGTGAAAGCAGAAGACAGGGAGTCAGACGGAGTTTATAAAACATCCCACCTGAGTGCATGAGAGTGATTGTAAATGAACAGCTGGTCTCCTTGTGACACGCTGCTATCTCTGACTTCATACTGCTGCTTCTGTCTGAATAAGATGATCTAAGCTTTTCCCTGTTTCTGATAAGCAGCAGACTTTCTCCTCAACTCTCATAAAAACTCGTGAAAATCATCATCTTTAATGCCACACTGCCACAAATATTAGATTTAATCAGCTACTTTACTCACTCTGACACTCCTTCCAGCTCTCCACCTCCTCACCGTGTCTTCTGTCATTCCTGTAAACTTCACCTCCGCTTCTTCTTAAAGTCTGCACTTAAATATACATGTAGAACAGGAGATAAAACACACAGCAGTGTGAGTTACTTTATAAAAAGCTCTAAAGCCTGTGATTGTATAAGAGCAGTGATGTGATGATAAACGTCTGCTCACTTTCCTGTTAGAACTTGTGGAAGTTCTCATTTGTTTTAGCTAAATGTTCTAACTCAGATATTGTACATGTATGAATAAATGTTGAATAAAATTATATAAACAGAAAATGATAATGTTTCTCTTGGAGCAGAGATGATTACATGCTGCTGATCATAAAGTACAAAAATCCAGTTTGTGTTTATTGATTCAGATGTTTTTCTTTTATTTTCAGGTTGTAGTGAACATCTGTGTGTGAGATGAAGACTCCAGTGTTCCTGCATTTCTATGTTGGGGAACAGACAACACAGTCCTTTATTTATAACAAATTTAACAGACTCAGAGACGTGGTGTGTGTGTGCATCGTGCACAGTGAATCAGACTGCACACAATTCTAAACTGAATATATAACAACCTCTGATCACTGGATAAGACACCGCAAGCCTTAATCACATAAACACCAGAAGGTTTAGTATCTTCTAATGTCTTCTTCCAGCATGAGAATGGACCATGTCACAAAGCAAACGTCATCTCTGGATTCATGAACACTACACTGAGTTCAGTGGCATTCCCAGTTACAGGATCTGAATCCAGTAGAACACCTTTGGCGTGTGGAACAACAGGAGATTCACAGCACGAAGGAGCACCTGAAGAACCTACAGGAACTGTGTGATGTGATCAGGTCATCATGGACCAGAATCTCAAGGCACTATAGTTTAGTTTTTTGTTTTACTAGTTTGCAGATTTTTGTGAGGATCTGCTGATCATACCTGGTATGGGGTCAGTGCCATCTCTTTTACTGTAGTATATACTGCATGCTTTATTTTGAGTACCTGTGTCAGTCAAGTACATTTTAAATAAATGTATATTTGACTCTTACCGCTACAAATCCATCCAGTACTGACTGACTGTGATTGATTGTGATCTGCCTGCTTGTTACACGTCACGTGAGTGATAGCGGAACTCGGATAATGAGGGAGAGGAGAGGAGTGATGGAGATTTATGATTGATTAGTGAAATAATAAAGAATAAAACTTATTCTGATGATTCTGATAATATTGTTTTGTTATTGTGTGAGTGTGACCAATAACGCGTGAACGCAAAATGATCTGAATGCAGGAAAATACACGAAAGTGAATCTCATTTAGAAATGAGATCACATTCATGTATGAATTTGACATTGTGATATTTTTTTTCCCCATTAATCGCGCAGCCCTATTTCTTTGTATTAATAAGTCAGAAAGAGAGTTCTGCTGTACAGAAAGACAGACAGACAGACAGATATGTACGTGGGCTTCAACCTGAAATCATAATATCACTGATTACATTAAAGCTGCTCAGATTATTTTTAGCTTTAATCTTTTAACTATTTCTACAAACTTATTTCTCGTCAACAATGCGTACTAACACTAGAATGAAATAAATGTCAGTCACCGCAAAATGTCACTGGTGTTACTGTAACACAAAAAGATTTATTTTTTAATTTTACAATATGAAATAGTTTCCTGAGTCAGACATCATTAGATAAAGAGCACTGGACAATTGAAAAGGTATGTCAGATGCCTTTCATTTATTTTTAGAAATGTCAATTCATTTGGCAATTTTATGCAACACTTACAGATGTCGCCTTTAAAACTGCGCGTGTTTTCCCTCGAGAGGCCGCAATTTAGTGTGCCGCGACTTGCCGGAGGCAACATTCGGGAATTTAAAATAAATGTGTTGTGCTTCACTGAATATCCGCCAGATGGCGTATGGAAGGACTTTATCTAAAAGCCGGTGGTCCGAGAAAGTCAGTTTCCCTATGTTTCCCCGGTGGCGCGCAGATTCAAATCATGACGTCACTCGCAACCTAACGCTGAGAAGGCGAACGAGGATTTTAACAGATTTTCTCTCGTTTTAAAGTGTTTTTACGAACTTTTTGAATTAAACAAATAACCTATGCAAAATAATCGAGTGTCTTTTCGCTTTTTTTTTGTATATTTGAAGATAATTCATACGTTTTAAGCCGCTGCAAAAGGCTGGTTTGCTGGGCGAGTACTGACATCACGACTACTTTTATTACACCTACATTTGTTTATTTGTATATGTATGTTGTTAATATAAATTTTTTAGAGATTGTGTGTGCGTGCACGGAGAGTTTGTGTTGATAAGTGTATGTGGATAAGTTGATAAGTGTATCAGAAAGCATTAAAATGTTCATTTGAATTAAAATGAAACACACATGTCTGTATATACAGTATATCAATTACATATATATCAATTATATCAAATTCACTGAAGCCTATCCCTCGCCATATGACAATTCGCCATTCATTCTCGCATTGATAATCAGCGATATTTTATAAGGAGATTTAGGGATTTAGCTCTACTTAATTTTCTAACGTTTTAAGAAAATTCATTAGTTCGTTCATTCTATTTGAAGCTTCGGATGTTTTTGAAGCTTCGGATGTTTTTTTTTAGATTAGTTCTGAACTCGCTTCCGTGAAACTATCGCTAAAACAATGTACTGAGCCCTCCTGAGGATATAAAGCTTTATTATTGTGTTTGAATAAATATTCAGATCTACCACAGCAGGTAATAAACTATGGTGTGTCATAACCGAAGCAAACACCACGATTATGCCTCGTTTCGTTCGACGGGAACGTGGTTCACTTGGCCGCGGTGTATTATAAACCTGTGGAATGTTTCACTGTTTATGTTCACATAAGAGTAATAAAAGCGAGTGAAATGTGGAAATGATGTGTGGCAACTCAATGAGGACTAAACCAACGATTTCGGTAACTCCACTGAGTGTAACATCTGCATAGTGACACTGAACATCTTCACTTTTCCGTTTACCTCTGAAAAAAAAGCTGTATTTTGTTTGTTTATATTTAGAGTTCTTAGAACAGTAGAAGAAGTACGCGCGCGCACGCACACACATAGACACACACACAGACACACACACACACAGACACACACACTCCCCTGAGCCCTCGGGAAACATCCAATCACCGTCGGTATACAAATGAGTCAAGACGCAGCCTAACGTGGTGTCGTGTCGGATTTCAGTGGTCACGGAGTGGGAAGACTTTGAAGAAGCTGCAGTGACAGTAAACAGCTGAACAACTTCACTTTTCCGTTTACCTCTGAGGAAAAAAAGCTGTATTTTGTTTGTTTATATTTAGAATTTTTATAGTAGTAAGAGAGAGTTATAGTTTGGTCTGTATTGTAGTTCGCACCCTTGTAGAGAATAAATAAATGAATAACACCTTCATATCCCCTCTCAAGAGTGTCATAGTCCATTGTTAGTTTTAATGATCTGGCTGAAACTAATTTTCACTACATAAGTACCCTAACACCATTGATCATGAGTCTCAGCTGAACCTAATTCTATACTTGTAACAGAAAATGTAGATGCAGATTCCAAATGTGTATTTATATAATAGATAGATAGATAGATAGGTGTGTGTGTGTGTGTGTGTGTGTAGGCTCTACGTAGGGGCAAGAGAGGGCAGCGCACCCTTAAATAAATGTCTGCACATGTTAATATATTCCTAAAATGTATATATTACAAGTTGGTAAACTGATCTGCGGTAGCGGAAAAATCCGCTGAAAATAGGACAGGCTGCAGCGCACACGCACACACACACATACACACCCGCACACACACACACACACACACACACACACACACACACACACACAGACACACCTCCCTTGAGCCCTGCGTCTGTCGGATTTCAGCTGTCACGGGGTGGAAAGACTTTGAAGCAGTTTATATATGAATCTAAGCTTGAACTTATCAGCATTGTAAATATATAATACTTTTCAAATAAAATCGATATTACTTTGACCCTGAAGTTTAGTTTAGCACACACAAAAAACATAAAAGTCATTTCTGGTAACGGAATGTGTAGTTTATTTACAGTAATTCATTAAAAAATGAATATACATTGTACAGTACACAGTAAACACGAGAAAGATTACAAAATGTAAAAACAAACAGTGTCTACTTTATAAACAGCTTAGTATGTGCATCGAGATGCTGAAATCCCTTGCATGTTTTTGCTTCCAAGTGGAGAGATATTTGACCGATAGCCTAGAACAAAAGATCTATAGGTGTGATCACAACCCCCTCCGACCGACCGTGCCATCAATCACTGACCACCTCAGAAGTTCCCTCCAATGTATGGCTGCAATACTTGTTTTGCAAGTATTTTAACACCATTCAAAGGCTTACAAGTTCCATTCAACATATAATGATGTCTGCAAATGTTAATATATTCCTAAAATGTATACAGTATCTCACAAAAGTGAGTACACCCCTCACATTTTTGTAAATATTTTATTATTTCTTTTCAAGGGACAACGCTAAAGATATGAAACTCTGATAGAATGTAAAGTAATCAGTGTACAGCTTGTATAATGGTGTAAAGTTGATGTTCCCTCAAAATAACTCAACACACAGCCATTAAAGTCTGAACTGCTGGCAACAAAAGTGAGTACACCCCTAAATGAAAATGTTCAAACTGTGCCCAGTGTCAGTATTTTGTGTGGCCACCATTATTTTCCAGCACTCTCTTAACTCTCTTGGGCATGGAGTTCACTAGAGCTTCACAGGTTGTCATGGGAATCCTCTTCCACTCCTCCTTGATCACGTCACGAAGCTGGTGGATGTTAGGCACCTTGTGCTTCTCCACCTTCCGTTTGAGGATGCCCCACAGATGCTCAATAGGGTTTAGGTCTGGAGACATGCTTGGCCAGTCCAGCACCTTTACCCTCAGGTTCTTCTGCAAGACAGTGGTTGTCTTGGAAGTATGTTTGGGGTCATTATCATGTTGGAATACTGCTCTACGGCCCAGTTTCCGAAGGCAGGGGATCATGTTCTTCTTCAGTATGGCACAGTACATGTTGGCATTCATGGTTCCCTCAATGAACTGTAGTTCCACAGTGCCGGCAGCCCCAAACCATGACACTCCCACCACCTTGCTTGAGTGTAGGCAAGACACATCTGTCTTTGTACTCTTCACCTGGTCGCCGCCACACACTCTTGACACCATCTGAACCAAATAAGTTTATCTTGGTCTCATCAGACCACAGGATGTGGTTCAAGTATGCCATGTCCTTAGTCTGCTTGTCTTCAGCAAACTGTTTGCGGGCTTTCTTGTGCACCATCTTTAGAAGAGGCTTTCTTCTGGGACGACAGCCATACAGACCAATTTGATGCAGTGTGCGGCATATGGTTTGAGCACTGACAGGCTGGCTCCCCATCCCTTCAACCTCTGCAGCAATGCTGGCAGCACTCACACGTCTATTTTCAAAAGCCAACATCTGGACATGACGCTGAGCATGTCCACTCTTCTTCTTCTTTGGTCTACCATGGCAGGGCCTGTTCTGAGTGGAACCTGTCCTTTTAAACCGCTGTGTGGTCTTAGCCACCGTGTTGCAGGTCAGTTTCAGGGTGTTAGCAATCTTCTCATAGCCTAGGCCATCTTTGTGTAGAGCAATAATTCTTTCTTTCACATCCTCAGAGAATTCTTTGCCATGAGGTGCCGTGTTAAACGTCTAGTGACCAGTATGAGAGTGTGAGAGTGATAACACCAAATTTAACACACCTGAGCCCCAAGGACACCTGAGACCTTGTAACACTAACGAGTGACATGACAACGGGAAGGTAAAAGGGCTAATTGGGCACAATTTGGGCATTTTCATTTAGGGGTGTACTCACTTTTGTTGCCAGCAGTTCAGATATTAATGGCTGTGTGTTGAGTTATTTTGAGGGGACATCAACTTTACACCATTATACAAGCTGTACACTGATTACTTTACATTCTATCAGAGTTTCATATCTTTACCGTTGTCCCTTGAAAAGATATAATAAAATATTTACAAAAATGTGAGGGGTGTACTCACTTTTGTGAGATACTGTATATTACAAGTTGATAAACTGAACTGAAAAATCCGCTGAAAAAAGTGCACTGCAACTAACACGACAAACACTGTTTCCCATGCAGTGTTTTATTTGTGACGAATTGACTTAATGTTAACTTAACATTAACGGCCACAATTAGCATATTATTTAGCTGTACATTTACTAAATGAGCACTGTACCTAGTCCGAATTGTATATTTTTGTATAATCAATATCCATTCTGTTCTAAGTGTCTTAATTAATTTTAAATACAATTTTGAACCTTTTTTTATTCCTTGTTTTTATTGTTGTGATTATTTTTTGATAGTTTTACTTTCTTTATGTAAAGCAATTTGAATGACCATTGTGTATGAAATGTGCTACAGTATAAATAAACTTGCCTTGCAGTGTCCTAGATAAATGGACATAAGGTAATTTTTCAGTGACTTAAACGCCAAGTAAGTACAAGTTCACATATTAAGGCAATTTGGCTTTAAGAATGGGTGCTTATGAAAATACTAATGTCACAATATCAATCACAGGCAAAGGAGACAGAAATTATTGAGGGACAGGTAGACCAGGGTCAATCAGATGTACAGTGTTGGGTAAGTGTGGTGCTTTTATTGAAGGGATAATGACAGATTTTTTTACAATTTTTGGGGGGTGAACAATTTCTTTAATGTTTTTTGAGTTGTGGCTGTTTAGTAGAAAGTAATAGGCTCACCAATTTACAGTATGATCTTTCAATTTAGCAAGTGTAATGTAAACAAGTTAGTTAGTATGAGTATGGAAAACATCTTTTCCTGCATTTTTTTCTGCTTCAGGAGTCAGTCTGTTCTGAGACAGTGAGAGTAGAGGAAGGGGCAGATTCAGGACCAGGGAGGGAGCCGGAGACAGCAGAACAAAGAGATGATATTGCCAGCACCAGCACAGGGAGCACAGTTTTTAGTTTAGATCTCATGTTTACATTTTATTGTATGTTGATGGCTTGACTGTAAACAACATAAACAATGCAATAAATAGTTTTGAAGAAAAATCTGCTTTGTCATTGAACCTGAGAAAAACTTTGAAAATAACCATAATGGTGCAGTCTCCGTGCTACAATAATAATGATAGAAGCAAAGTTTTTCACTGTGGGGACATATCTTTATAAGTACAATTTGACTGTATTATATGTGTCCCCTTCAAAAATTGCTCATGAGAAATTTTATATTTATTGTCCCCCCCTACTGTTAAATGAAATTTACGCCCATACTTGAGGCATCCTGGAGGCAAGGGGCGGGTGCTCAAGCGCCCGCCGCCCTCCCCCCTCTGCACGTGCCTTTATGTGTGTGTGTGTCTTTACAGTAAAACGTGAAAGCGCGCTCAGTTACAGCTCAGTCCCTCTTCTCACCTTTGATAGGTGAGAAGTTATCAAACCGGTTTCGGATGGGGGAATTGGCACAATTCAGGGGTTTAAAACGAGACGTCTCTGCCTAAAATGTATTTCTCCAGCAAAGCATAGAATAAATAGAAATAAAATGCTTAATATTAATAATATTGATCTTAGCTGGATGGTCTAATTCTCAAAACCGTTTAAGAAAGACTTAACACACTATAACTAGAATAGTTACAAAACTGAAAGGTTGTCTTATGAATAATAAAAAACAACTCATAACTCAAAAAGATCATATGTTTTTATATTTTTTTAGATCATAGACATGAATTAACTATATATATACTGGACACAAACAGCAAAAAACATGATGAAAAGCAATAAAGTGCTTAGGGCTTTTCATATTTTTTGCTGTTTGTGTCCAGCATTGAATAATTCTTTCATCCATTATTTGACCACGGCTGGGAATAAGAGCTGGAATGTGATTGTGAATTTATTTATATATATATATATATATATATATATATATATATATATATATATATAGAGAGAGAGAGAGAGAGAGAGAGAGAGAGAGAGCGAGAGAGAGAGAGAGAGAGGTGTTTTGCTGGCGAAAAACATTTTAGGCAGAGACGTCTACTCGGCCTTGTTAATTGTTTTTAAAACCCCCAATTGTACGAATTCCCCCATCAGCGAAATCATGAATGAAAGGTGAGAAGAGACATTATAATACAGTGGGGTTTCTGTGGGTCTCCAAACTCAGAAGGCTACGTGTCAGCCGATAACTGCTCCTTTGATCTTTTGGTTACAGCGGGGCGCCGACTGCTGATGAGTAGCCTGTACAAGCCAAGCTCTTCCCCAAAAATTAATGTGAATGTCTGCAACAATCACTAACCATTAAAATGTTTTTTGTAATTAAACACGAATACATAAATTGTATTTTCTTTACACATAATCAAAGAAACAATCAAAGAAAACAAGTTACATAATTATATTTAATGCACAAATTAGATTTATTTAAAATAGCCAAGTAAAGGTAATTAATTCCCAGATAGCAGACACACTTCGCAGAGATAATGCTCCCTAATGCATGTTACAATGACCAAATATGATAAATAAATAAACCACACTCTCAGCTAATAACAGATTCGTTTATTTTTTTTTTTTAAATAATTTATTAATTTATAGAAAAACGAGAAAACAGTAACTTACAAATGAGGTCTCAATTTGAAAAGATGTACAAAACATAAAACACCACAAATAAGTATTAATCATAGAAACAAAATTAAACACCAACAGAAACGTTTTGTACTTCATGATTTTTTTTTTTTTTTTATCCTTTATTTTACCAGGAATGTCCCATTGAGATACATTATCTCTTCTTCCAGGGAGTCCTGGCCAAGGTGGCAGCAACAAAGTTTAAAAAGTTTCAACATATATACACATAGAACATACAATGTTAACACAAACATACAGACATTCCAAAAATGCAATTACATAAATAAACACGGACTAAAAGACAAGCAGATTGTCATACACACTCAATCTGCGCCCGGCACTAGGACCCGGAAGTAAGACGGGCGCAAAACCAGGAAGTATAAAAGAGGTAAACAAACGATGGCTTACCGCTCAGTCATTGAGTTCGGCCGATGTCAGCTCCAGCTGTCGTTTCAGCAAACCGTGAGTACTCACATGTTGGTTCCGTTTGTCTTTGCTATTGTGTGTGTATTTTTAGGACGCGGGTTAAATTTGTGTTTTTCCCTTGCTCCGCTTTTGTGAGAGTCCTTAAACTAAATCGCGTGGTTATCCTGCCTGCTCGCTTCTTTCCGCGTTTGGGTTTATCCTCCACGCTACATTGGGCTAACCGCTAATGCTACGTCTTCTGGTCACCTCAGGTTAGTCCATCTTGACAGAATGACTGAGCCCTCCGCGGTAAACCCAGCGGATTATGCGGGTCTCTGCGACGTTGTAGATCAGCATGCGGCGCTAATCAGTCAGCTAACCGGGGATCTCGCTTCTCTCCGCCGCGAGGTCGCTGAGCTCCGGCGGGAGAATACGGATCTCCGCGCAGCTGTTGATGGCGTCACTGCTCGATCGCACGCCGCGGAGGCCGCGGCGCCGCGTCCCCCCCCCCCTCCTTCTGATGTTTTTCTTTCTCTACCAGAGAAGTGGAACGGCACGGACGGGAAGTGCAGCGTTTTTCTGACAGCTCTCGATCTGGTGTTTGAGTTTAATGCCACCAAATACTCCACCGATCGCCTTCGCATTGCTCTTCTCGTCTCGTTGCTAAAAGGGCAGGCAGCAGAGTGGGCCACGGCAGTTTTACAGGCAGATACAGACACCGCCCACTCTTACAATGAGTTCACCCACCAACTCAAACTCACTTTCGAACATCCAGCGGGCGAGGTGGAGACCGACACCAGACTTTATCACCTGAGGCAGGGAGGATTGCCCGTGAGCCGCTATACGGCCGAGTTTCGCACTCTCGCCGTCCAAACAACGTGGGGCGATGCAGCACTCCTGACATCCTACTACGAGGGACTGGCTTCTCGAATTAAGGACGAACTAGCCGGGCGAGAGCTTCCTGCGACCCTGGAGGGCCTGATCCAACTCGCTCTCCGGATCGACCAGCGCCTCCTCTCTCGTCCGAGGCCAGCCCCTCGCACCCTGCCACCTGCACCCACCTTCGCCGTCACCACTTCACGACCAGCACCCGCCTTCACTGTCACCACTCCACGTCCCGCAGACTCCGCCGCCTACGCCACCCCGGGACATGTCGGTTCTCCACCTCCTGCCGTGGTTGACACCGGAGCCGGGGAACCCATGCAACTAGGACGCGCCTCCTTGACCGCTGCAGAACGGGAGAGACGCTTTCGTGAAGGGCTCTGTGCCTATTGCGGGTCAGCTACACATCACAGGGCAACCTGCCCGCTCAGACCGGGAAACGCCCAGGCCCGGTGAGAGGAGAGAGATACTCGCCGGGTCACCTTCGTCTCTCCGCCATCACCACCAACTCCTCCCGTCTCACGGTTCAGGTACACCTCCAGGTTGGCCACAAACGGGTCCGAAGTGCTGCGTTCATCGACTCCGGGGCAGCAGGTAACTTCATTGACTCTGCATATGCCAAAACCCTGGGGGTAAAACTCGAGGCATTATCCCAGCCCGTTCGCATCACCTCTGTCGACGGTCACCCCCTCTCCACCAGCCCAATCAGCACCCGAACAGAACCCATCACCGTCTCCATCAACCAACACCATGAACAGTTAAAATTCTTCGTCACCTCCATCTCGTCTCCACCCATCATCCTTGGTCATCCCTGGCTGCTCCAACATGACCCTCTAATCTCCTGGACCCAGAATCGGATCCTTCAGTGGGGCGCGACGTGCAACGAACTATGCCTACGGGCAGCGGCTGGGACGTGCTCTAGGGAGTCCGAGGCCCCCGACGTCGACACCAACTCCATCCCCGAGCCGTACCGAGACCTATCGGAGGTTTTCTGCAGGCGACGAGCCACCCATCTTCCTCCTCATCGCCCATACGACCTCGCCATAGACCTCCAACCCGGTACGATCCCCCCCCCCGTGGCCATCTCTACTCACTCACACCCACCGAGACCCAGGTGATGGAGGAATATGTAAACAACGCCCTGCGCCAAGGCACCATCAGGCCCTCCTCCTCACCTGCCGCCGCGGGGTTCTTCTTCGTGAAGAAGAGAGGCGGTGAACTTCGCCCTTGTGTCGACTATCGGGGGCTCAACCATCTCACCATCAAAAACCGACATCCTCTGCCTCTTACCAACTCAGCCCTGGACGCCCTCTCTGGCGCCACCATCTTTACGAAGTTGGACCTCCGGAGCGCCTACAACTTGGTGCGCATCAGAGAGGGCGATGAGTGGAAGACGGCGTTCATCACCCCCACCGGACATTATGAAACCCTCGTCATCCCATTCGGACTGTGCAATGCCCCCGCCGCATTCCAACACTTCATTAACGACGTCCTTCGGGACATGCTCGGTCGGTGGGCATTCGCATACCTGGACGATATTTTAATTTATTCACGCACCATGGAAGAACACACCCAGCACGTCAGGGCGGTTCTAAAGAGATTACTCGCCCACCAACTGTACTGTAAGTTGGAAAAGTGCGCTTTTCACGAGCGCTCCACCACGTTCCTGGGTTTTGTCATCTCGCCCCAGGGTGTGGCCATGGACCCGCAGAAGCTAGAGGTTGTGCGTCATTGGGCCCTACCCAAGACCCTCAAACAGCTTCAACGGTTTCTCGGGTTTGCGAACTTCTATCGTCGCTTTATCCGGGACTACAGTACAGTTGCCGCCCCCCTAACCGCTCTGACCCGTCCCTCCTCTCTCCCTTTTCACCTCAACCCGGCAGCTGTCTCCGCTTTTCGATCACTGTGTCACCGCTTCACCACTGCACCGATTCTCCACCACCCAGATGTCAATAAATCATTCGTTGTGGAGGTGGATGCTTCAGATGTGGGCGCTGAAGCTATCCTCTCACAGCAAGGTCCAGACCAAAAACTACACCCTTGTGGTTTTTTCTCCAGAAAATTTGACTCCACTCAGCAGCGATACGGGGTAGGGGACCGCGAACTGCTGGCCATAAAGTGGGCTCTGGAGGAGTGGCGTCACAGGCTCCAGTCTGGACGGACCATCAAAATCTAATCACCATCCGAAACATCAAACAGTTAAATCCACGACAGGCGCGGTGGGCATTATTCTTTGAGAATTACAACTTCCACCTCTCATACCGCCCGGGGCCCAAGAACACCAAAGCTGACGCCCTCTCCCGACAACTAGAGGTGGACCCCCCCCGGGCGGACCCCGCGCCTGTCCTCCCCTCTTCCAAGATCATCGCACCCCTGCAACTGGACCTGGAAACGAGAGTGCGCCAGGCACGAGGTACAGAGACCGAACCGGCAGGTGTGCCACCTGGACGACTCTTCGTGCCTGAAGGGATGAGACCCGAGGTTCTCCACTGGGGACACTCCTCCCCAATTTCGGGCCATCCAGGCACCCGACGATCCCTCCAATTTATCCAGCGAGACTTCTGGTGGCCATCCATGACGAGGGACGTCCAAGAGTTCGTTCAGGCATGCCCAGTGTGTGCCAGGGCAATGAACACCAACCGACCCTCTCCAGGAGAACTGCAACCCCTTCCAGTCCCTCGACGGCCCTGGACGCACATTGCCGTGGACTTCATCACGGGCCTGCCGGCCTCCGAAGGAAAGGACACCATCCTCACGATCGTGGATCGGTTCTCTAAGACCGTGCATCTGGTGGCTCTCGCCGGACTCCCGTCAGCAAAGGAAACAGCAGAGCTGATTTTAGAGCACGTAGTCCGTCTGCATGGGTTCCCCAAGGATATCGTCTCGGACAGAGGGCCCCAGTTCACAGCCCGGTTCTGGAAGGCCTTCTGCCGTCTGATCGATTCCACCTGCAGTCTGTCCTCCGGATACCACCCACAGACTAACGGTCAGACGGAGCGGACCAACCAACAACTGGAGCGCTACCTGAGATGTTTCGTAGCGGACCATCAGCGCTCCTGGGCACGCTACCTCATTTGGGCGGAACTATCACACAACCTCCACATCTCCTCTGCCACTAACCTAAGCCCATTTGAGGTATGCCACGGTTTCCAACCCTCTGTGTTCAACCACCCAGAGCCGGAGGTTGATGTACCGTCAGCCCAACAGTTGGTCCGCAGATGTCGGCGGCTCTGGACTACGACCAACCAGGCCATCCAACGTGCCAATGCCCGCTACACCCACCAACATCGCCGCCGACATCCTCCGGGACGACTATACCACGTAGGTGACAAGGTATGGCTGTCCACAAAAAACCTCCACCTCCGCACCGAGTCAAAGAAGCTTTCCCCCAGATTCATCGGACCATACCACATCACTCACAGAATTAACCCTGTCACCTACCGGCTCCAGCTGCCTGCGGCGCTCCGGATTCACCCAGTATTTCACCTATCCCAATTCAAGCCTTTCATCACATCACCCATGATTCCACCCACCCCCCCAGCTCCTCCTCCCCGGATCATCGACGGCGGTCCCGCCTACACCGTGCGCCGAATCCTTGACTCGCGCCCTCGGGGCAAAGGTACGCAATACCTGGTGGACTGGGAGGGCTATGGCCCCGAGGAGCGATCTTGGATCCCGGCCCGGTTCATTCTCGACCCCCAGCTAATTCGGGACTACCGTCACAGGGTATCCTCCATCCCAGGACCGTCAGGAGCCAGTCCTGGACAGGGGGGTACTGTCATACACACTCAATCTGCGCCCGGCACTAGGACCCGGAAGTAAGACGGGCGCAAAACCAGGAAGTATAAAAGAGGTAAACAAACGATGGCTTACCGCTCAGTCATTGAGTTCGGCCCATGTCAGCTCCAGCTGTCGTTTCAGCAAACCGTGAGTACTCACATGTTGGTTCCGTTTGTCTTTGCTATTGTGTGTGTATTTTTAGGACGCGGGTTAAATTTGTGTTTTTCCCTTGCTCCGCTTTTGTGAGAGTCCTTAAACTAAATCGCGTGGTTATCCTGCCTGCTCGCTTCTTTCCGCGTTTGGGTTTATCCTCCACGCTACATTGGGCTAACCGCTAAAGCTACGTCTTCTGGTCACCTCAGGTTAGTCCATCTTGACACAGATGGTAATTTCAAATGTCAAAAAGAGACAGAGAAAAGAAAGAAGAAAATAAAGAATTCAAATTATATGTATATATGTATTAAAATTTATGAAAAACAATGACATTGTTGTATAAGAACTGAGTTTAAAAGATTTTTGAAAACAGTTAGAGAGGGTAGGGAGTCCAAATTTAGCATATTTTGTAAAGAATTCCACTCGTGTGGTGCATATGAGGAAAAAGCAGTTTTGCCTAACTCTGTCCGTGTTAGAGGAGAATGAAGAAGAAGTTTTGCTGATGAACGTGTACGGTAAGTGTTAGTGCGAAGTGTAAGTAGATTGCATATGTACTGAGGTAGTTTATCCATTAAAGCCTTTGCAATAAATAGTAGGCAATGAGATTTTCTTCTAAGGTGCAATGATGTCCATTGCACCATGTCATATAAATTACAGTGATGTGTTCTTGCTGCAGCACCAGTTACAAATCTCAAAGCAGAATGATAGACAACATCCAGCTTTTTTAGATGGAATGAAGATGCATGCATATATATAATGTCACCGTAATCAGTTATTGTACTATGGCCTTGTCTAAAACCAGACTGACTAGGGGATAAAATATTATTAGCAGATAAAAAGTTTTTAAGTTGTTCATTTATAATTGATTCAAATAATTTGGCTGTAACAGACAACCTGGAGATAGGACGATAATTGTCTAAGCAGGAAGAGTTGCCTCCTTTCAATAATGGTAGGACAAATGCTGACTTCCAAGAGTTGGGAATTTCCCCACTGCATAAACTAAGATTAAAAATAGAGGCAATGGGCCCAGCAATCAAGTCTGCAGCTGCCTTTAAAAAATAAGGTTCAATTTGGTCTGGCCCAGCAGACTTTTTACAATCTAGATTTAACAAAGCCTTATGGACCTGAATAGCAGAGATAGAGGCGAAATTAAAGGTCACAGGACTACTGGCATTGGTAGCTGGGCAATCTCCAAAGATTCCAGTTAGACTAGTCTGAGTATGTAAGCCAGCATCAATGAAGTACTTATTAAAGGCCTCTACCATATTTTGTTTGTCCTTTATGTCATTTTGATTAATTGTAAGAAACTCAGGAAGAGTAGGAGGTGCCATGTCTCCAGCCATTGATTTAATTAATTTCCAAAATTTTTTAGGATCATTTACATTTTTATCTATTAAGTGAAGATAATATTCACTTTTAGTATTTTTTATCAGTTTAGTGCACTTATTTCTTAATGCTCTATAATCTGCCCAAAGTTTAGTCTCATTCCCGACTTTAGCTTTGACCCAAGCAGTGTCTCTTTCCCTGATAACAGCTGCAATAGCATCATTGAACCATGGGTTGTCTTTACCACTGACCCTAAACTTTTTCATAGGTGCATGCTTATTAATTAAGGAGAGAAAAGTGTTTTTAAAAAAATTCCATGCACATTCTACATCCACCATTTCATAAACAAGGTTTAAATCACTATGAAATACATCATGCAGGAAAGCCTGCTCATTAAAACTTTTATAATTCCTTTTAAAAATAAAACGTGACTTAGTTTTGGGGAGTTTACAACTTCTTACACATGCTACTATACAATGATCACTAACATCATTACAGAATATTCCAACAGCAGAATATTTATGTGGCGTATTTGTTAGAATGATGTCCAACAAAGTGGACTTGTCCATACATTTTGGGTTTAATCGTGTTGGAGACTGTATCAGCTGTGTTAGGTGCACAACATCGCAGATGTCCTTGAGTACATTCGAAGAGGTTGACAACCAATCCCAATTTAAATCCCCCATAAGAATAAGCTCTCTGTTGGATAAGTTTTGTAAAATGTCTGAGAGAACAGTAGTGGCCTCGGGTAAAGCTGACGGTGGACGATAGCAACCTACTATTACCAAGTCAGCGCCGCTAGGGAGATGTAATTTAATAGCAACTAATTCAAGGGATTTAGGTTTACTAATTGATTTAATGAGAGAACAGTTCAAAGTACTTTTGACATAGATCGCAACCCCCCCTCCTTTGCTTGTGCGATCAGATCTAAAAACATTATATTCCCCGATGCGTATCATATCATTTGAGATTGACGGTTTCAGCCAAGTTTCAGACAAAACAACAACATCACATTCAGTCAGCTTTATCCACAGACGAATAGCGTCAATTTTGTTAATCAAACTGCGTACATTGGCATGAATAAAACGTAATCCACAACTATCTTTGAGTTCACCTGGATTTTGAAGTTGCATCAGCTCAGGGCCCGGATTGGGATGAATATTACCTGATATGAGTAACAGGAGAATCATCCAAACAGTCTTTATTGAATAGCGGTGATAGTAGTGGTAGCCTGATGGGTTTTTCCGTCTAAGTTTACAAACAATAGAGTTGAGTTCAGGTAAGCACATCTCTTGCAGTCCGTGCAGGTACGGGTTCTCAGTTGCCCAACAGAGAAGCCCAGAAATCCAAAAATCAATTTTAAATATGACCGTTAGATACGTTGGTCAGGAAACTCCTGAAGTCAGATGCAGACACACTTTCAGTCACAAACTGCTGTGAAAAAAATAGAGATAGATATTCAATTAAAATTCATGATACATAATTTAGCAAATGAACAATATTCATACTTTGTTCCTCTCGCTTCACAACTCATGAGAACAGACCGAAACCAGAACCGAACCGGAGATTAAGGAAAAAGTGAGAAGCAAAAATCATGTGTGGAAAGATTAAGCATGCAGGGTCACAGGATGACTCAACTTCTTTTTCTTGTCTGCAATGCGATTTAGACAAATTAGAGCTGCTGTCAATACTGTATGAACATATGTACAGGTTCTTTACAGTTGAAATTGAACTTGTAACTTATTAATAAAATTCGGATTCAGACAAAAACGTTTATTGCTAGTGCTCTTTTACCATTTAATGCTTTAACACACACGACTCAGTTTGTTCAGAAATGGCATCTAACTGGCGAGCCTTTGTCTGAACACGCCGTTTTCACTCGGGGTGGGGGTAAGAAACACGCATCTCGGTGTATTAATCCGCGCGCTCGGTTCGTTATTATTTTATTTATTTATTTATTTATTTACCACAGAACCCCTGGGGGGCTCCGTAGGTTCAGGTTTTTACACGAAAACGGTGTTTTGTGAATCTCCACACTATTAAAAACTGAAATTGCTAATTGTATGTCCTGAGATTAAGATGAA
The DNA here is from genome assembly GCA_030522415.1 of Channallabes apus. Lineage (NCBI taxonomy): Eukaryota > Metazoa > Chordata > Actinopteri > Siluriformes > Clariidae > Channallabes > Channallabes apus. Next base: position 11,927,873 of record CM060105.1, on the reverse strand, counting down.
CATTAATTGGGAGTCATGAAAGCGAGAATCACATCCAAAAAAGAAAGCTAAACTTACCTCGAACACGACAAACTCCAGCTCCAGCCACGCCGTGTTGTAACCTCCGTGATGATTCCCAACCGACTGATCCACAGCGCGGACACAGCGTCTCCAAACACGCATGCGCAGTTTAATTTGCACACATTTTCGGCTTCAGTAGACACACAATACTTCAGACTGAAACACGACTGCCCCCTACAGGTAATGAAGGGCATGTTCACAGCTTCCCGCACGCAGCCGCGCAAAGCCGCGGCAAGTCATGGGATCCCTTTTCTCGAAACGCGCGTTTTTAATGGTGACATCTGTACATTCACAGAGCTGCGAGGGGCATGCCAAAATCACATTTTTATACCAGAAAATGGTATGAAATTAAGAAAATCCATTTCAAGATGCTAATCGATGTACAAATATGTGTCTGAATTGTTTCTCAAATTTTCATTATTTTGCAGTATATTCAAGATGATGTGTGATTCTGAAGGGGACCAATTGTAAATCTCTATGTAAATGTAAAGAGATGTAAACTTCTCTGCCTTTTCTGTTGTGATCTAAACGTGCATTCCTTCTTGAATGAATTCATATTTAAAGTATCATTGTATAATTTTTGTACAATACATTTCTAGAATTTCTTAGTTTTTTATGTTAGTATAAACAATATCATACATATATAATACAATAGTCTACGTATTAAACATTCATTTAGTTCAATTATTTTAATTTGATATATATTTTCTAATCACTGTTTAACAGTTTTTTTGGATTGACATCTCAAGCTGGCAAATGGTAAGCATTAAAAAGCAGGAGCCTGGTGAGGGCGGGGCCGATCCATTTCTGCGCGCGAAACTTATAGGTCCTGCTGCCCACCAAGTTCAGAGGTCTAAAGCTATAATATTTTATTTAAATATTAATATTTGCTGTCTTCTATATGGTTGATTTTTGTGATCTATTGACGGACAATATCTAGTATTTTGAAGGGTTAAAAATCATTTTAAGCGAGAAAACGTCGCAAACGTTTGACGTCACCCGATTTTTAAGCGGGTCTATATATTTTTTTTCTTTTTAACGTATGCTAACTGCATCCCTGAAAGTAGTCTTTTGTGCTGGTTTCTCCTGTCTGCTGTTACTCGACTCCTGAGCGATTATCCAGGTTTTCCCATGTGAGTAAATCTTTGGTCTACATATTTAACAGTCTTATAGTCATAAAATGATTATTTTTTAAATAATTGTTATAATGCAGCGATCATGAGAGTTATATCGACTGCATCCCTGAAAGCTGAATAACGTGTGTTTTCCCTCTGTTTAAGTGGCCGACTATTCAGGACAAGCTTTCTCTATCACTGTCTGTGTGACTTGGCGAGTTTTTCTCATGTGAGTAATTCAGATTTTGGTCATTTTAAAGACTGTTTTAAAACGAGTTTCTAATTAAAAATTTCAGCTAAAATTTCTTATTCTAAATTAGGTAAGTGACTGGCATAATGTTCAATTTTTCAGACCAATTTAAATAAACATTTCACAGTGTCATGAAAGATGGATTACAATAGGACTTGGAAGCGCCGTCGTGCAGAAGTGCAGGCATTAGCAGAAAGTTCAGAAAGTGATAGTGACTTCCACACAGTACACAGAGTGCCCAGTGGATCGCAGGTGCATTCTGAGGGACCCTCTGAGTCTCTATCACACAGGGATTTTGAGGCAGAAAGTGTGTATTTGTCATCAGAGGATTCTGAATTAGAAGAGAATAGACACAACAATCCACATGAAACCTTTGACTTTAGTAAGGAGTTGAGAATATGGGCATGCAAAAATAAATTATCCAGATCTGCAATTGGTGAAATGTTAACACTACTTCGAAGAGCATGTCATCAACTTCCAAAGGACCCACGCACATTTCTGTCAACACCACGGACTGTTACTGTGCAGGAGACGTGTGGAGGATATTACTCCTATTTTGGCCTAGAGTTTTACATAGAGAAAATAATAGCAAATAACCCTGCATACCTCCAAGACCATAATTCAATTGAGCTGCATGTCAATATTGATGGTGTACCTCTCTTCAAGTCAATAAGTGATCAGTTTTGGCCAATACTGGTGACTTTCAGTACTTTTCGACCTTTTTTGATAGCAATTTTTTTAGGGAAATCAAAAGCAAATGGTTTAGGTGATTTCCTTGAAGATTTTTTAGAAGAATACTCCAGATTAAATTTGTCTGGAATGAGAGTGATGGACAAAGTTTTGACTGTGTCAGTCAAATGCTTCATTTGTGATACACCTGCAATGTCATTTTTGAAGTGCATCAAAGGACATACAGGTTATCATTCATGTGAAAGATGTGTAGTGAAAGGCTCTTGGAACAAAGGAATCATTTTGTACACTCCACAACCATTGCCAAAAAGAACAGATGAAGCTTTTAGCCAGGTGGCATATGGAGAAACACATCAGATTGCAAAATCGCCACTGATTGATGCTGATATACTTTGCATAAAAGGATTTCCTTTGGATTACATGCACTTGGTTTGCCTTGGAGTGGTCAGAAGAATTCTGTTGTTTTGGAAAAATGGGCCTAGATCTTGTAAGTTGTCCAAACAGCAACTTGACATTATATCTAAGAATTTGAAGGACTTATCACAAAAGCTGCCTTTTGAGTTTGCCAGGCAGCCACGATCATTGGATGACCTGGACAGATGGAAGGCCACTGAATTCCGGAAATTTCTCTTGTATACTGGTCCTGTTGTTCTGAGGAATGTACTTCCAAAAAACACCTACAAGCACTTCCTAACACTAACTGTGGCTATGTCAATCCTTTTGGACGAAGACAGTACAAAGCGTAATCATTTCTTGAGGTATGCAGATGAACTTCTAAATGACTTTGTGAAGAGTAGCAGAGAATTTTATGGAGAAAGCTTCATTGTCTACAATGTACATTCATTAATCCATTTAGCTGACGATGTAGAAAATCACAGCTGCTCATTGAATGATATATGCGGGTTTCCATTTGAAAACCGTTTGCAGAGTATTAAGAAATTGGTTAAGAATTCCCAAAACCCAATAGCACAGGTGGCAAAAAGGCTAGCTGAGGCTGAAGAAGTGGGTGCCTTGTGCCATCAGCAAAATACACACTTCAGGTTCATCTCAAAAAGAGACAGCTGTTTCTTAACTGAGAGTGGTGAGTTTGCTTTAATTCAAGAAAAAAGAGATGATGGATGCTATGTTTGTGACATAGTAAGACAAGAAGATACTGAGGATTTTTTCAGCCATCCTTGCAGATCGAGTATGTTCAACATTGTTTACCTTCATGAAAACATAAGAAGAAAAAGAAAATATTTTTGCATAGCACAGTTGACGCGAAACGTGGTCTGTCTTCCGTATCGGAATGGACATGTGTTGCTGCCCCTGTTACATGGTGATGAACACTATTGAAACGGTAACTGCTGATATTCCTTTTTGTCCAAATTTTTACTAGGCAAGAATTTAGAAGTAGAAAATGTCTTAATGTTTTCTAACCAGTTTCAGCAAGTGAGCTTTGTTTGTTTGAACCATCACCAATAGGAAACTTATTAAAATTTTACTATACATTTATTTCTGTCTATAGCATGGAGAGAATGAAATGGGAACGGGCTGTCTGGATGGAGAATTCCCGCGAAGAAGAGGGTGTTGTTCCACTAAACTGGATTAAAGACAAAAATGTGTTTTGGCCAGCGGTCACCAATGCTAGTGTTTTACACAAGAAGTGCGCCGAGCCCGATGTCCAAAAATGGAGAAAATTTAAGCTTATAAAGATAAAACATTCATCTGGTAAGTGAATTTTATGTACATTAATTTAAGTAAAAGCAATGAAGAAGACCTTGAAATTGTTTCCTTCTTACTTTTCAGTCAATATGGAAGAGTGTGAAGAGTATAATCTAACCACAGCTGTTGAGAATAGCGATGAAGAGGTTCAATAAGAAGCACCAGGCTAAGCAAAAACACAAAAATGATTATGTATATGACAGCGACCTCTTAAGTAATGCTATATCAGAACATCATTAGAAAATTTGAGATATAATATTTTTCTATAATCAAATGTTTCATAATAAAATGTGTAACTGTTAATGTTTCCAAAGGTTTGAGTTTTTGATATATGCTCAGTATGTTTTTTTTTTTTTTTTTTTTAACTTTGCTATGTTTTGTTTAAACATGGAGTAATTATACACTGCATGTGCAATATTACAGAAAGTCTTGGAAATCAAACTCCAGAAAGGAGTAGCAGTTCTCCTTTGCCAGAAGTTCCAGACGTACCAAAGCCTCCACCTGGTAAGTCCAGAGCACAGCCCATCCTTTCTTCGAGCTCTGAGGACTCTGAATCGGACAAGGAAACACAAACAACTTTAAGGTATGAAATCTGCATTTGGTGGATGGTTCTATTGAAAAGTGTGAGAAAATTGTAAGGTTTGGATTGATAGGAGAACATTTTCCATTTAGTGAAACTGTGTATTGTGATGCATAGAGTTCACCGGGCATCCCATTCACCATCGCATAGAGTTCACCGGGCATCCCGTTCACCGTCGCGTGTAGGTCACCGGGCATCCCGTTCACCTTCAGTTAGATGTCACCAGGAATTACGGTCATCCTCAAGAACTGGTCACAAGAGACGTCCGTCTTCTCCATTCTCTGTGTCTGACTTAAGCAGGGACCACAGTTTGTTAGAGAGTGAAAGTAACAGGTAAATATTATGATTAGAGAAAGACAGACTTGTGGAGATTGAAATGCAGTGTGTTAAGTTTTCAAAGTATATGTTTTTATGTTGTTTGTGATTGGGAAGTTGGTGGTCTAACAGTAGAGCGTTTGCCCCGTGATCAGAAGATTGCTGGTTCGAATCCCAGACCAATAAAGTTACCACTCAGGTACTCATGAGGACAGTACTGTCCTCAAGCACTACTTGGGGCAGTTATTGGTGTAATGGTAGGATGTTCATCCTGCAAACGGAATGTCGCAGCTTCAATTCTGGGGTTGGTTAACGTACCACTAAGGTACTCCTGAGCAATGGATCATCCTCAACATCCTCTTGTTAGCTCCCCACTGCTCCTTCATGGATCATGGAGTGATTTACAGAGGTCACATTTGGTGTACTGTGTATGGTGTGTTCACAATGATAAATAATCACTCACTTTCACTTATTTCTGTTCTAGTGGCAAGTTCAGAGAATGTCCTTCAGAGATGCTTAGTGCAACTAAATCTCACCATGACAGATTTCCAATGACAGAAGTAAGTAAGTAAAATTACAAAGTTTAGATACTGTATAATCAAGACACAAATGTAATGTCCTGCCCCACCCCTTGCTTTTGTATTGTCTGTAACATCAGGGTTTCAAAAAAGGTGCCTTCATCTTCTGTTGGAAATAAGAGATCTGCTGTCACACCAAAATAGGAAAATTCAGATGGAGGAGAGAGGACATGTACCAGAGATTGTCCAGATGGACAGCCTTGATGCCTTGTACAACTTTGAAAATGAATTGCGAGATGAAGAAAAAAAGAGATAAATGGGTAAGACAAAAATCTAATTTTTACTCTATGAAGATCAGCAAATCACATCAGCTGTTGAAAATAGGTACCTGGTGCAATGTGGATTAACAGTGGATTAATTCTGTCACTATAGTATATGAATTATTGAAGATTTATCATCTGAATTATTGAAGAATATTTATTCACTATTATCTAATGCATTTACTAGTTCAGTTCATTATTACTTGACAAATTACATTCCCATGGTGCATATTTAAGCATATCTATTCACATGATTGCCGTTATAGTCACAGCTGCAAAGCTTATCTTGTGACTACATTTGTTGGAATCAGGCCTGTTTCCATATTTCTAATAATTCTGAGATCTTCATTACCTAGTTAACCTCTGTGCTAGGAATAGAAAAATACTTTAGTAATAATTATTTAGTCACTTTACTTCTGTTTATTTTTAGTGCAAATGTATTAGTTTTTAAATACACTACCGTTCAAAAGTTTTAGAACACATATGGAATTAGGTAATTACGTAACAACAACAGAAACACCAGTTAGTTGTTATTTTAAGACACAGAGGTCGGCCTTTCTGTAATAGTTCTTGCAAGAACAGTATTGTCAAGTCCATTTGCAAAATCCGTCCAGCACCATAATGAAACTGTCTCTCATGAAGGCCGTCCCAGGAGGACGAGACCAAAACCTACCTCTGCTGCAGGCGACAAGTTAATTTAGCCTGAAATCAGCCTGAATCATTTATCAGCCTGAAAGATGACCAATTACAGTGGTGTGACAACCAGACTGCTCATTACCGTCGCACTCACCGCCGTGGAAACGCGGCAGCGGCCAAAATAAACCAGGAGCATTTCAAAATAATTCGTGAAATGACCGCCAGGTGGCGCAAATTGACATTTTCCGTCGTATCGGTTTTTAAATATATTCAGAGCTTAAGTCATAATAAAGTCAAAACAATATGTTGTAGCGAAGTAATACTACAATTATGATAATTTACACATCCAACAAACATGTAAAACTATAAATATAAAAAATATGAGTTAGAAAACATTGGTTTTATTTTGTTTAGACAGACTCTCTGTTTTTATCTGTTTAGTGTTATTATTAAAGAAAACAGCGCAAACAACAGCACTAGGGCTTTCAAAAAAATTATTTCGACAATACTTACAGTTGTTAGAGTTTAAGACATCAAGATTTAAATATAGAAATAACTAAAACAGATAGAGCAAACTTCCAGAATAGATAATAAAAAAATAAATCAATAAAAAAGATGTATGCAGTATAATCTGCTTAATCTGCCTCTCATTACATTATATTTTGGTTCAGTGCCAGACGAAGTGCGAGCAAATATTGTCTTACATTTGTGAATAAAATATCATTGTTTTATTCAGAGATTTACAGTATTTGTGCAAAATAATAGTTATGCAATATAATTACAGGCTCTGGATTCGTTTTTCGTTTGCAGTATAAAACCAAAATACATCTTACTATTTTTGAGAGATTCGTCGTAAAAAAAACTGTTTTTTTTTCAGATATTTGTCTGTACAAAATAATATTTATGCAATATAATCACGGGCTCTTGATTCGTTATTTGTTTGCAATATAAACCAAAATACATTAACCATATAATATAAACCAAAATATAAACCAAAATATTTAATTTGCTGTATTAAATATTTATGCCGTCTCATCAAGGATCCAAAGATTGCCTTGTACTAAATAATATTTTTGCTGATTTTTTTCTGCGATTCAGTTGTGTGATGTTTTAATGATGAATGATGTTTTACTGTATGTTTACTGTATATTAAAAAAAATATGAGTTAGAAAACATTGGTTTTATTTTGTTTAGACAGACTCTCTGTTTTTATCTGTTTAGTGTTATTATTAAAGAAAACAGCGCAAACAACAGCACTAGGGCTTTAAAAAAAATTATTTCGACAATACTTACAGTTGTTAGAGTTTAAGACATCAAGATTTAAATATAGAAATAACTAAAACAAATAGAGCAAACTTCCAGAATAGATAATAAAAAAATAAATCAATAAAAAAGATGTATGCAGTATAATGGGGGCCTCTCATTACATTAGACCTGTTTAAGAATTTAATTTTATTTGATATCAGAACTAATAGAGTGACTTTTAATTAGCCTATTTCATAATGTGACTAATGCATTAAAATTGCCAATCACTATTAATATTAAACAGGTGGCGAACAATTAGGCAGCGATACAGCGTGGTGTTGTGTTAAACTGAAGACGGCACGGTCCGTGGAGCCGTGTGGGTCATGTACATTTTTCCTTTAGACAAAACTTCAGCCCTTTTCATATTTTCCCCGTGGTCGTTATTAATAAATATATTTAAATAAAAGTTTTGCCTTCCAAGGCAACAGATTATGGAGCTTCTTGAGCTGCTCAGACCTGCGCGTGCCAGACCAACGCGTCGTACTTACTGTACACTCCCCGTCCCGATGTCCAGCTGCTCTCTGCTTTTTGTTTAAAATATGTTTCATTGATCATTAGCCATTATCCATGACTTTATGGGTTTTTCTTTTGACACGTTTTATTTTTATGAAATTTGATTTAGTTAAATGAGAAAATAACCATGGGAGTTTCAAACCCCGCATCCATTCATGTTTCTGGGTGATTGTAATGTTTAATACCCCTACAGTATTCACTTATGCGGTTTGGCTCGCTGTGAGATGCGGTGTGTTATACCCCTAAAATTCAAATTCAAATTCAAATTTATTAGTCACATACACAATCATACACAGTATAATATGCAGTGAAATGCTTTTATACGACCGCCAGTGACCTTAAAAAAAAATAAAATAATAATAATAATAATAATAAGAAGAAGAAAATAAAATCTTGTACGTAAAATAAATAATCAATAAAAAGGAAATACTAAAGAAATAATTTTAACTAGTAAAATTTGTAAAATTGACTGTGCATAAGGGCATAATAAAATATTGCAAAAATATAGAAATATAGAAATATGGTATTAAAGTGACAGTGGTTGTGCAAATATGCATGAAAGGTGACATGTGCAATTGTCCAGATGTATGAGTATTTAGTGCAAGTGTGTATGAATGTGTCCATGATTGTCCAGTCAGTGTTGTGAGCTTAAAAGATGTTATTAGTCCTGTGTGGAGGTGTGATTGTGATTGAGAGACCTTATCGCCTGCGGGAAGAAGCTCCTCCTCAGTCTCTCTGTGTTGGCCTTTAGGGAGCGGAATCTCTTCCCAGACCGCAACAAAGAGAACAGTCCATTACTGGGGTGACTGAGGTCCTTCATGATCTTCCTGGCCTTAGTCCAGCACCGCTTGCTGTAGATGGAGTGCAGGTCAGGGAGCTCAGTGCGGATGATGCGTTCGGCTGATCGCACCACCCTCTGTAGAGCTCGTCTGTCCTGCATGGTGCTGTTCCCGAACCAGGTCGTGATGTTTCCCGTCAGGATGCTCTCTATGGTGCAGGAGTAGAAGTTCCTGAGCACCTTGGAGGGCAGTCTAAAGTCTCTCAAGCGTCTGAGGTGGTAGAGACGCTGCCGGGCTTTTTTCACCACGGTGTTGATGTGACAGGACCATGATAGGTCCTGCGTGATGTGAACACCGAGGTATCTGAAGCTGTCCACTCTCTCCACTGGGCTCCTGTTGATGACGGGGGTCTGGTAGTTCCTCTCCTGCTTTGTACTAAAGTCCACTATCAGCTCCTTTGTCTTACTGACGTTCAGGAGGAGATTGTTCCTCTGGCACCAGTTCTCCAGATTTCCAATCTCCTCTAGGTAGTCCGACTCATCATTGTTGGTGATCAGTCCGACCACGACGGTGTCGTCAGCAAACTTGATGATGGAGGTGGAGTTGGTAGTGGCCACGCAGTCGTGGGTGTACAAAGAGTACAGCAGGGGGCTCAGAACACAACCCTGGGGGGCTCCAGTGCTGAGAGTGAGTGTAGCTGAGACATGTCCGCCCATCCTTACTGCGTGCGGTCTGCCAGTCAGAAAATTGGAGATCCACTGACATATAGATGAGCTCAGTCCCAGGTGCTCCAGCTTGGTGGTGAGTGTGGAAGGAATTATTGTGTTAAAAGCAGAGCTGTAGTCGATGAAGAGCATTTTAACATAATTCCCTTTCCTAGTGTCCAGGTGAGTGAGTGATGTGTGGAGGAGATGAGAGATTGCATCGTCTGTGGAGCGGTTCTGACGGTATGCAAACTGTAGTGGGTCCAGTGTGTCGGGTAGTGAAGAAATGATGAAGTCTCTGATAAGGCGTTCAAAGCACTTCATCACTACTGAGGTGAGGGCTACAGGGCGATAGTCATTGAGAGAAGCAGGATGTGGTTTCTTTGGAACAGGAACAATAATGGACTCTTTGAAGCATGTGGGGATCACCGACTGAGATAAAGAGATGTTGAATATCTCAGTGAACACAGGTGCTAGCTGGTCTGCGCAGGCTCTGAGAATACGACCTGAGATGCCATCTGGTCCTGCTGCTTTCCTGGTGTTCACTCTCTTGAAGGCTCTCCTCACGTCGTGCTCGGAGATGATGAGCGCGTTCCCGGTGCTGACTGTGTCTTCCTGTCTGCAGCCGTTAGCGCCGCTAGCATTAGCGCCGTTAGCATTAGCGCCGTTAGCATTAGCATTGCTAGCGTCTTTAGCTGCAGCCTCGAAGCGAGCGTAAAATGTGTTCAGCTCGTCTGCCAGAGTCGCGTCCACGTTCGTCATACCGGATGCTGGTGCTTTATAATCCGTTATTGTTCTTAGTCTCTGCCACAGGCTCCTAGAGTCACTCTGTTGAAGCTGTGACTCTAGTTTTCTCCCGTAGCGCTGCTTCGCCTCTTTCACCGCCTTCCGGACGTTATATGACGCAGCCTTGTACGGTTCCATGTCCCCCGATGCAAGTCCCGTGTTGTAGGCAGCTGTGCGAGATCTCAGAGCGTCGCGGATGGTTTTATCCACCCACGGCTTCTGGTTGGGAAACGTTCTGATAGTCTTTTTCTCTACCGTATCGTCTGCCAGCTTTTCAATAAATCCCACAACCGCTTCCGTAAACACGCTGACGTCATCATCGGAGCTGTTTCTAAACATGTCCCAGTCTGCGTCATCGAGTGCGTCCTGTAACGCGGCCACCGATTGGTCCGTCCAGCGCGCGACCTCCCTCAGGACCGGAACTTCCTGTTTCAGCCTCTGTTTATATTTTGGCATGAGGAAAATGGCGGCGTGGTCGGATTTACCAAACGCTGGACGAGATTGTGCCTTGTAACCGTCTTTGACCGTGGTATAACAATGGTCCAGTGTCCTTTCGCCCCTGGTGGGGCAGGTGATGTGCTGATAAAAGTTCGGCGCTGCGCGTTTGAGGTTGGCACTATTAAAATCCCCCGCCACAATGAGCACAGCGTCCCGGTGTTGTGTCTGGTGCTGTGTGAGCGCCTCATGCAGCTCGCATAAGGCAGTTTCAGTGTCCGCTTGTGGAGGTATGTAAACGGCGCTGATTATGACCAATGTGAACTCCCGTGGAAGATAAAATGGACGACACATGATGGACAGTAGTTCCAGGTTTGGTGTGCAGGAGCGTGTAAGAGGAACAACGCTCGCGCTGTTGCACCAGCTGTTGTTCACCATTAAGCACACGCCGCCTCCCCTTGACTTCCCCGAGTCCCGCGTCCTGTCCATGCGGTGAACCGAGAAGAACTCGGCCGGCTGTATGGCGTGGTCTGGCACCGCTGGGTTCAGCCATGTCTCGGTGAAGCAGAGGAGATTGCAGTCCCGAATGTCTCTCTGGAACTTTATCCTGGCCCTGAGGTCATCCAGTTTGTTCTCCAGTGACTGGACGTTGGCGAGCAGGATGCTAGGCAGAGGTGTGCGGTGTGCACGGGCTCGGAGCCGGTTCCTCACGCCAGCTCGTTTCCCTCGGGTCCGTCGCTTCCCGTCGCGTCCATTGTTCTCCCTCAGGATCTCACTCGGCCAGCTCGGATCCGGAGTTAAAACCGTCGAATTGTGAGTACATTGTATACCAATAGAAACAAGAGTGTCTCTATCATACCTAATGTACTCAGTGGTGGTGATTTTGCCGATTTTAAAACACTGAAAACTAACTTAAAAAACAAAAACAAAGAAAAGGTGGTCGGAGCAGTCGTGACGGCAGCCGACCTCACCGGCGCCATCTTGGACAACGTGGTGTTGTGTTAAACTGAAGACGGCGCCGTCCGTGGAGCCGTGTGGGTCATGTACATTTTTCCTTTAGACAAAATTTCAGCCCTTTTCATATTTTCCCCGTGGTCGTTATTAAAAAAATATATAAATAAAAGTTTTTTCCTTCCAAGGCAACAGATTATGGAGCTTCTTGAGCTGCTCAGACCTGCGCGTGCCAGACCAACGCGTCGTACTTACACTCCCCGTCCCGATGTCCAGCTGCTCGCTGCTTTTTGTTTAAAATATGTTTCATTCATCATTTGCCATTATCCATGACTTTATGGGTTTTGACACGTTTTATTTTTATGAAATTTGATTTAGTTAAATGAGAAAATAACCATGGGAGTTTCAAACCCCGCATCCATTCATGTTTCTGGGTGATTGTAATGTTTAATACCCCTACAGTATTCACTTACTGTATGCGGTTTGACTCGCTGTGAGATGCGGTGTGTTATACCCCTATCTCACCTGCGCGGTCTCGCGCTGTGACCGTAGGCTTGATCATGATTCACCTCGAGTCTTTGCGCTGTGATTATGTTTCCGCGTGAAAAATTCAACGTTTAATTTTTTGCTGGTCGGAAGCTTGCAGAACTTCGCGGAACTTTAAAGGAACGTGGTGGGCAATCGCGGCAGCTCATGGAGATGAGTCAGGCCACACAGGTGAGAGAGGGGTATTAGGCACAGTGATTTGCCTCGAGTGACCGGCGCCCGACGGTCCGAGAAGATCTTCCGCATGTTAAACATGTTTATTTTTTTGCGTAGTAAGATGGAAACGTAATAACAGCACCAAAACTCGCGCCGAATCATAATGAACCGCACTTACGGCCCCGCGTGTGAGATAGAGGTATTAAACCTCCACTCTGTCATCTCATCGTATTCATTCCATAAGTGCACTATACAACCAGTGTTTAAGTGTGTACAAACAACAGCACAATGCATGTGTGAATGGCTGAAACGTTAAGTCAGATGAACGCGCGCGCCGATATGAGAGATTAGATCTTTCAGCACGCCGATGTCAGTCACTAGCAAGGAGCATTTACTGATCACATTTAAACAATTTATTCATACAGATGTACATGTTTTATAGGTTTGTTACTGAAGAACTGTGGCAGCGGGCACACCTAAAAATAAACGCAGGATTATTTTTTTTTTTATAGTTTTATATAAATAAAAAATGCTTTTATAAATGTGGGCTGTTATCTACAGTACTTCAGTACTTTAAGACATCAAGTCTTATATTATATTTCACGTCTGTGAGGCGAGTATACACGGAGTTTGGGTTCATTTTCTGACGCGCTCAAGATCACCGAAAACAATACAGAACCCCGTTTAGTGTCATTTATTTCATTTAATAAATCTACTACAAATTTAAAGAACACAAAATATAAGATGACACAAGACCCTGGATTCGTTTTTCGTTTGCAGTATAAAACCAAAATACATCTTACTATTTTTGAGAGATTTGTTTTAAAAAAAAATCTAAAAAATAAATAAATAAAAATTCAGATATTTGTCTGTACATAATAATATTTATGCAATATAATCACAGGCTCTTGATTCGTTATTCGTTTGCAATATAAACCAAAATACATTAACCATATAATATAAACCAAAATATAAACCAAAATATTTAATTTGCTGTATTAAATATTTATGCCGTCTCGTCAAACTCGCAACTCACTCCGAAGAGCATCCTTCTCTGCCTTGCAAACTCCCAACTCACTTGAAATTTAATATCGTATATAATATTTAAGATTGGCATAATATCCCTGCCCCAATTCTAACAGCTGTACAGTATGAATTGAAATAATAACAGTAGTGTTTTTCTTTACTGAATAGGCAGAGCCTCTGAATAGGCAGAGCCGTTGATGTCTTTGGTTTCGGCTGTGAGTGGATGCGCTGTAGTAATCCACGTTTTATACAAATTACATAACCTTTTTTCAGTCATGATATACTAACATATATTTCAGTCATGATTTCAGTCATGATATACTAACATATTTTTTGCCGTGTAGTGCGCGCGCAACATCTAAAGGGCGAGCGTTCACACAGCTGACCAAATCGTCATTAGCGTGCCCCTCCGCCAAACAGCGCAGCGAGGAGCATTTACATTTAAACAGGTTTTACAGGTGTGCTTTGCAAAGTCAGACACATACAAATGCAAATGATACTGAATAGCTGTTCTCACCTACAGTATACACTCGGAGAAACTAGAATGAGCAAGAATGAGATTTTTCTCACCATAACAAGTAGTGTTATTAATCACTCTACACTGTTTTTAATTACTTTTAATGTTATTTATAAATAAACAAACCAAATAAAATTATTCCATGTGTATTTACCCTTTGTAAAATAGCATTAAAAATGATGGGTCGTGTATCGAGTGATTAAAAAACAATACAAGGCACGTTATGATAAGGAACCTTTCTACAGTACAGTATCTCTTCCATTTCAGTGATTAAAAAACGGTAAAAATGTCAATTTTGGAATCCACAGACGCTCAAACAGCAAAAGAACATGATAATAATAATCAAAATAATATTATTATTCTTTTTGCTTTTTATGTCCACCATTTAATAATGATTTAATTATCAATAATTAAAGCTGCTCACATCGCGCGCTTTCACTTTAAAAATGCAGTGTTTAATCAGCAAGTATATGTCGCCTCTCTTTATGATTGATAAATATTCTGACTGAAACAAATCTGCTCGTGTCGGATTGTTCATTTTTTATGAAAGAGGAGGGGAAACGTTTGCATGATCCCGCGTGTGCGCCTTTAACTTTGATCTAAAGTCAGATGAACGCGCGCGCCGATATGAGAGATTAGATCTTTCAGCACGCCGATGTCAGTCCCTATAGCAAGGAGCATTTACTTACATCTAAACTGAGTCATTTACATAAATCACTGATCACATTTAAACAATTTATTCATACAGATGTACATGTTTTATAGGTTTGTTACTGAAGAACTGTGGCAGCGGGCACACCTAAAAATAAACGCAGGATTATTATTTTTTTTATAGTTTTATATAAATAAAAAATGCTTTTATAAATGTGGGCTGTTATCTACAGTACTTCAGTACTTATATTTCACGTCTGTGAGGCGAGTATACACGGAGTTTGGGTTCATTTTCTGACACGCTCAAGTTCACCGAAAACAATACAGAACCCCGTTTAGTGTAATTTATTTCATTTAATAAATCTACTACAAATTTAAAGAACACAAAATATAAGATGACACAAGACCCTGGATTCGTTTTTCGTTTGCAGTATAAAACCAAAATACATCTTACTATTTTTGAGAGATTTGTTTAAAAAAAAAATCTAAAAAATAAATAAATAAAAATTCAGATATTTGTCTGTACAAAATAATATTTATGCAATATAATCACAGGCTCTTGATTCGTTATTCGTTTGCAATATAAACCAAAATACATTAACCATATAATATAAACCAAAATATAAACCAAAATATTTAATTTGCTGTATTAAATATTTATGCCGTCTCATCAAACTCGCAACTCACTCCGAAGAGCATCCTTCTCTGCCTTGCAAACTCCCAACTCACTTGAAATTTAATATCGTATATAATATTTAATATTGGCATAATATCCCTGCCCCAATTCTAACAGCTATACAGTATGAATTGAAATAATAAGTCAGATGAACGCGCGCGCCGATATGAGAGATTAGATCTTTCAGCACGCCGATGTCAGTCACTACAGTAGCAAGGAGCATTTACTGATCACATTTAAACAATTTATTCATACAGGTGTACATGTTTTATAGGTTTGTTACTGAAGAACTATGGCAGCGGGCACACCTAAAAATAAACGCAGGATTATTTTTTTATATAGTTTTTATATAAATAAAAAATGCTTTTATAAATGTGGGCTACTGTTATCTACTTCAAATATTTGTTAAACAGGCTGGAAACTCACTCTGACCATTTTAATAATTCATTGATAAGATAGTGATTCCTTTGGTTATGGCTGTGCTGATCATGTCATCTCGTCGTCAATGAGCGCGCCTATACAGTAATTCACTTCTCATACGAATTACATAATCTAATATATTTTTTTCATTAGTTTATATTAAAGCAGATATTTCTCTTTCTATAAGTATATATTTTTCACGTCTGTGCGGCGAGTATACACAGAGTTTGGGTTCATTTTCTGACGCGCTCAAGTTCACCAAAATCAATACAGAACCCCGTTTACTTTATTTATTTAATAAAATCATGAAGTTTTTTCGTCATTGTGTGTGCACCTAAATAAAAGTAGAGTCTTATAAAAGCTACAAATTTAAAGAACACAAAATATAAGATGACACAAGACCCTACAGGTGTAGCCTTTCTACTGTAATTAAACAGTTTACAATGTTTACGTTGCTTAAATTCGATCCTAAAAAACTGAATTTAATTTTAATTATAAATTTGTACTGTAATGTTACTACTGTGATTATGAATTCGTTTATTTACAATGTTCCACTTTATTTTATCTGCAACGACGTGCAGCTGTGGACGACCTGCGCCTCATTAAGCCTGGAGAGAACGAGCTGATGCCTGAGGCGTCAGTCTGTAGTTATATAGCGCCACTCAGCGGTAAAAGCCAGCAAACGCACAAACCCAAATGCTGACGCCATACGCTGCGACGGTAGAAGTCGCATACTGCCTGTGCACCCACTGTAACAGCAGCTCAGATTAGAGGCGTTATGGTAAGTCTTTACAGAGCAGAAGTAGCAGAAACATCTCAATATCAACTGTTCAACGGAGATTCATGCAGTTTTTGGACGCCTTCAGCTTTACAATGTAGAAAGAAATAAAAATCAGGAACCATCATGGAGTTAGAAAGTGTTCTAAAACTTTTGAACGGTAGTGTATATATTTTTTTTAAATAATTTGTGAAGGAACCCCACAACATTCAGTAACAAAACATGTATCATTAAATGCTTTGTTATATGTGATTTCAGTTTAACAAGTGCATGACAATTGGTGCGATTACACCGAAGGACATGGTGAAAAATTTGACCAGCAGGTATGTTTCAACATCACTATGTACTGTATTTTTATCATGTTTCCCAAATCCCTGTTTAGTAAATGCACCATTTGACCAATAAAGGCCATTATCAATTACCATTAATATTTTTTAATAAAAGCCAGGTAAGATTAAACCAAAAATCATGGCAAAGATTCTATATTTACCCCGCCTATTCATTGTCATATATGATTTTTTTAAAGAAGTTGTGTAACAAGGTATAGTAGAGGTTGACTGACCTGAGATTTTAGATGATGATATTTTGAAGCTTTTTTTTTAAATAAAATGAAGTTAAATAAAGAAATCGCTTATAATGCCCGGATAATATAAAAATACATTTGGATTTGATATGAATGCACAGATTTCAATATCAATTAGGGGTGTGCAAAAAAATCGATTGACAAAAGAATCGTGATTCTATCTCTTCAGATTCAAAATCGATTCATACAGGACACAAAATTGATTCATATTTCCCATTTTGTAATGGTGCGAGTTTAATTGTTAGTCCAGATAGGAGTTTGCTAATCCTATAGATGGCGAAACGCCGGTTTCTGTTCAGATAGTAATCCTTGGTGTGAGCAAGGTCTGTGTACTTTTTGGAATTTGAGGAAATTTCGTTTCAGAAAAATTATTTTAAAAAGACTTAAAGAGGAAAAACGCAAACCGATTTTTTCCTTTTGTCTTTTTGCACATCATTCTTTCAGTACTTTTATTTGACCTAATGCTAAAAAAAAAGTCAGGATTTGTCAGAAATGTGCTGAATTCATAATTGTCAGCAATTACACATCAAACTATCACAAATGTTTTATTATCCAGTTACTCGATTAATCGATAAAAAAATCGATAGGATAATCGATTGCAAAAAGAATCGATAGTTGCAGCTCTATCTGGAAGATAATTTCCCACAATCACCTCATGCCACGTGGAATCGCGTCACAGAAAGATGGATGTGTGTTCTGGAATAAAGGCAGAAGAGCTGAATAAACGGCTGTATCATAAATAGAATGCTGGTTATTGTACTTGGTTATCAGGTAAAATGAGTTTTGTCTGTAATAAATGGGAAGATTTAACGGAACTGTAGCATTTATGCGATAAACAGTGCTCACTCACGTGCACGCTCGCGCAGCATGTGTGTTTACATCGTGAAAACTGTCATTTATGCTGTTTTACTGTAATTCTATTTTTCTGCACTGAATATCCCACAAATACTTTCACAAACAGAAATCGGATCTTGTCTTGATCGCTGCACTGAAAAGGTGCATCATTAATAAGCGTCTGTGTCAAACTCAGGCTGCGCGTATTCTAGTGAGTGAAATAAATTACACAAAGCTTCGATTTTAGAGAAATTGCTTACGCCATTTTTCATAATCAAATTATTCGAGTTATTGAATAATCGTTTCAGCCCTACAGCAGATATCCGCTCGAAATATAGTGCAAATCTTAGCGTCAGTCCGATGCCGATGATTAAAAAAAATAAGCAATTATCGGTCGATTCTGATGTGATTCCAATATTATCTTGTATCCTTCATTAAAATGTCTGCTTAAAGAATGAGTAAATCACACTCCTATTGTATCTACAACAAGTGTCAGACATTAATTGATTCAATACTTGCCTTAGATCATTGTCTGAATACCAGATAGATCTTATTTGCATTTTGTTGATCATGTGAAAAGTTCTTTGAAGATAAATAGATAAGTTTGTTTTCTTCCAGATTCCTTACCAATTCACTTATGTGTCAACTAAACATGAAGGGATCACGAGGGGATAAAACATCATTTGAAAAGACAGCGCTGTGCAAATTAATAACTGGTAAGTAATTGAACAGTGCCTTATGTGGTCGTGTCTTTTTTTTTTTTTTTATATATTAACACAATGATTGTATTGATGAATTGAAGCCTATGCATCTGAATTATACTAAACATTTTTGTCCTTTGACAGACAGTGTAGTAAAGGCGCATGATGTTACAGAAGCCTTTGCCCTCAGCTCCATTGCCAATCGGTTACGAAATGCACCTAAGAGGAAAGAAAGGCTGGGTACAGTGTAATTAAGTGTTAATAATGTGACGGTTAACCCCTAGAGGGCGCCTAACGCCCGTTTTTGGTTTTGGTTTGTAGTTTGTTTGTGTTGGTTAGTTTACTTCATTTCCCAGTATGCACCTCGGTCAGGTGACGTAAGAAGCTCACCTGAACCGAGGGAAGACTAATTACGTTGATTTATGTTTCATTATAAATAGCCTGACTGAATAGCAGTCAGGCGTCTAGCTTCATTTGCATTACGTTCCAGTTTGTGTTTGGATGTTTGTTTTCCTTTATGTTAAATAAAAACAAAGCATTGAACCGTCAGCTCGCTTCCTCCGCATTCATGCCACGCACACACTCCAGACGCAGACAGAGAGGGAAACGTGACAGGAAGTTAGACCGTCCAAGTGGCATGGCGGAGGACTTCCCCCTGGATTATTTTGGGGGGGGCGCGAATACCATCTCGCCCGAGCTGGCGGACTGGTGGGAGGACAGCGAGGAAGAAATGTATCGCGGCTGGGAATACAGCTTGCTGGTGGAGCAGGAGGGTTTGCTGGAGAACAGCGAGGAGCTCGGCGAGACAGAGTTCTGGCAAGGCTGGGAAAACTCCAGGTACGCCGAGGAGGCGGCGAGGGTGGAGGAGAACGTGACGCAGAGTGAGAGGATGGCGGGACATGGCTGGAAAGGCAGCGGGTTCGCCATCCGGCGCACGCCCTGGAGGGGTGTGACAGCCGAGGGAGAGACGGGAGAGTGCTACAGGCAGTGGGCGGAGGACAACGAGGAGCGCATCCGAGACCTGCGGGAGCAGGTGGTGCGGCTCCAACAGTTGCTCGTCCAGGTTCGGGAGAGCCAGGCTGTAGTCTCGGAGGTCCTCCCTCTCTCGGACCCGGACGACATGCTCCCCATTCCGCCACTGCCTGGGATTGGCGCGGAGGACTACGCACCGCAGCTAGAAAGCGTCATCCGTCCGCCTCCTCCAGACATCCGGGACAGCGAGCTAGCAGGTCAGCAGCATACGTGGGAAGATAATACTCGGATATTGTTAAACATTCATGGAGAGAATTACTGAGTAGAATTCTGAGTAGCTGAGTTTTACTTTCAGCTTTGTCTATAATATAAAGATATTCAGTATATACTCGGAGTTTGGTCCTTTCTGTATTTTGGCGCCGGAAATATAAGTCACATGGTCTCGATTTTTTTTCCTTCTGCCCCGTTTTTTTCTCTCTTTTTCCCCCTCGCGTCTCATATCCCGGTTTATTTATTCTGATTCCTGATCAGATTAAGATAATAAATATGAACGTAATAATCAGATTATTTTTACTGATCCATTAAAGTGGACTTGTAGTGTAACAACAAAACATCAAGATTTTTCCTCCAGAAGTAAAACATTTCATTTTCATTCTTTGCCTTTTCGATTCAGAGTTCATCCGAATGAGCCGAATCAAAGTGTCTCAGTGTTTCGATTCTCTGAACGACACATGACTCGGAGAAAGTGAAAGTGATTCTCTCACAGACTCCATTTAGTTTCAGCTGGAAAAAAAAACAAACAAATAAACTTTAACTCCAGGCAGAAACGGTGATATTAATGTCACACAACAAGGACTGCTGAGTAAAAGTCAGTGATTTCTTTATCAGAAACGACTTTATATCTGAATAATGAGTTTATATTTAATATAAAACTGGTGTTATATGTTATTGTGTAAAAACAGCAGTAAAACTGCGGCATGTCAGCAGAACTGAAGTGTTTATCTCCTGTGTGTGTGTTATATACTCGAGTTTATCTCCTCTGTTTATCATTAATTACACATTCAGAGTGTTTGTGTGAATTTAGATTTAATAATCTGGAACAAAAGAATAATAAAGTTTAAGATCTAATTTTGGGGGAAGTCCAGCGCGCTGTGTTATTTACTTTCCTGTATATCGTTTAGTTTAGTTTTTTGTGATTATCTTGTGAAATAACCGATCGTGATCGTGTTTATGAATAAATTCTTCTAACTCTTCTAAAACTAGAAAAAAAATCGAAAAATCTACGTAAATTAGCCACTTCCGAGTTTAATGCCCCCTAGCGGAAACCATGCTGAACTACATCCAACATATCTGTCGGTGACGTCATTAGTCTGAGCCAGCTTATTAAATTTGGAGTGTGTAAGGGAGAGGAACACACACACAGCTGTGATCTCTCTCTCTCTGCTCCTGCATGACATGACACACTGCATAAAGCTCATAAACCCTCTGCTGTGATTATATCTGACTAAATACAATTTCCGTAAATCAAGTTTATTAACTGTATGATTGTTGTTGTGTGTTTAGGAGTGTAATTTATTCCAGCAGTAGAGATCAGCATCTTCAGGATTCAGCAGTGTGTCCATGAGCTCTCTGTACATACACTAATATTCAAACATGGAGACGCCTGATCTGAAGACAGAGAATGAGACCCCGCCCTCAGAAAAGCAGTAAGTTACTGTGTCCTAGTGTTTTAGTCACTGAACATTCATATCTAATATATGTAGTGAGTATTCATGAAAATAATAACTAACACAGACATCACCTGACAAAAATCCCAGATTCTGTTCATTGTGAAAAGATGTCCTTAAAAAGTGCAGTTAAAAAGTAAACAGTAGTCATGAGACAATACACTAATGTCATGATATAAGACATATCGCTATACAGGCTTCACAATAATGAACAGGCAGTGTCGACACAAAACACTTTATATTAAATTGTATTACGTTTATTTTTCTCTGTAATGGCAACATATCCATCGACTGCAATATCACTACCACAGGGTGTTAAACTCTCACTCTGACTGGGACACATCGGCATTTTAGTGAGACCCTGCAGAGACATAACTACAATGTATATTATATAGTTTTATTTATTTATTGTAATGAATATAAAATCACAGCACCAGTACAAACACACTGTGCTTCTGAATGGTGTTAGACACGAGTGTGACTTACATCAAGCACAGCACACACGTGTTGGTTTTAATCTTTCTTTTTTTGATCGTTGTCAAGCCAACCGTGATATAAACTGGAGTGTACGTATATACAGCAGTTTACAGTAACTACCTTCAGACGGCTGCACTGTGGATCTGCTGTGAATTCTGGGTAATGTGATCATGTTAAACACAGTTTCAGTCTTATTTTTCCGAGTTTATGCAGAGAGAATGAGACGAGGCTGTTGGCCTGGTGTTTGTCCCGTGTGCTATGATTGGAGGTTTCCTGAAAAAAACAAAAACTGATGTAACGCAACAGAAAAACACTAAGTACACTAAAACAGGGCTGCAACTAACGACTGTTGTGATTATTGATTAATATATTGATTACTGAAATGATTAATTGATTGTATTGGCACAATTACTCAATAGCTCTTATTCAGGTTTCAGGTTTTAAATTTAGCTTGAGGTTGTTTTGTGCCTCTGAAAACTAACAATGAAGACAATAAAGATGAAAACTTAATTAAATAAACGTAATTATTAAGTACAAACCGGATTCCAAAAAAGTTGGGACACTAAACAAATTGTGAATAAAAACTGAATGCAATGATGTGGAGATGGCAAATGTCAATATTTTATTCAGAATAGAACATAGATGACAGATCAAAAGTTTAATCCGAGAAAATGTATCATTTTAAGGGAAAAATATGTTGATTCCAAATTTCACGGTGTCAACAAATCCCAAAAAAGTTGGGACAAGTAGCAATAAGAGGCTGGAAAAAGTAAATTTGAGCATAACGAAGAGCTGGAAGACCAATTAACAGTAATTAGGTTAATTGGCAACATGATTGGGTATAAAAAGAGCTTCTCAGAGTGGCAGTGTCTCTCAGAAGCCAAGATGGGTAGAGGATCACCAATTCCCACAATGTTGCGCAGAAAGATAGTGGAGCAATATCAGAAAGGTGTTACCCAGCGAAAAATTGCAAAGACTTTGCAGTTATCCTCATCAACTGTGCATAATATCATCCGAAGGTTCAGAGAATCTGGAACAATCTCTGTGCGTAAGGGTCAAGGGCGTAAAACCATACTGGATGCCCGTGATCTCCGGGCCCTTAAACGACACTGCACCACAAACAGGAATGCTACTGTAAAGGAAATCACAGAATGGGCTCAGGTATACTTCCAGAAACCATTGTCAGTGAACACAATCCACCGTGCCATCCGCCGTTGCCAGCTGAAACTCTACAGTGCAAAGAAGAAGCCATTTCTAAGCAAGATCCACAAGCACAGTCGTTTTCATTGGGCCAGGGATCATTTAAAATGGAGTGTGGCAAAATGTTCTGTGGTCAGACGAGTCACGATTCGAAGTTATTGTTGGAAATGTGGGACGCCATGTCATCCGGACCAAAGAGGACAAGGACAACCCGAGTTGTTATCAACGTTCAGAAGCCTGCATCTCTGATGGTATGGGGTTGCATGAGTGCGTGTGGCATGGGCAGCTTGCATGTCTGGAAAGGCACCATCAATGCAGAAAAATATATTCAGGTTCTAGAACAACATATGCTCCCATCCAGACGTCATCTCTTTCAGGGAAGACCCTGCATTTTTCAACAAGATAATGCCAGACCACATTCTGCATCAATCACAACATCATGGCTGCGTAGGAGAAGGATCCGGGTACTGAAATGGCCAGTCTGCAGTCCAGATCTTTCCCCTATAGAGAACATTTGGCACATCATAAAGAGGAAGGTGCGACAAAGAAGGCCCGAGACGATTGAACAGTTAGAGGCCTGTATTAGACAAGAATGGGAGAGCATTCCTATTTCTAAACTTGAGAAACTGGTCTCCTCGGTCCCCAGACGTCTCCTGAGTGTTGTAAGAAGAAGGGGAGATGCCACACAGTGGTGAAAATGGCCTTGTCCCAACTTTTTTGGGATTTGTTGACACCATGACATTTTGATTCACCATATTTTTCCCTTAAAATTATACATTTTCTCAGTTTAAACTTTTGTTCCGTGATTTATGTTCTATTCTGAATAAAATATTGACATTTGCCATCTCCACATCATTGCATTCAGTTTTTATTCACAATTTGTTTAGTGTCCCAACTTTTTTGGAATCCGGTTTGTAACTTTTCTAAAGAAACAAAACTTAAAATTCAAGGAAAAGCCGAGTAGCAGCAGTAAAATATGACTATTAATTAAAGCTTAAGTCTATGGTGAGGGGCGGAGTCAAGTAAAGTGACAGAGAAGAACACACATCTGAGGAGTGTGTGAGAGAGAGATAGAGAGAGAGAGAGAGAGAGAATGCTTGGTCGCGTGTGCAGAGCCAGAAACAAGGCCGCATGCTTGCGTGTGCATTTCATGTAAAAAGGTTGATTGATGTGAACTGGAAATAAAAACCAGACTGAGAGCGACACACACTCTATAATTATCCACATTAAATCTATTCCCACTATCCTGACAGCATTTGCGTGAGGTCCTGAAGGGAAATAATCACAATATATATATTTTTTACTTTTTAACATTGTCAGTATTAAAAGAGTGTGTGATGAGCTCTGTATGCTACACACTCTGGTGCTGTTATCTAGTGTGTAAGATGAAGTGGAGCTCATGAAGATTATTAAATAGAATTATTGTGATTTGACGACTTGCTGCTCATATCGAGTCTCTCCTGGTATTCTGAATCATAATATTAGACAATTAATTTCTGTCTCATGTCCACTTTATAATGTTGTTCAGTAAACTCCAGATAAAGAGATCAGACTCACCAGAACCCAGCTGTGTCTCCATGAAGAGTGATCAGTCTATGGGTCTTCCTTGGAGATTTAAACGTGGCGTCTCCTCATCTGTACACAGGTAACATCCCATAATTCTCAGAGTAAAACACATTATCTGTTCATTCTGTATGATGTAGTAATATTCTGTTACATCTCTAATGACTGTAAACTTAGTAAACATAAAAATAGTAAACTTCAAACTAAAATGATCAGATTTTTTTTTCCAGTTCTACTATATTTTTCTTCAAATGTTAAATCAAATCCACTCATACAATTTTTTTTTTTATTGAAAACACTACATCAACTAACTACATCACACACTGGTGTTAAAAACCTCTCTGCTGTTATTTCATACAGAGTGATTAGATAATAACAAACATACAGGAGATATACAGAGTGACAAAATCATAAAGAACTGTCTGTGGTAACCACTCAGACCACTGTGATCTTTAATAATTAACCCACATGTCTCACCATGTCTTCCTACTTCACCTTGTCACAGACACGACCAAGAATCTGCTGCTGTAAATGAATTCCAGAAGAAGTTCAGATTAAATCTGATGAAGAAGTTTGAGTGTGTAAATGGAGTGATAATAAATCAGGAAAACCGAACACTCCTGAATGAGATCTACACAGAGCTCTACATCACAGAGGGAGACAGTGGAGACGTCAATAAAGAACATGAGGTGAGACAGATCGAGGCAGCGTCCAGGAGAACAACATCAGAGGAAACACCAATCAAATGCAGTGACATCTTTAAGCCCTTATCTGATCAAGACAAACCCATCAGAACTGTGCTGACAAAGGGAGTCGCTGGCATCGGAAAAACAGTCTCTGTGCAGAAGTTCATTCTGGACTGGGCTGAAGGGAAAACAAATCAGGACGTCCCCCTCATATTTCCACTTCCTTTCAGAGAGCTGAATCTGATGAAGGAGCAGAAACTGAGTCTGATGGAGCTCCTTCATGTCTGTTTTAAAGAAACAAAAGAAACAGAAATGTCCAGTTTGGAAAAGGTTCTGTTCATTTTTGACGGATTGGACGAGTGTCGTTTCTCTCTGGATTTCCAGAACACAGTGAGAGTGTGTGATGTAACTGAATCTGCATCAGTGCCTGTGCTGCTGATAAACCTGATCAAAGGGAATCTGCTTCCCTCTGCTCTCATCTGGATCACCTCCCGACCAGCAGCAGCTGATCAAATCCCCTCTGAGTGTGTCGATCGAGTCACAGAGGTACGAGGGTTCAATGACCCACAGAAGGAGGAGTACTTCAGGAAGAGGATCAGTGATCAGAGCCTGGCCAATGACATCATCACACACCTGAAGTCATTAAGAAGCCTCTACATCATGTGTCACATCCCAGTCTTCTGCTGGATCTCAGCCGCTGTTCTAGAGACAATGTTGGGTGAAGCAGAGAGAAGAGAGATCCCCAAGACTCTGACTGAAATGTACACACACTTCCTCATCATTCAGATGAACATCATAAGAGAAAAGTACTCAGAGAAGCAGGAGAGTGATGAAGAAATGCTTCTCAAACTGGGACGACTGGCTTTTCAGCAGCTGAAGAAACACAACCTGATCTTCTATGGTGAAGACCTGAGAGAGTGTGGCATTGATGTGAGAGAAGCAGCAGTGTACTCAGGTGTGTGTACGCAGATCTTCAGAGAGGAGTTTGGGCTCCACCAGAGTAAAGTGTACTGCTTTGTTCATCTGAGTATTCAGGAGCATCTCGCAGCTCTGTATGTGCACCTGATGTTCATGAGGGAAAAGAGAAATGTTCTTGACCAGAGGCGGTCCTTTAATACAATCTCAGATGTCCACATTAGTGCTGTACATCAGGCCTTAGACAGTAAGACTGGACATCTGGATCTTTTCCTCCGCTTTCTTCTGGGTCTCTCACTGGAGTCCAATCAGAAACTCTTACATGCCTTAGTAACACAGACAGGAAGTAGCTCAAAAAGCAAAAAGAAAACAGTTCAGTACATTAAGGAGAAGATCAGTGAAGATCTTCCTACAGAGAAATCCATCAATCTGTTCCACTGTCTGAATGAACTGGGTGATGATTCTCTAGTGGAGGAAATCCAACACTACCTGAAATCTGGAAAACAAAGTGAACTCTCTCCTTCACAGTGGTCTGCTCTGGCGTTTGTGTTACTGACATCAGCAGAGGATCTGGAGGAATTTGACCTGAATAAATATATCAGTCCAGAGAAGTTAACAGAAGATGTTCTTGTGAGGGTGATGCCTGTGATTGCAGCATCCAGAAAAGCAACGTAAGTAAATCTGTATAAATCTGTTCTTTTGTAGAAAGAGAGAAACTGAAAACACTTTGATTAAGATGTTTTGAGCTTCAGGTGATACAGAGTGGTGTTAATGTGAATAAATAAATAGTTACATAAGAGAATAACGATCATGTGAACAAATGAATAAGACTGAAGGGCAGATATTAAATGTGTGGAAGACAGTTTCTGTCAAAAGTGAAAAACACTTTTTAACTCTTGCAGCATTAATGCCTTGTTGCCTGAAATAATGAGAAACATTATTGATATTCTGATTTCGTTTGACAGTAAAGTTGATTTTATTCTGGATATTTAACAGACAATATTTAAGCAAAACAGTTCATTTTATTTATTAACCTTATTAATTTCACACACATGTCTACAGTATTAAAAATTTTCATTGTAACTTTCTTTTATTTGTTTTCACATTAAATGTGCAGTTATACACACACTGAGCCGATTTCATTGTTATTAGTAAAACATTCCTGTTATTATATCTTCATAGAAGGATTGTAATTGATGTGTGTGGTTGTCAGGTTGTTGCCCCTTATCGGTGCACTGCTGTCGGCAAACCCCATTCAACCTGTGTGATTCTGGGACTTTTAATTTGCTTAAAGATGCCTAGTTAGGATCATTTTGGACAGTCTAATGACTCACTCTTATGTGTGTACATGCAAAAACTATGAAAAAACACATCACTTCCCTTTTTCTTATTAAGTTGTTCATATTTTTTCTTTATAAATCCGTGCTTCAGATTTGCTGGGGTTAATGACGTTTGAGTGTAAAAGGGTGTAATCCGCTAAAGTGAAGATCCGTTGCTCACTAGTTCCCTACAGCACTGCAGTTCGCTACTCTGTGCAGTTGTGTGTGTATGTGCGCCTCTCATAGGTGTATGTGCGCGCATTTCATATGTAGTTGTTTGAGCAGTTAGTAGTATATATGTATGTGTGACTGTTTCATATATGTGTATGCAAGTGTTTCATGTGTGTGTAAGTACAGTAAAGCTAAATCCCTAAATCTCCTTATAAAATATTGCTGATTATTTATTTTATATATATATATATATATATATGCTTCCGTGAAATATCAACAATTCGCCATTCATTCCCACATTGATAATCAGCAATATTTTATAAGAGAATATTTCTCCGTAGTGAAATGATTAAGCTCACAGGTCTAGGAAAAGTCATGAAAGGAGCGTCCTGGAATTTGATTGAGTGTGAAGTATTTTTTTTTTCACCCGTGTGGTCAAATGACCGGTGCTCAGCGCTTCTAGTGTTAAATAAGAGACGAAGAAGGGTTACTGTGCAAGATGAGAAGAGGGAGAGGGAGGGGTTTGATTCCTCCTCTCCTCTTATTTTAGCTTCACACTTACTGCTGTTTGTGCTTTTGGTGTTTATAAAAATGAGAAGGTGCAGTGAAAGCTTTGAGGATCTGTTTGATCATTTGTACTATTGTTAGTTCATTATGTCTTATTTTATTTCCTTCAGTATCAGGTGTGATAGAATTGAAGGGAGAAGTGGTAAAGCTCTGGTCTCAGTGCTCAACTCAGAAACCTCCAATCTGAGAGAACTGCATCTGACTGTGGAGACACTCCACCTGTCTATGAATAAACTAACAGACTCAGGAGTGAAGCGTCTCTCTGCTGGACTGGAGAATCCTGACTGTAAAGTGGAGACACTGAGGTAAGATCATCTCTCTGAGAGTCACAATAAAAGCAGCAGTTAATAATTTATACAGTGATTTAGTCATTTTTATGCACAAATAAATTACTCACTGATAATAATAATAATAATAATAATAATAATAAAACAGGATGTAATGTTGAAGTGTGTTATTGTGTGATCTGAAAAATTTAATCATTATTTAAAAACTGCATTTTCTATTTAATTTGGATATCTGTGTTTGTTTAATATTAAAATTTGATTTTCTGAATCATCTAAGTGTGACAAATATACAAAAAAAAAAACATAAAAAGAAGGGACAAATAATTTAAAGCACTGTGAATATTAAACCCAGGATGTAAATGTGTTGATGAAGTGTGTGTCATTGTGTCTCTGCAGGTTGTATTATTGTGGTGTCTGAGATGAAGGCTGTGCTGCTCTGACTTCAGCTCTGAGATCAAACCCCTCACACCTGAGAGAACTGAATCTGTCCCATAATAATCTAGGAGACTCAGGAGTGAAGTGTGTCTCTGCTGTACTGGAGAATCCTGACTGTAAACTGGAGACACTGAGGTAAGATCATCTCTCTGAGAGTCACATGACCTGCTCCTCAGTAAGACACATTCTCTAATAGTGAGACTGAAGCAGAGGTTTTAGGTTCATCATCAATGTCCTGAGGAGGAAGATTGTTTCTTTTCACTGCACACTGATGAACAGGGTTGCCAGATCTGTGTTACAGAAGCAGTTCAGTAGACAAGCAGTATTAAACCCATGCAGATTTCCTCATTAGTGTAGAGGATTTATAAACTGTGGCAGTAAAATTAACTTTTTGATCATTAAGGACAGTCACATGAGTCTCTGTAGTGTGTGTACAGCTTGTGTCAATTCTTATAAAACAATCCCACTCTTCAGATTTGTCCTTTTTGTGACGTCCACATAATTTTCCTAAAAGACAAATGAAATGTGTTCGACCCTCCTGCAGCTCGGGACTCAGATTCTCCACTCAGGGGAACATGTTGTATTTTTACTGAGTGAAGCAGAAAGTTTATATACAGCTCACCCAGAACGTGTGTGTGTGTGTGTGTGTGTGTGTGTGTGTGTGTGTGTGTGTGTGTGTGTGAGGGACAATTCCTCCGAGCTGGTTTTCTGAAAATGATAATGATTCAATTCAATTCAATTCAGTTTTATTTGTATAGCGCTTTTAACAATTGACATTGTCTCAAAACAGCTTTACACAATCAAAAGAATTATTTAAGTTTGTATGGAATGTGAATGTGTATGAATCAAAATGTTCAGATATTCCCTGGCGAGCAAGCCCGAGGGCGACAGTGGCAAGGAAAAACTCCCTGAGACGGTAATAGGAAGAAACCTTGAGAGGAACCAGACTCGACAGGGAACCCATCCTCATCTGGGTGAAACAGATAGCAGGAAATGATCTGCATTTATACAGTGTTAAGTGTTAGGTTCAGCTATAATAGTTGATGTTAATTGATGTTATAATACTTGATGTAAAATGGAGTCCAGTAGTTATTCGAGACTTGTAGAACGTTCCAGTCCTGAACTATCGAATTGTCAAGTCCTCAGAGAAACAGTTGACCACACCAGTCGAGGCCAGAACCATCTTCTAAGTATAGAGAATCATCCCCAGACACCAGACGCATCTTAAAGAGACACACGGGGCATCCATGCGATGAGACCTCCAACCAGAAACCGGGCACCAGGATGGATCAGACAGGTCCGGAGGGCAGAGGGAGTCTGGATCACTGGCAGCTCAGGAACCACGTGTGTAGCTCGACAGAGAGAGAGAGAGAAAGAGTGAAAGGGGGAGACAGGGGGAGAGAGGAAAGAGAAAGAGGGGGAGGAAGAGAAGAGGAGGAGAGATTGCAATTAGGTATGGTCACAGTCACAATGTCTAATGTGAATGTATATTTACTGTAGAGTGCAAGCAGGGACTCCGGCAGGACTAACTATGACAGCATAACTAAAAGGGAGAGCCAGATGGAAACACAAACATGAGGGCTCCCTGAGATGTAAAGCAAACAATCACCTCACCATCAACAAACCTGAGTGATCAAATGAGACTGAGGAAGACAGCATCTAAACATACCGGTTCACCATAATACTCTACGTCCATGAGTCCCCCAGATCTGCTCCTTTACCTTATGGCAAATCTATTTATAAAATGCTTGGTTAAATAAATAGGTTTTGAGCCTAGACTTAAACACTGAGACTGGGTCTGAGTCCCGAACACTATTTGGAAGACTATTCCATAATTTTGGGGCTTTGTAAGAAAAAGCTCTGCCCCCAGCTGTAGTTTTCATAATACGCGGTACTGATAAGCAGCCTGCATCCTTTGACCGAAGTAGGCGTGGCGGATCGTAAGACACTAGCAGTTCGCTCAGATACTGCGGCGCGAGACCATTTAATGCCTTATATGTCAAGAGTAGTATTTTAAAATCAATGCGAAATTTCACAGGGAGCCAATGCAGTGAAGATAGGATAGGGGTGATGTGCTCATATCTTCTGGTTCTAGTGAGGACTCTCGCTGCTGCATTTTGGACTAGCTGAAGCTTGATTATGCACCTAACTGAACAACCAGACAGTAAGGCATTACAATAGTCCAACCTAGAAGTGATAAAAGCATGAACTAGTTTTTCTGCATCATTTAGCGATAATATATTTCTTATTTTGGCGATATTTCTAAGGTGAAAGAATGCTATCCTGGTGATATTATCTACATGAGCTTCAAATGAAAGGCTGGAATCTATAATCACGCCGAGGTCTTTTACTGTTGCACTTGACGGAACAGAAAGGCCATCTAAAGTTACGGTGTGATCTAAGATTTTACTTCTAGCTGTATGCGGTCCTATGACTAGAACTTCTGTCTTATCCGGATTAAGCAGAAGGAAGTTAATTAGCATCCAATTTCTTATGTCCTGAACACATTGCTCAACTTTAGTAAGATGGTTTTTCTCATCAGGTTTTGTTGAGACGTATAGCTGTGTGTCGTCAGCATAACAATGAAAACTAATACCATGCTTACGGATTATGTTGCCCAGAGGAAGCATGTAAAGGGAAAAAAGCAGTGGGCCTAAAACTGAACCCTGCGGAACGCCAAACTCCACTAGAGAACATGCAGAATAATCACCATTTAAGTCTACATACTGATAACGATCGGTCAAATAGGATCTGAGCCAGGAGAGGGTTGTACCCTTAATTCCTACTAAATTTTCTAATCTGTGAAGAAGAATAGCATGATCAATAGTGTCAAAAGCTGCACTGAGGTCGAGTAATACAAGCATAGTTACACAACCCTGATCAGAGGTCAATAGGAGGTCATTTACTACTTTAACGAGTGCTGTTTCTGTGCTGTGATGAGGCCTAAATCCTGACTGATACAGTTCATGTATGCCATTTCTATGTAGATATGAGCATAGCTGCTCCGCTACTATCTTTTCCAGAATCTTAGAGATAAAGGGGAGGTTTGATATTGGCCTGTAATTGGACAGCTGACAGGGGTCGAGGTCAGGTTTCTTAATTATTGGTTTAATAACTGCTACTTTAAAAGATTTTGGAACATAACCAATGCTGAGTGAGGAATTAATTATTCTCAACATCGGTTCTGTTATTACTGGTACTATCTGTTTAAGAAAATGTGTCGGTATAGGATCTAATATACAGGTTGATGAATTTGCAGAAGAGATGAGTGAAATTATTTCATTCTCTTCAAGAGGAGTAAAGTATTCTAGGTTTGAATCTGACATGGCTAGGTTAACATCAGTATCAATTACATTGTTTGGTTTCAAAGCCTCAATTTTATGCCTGATATTTACAATTTTATTATTAAAAAAGTTCATGAAGTCCTCACTATTGCATGATGTTGTTGTGGAGATTTCTGTAGTGGTCTTATTTCTGGTTAATTTGGCTACGGTATTAAATAAAAATCTAGGATTATTTTTATTTTCTTCTATAAGAGTGGAGAGATACGTTGATCTAGCTACACTAAGAGCTTTCCTATAGTTCAGGATGCTCTCTTTCCATGCTATTTGAAATACCAACAATTTAGTTTGACGCCATTTACCCTCTAATTTCCGAGCAGTCTGTTTTAAAGTGCGCGTGTGATCGTTATACCAGGGAGCGAGTTTCTTATCTCTAATAAATTTTCTTTTAGCTGGAGCTACATTATCTAAGGTACAACGAAGTGTCGACTCTAAATATTCAGTCGCCTGATCAAGTTCTGTGGGGTCAGACGGTGGCCTAATCGAAGTTGGTAACTCTGGGAGATTACTGATAAAACTCTGTGTGGTAGTCGATGTGAATGTACGTTTAATACGGTAGCGCGGTGCTGTGCGTACATTATCACTGTGACACACTTGAATGGAGACAAGATAGTGATCTGAGATAATTTCAGACAGTGGAATTGTGAAAACATTTCTTATAATTAATCCGAAGAATATTACTAAATCTAAAGTGTGACCTGCTTTATGAGTGGGTCCTACTACACACTGATTTACACCTACGGAGTCCAGTATGGATATAAATGCTGTTCTCAGAGGGTCTTCTGGATTCTCAAAATGAATGTTAAAATCTCCAGCAATTAACACTTTGTCTACAGAAATGACCAGGTCTGAGATGAAATCTGCAAATTCACTAAGAAATTCAGAATACGGCCCTGGACGTCTGTAAATTATAATTAATGGAATCGACTGAGCTGATTTAATATACTTAAATACACTTATGTTACTATAGAGAATTTCAAATGAGTTAAATTTGTGTCCGTGTTTTTGTACGATAGACAGATTATCATTATGAATAACTGCGACGCCTCCTCCTCTACCAGTTAACCGAGGCTGGTGTATGTAGCTGTATCCAGGAGGACTAGCTTCATTTAGAGCTACATACTCGTCCTGTTTAACCCATGTTTCAGTTAAACAGAGTATATCAAACGCCTGATCTGTGATAATTTCATTAACAATAACTGCTTTTGATGTGAGAGATCTAATATTTAACAATCCTAGCTTCAGATCAGAGGTGCCGGCTGCGCATTCAGTATGATCTGAGTTTGTGGTCTTTATGTTAATTAGATTATTGAAACAGACTTTCTGGGTCTTTCTACATTTTTGCTTAGATCGGGGAACAGACACAGTCTCAATATGGTGAACCCTGAGCGACGACTCTATGCAGCTAGCAGACGGTTGGTTTAGCCTGTCTGTCTGCTCCCTGGCCTGGGCTCTGGATTGTCACCGATTAACTAGACCTCTATTGAGACTATGAGCTATACTACAGGAAATGAGAGCAGCACCTTCCCGAGTGGGATGGACACCGTCCCGCCCTAACAGGCCAGCTTTGCCCTCAAAGGTCTTCCAATTATCTATGTAGCCCACATTATTTTCGGAGCACCACCTGGACATCCAGCGGTTCAGCGACCATAACCTGCTGTAAGCTATGTCACCACGTCTCATTGGGATGGGACCAGAGCATACTACTTCATCGGACATCGCCTTCGCTAATTTAAACACCTCTGTAAAGTTATTCTTACTAACCTCTGACTGACGAAGGCATATATCATTAGCTCCAGCATGTACCACTATCTTAGAGAACCTATGCTGTCCTAGAGCCCTAAGATTACCTGCTATGTCCGGTGCTCTGGCTCCCGGGATACACCTAACCACTGCCGCTGGCGCCCCTAAAGGTCTAGCTAATGTCACGTGCCTCAGTATAGAGTCTCCTATAACCAGAGCTCTTTCAGGTTTCTCAGCGGGTGCATCACTGAGGAGAGCAAACCTGTTGGACACGTGAGGCGCAGAGGAGGTGTGCTCCGGTGGGCTAGCCTTAGCGTTAGCTTTGGCTGAACGAGTATGCCGCCGAGTCGTCACCCACTCGCCCCGCTGTGAGGGCTCTAATGCCGGAGTCGGGGGCTGTTTATCTCCGCCTGTGGCACCCAGACTGTCCGCTACAGGAATAACGCTGCTCTCACACTGTCTAACCCTCTCTAAAGTCTGGATGCGCTCCTCTAATGCTGATATCTTCTCCGTCAGAGTGCTCACTAACACACACCTATCACAAATAAAATTATCACTAATGACGGAGGAAGAATGTCTAAACATCCTGCACTCTACACACTGAACAAGCTGAACGGTAGACATTATAACGTACTTCTCTGTGTCGGAGTTTTAGTTGTTTGGAGATGAATTCCGTTTGTTGTTTTTAGACGAGGAAACTCGCGCGTTGCGAAATGATGAGGTTTGGATCCTAAAGCTCTAAGTGTTACTATAGAGTAAACACACACACAATGTCACACACTCCTGCTGCTGCCGTATCGTTAGATAAACAGAGTAACTGCTCAGATCATGTTCTTGGTAGATGTTGTTTATATATATATCATTATGTGTAAATGTGTGTGTTGGTGATTGCAGTAGGACTGTTATGGGTTAGAATCACAGCTGTAGTTCTGTCGGAGCGCACCGGCACCACATTTAATCACTTTTCTCTCCAGGTGAGGAGAAACAGGGTTTAAGTTGCCGTAGTTACCTTAAAGTGAGTTGATTGATTCATGTTGTTAACTCCTGCACTGAGTAAAATACACAGAAACATTCCACCTTAAAAGTTGCCAGAGGATGTAGCTGTGTTGCTAGCTAACGCTAACTAATGAAATGAAAAGGCATAGACACATAATTTTTTTGGAACATATAAAAAGGTAACATCAGTGATAAATTGTAGTGTGTGTGTGTGTGTGTGTGTTACCTGTCCTGAGATAACAGTGTGTACACACATGCGTGTCTCATAAGTGTTCTGGTTCATAAAGAAATAGCACTACAGCTCTGGTAAGAATATCTAGATCACATTAATTGTTTGTTAGTTTTGCTGATGTGGGGCTGCTATAATTAGGTATTTACCAGATGTGAGATATGTGTATAATAATATCTGTCATGATCAGCAGCAGGTGATTTTCTACTAATATGGTGACCATCCGAAAATACATTGAGTATCAGATACGCTCTGTTTTAAAGTTATTGTTTATTAATCTTGTCTGCTGAATTTAGACACACTGTGAGGTTAATACTGCTAACTGTAGCTTGTACTGGCTTTCAGTAACAATAGACATGTTGTGTGTGGATATAAGAGAGTTATTTCACCATGATAGACTTAATTTCACCTGTTTAGTGATATAAAGTGATATTAGTCATATAAAATTAAAGACCGGACTGATATGGAGTTACATCTTCGGGCGATGGGTAGGTTAGTGGCTAATGGCTAACAGTTAGCCTTCTTTAACAGTTAATTTTGGTTTTCCTTTTATATAACTGAACATTCACAATATTACAGTCGACCAGTCGCTGCAGAAAATCCCTTTTTCCGTATGTTATGTTCATTAGATTACAGGTTCAAAATGCAGGAGAAACGGCTGTGAAATGCCTTATAACATCCCCAACATAAGTGGGTTAAAAGAGGGAATATTTTTCCCAACCAGTTTCGGTATCTGTGTACTGAATGGTTAGAACAATGCAGGTCACCAAAGGGTCGTTCCAGGGCAGTTTATTTAATAATTATCACTCGGCCGGCAGGACAACTTGCATTTTTTCCTTGTAACTGTGAAAAGAACTTAAAATGGGCCGTCGTTTTTTATCGTACGCATAAGTGTAGTACATCATTTAAATCTGTAAAGGGTCTACATTTATTTATGTACACTCACAATATCCATAAAACACTGTGCTTTTGTAAAATAAAGAAAATGAACAGGTTCGCTTTCAGCCGTCTAAGTCTCCGCTCTCTCTCATCTTTCTGAAACGCGTCGCTAAAATTAACCGAAAACAACAAAATATTCTCACTTTATACAATCTATATAAATCCAATGAGAGGTACAGTCTGTCTATATGATAATGGCCTGAGACAGGACACGCCCACACGCTAGTCACAGGGAAACAGTCAGGGTAATCTACATACAAGGCCACGCCCACAACACATGCAAGCACACACACACACACACCGATTCAGTGAGTTCTCTGAGTGTGTGGAAGGTGTCATGTGCTTTACTGGTTTCTGAAGCTCTACAGAATGTTCTGGACAGTGGGAGGAGTTTAGAAGTCTTATATAATCCTTATTCTGTTAATAGAAAACTGATACTTTATTTTTCCTTGTTTTGGCTTTGGTCAGCTTATATGTAAATAAAACACTGAGATATTACACTTCTAACAATAACTAAAAGATGATACATTATAAGATAATTAATTAAATGTCTTGGAGTCAGATATTTAAATCACAAAGTTAAAACACACATTTGACCTTCAGCTGACCTTGTACTCCATTGTGGTACTTGTTACTGTACAAAAGTCATCCTCGCTCTACAGCACTTATGTACATGTGTCTAAGACTTTTACACAGTACTGTACATTTTATTTACTGTAAAACTTTATTTAGTAATAAATGGTCAGTCAGTAATATTGTTTATTAAAGACATGAGTTTTGATTCTCCTCAAAAGTAACACTTTAGGCCTGAAATTAGTCAAACTTGGTTTAAATTAATGATGGTGTTTGTTTTTCCCCCTGATTCAGACTTTTACTTCCTTGATTCTGCAGTAATATAAATCTATAGTGTTATATAAATGTCTAGTGTTATTAAACAAAGGTTATGGAGAAACATGTTTATTCCCCCTGTATAGTGCACTATAAGTCTGTTAGAGAACCATTTTGTAGACTCACCGTCTTAAAAATAAAATAATAATCCAGGATGTAAATGTGTTGATGAAGTGTGTGTCATTGTGTCTCTGCAGGTTGTATAATTGTGGTGTCTCAGATGAAGGCTGTGCTGCTCTGACTTCAGCTCTGAGATCAAACCCCTCACACCTGAGACACCTGGATCTGTCCTTTAATAATCTAGGAGACTCAGGAGTGAAGTGTCTCTCTGCTGTACTGGAGAATCCTGACTGTAAACTGGAGACACTGAGGTAAGATCATCTCTCTGAGAGTCACATGACCTGCTCCTCAGTAAGACACATTCTCTAATAGTGAGACTGAAGCAGAGGTTTTAGGTTCATCATCAATGTCCTGAGGAGGAAGATTGTTTCTTTTCACTGCACACTGATGATTTGTCACAGAGTCTTTGGGTCAGATGTACGTATGTGAGAAGCTGCAGCACAAAACCTGACTTGATGCGACTGCAGTGTGTCTGAAATGACTGTGAAATTTACTACAACACTGTAACTAATCACACAAACTGCAGCTGAGACACAAACTAACTGCACTGTGTGAGCTGCAGGGTTTAAAAGCAGCAGTGACATTCTCAGAGATGAACATTAGTTCTGTTACTGAGGATTATTTCACTACATCTGTGTCTATCTGCTATGAACAGGGTTGCCAGATCTGTGTTACTGAAGCAGTCCAGTGGACAAGCAGTATTAAACCCATGCAGATTCCCTCATTAGTTCTTTCTCTAACATTTTAAAATAGTCTCATATTATTACACATTTAATCATAAATACAGAATGTCAATTAATAAACCCACAGACTCAAATCCATTCATATAATAACAACAAGCTAAAGTGGAGAAGACCATCAGTAGGTGTGTGTGTGTGTGTGTGTGTGTGTGCGTGCGTGCGTGCGTGTGTGAGGAGAACACAGGGATCATTGCTTATTAAAATAACATACATTAGGTAAAATGCTCAAGTTTTTTCTCTCTTTCTCTCTCTCTCACACACACACACACACACACACACCTAGTCTTGAAGTTTATATCCTGAGAGAGTGAAGTGTGTGTCATTGTGTCTCTGCAGGTTGGATGGTTGTTGTGTCTCAGATGAAGGCTGTGCTGCTCTCGCTTCAGCTCTGAAATCAAACCCCTCACACCTGAGACACCTGGATCTGTTTGGGAATAAAATAAGAGACTCAGGAGTGAAGTGTCTCTCTGCCCTTAAGGACGATAAACATTACAATCTACAGACACTGATGTGAGTAATGATCTCTTTATATAAACACTGAAACATTAACAGACTGATTAGCATTATTTTGTACATTAGCATTAGCTTGTACATTAGCATTTCTCTTCAGTTCCAGTAAATATCAGATTACAGAGTTAAAATGTCACTTTATTCTATTTAATCAGACTTTTTCTAACAATTATCTTTAATGCTGTTTGGTGTTGATTTAAACTTCATGTGAAAGCAGAAGACAGGGAGTCAGACGGAGTTTATAAAACATCCCACCTGAGTGCATGAGAGTGATTGTAAATGAACAGCTGGTCTCCTTGTGACACGCTGCTATCTCTGACTTCATACTGCTGCTTCTGTCTGAATAAGATGATCTCAGCTTTTCCCTGTTTCTGATAAGCAGCAGACTTTCTCCTCAACTCTCATAAAAACTCATGAAAATCATCATCTTTAATGCCACACTGCCACAAATATTAGATTTAATCAGCTACTTTACTCACTCTGACACTCCTTCCAGCTCTCCACCTCCTCACCGTGTCTTCTGTCATTCCTGTAAACTTCACCTCCGCTTCTTCTTAAAGTCTGCACTTAAATATACATGTAGAACAGGAGATAAAACACACAGCAGTGTGAGTTACTTTATAAAAAGCTCTAAAGCCTGTGATTGTATAAGAGCAGTGATGTGATGATAAACGTCTGCTCACTTTCCTGTTAGAACTTGTGGAAGTTCTCATTTGTTTTAGCTAAATGTTCTAACTCAGATATTGTACATGTATGAATAAATGATAAATAAAATTATATAAACAGAAAATGATAATGTTTCTCTTGGAGCAGAGATGATTACATGCTGCTGATCATAAAGTACAAAAATCCAGTTTGTGTTTATTGATTCAGATGTTTTTATTTTTGTTATGATTCTGATGTGCTTTGTTATTTGTATTTTGTATTTGTCTGTCAGATTTCTGTCTGCTCCTGTGTTGGACTTGTCTGTTTTAGGTGGGTGTGGCCTGTTAATCAGCTGGAGCTCCGGATTGGTCCTACTCTACATCATATCCTGATATAAGGACCACCCCAAACACTCAGCCTAGGCCCATTTTTGAGCCTCGTTGATTTTGACCTGTCGTGTGCTTGTATTTTCGAAATTCTGATTGACTGTCGTATGTTTTGTCGTTTGTTTTTGAGTGTTGTGCCAGAGAGAAAGAGAGTTTGTGTGTTAGTTTGTGTTGTCTTTGTTAAACTCCATGTTGACTGACTCTCCTGTTTATCTGAACCTTTGCGTGTTTTGACTATGATATGGATTCCGATTTGGCTGCATGTAAGCTTTTTGTAAATAGTTTGTAAATAATTTAACTCTTTTCATACGGGAAGTAGGGGGTTAGATGCCATTTCTTTTGTATATATTTTCACTCTGTTTATTGTTTAGGGAGACAGGTAAGCTAGTTTGTATTTTGTTTTGTTTCATTCAAATTCAGGTTATTTAGGTTTAAAACAAAGCCTGTTTTGTTTATTGTTTTGGCCTGGTCTTCCCCTGAAGATAAATCCCGTGCAAAGTAAAATTGAAAATAAACAAATTAAACATCTCTCTGGTGTAAGCTCATTTAGTTCTCTCTTTCTGTTATGGCTAACCCCTAGAGGTCGTAACAATTTTATTTTCAGGTTGTAGTGAACATCTGTGTGTGAGATGAAGACTCCAGTGTTCCTGCATTTCTATGTTGGGGAACAGACAACACAGTCCTTTATTTATAACTAATTTAACAGACTCAGAGACATGGTGTGTGTGTGCATCGTGCACAGTGAATCAGACTGCACACAATTCTAAACTGAATATATAACAACCTCTGATCACTGGATAAGACACCGCAAGCCTTAATCACATAAACACCAGAAGGTTTAGTATCTTCTAATGTCTTCTTCCAGCATGAGAATGGACCATGTCA
Source organism: Channallabes apus (assembly GCA_030522415.1). Taxonomy (NCBI): domain Eukaryota; kingdom Metazoa; phylum Chordata; class Actinopteri; order Siluriformes; family Clariidae; genus Channallabes; species Channallabes apus. Next base: position 11,887,583 of record CM060105.1, on the reverse strand, counting down.
CAAAGCAAACGTCATCTCTGGATTCATGAACACTACAATGAGTTCAGTGGCCTTCCCAGTTACAGGATCTGAATCCAGTAGAACACCTTTGGGGTGTGGAACAACAGGAGATTCACAGCACGAAGGAGCACCTGAAGAACCTACAGGAACTGTGTGATGTGATCAGGTCATAATGGACCAGAATCTCAAAGCACTATAGTTTATTTTTTTTTTTTTACTAGTTTGCAGATATTTGTGAGGATCTGCTGATCATACCTGGTATGGGGTCAGTGGCATCTCTTTTACTGTAGTATATACTGCATGCTTTATTTTCAGTACCTGTATCAGTCAAGTACATTTTAAATAAATGTATATTTGACTCTTACCGCTACAAATCCATCCAGTACTGACTGACTGTGATTGATTGTGATCTGCCTGCTTGTTACACGTCACGTGAGTGATAGCGGAACTCGGATAATGAGGGAGAGGAGAGGAGTGATGGAGATTTATGATTGATTAGTGAAATAATAAAGAATAAAGCTTATTCTGATGATTCTGATAATATTGTTTTGTTATTGTGTGAGTGTGACCAATAACGCGTGAACACAAAATGATCTGAATGCAGGAAAATACATGAAAGTGAATCTCATTTAGAAATGAGATCACATTCATGTATGAATTTGACATTGTGATGTTTTTTTTTCCCCATTAATCGCGCAGCCCTATTTCTTTGTATTAATAAGTCAGAAAGAGAGTTCTGCTGTACAGAAAGACAGACAGACAGATATGTACGTGGGCTTCAACCTGAAATAATAATATCACTGATTACATTAAAGCTGCTCAGATTATTTTTAGCTTTAATCTTTTAACTATTTCTACAAACTTATTTCTCGTCAACAATGCGTACTAACATTAGTATGAAATAAATGTCAGTCACCGCAAAATGTCACTGGTGTTACTGTTACACAAAAAGATTTATTTTTTAAATTTTACAATATGAAATAGTTTCCTGAGTCAGACATCATTAGATAAAGAGCACTGGACAATTGAAAAGGTATGTCAGATGCCTTTCATTTATTTTTAGAAATGTCAATTTATTTGGCAATTTTATGCAACACTTAAGTCTGTCATTAGCCTTACTCGTTTTATTATTATCTGTCAATTGGACATAAAAACCCTGATCTAATAATTATTTGGATTTATCATAACTGAAAACCATCTGGTCCAACACATGGAAGCCATTTTGTAAAAAAAAAACTAGATTTTTCTCTAAATTGTCATTGGTGATTCTGTCCAGGAGAGGTAACACCAGTAACAGTCGCTGTATAAATGAGGCATATAACAGATCTATCACATTAGAGGAGGAAAAACATTTAAGTTTGATTCACTGTTATTGTTATTTATGCTGTTTTACGTTTCCTTAGGTATGGAAAAATATAGTGCTGGTGAAAAGCAATGATTATACAGGAAGAGGAGAGACGCAGACCTGGATGTAGGGTCATAGTTATCTAAATCAGTGGTCCCTAAACTTTTTGCTTCATGGACCAGTTTCATGTAAAACAATATTTTCACATATCAGCATAAAAACAGCTAAAAACAAAGTGCTTAAAAATACAACTCACCAATTCAGTGAATTAATGGGAGCCCTGATCTTGTTTCCCCTTCAACGAGCCAGTCCCATCTGGAGTTAGTGGGAGACAATGACACCCGCAGTGTGTTACTTATGTCCAGTCTATTCTGTAATTTGGTTTTGGTCGCCGTCACTACAGAAAATCCCACTTCACAAAAGACACAATGTTGTAAACAGAAGCAAAAGGTATTTTTGACTCAGACCCTGGAGGTGCAAGGCGACAGTGCTAACCACTACACCACCGCGCCACCTATTCCTACTTGTCTCAATGTCTCATTTGCATTTTAATGGCTTTTGGGGATGTTTCCATCTTTTCTTGGCTTTTTTATGCACATTAATAGACATTTTTACTTGCGGTGCCCAAACTTTCGATCTCTGTACTTTTAAGGTCACCATCATTTGCAATCTCCAGCAGTTCCCCTTCTTCTAGCACAGACAGGCTCAATTCATGGTTTGGTTAAAAAAAAAATTCAATTCATGGTTTGGTTAAAAAAAAAAATTCAATTCAATGGTTTGTTCATGAATGGGTTGCAGATCCATTCTCGGAGATCTGCAGTTCGGGAAGTACCGCTCGAACTCTTAAAAGCAGAGACAGGTGATCCTGTACAAGCGGGGAGAATTTTAAGTTAGGCTCAGTCTCTTCCAAAACCCTGCTAATGTTTAAAACATGTCAAATATCCCTCTGTTTACTCAGTGTCCCCACAATTCTAGTTTGGCTTTGAATGCAGCTACTTTATCTTCCAACTTGAAGATACATTTTCCCCTGAAGTGACAGATTGTAGCATTTTTCGGCTAGCTAGAATTTCCCTGTGAAGACGGTGCATAGACTGACATTCAGGTACAGCTTCCTTAACCCGGGCAATTAAACCAGAAATCTGTCCAATCATGGCAGCAGCTCCGTCTGTGCATTTGCCGACGAAAGGACCAATTCAGTTTTCCTGAAATGTAATCATTCAGAGATTTGAATAGTTCTGTGCCTGTGACGTTGCTTGGCAGCCACAGTGCACATAACACGTCCTCGTGCACATCCTCCTGATAGATAGATATAGATAGAACACAAACAAGTAGCATTGCCTTGTTGTCCTTATCAGTAGACTCATCTACCTGAATTGTGTATCACGGTGACTTGTTAAGCAACTGTGTCTCAGTGTCCTCTGCTATATCCTCAGTTCGTCTAGTGATGGTGCTTGCCAAAAGAGGAGCCTGTGCTATCTTATAAACTGCATCCTCTCCTAAAAGTCCACGGCAAAGGTCCTTAGCGGCGGGGAGGATCAATTCATCACCGATAGTAAAAGGTTTCTTCGTCTTAACAATGCGGATAGCCACTAGGTATGATGCTCTCAGTGCACTCGCATTTGTTGATGTGGTGGCCATCAGTAGTTGCTTCTGTCCTTCTTCTTCATGTTTTCTCCTTTCAAAAACTCCAAAGCCTTGTCTTTTAATCCAGGTTGCTTGGTCTCCCATGTACTGAAAGAGTTTTGCACATTTGCTAGTCTGTCGCCATGTATTATGCTGAATGATGTCCTAACCTACAACAGAAAAGAGTAGGAGATATGAGTGAGAGAAAGAGGAGAGCTCAGAGACAGGCATGGTGTGTTTACCAAACAAGACACAGAAAAAGTGTGGGAACAGAGCAGACAGAGCTGATTCTGATCCCCCATTATGAAACAGAAAGTTCTCCCACCCCAAGGTAGACCTGGAACATGATGAAAAAAATTTACAGAAAGAGAATTTATAGATTATACAGGTTATGTATTGTTTTTTTTAATAAACTGTGTGATATGAGCAGTTGACCCTGCTCTGACCCCATCTATACTGGGATATGTGAAGAGTTTTGTGAATAATTTGATAACCTAATTATTTCACTGTGCAGTGATGTATACTGACAAAGGCTTAACTTAAATGTAAGTAGCTCTTTGTAAGTAGCTTTTTAGCTTAGTAGAAAATCTTTTTGTCAGGTGATTGGTTATGCAGTTAATCATTGATATCTTGAAGTTAATGTCTTTTTTTTTGTTGTTGCTTTAATATATTTCAGTTGTTCTTGGGTAGAATGAAAAAAAATGCCTAAGTTCATATGGTGGTATTTAAAGCATTCAATTTTATTTGAAAATATATAAATAATTAAGTTATACAGTAAGTGGGAGAAAGATTGTGTATGTGTGTACAGTATATATGAGAGAGAGAGAGAGAGAGAGAGAGAGAGAGAGTCCCTCAGAATTTCGCAGTCATTTCAGGCTTTCCAAAGAACAAGTGGAGGTGCGAACTACATAAAGTCAACATAATTTAACTACAATTTGGTATATTCTCCTGAACCCTTATGTTCTAACTGTATAGCATGTCTACCTATACATAATCTTGGTGCTGTTTATATGAATTTACAGCAAAGCAAACTGCCAGTCACACAGAATGTTCTTTTCTGCCTTTGGACATTGGCCAATCAGGAGTCATACCGTGGGGTAGCAGACAGATTCAACATCTCAAAATCTACTCTTGCTAAACATCTCCATGAGTTTTGTTGTTATGTTAATACATACATGGCCCATCACATCTCCTGGTCCAGAGGCCAAAGGCTGCAAATGTCACAGTTTGCAGAAGCAATTCTATTCTGTAATTTTAACTGGATTTTGTGACAGTGAGAGCCGCTTCTGTCACATCAGTGTGGGTCACCCTGGGAGTCGGCATGACGCTAGAGCATTTTGTCTAACAGAGGTTGGACGAGTTCTTGAAGAAGATCCTCATTCCCTTGTTCCACAGGGAATGCATATAACTGGAGACTCTGCGTATCCTCTGTTGCCTCAACTTCTGAGGCCTTACAGAGACAATGGACACTTGACTGCTGGGCAAAGACGCTTTAACATAAAGCTAAATGCTGCCCGTGTAGTCATTGAACATGCATTTGGCATTTTGAAGTCTAAGTTCAGGAGGGTCCAGTGCCTACACATGCAGAGCATTTCAAATATCACTTCTGCTGCCTCTGCATGCTGCATTCTGCATAATGTTTGTTTAAAGCCCTGTGACCAATATGTTGAGGTAGATGATCATTTTCATGATCATCATGACCACAACCCCACAACCTTGATGCATGCCATAACAGAGACCAGATTTGCAACAACATCTAGACTAAACATCTGGACCAAAACTTTGTATGTACATTTTTGAAGTAAGGGCATTTAATTTGTTTACTGCTTCATTGTGTTTCCTTTTTTCTCCAAAAAATATTTTTTGTTTATTAAATAAGAATTGAATGTATCTCAAGACTTTCTGAATTTCTTGGGTGAATTCCACGGTGGTGGTGTGATTTAAAAAACATGGACTCAGCATGTCTTATGGAATGTGATCATTGAGAACTATTATATAGAAGGTTATTAAGGAGTTGAGATTAATTGGGTGAAAATACTAATTAGTGTTGAAAACAATGCAGAAAGGTCAATACTAAACACTTAATACATAATTCCATGTGGCATAACCTCATTTCCTAATCTAAAATTCACTTGACACCTGTTGGGTGGATGCTTACATGACACAATATATATAGAAGTGTTGACACCTGTAGCATTTCTGTAATAGTTGGGAGAAAGTGATAGTTCACTTAACAAAATTTCTCATCATTTACCCCCCCTCAGAATGTGCTAAATGTGTAAATAGCTTTCAGATAATTACAAAGATGTTTGGAACAATGTTATCCTCCACAGACTTCCATCGTATTTCTTTTCTGTACTATTGGAGGTGAGATATTTAGTTTTTCAATGACCTTTCCTTTGAAACAGATTTTCACTTCTGTAGCTTAGAAAAAGCATAAATTCCATGTTGCAATACCAACATGCAATCATTTCAATGAAAGTTTAAAATTGTAGACAGTTAATATAATTTAGTCTGTAAGACTTACTAGTAAAATTGTATGAAAGTGCAACAAGTGCAAGGCAAGAGCTCTGAAGTGTCACCTCAAAGTGCATTTTGAAACTGTAACTGAAAATAAGAGGCAATTTATAACATTGGAAAGATGACAATAAAAGTACAAAGACATTTGCTTGAAACAGAATAAGCTTTATTTGCCATGTTTTCAAGAAGGTTTTAGTAACTGTATAATTTGCTCTTGTTGTCTTCCGATGTTCTTTAGCTCCTCCACAACAGTTCCCAAACTGGTCAACATCTTTTTTTCAAAAGATTGTCTGCGCCTTTTTCAGTTGACGCCATCTCTCCAGGTCCGGCCTTACAAGAGACTCAAGCACAGCTGTTCTTCGTTCTGCATGCGCTTCATATGCCTCAAAAAATTGTGAGGGTTGTGAGGATCTCTGCCTCCTGGACATGCTTGTACTGGCAGAGGTCTCCGGCTGCTCGTCTACAGAAGCACCTGCTGCCTAAGCTTGAGGAAGAGAGATTGATGGAGGCCTGTTTTGAGAAGGTAGATCTTCCAAACATAGAGGAGTAGAGGAGATAGTTCCAGGTGGTGCAGTTCCTGTCCCAGAGGACCCAAATAACTCATCCATTTGCTGCAGAAAAAGCACATTGTAATACGAAAGTGACTTTGTAATAAGATGCAAAATTATCTTATACAGTGCAGTCTTAGACTTACTGTGTAGTACTCCCAGGTTTGCTTTCCCTCCCCAGTTACACGGTGGCGATCCTTAACTCTTTCGTAAGTAGTTAACATGTTGGTTAACTTTTTTTCTCATTTTTTCACTTGACAAGGTGTATCCTTTTTGTGGAAAAGTAGTTTGTAGCTTTTTATAAAAAGCAGTTTTCTTGCGGAAGTAGAGTTGCTGATAAGTTTTTGTAAGGTACAAAAGTAGCAACGTCATTTTGTGTGTGATTTCTGAAAAAAGAAGAAGTTTTTTCCCACTGCAAAAACATGCATCTGGCAGTCTTAGGTGCCATACCTTGTGATTCAGGGCGGTCTATCTGGACGGAGGATGGGTTTGTGGCTTCTGAAGGGTTACCACCCACTACATCGGTTTTTAGGGTGGTAGTCGGTTGGTCCTGGCTAATGGCTGTCTGTTGCACAGGGCACTGACTGGTTTGTGGTTTTACAAAACTGAGATTTAGGGGTACAGGTGACTCAGTGGAGGTAGCGGGACATGGAGAAGGAGGTTGGGGGGAAACACTGCAGCACAAGCTAGATCACTGATAGGAGCTGTTTAGAGAGAAAGCTGAACATTTAGTTGTCACTTATGTGTCCAGTATGTGTTTGTTCATCACAAGTGTTTACCTTGCTTTTGTGTCAACGGCTGTAACTTTTGCCATGACATCAGAGAGGAACTTTGCATCTGAGGAAATACTCAAAACCATCACACAAATCATTATTAACTTGTATTTATTCCAGTTCTTCCGTTTACTTACCAGTTTTCATTCTTTCTGCAATTTCCTTGGAAACCTTAAGAGTAAAGGTTCTTCCTTTGCTGTCCTTCACATTCATTGTTATACTGTATTATTCATTTAGTTTTTTCTTGCACTTGGTAATGCATGGTCTTTATATATGCGAAGTGAGAGACCATGGGACTAAACTCAAGGTGTGACTCGTTATGTCTAATAAAAACTAATTAATGCAATAACACTTTAAGTGGTTGTCTGTTTGTAATTTTCGTGGTGTAGAATGTATGTGACATTTATGGCATGAACAAGTTTTAGTAAACTAAAAACATTGAACATGAATGACCTGCACATTATAAGGAATCAGGCTGTGTTTCTTTGTAGTTTGATTTAGATTGTAGTTATGTAGTATAATTTTGTAGTTATGTTGTGTTTTGTGGTATGTACCCAGTGGGCACAACACGTGTAATCCACGTGGATTTCTGGTGGATATTTGGTGAAGGGGTGGATCCACCAATTTTCACCTGATATCCACGTAGATTCCACGTGATTTTAGGCACGTGGAAAACCTGTTCTAAATTAATGTGGAATCCACATGGAGTTTTAGATCTACATTATTCTTCACCCATTTCCACGTGGATATCACATGGAAAATTATTTAGTACCACCTATTGATGGTTGCTTGATCTAATTTGTGGTATCAGTTCAAACATGAATGCGCATTTTGTATGCTTTTACATAAATGTGACAATCATTCACATTAAACATCTAACTATATTGTCCAAAGCCCTGGTGCACACTGATGGAATAAAGCAGTGTTTATATTATATTGACTCAGAATTGCATATACAGTACAGTACATTCTTGTTTATTTGGGTATAACTATAGAATATTTACCATTGCAATTGCACATACAGTCCTAATTGTAAATCTGTGATAAGAAAATCAGAGAACAGAAAATTTGAGAATTCATAAATAATTAACCGTTTTGTGATTGTATAATGTAATTCAACCACACAGGTTGTACAGAGCAACGTGCATTGTTCTGTCTTTACATTTTCAGTGAACTGTAGTATCAGTAATATATTGTGATATAATAGTGTGTCCCATGTATCGTGATACTATCATATCATGAGTTCCTTGCCAATACCCACCCTTACTATAAAGTGACCATTTTACTTCATTCATTTAATTAAGTTACCCTTAGGATGTCAAAATATGAGCAAATTGTTAAATATACGCTGTCAGGGACAAAGTAAAACTAGAGTATTTTTATTGCATAATGCCCTGCAGTGTGAAGATCCTGGGTTGGCCATGAGGCCTTTCTGTGTGGAGTTTGCATGCTCTCCCTATGTTTGTGTGGATTTTCTCCGGGTGCTCTCTCCTCACACAATCCAAAGTCATGCAATATAGGTAAAATTAAGATTTTTTTTTATATTTCCTTATGGCAATGGAAATTGGTTAAGCTTGACAATACTACTACAAACACAATATGAGGAAAATTAGCAAATTAGGCAAGACATGATATGTGAAGAGTTGTGTCAACCTTCACTGAAGAAAGACAGAATACTGGCAGTGACTTATGATGTTGGCTGGTTCTTTAAAGGACCAGTTATGCTATCATGAGAGCGTTTACAGTTATGTCAGGGACAGTATTAAATGTTAAAATATTTATATAGTTTTAGTGTTATTTAATAAATTATTGCACTCATAGTACAGTCACAGAGCTGTGAGGGGCATGCCAAAATCACATTTTTATACCAGAAAATGGTATGAAATTAAGAAAATCCATTTCAAGATGTTACATTTTTCAGACCAATTTAAATACACATTTCACAGTGTCATGAAAGATGGATTACAATAGGACTTGGAAGCGCCGTCGTGCAGAAGTGCAGGCATTAGCAGAAAGTTCAGAAAGTGATAGTGACTTCCACACCGTACACAGAGTGCCCAGTGGATCGCAGGTGCATTCTGAGGGACCCTCTGAGTCTCTATCACACAGGGATTTTGAGGCAGAAAGTTTGTATTTGTCATCAGAGGATTCTGAATTTGAAGAGAAGAGACACAACAATCCACATGAATCATTTGACTTTAGTAAGGAGTTGAGAATATGGGCATGCAAAAATAAATTATCCAGATCTGCCATGGGTGAAATGTTAACACTACTTCGAAGAGCAGGTCATCAACTTCCAAAGGACCCACGCACATTTCTGTCAACACCACGGACTGTTACTGTGCAGGAGAAGTGTGGAGGATATTACTCCTATTTTGGCCTAGAGTTTTACATAGAGCAAATAATAGCAAATAACCCTGCATACCTCCAAGACCATAATTCAATTGAGCTGCATGTCAATATTGATGGTGTACCTCTTCAAGTCAACAAGTGATCAGTTTTGGCCAATACTGGTGACTTTCAGTACTTTTCCACCTTTTTTGATAGCAATTTTTTTTGGGAAATCAAAAGCAAATGGTTTAGGTGATTTCCTTGAAGATTTTTTAGAAGAATACTCCAGATTAAATTTGTCTGGAATGAGAGTGATGGACAAAGTTTTGACGGTGTCAGTCAAATGCTTTATTTGTGATACACCTGCAATGTCATTTTTGAAGTGCATCAAAGGACATACAGGTTATCATTCATGTGAAAGATGTGTAGTGAAAGGCTCTTGGAACAAAAGAATCATTTTGTACACTCCACAACCATGGCCAAAAAGAACAGATGAAGCTTTTAGCCAGGTGGCATTTGGAGAAACACATCAGATTGCAAAATCGCCACTGATTGATGCTGATATACTTTGCATAAAAGGATTTCCTTTGGATTACATGCACTTGGTTTGCCTTGGAGTGGTCAGAAGAATTCTGTTGTTTTGGAAAAATGGGCCTAGATCTTGTAAGTTGTCCAAACAGCAACTTGACATTATATCTAAGAATTTGAAGGATTTATCACAAAAGCTGCCTTTTGAGTTTGCCAGGCAGCCACGATCATTGGATGACCTGGACAGATGGAAGGCCACTGAATTCCGGCAATTTCTCTTGCATACTGGTCCTGTTGTTCTGAGGAATGTACTTCCAAAAAACACCTACAAGCACTTCCTAAAACTAACTGTGACTATGTCAATCCTTTTGGACGAAGACAGTACAAAGCGTAATAATTTCTTGAGGTATGCAGATGAACTTCTACAGTAAATTACTTTGTGAAGAGTCGCAGAGAATTTTACAGAGAAAGCTTCATTGTCTACAATGTACATTCATTAATCCATTTAGCTGATGATGTAGAAAATCACAGCTGCTCATTGAATGATATATGCGGGTTTCCATTTGAAAACCATTTGCAGAGTATTAAGAAATTGGTTAAGAATTCCCAAAACCCAATAGCACAGGTGGCAAAAAGGCTAGCTGAGGCTGAAGAAGTGGGTGCCTTGTGCCATCAGCAAAATACACACTTCAGGTTCATCTCAACAAGGAAAAGAGACAGCTGTTTCTTAACTGAGAGTGGTGACTCTGCTTTAATTCAAGAGAAAAGAGATGATGGATGCTATGTTTGTGACATAGTAAGACAAGAAAATACTGCGGATTTTTTCAGCCATCCTTGCAGATCGAGTATGTTCAACATTGTTTACCTTCATGAAAACATAAGAAGAAAAAGAAAATATTTTTGCATAGCACAGTTGACGCGAAAGGTGGTCTGTCTTCCGTATCGGAATGGACATGTGTTGCTGCCCCTGTTACATGGTGATGAACACTATTGAAACGGTAACTGCTGATATTCCCTTTTGTCCAAATTTTTACTAGACAAGAATTTAGAAGTAGAAAATGTCTTAATGTTTTCTAACCAGTTTCAGCAAGTGAGCTTTGTTTGTTTGAACCATCACCAATAGGAAACTTATTAAAATTTTACTATACATTTATTTCTGTCTATAGCATGGAGAGAATGAAATGGGCACGGGCTGTCTGGATGGAGAATTCCCGCAAAGAAGAGGGTGTTGTTCCACTAAACTGGATTAAAGACAAAAATGTGTTTTGGCCAGCGGTCACCAATGCTAGTGTTTTACACAAGAAGGGCGCCGAGCCTGATGTCCAAAAATGGAGAAAATTTAAGCTTATAAAGATAAAACATTCATCTGGTAAGTGAATTTTATGTACATTAATTTAAGTAAAAGCAATGAAGAAGACCTTGAAATTGTTTCCTTCTTACTTTTCAGTCAATATGGAAGAGTGTGAAGAGTATAATCTAACCACAGCTGTTGAGAATAGCGATGAAGAGGTTCATAAGAAGCACCAGGCTAAGCAAAAACACAAAAATTATTATGTATATGACAGCGACCTCTTAAGTAATGGTATATCAGAACATCATTAGAAAATTTGAGATATAATATTTTTCTATAATCAAATGTTTCATAATAAAATGTGTAACTGTTGATGTTTCCAAAGGTTTGACTTTTTGATATATGCTCAGTATGTTTTTTTTTTTTTTTTAACTTTGCTATGTTTTGTTTAAACATGGAGTAATTATACACTACATGTGCAATATTACAGAAAGTCTTGGAAATCAAACTCCAGAAAGGAGTAGCAGTTCTCCTTTGCCAGAAGTTCCAGACGTACCAAAGCCTCCACCTGGTAAGTCCAGAGCAAAGCCCATCCTTTCTTCCAGCTCTGAGGACTCTGAATCGGACAAGGAAACACAAACAACTTTAAGGTATGAAATTTGCATTTGGTGGATGGTTCTATTGAAAAGTGTGAGAAGATTGTATAGGTTTGGATTGATAGGAGAACATTTTCCATTTAGTGAAACTGTGTATTGTGATGCATAGAGTTCACCGGGCATCCCATTCACCATCGCATAGAGTTCACCGGGCATCCCGTTCACCGTCGCGTGTAGGTCACCGGGCAACCCGTTCACCATCGCATAGAGTTAACCGGGCATCCCATTCACCATCGCATAGAGTTCACCGGGCATCCCATTCACCATCGCATAGAGTTCACCGGGCATCCCGTTCACCGTCGCATAGAGTTCACCGGGCATCCCGTTCACCATCGCGTGTAGGTCACCGGGCATCCCGTTCACCGTTGCGCGGAGGTCACCGGGCATCCCGTTCACCATTGCGCGGAGGTCACCGGGCATCCCGTTCACCGTCACATAGAAACAATTGGGCATCTCATTCACCTTCAGTTAGATGTCACCAGGAATTACGGTCATCCTCAAGAACTGGTCACAAGAGACGTCCGCCTTCTCCATTCTGTGTCTGACTTAAGCAGGGACCACAGTTTGTTAGAGAGTGAAAGTAACAGGTAAATATTATGATTAGTGAAAGACAGACTTTGTGGAGATTGAAATGCAGTGTGTTAAGTTTTCAAAGTATATGTTTTTATGTTGTTTGTGATTGGGAAGTTGGTGGTCTAACAGTAGAGCGTTTGCCCCGTGATCAGAAGGTTGCTGGTTCAAATCCCAGACCAGTAAAGTTACCACTCAGGTACTCATGAGGACAGTACTGTCCTCAAGCACTACTTGGGGCAGTTATTGGTGTAATGGTAGGATGTTCATCCTGCAAACGGAATGTCGCAGCTTCAATTCTGGGGTTGGTTAAAGTACCACTAAGGTACTCCTGAGCAATGTATCATCCTCATCATCCTCTTGTTAGCTCCCCACTGCTCCTTCATGGATCATGGAGTGATTTACAGAGGTCACATTTGGTGTACTGTGTATGGTGTGTTCACAATGATAAATAATCACTCACTTTCACTTATTTCTGTTCTAGTGGCAAGTTCACAGAATGTCCTTCAGAGATGCTTAGTGCAACTAAATCTCACCATGACAGATTTCCAATGACAGAAGAAAGTAAGTAAAATTACAAAGTTTAGATACTGTATAATCAACACACAAATGTAATGTCCTGCCCCACCCCTTGCTTTTGTATTGACTGTAACATCAGGGTTTCAAAAAAGGTGCCTTCATCTTCTGTTGGAAATAAGAGATCTGCTGTCACACCAAAATAGGAAAATTCAGATGGAGGAGAGAGGACATGTACCAGAGATTGTCCAGATGGACAGCCTTGATGCCTTGTACAACTTTGAAAATGGATTGCGAGATGAAAAAAAAAAGAGAGAAATGGGTAAGACAAAAATCTAATTTTTACTCTATGAAGATCAGCAAATCACATCAGCTGTTGAAAATAGGTACCTGGTGCAATGTGGATTAACAGTAGATTAATTCTGTCACTATAGTATATGAATTATTGAAGATTTATCATCTGAATTATTGAAGAATATTTATTCACCATTATCTAATGCATTTACTAGTTCAGTTCATTATTACTTGACAAATTACATTCCCATGGTGCATATTTAAGCATATCTATTCACATGATTGCCGTTATAGTCACAGCTGCAAAGCTTATCTTGTGACTACATTTGTTGGAATCAGGCCTGTTTCCATATTTCTAATAATTCTGAGATCTTCATTACCTAGTTAACCTCTGTGCTAGTAATAGAAAAATACTTTAGTAATAATTATTTAGTCACTTTACTTGTGTTTATTTTTAGTGCAAATGTATTAGTTTTTAAATATACTACCGTTCAAAAGTTTTAGAACACATATGGAATTAGGTAATTACGTAACAACAACAGAAACACCAGTTAGTTGTTATTTTAAGACACAGAGGTCGGCCTTTCTGTAATAGTTCTTGCAAGAACAGTATTGTCAAGTGCATTTGCAAAATCCGTCAAGCACCATAATGAAACTGTCTCTCATGAAGGCCGTCCCAGGAGGACGAGTCCAAAACCTACCTCTGCTGCAGACGAGAAGTTCATTTAGAGTTATCAGCCTGAAAAATGACCAATTAACAGCAGACCAATCTGAGCAGCAGCTCAGATTAGAGGCGTTATGAAGTCTTTACAGAGCAGAAGTAGCAGACACATCTCAATATCAACTGTTCAAAGGAGATTAATGCAGTTTTTGGATGCCTTCAGCTTTACAATGTAGAAAGAAATAAACATCAGGAACCATCATGGAGTTAGAAAGTGTTCTAAAACTTTTGAACGGTAGTGTATATATTTTTTTTATCATTTGTGAAGGAACCCCACAACATTCAGTAACAAAACATGTATCATTAAATGCTTTGTTATATGTGATTTCAGTTTAACAAGTGCATTACATTTACATTTAGGCATTTGGCAGACGCTCTTATCCAGAGCGACTTACATTTTTATCTTATTACACATCTGAGCAGTTGAGGGTTAAGGGCCTTGCTCAAGGGCCCAACAGTGGCAACTTGGTGGTTGTGGGGTTTGAACCTGGGATCTTCCGAACCGTAGTCCAATGCCTTAACCACTGAGCTACCCCTGGCCCCCAAGTGCATGACAATTGGTGGGATTCACCGAAGGACATGGTGAAAAATTTGACCAGCAGGTACGTTTCAACATCACTATGTACTGTATTTTTATCCTGTTTCCCAAATCCCTGTTTAGTACATGCACCATTTGACCAGTAAAGGCCATTATCAATTTGTAGCGCGGCCACATAAAGGGGCGGTTAAACAGCAGGGGAACGAAGAAGGAGCTAATGTTGCTCACCTGCACCAACAAACTGACCCCTTTCGGTTATTTTCATCCCCATGGCAACGGTGCCTTGGTTCCGGGGTTAAGCTCACGCGCGCATGCGCATCTGTGCCGCGAGGGAACCCCGATGACCTATCAGGTCACGTGTGCCGGTATAAAGCCGGAACCGGCATGACGTTCGACACGGAGAGATGATGAAAGCAGCGCTGTGTTTGGATAGAGAGAGAGAGCTAGTTAGCGATTTCCACTGGATTATTCTTTTCCTGGACGGCAACTATACCCCTCTCATTCCGTTTCTCGAGCTCCCGGACTTACCATCTTTCACCGGTGAGATCGAGCCGTCTCTCCATTGCACCATTACATACTCTCACGATAACCTGGACTTGGACATTCATACATACGCACTCACACACTCGCATACACGACTGATTTTGTACATATTTGTTTATATTTTGTATATATTGTTTTTTCGTTGCACTTCATTTGTTTGTTTGTCTTTTGTATATAATACACTTTGGTTTGGTTTTGGAAGTTGTTGTCACCGTCTTTCCTTGCTCCACGAAGGTTGCGCAATACCGGAAGTAAGTGAGATTTACCCGTTTATAGATCTTAGACCCCGATTTAGTGTAATTAGCTCTAATAATAATTCTGAGCGTTACAAATTACCATTAATATTTTTAAATAAAAGCCAGGTAAGATTAAACCAAAAATCATGGCAAAGGTTCCATATTTACCCCGCCTATTCATTGTCATACAGTGGTGTGAAAAACTATTTGCCCCCCTCCTGATTTCTTATTCTTTTGCATGTTTGTCACACAAAATGTTTCTGATCATCAAACACATTTAACTATTAGTCAAAGATAACACAAGTAAACACAAAATGCAGTTTTTAAATGAGGGGTTTTATTATTTAGGGAGAAAAAAAATCCAAACCTACATGGCCCTGTGTGAAAAAGTAATTGCCCCCTGAACCTAATAACTGGTTGGGCCACCCTTAGCAGCAATAACTGCAATCAAGCGTTTGCGATAACTTGCAACGAGTCTTTTACAGCGCTCTGGAGGAATTTTGGCCCACTCATCTTTGCAGAATTGTTGTAATTCAGCTTTATTTGAGGGTTTTCTAGCATGAACCGCCTTTTTAAGGTCATGCCACAACATCTCAATAGGATTCAGGTCAGGACTTTGACTAGGCCACTCCAAAGTCTTCATTTTGTTTTTCTTCAGCCATTCAGAGGTCGATTTGCTGGTGTGTTTTGGGTCATTGTCCTGCTGCAGCACCCACGATCGCTTCAGCTTGAGTTGACGAACAGATGGCCGGACATTCTCCTTCAGGATTTTTGGTAGACAGTAGAATTAATGGTTCCATCTATCACAGCAAGCCTTCCAGGTCCTGAAGCAGCAAAACAACCCCAGACCACACTACCACCACCATATTTTACTGTTGGTATGATGTTCTTTTTCTGAAATGCTGTGTTACTTTTACGCCAGATGTAACGGGACACGCACCTTCCAAAAAGTTCAACTTTTGTCTCGTCGGTCCACAAGGTATTTTCCCAAAAGTCTTGGCAATCACTGAGATGTTTTTTAGCAAAACTGATACGAGCCTTAATGTTCTTTTTGCTTAAAAGTGGTTTGCGCCTTGGAAATCTGCCATGCAGGCCATTTTTGCCCAGTCTCTTTCTTATGGTGGAGTCGTGAACACTGACCTTAATTGAGGCAAGTGAGGCCTGCAGGTCTTTAGATGTTGTCCTGGGGTCTTTTGTGGCCTCTCGGATGAGTCGTCTCTGCGCTCTTGGGGTAATTTTGGTCGGCCGGCCACTCCTGGGAAGGTTCACCACTGTTCCATGTTTTTGCCATTTGTGGATAATGGCTCTCACTGTGGTTCGCTGGAGTCCCAAAGCTTTAGAAATGGCTTTATAACCTTTACCAGACTGATAGATCTCAATTACTTTTGTTCTCATTTGTTCCTGAATTTCTTTGGATCTTGGCATGATGTCTAGCTTTTGAGGTGCTTTTGGTCTACTTCTCTGTGTCAGGTAGATCCTATTTAAGTGATTTCTTGATTGAAACAGGTGTGGCAGTAATCAGGCCTGGGGGTGACTACAGAAATTGAACTCAGGTGTGATAAACCACAGTTAAGTTATTTTTTAACAAGGGGGGAAATCACTTTTTCACACAGGGCCATGTAGATTTGGAGTTTTTTTTCTCCCTTAATAACGTAAACCTTCATTTAAAAACTGCATTTTGTGTTTAATTATGTTATCTTTGACTAATAGTTAACGGTTTTTGATGAGCAGAAACATTTAAGTGTGACAAACATGCAAAAGAATAAGAAATCAGGAAGGGGGCAAATAGTTTTTCACACCACTGTATATAATTTTTTTTCAGAAGTTATGTAACAAGGTATACTAGAGGTTGACTGACCTGGGATTTTAGATGATCTACTATGATCTACATCACTTGTTTTATCTACTAAGATAAAACAAGTGATGTTAAAAATGGTCAAACATTTATCAAGCTGAATCTTTATTAGGTTTGAGTATGTTAAGTAAGCTAACATAAGTATAAGCTTAACTAATATCACCAAAACTTAAAATAAAATAAACTTAAATAAAGAAATCGCTTATAATGCCCGGATAATATCAAAATACATTTTGATTTGATATGAATGCACAGATTTCAATATCAATTAGGGGTGTGCAAAAAAATCGATTGACAAAAGAATCGTGATTCTATCTCTTCAGATTCAAAATCGATTCATATAGGACACAAAATTTATTCATATTTCCCATTTTGTAATGGTGCGAGTTTAATTGTTAGTCCAGATAGGAGTTTGCTAATCCTATAGATGGCGAAACGCCGGTTTCTGCTCAGATAGTAATCCTTGGTGTGAGCAAGGTCTGTGTACTTTTTGGAATTTGAGGAAATTTCGTTGTAGAAAAATTATTTTAAAAAGACTTAAAGAGGAAAAACGCAAACCGATTTTTCCTTTTGTCTTTTTGCACATCATTCTTTCAGTACTTTTATTTGACCTAATGCTAAAAAAAAAGTCAGGATTTGTCAGAAATGTGCTGAATTCATAATTGTCAGCAATTACACATCAAACTATCACAAATGTTTTATTATCCAGTTACTCGATTAATCGATAAAAAAATCGATAGGATAATCGATTACAAAAAGAATCGATAGTTGCAGCTCTATCTGGAAGATAATTTCCCACAATCACCTCATGCCATGTGGAATCGCGTCACAGAAAGATGGATGTGTGTTCTGGAATAAAGGCAGAAGAGCTGAATAAATGGCTGTATCATGAATAGAATGCTGGTTATTGTACTTGGTTATCAGGTAAAATGAGTTTTGTCTGTAATAAATGGGAAGATTTAACGGAACTGTAGCATTTTTGCGATAAACAGTGCTCACTCACGTGCACGCTCGCGCAGCATGTGTGTTTACATCGTGAAAACTGTCATTTATGCTGTTTTACTGTAATTCTATTTTTCTGCACTGAATATCCCACAAATACTTTCACAAACAGAAATCGGATCTTGTCTTGATCGCTGCACTGAAAAGGTGCATCATTAATAAGCGTCTGTGTCAAACTCAAGCCGCGCGTATTCTAGTGAGTAAAATAAATTACACAAAGGTTCGATTTTAGAGAAATTGCTTACGCCATTTTTCATAATCAAATTATTCGAGTTATTGAATAATCATTTCAGCCCTACAGCAGATATCCGCTCGAAATATAGTGCAAATCTTAGCGTCAGTCTGATGCCGATGATTTAAAAAAATAAGCAATTATCGGTCGATTCTGATGTGATTCCAATATTATCTTGTATCCTTCATTAAAATGTCTGCTTAAAGTATGAGTAAATCACACTCCTATTGTATCTACAACAAGTGTCAGACATTAATTGATTCAATGCTTGCCTTAGATCATTGTCTGAATACCAGATAGATCTTATTTGCATTTTGTTGATCATGTGAAAAGTTCTTTGAAGATAAATAGATAAGTTTGTTTTCTTCCAGATTCCTTACCAATTCACTTATGTGTCAACTAAACATGAAGGGATCACGAGAGGATAAAACATCATTTGAAAAGACATCGCTGTGCAAATTAATAACTGGTAAGTAATTGAACAGTGCCTTATGTGCTCGTGTCTTTTTTTTATTTTTTATATATTAACACAATGATTGTATTGATGAATTGAAGCCTATGCATCTGAATTATACTAAACATTTTTGTCCTTTGACAGACAGTGTAGTAAAGGCGCATGATGTTACAGAAGCCTTTGCCCTCAGCTCCATTGCCAATCGGTTACGAAATGCACCTAAGAGGAAAGAAAGGCTGGGTACAGTGTAATTAAGTGTTAATAAGTGTAAATGTTATTGTCATTTTGTTTCTTTTGTTGTTTGAGACATCTTAGATGTTTTGTTTGTTTAATTAGTCTTTTAGTATTCACACTTTTGTTATGACAGTATTATGCACTACACCCAGTTTTTATGTGTATTTTGTATTGTTTGTTTTTAAATATGAATAAATTATTACAGTTATTACAACATTTATTTGATTTGTGACTGCTGTACACAGGATGTTGTAGGTGTAACGGTTAACCCCTAGAGGGCGCCTAACGCCCGTTTTTGGTTTTTGTGTTGTAGTTTGTTTTGAGTTTCATTTTGACTTCATTTCCCAGTTTGCCCCTCGGTCAGGTGACGTAGAAGCTTACCTGAACCGAGGGAAGTTTATGAGTTCATTTGTGTTTATGTTTAGTATAAATAGCCTGGCTGAAGTTCAGTCAGGCGTCTAGCATTAGTTGCATTTAAGTTCAGTTTGTGTTTGGACGTAAATGTCTAACTTTTATTTATGTTAATAAAAGGACTTTGGAAAACCGTCAGCTCGCATCCTCCGCGTTCATGCCACGCACACAATCCAGACACAGACATAGAGGGAATCGTGACAGAATGCTAGACCTACCAAGTGGCATGGCGGAGGATGCCTCCCTAGATAATTTTTGGGGGGGCGCGGATACCATCTCGCACGAGCTGGCGAACAGGCTGCGGGACAGCGAGGAGGAGTTCTACGGCTGGAACTACATCGGGCTGGTAGAGGATGAAGAGGAGATGTACCGCAGCTGTGAGTACAGATTGCTGGAGGAGCAGGAGCACCTGCGAAAGAGCAGCGAGGAGAGAGAGAGAGAGACACCACAAAGCTGGGAGGGCTGCAGGCTCGCCATTCGGCGGACGCCATTCAGGGGCGATGCGGCACGGGGTCACGTGGTTCCCCGCACCGGCCGGAAGAGAAGGGCGAGGAAGCCCAAGTACGGCGGTGACGAGGGGGAAAGAAAACCCCAGGCAGAGCAGCAGCAGAGAGAGGAGAAGCTCTTGTGGTGGATTCCGGAGCCGGAGCGAGTGCGAGAGATGCAGGAGCAGGTTAAGGAGCTCCAGCGGATGATCCTCCACTTCCAGGAAAACCGCGAAGCGGGCTCGGAGCTTTCTCCTCCCTCGCCAAAGCTCAGCAGCGAGCGAGCGTGTCAGCAGCCGCTGACCGACGCACCCGTCCTACCGCCGCCTCTCGGCTTCGATGACAGCGAGCTAGCGTGTCAGCAGCCGCTGTCCGACGCACCCGTCCTGCCGCCGCCTCCCGGCTTCAAGGACAGCGAATCAGCGTGTCAGCAGCAGCTGACCAACGCTCCCGTTCTGCCGCCGCCTCCCGGCTTCGAGGACAGCGAACCAGCGTGTCAGCAGCAGTTGACCGACGCTCCCGTTCTGCCGCCGCCTCCCGGCTTCGAGGACAGCGAACCAGCGTGTCAGCAGCAGCTGACCGACGCTCCCGTTCTGCCGCCGCCTCCCGGCTTCGAGGACAGTGAACCAGCGTGTCAGCAGCAGCTGACCGACGCTCCCGTTCTGCCGCCGCCTCCCGGCTTCGAGGACAGTGAACCAGCGTGTCAGCAGCAGCTGACCGACGCTCCCGTTCTGCCGCCGCCTCCCGGCTTTGAGGACGACGCTGAGCCGCCGTCGAGCTCAGAGCCAGCTCCGTCGCCGCCGTCGAGCGCAGTGATCGCTCCCACGCCGTTTTCGAGCGCAGTGACCGCTCCCACGCCGTCTTCGAGCGCAGTGACCGCTCCCACGCCGTCTTCGAGCGCAGTGACCGCTCCCACGCCGTCTTCGAGCGCAGTGAGCACTCTTTCAGCCCTGCAGCCGCCGAGCACTTCTCCAGCTCTGCAGCCACCGAGCACTCTTTCAGCCATGCAGCCGCCGAGTACTTCTCCAGCTCTGCAGCCACCGAGCACTCTTTCAGCCATGCAGCCGCCGAGCACTTCTCCAGCCCTGCAGCCGCCGAGCACTTCTCCAGCTCTGCAGCCACCGAGCACTCGTTCAGCCATGCAGCCGCCGAGCACTTCTCCAGCTCTGCAGCCGCCGAGCACTTCTCCAGCTCTGCAGCCGCCGAGCACTTCTCCAGCTCTGCAGCCACCGAGCACGCTTCCAGCTCTGCAGCCGCCGAGCATTCCTCCAGCCCCGTCACCCAGCCTCCTGGACAGGAGGCGTAAGGTAGAACATTGGGTTGGGTGTCCGGGGCCTCCGGTGATGCTCCGGGAGGAGCATTTTTTGGAGGGGGGGTTATGTAACGGTTAACCCCTAGAGGGCGCCTAACGCCCGTTTTTGGTTTTTGTGTTGTAGTTTGTTTTGAGTTTCATTTTGACTTCATTTCCCAGTTTGCCCCTCGGTCAGGTGACGTAGAAGCTCACCTGAACCGAGGGAAGTTAATGAGTTCATTTGTGTTTATGTTTAGTATAAATAGCCTGGCTGAAGTTCAGTCAGGCGTCTAGCATTAGTTGCATTTAAGTTCAGTTTGTGTTTGGACGTAAATGTCTAACTTTTATTTATGTTAATAAAAGGACTTTGGAAAACCGTCAGCTCGCATCCTCCGCGTTCATGCCACGCACACAATCCAGACACAGACATAGAGGGAATCGTGACAGTAGGCATTTTGAACTTTGCGGAATTTACGTTGAACACAACACGTATTTTCCATGGGCCAACATCCAAACTTGTGGAATCCCCGTAAAGAATACGTGTTTTCAGGATGCCAGAGCCATGATTGGACTGCCTGTCTGATTCACATCTGAAATGGTGATTCACAGGTGTTTCACTCACTGAAAAACCAATAACCCCTGTCTGCAGCCTGCAGATCGGGGCGGGGCTGAATCTGGGGCGGGGCTGCACGTGTTGCCCCGCCCACATGGTTTCTCATTGGTTGTAAGGAAAGTCATGACGTCGTGCAACGTTCCTCCCACAACTCCTCTCATTGGTTAGTGAAATGTATTGAAGTCGCTGCCACGATAAACAGGAAATGCCGTTGGAAACAGTATTTAGGAATTACACATTTTATACAAACGCTGAAATGTTTATTTATTCAGCTTTCAAATGCGTAAAAATCTCAGTTAAGTTTTTTTTTTTAATTTACGCTTATGACTGGTTTGTGGATGAAGGTTACATACATTTACAAGCAAGACTTCCGCTGTTTAGTTCTCCCATTTCTGGCAACCCGTGACTAAAAATTTAAATGTCAACCAATCGAGTTTATTTACAGCTTTTTTTTTTATATTATTAATAAAATACATAAATGTGGAATATTCTCAGCAAAAGAATCCACTATCCATATGTTATTAAATTAATAAATAGAAAAGGGTTGTTAAACATTTATAAATACAAACATTTATGACACATGAATGAATTATGATGACACATTAATGAATTTCACTGTTATTTATTTATTTACAGTGGCTTGCAAAAGTATTCGGCCCCCTTGAACTTTTCCACATTTTGTCACATTACAGCCACAAACATGAGTCAATTTTATTGACTCAGGGGGCTGAATAATTACGCACACCCCACTTTTCAGTTATTTATTTGTAAAAAATGTTTGGAATCATGTATGATTTTCGTTCCACTTCTCACGTGTACACCACTTTGTATTGGTCTTTCACATGGAATTCCAATAAAATTGATTCATGTTTGTGGCTGTAATGTGACAAAATGTGAAAAAGTTCAAGGGGGCCGAATACTTTTGCAAACCACCGTATATAGAAAACAAGCACCCCTTTCATGCACCTGGTGCTGAATCATTTTACTCACAGAAACAAATCCTAACATTTTGCTCTTTTAAAGTACAAGTTAAAATCATTATATTAAAAATGACTTCTACAGCACAATTTAAATAATTTGATACTAAAACCAATGATCTATGCAAACATGCACAAAACAGTATTAAGCAATAAGGGACAGTGTGAGCAGTATTTAAAAGACTACTGCAGCAATTGCCCTTTCTGCACATACATTTACATTTAGGCATTTGGCAGATCCAGAGCGACTTAGAGTACTTTTTTTTTTTTTATATCATTACACATCTGAGCAGTTTAGAGTTAAGGGCCTAGCTCAAAGACCCAACAGTGGCAACTTGGTGGTTGTGGGGTTTGAACCTGGGATCTTCTGAACCGTACACCAGTATGCCACAGTTGGTGCATTATCACATCAAAAAACAGTTCCAGTTGGCAGTGCACCATGATGGTGAGTTTAACAATTTAGCTTTTGTCACTTTAGTTTGTTTACTTCAATGATATGGTACCAGTAATCATTTGAATAAATAAATGTAAAAGCATTTAAAATAATTAATTTTTCAAGGTAGTTTGTGGCCTTCCACGACAACATTTCAGCAACAACTGTGGCATCCCACCTTCGTCGCTTGTCTGTTGTTTATTAACAATTTCCCTCTGGGATTAGTAAAGTTCTTTGAATCTTGAATCATTGTTCTGATGGTAAGTTTATAGAGCTGATGGGGTTTTTTTTTTAACTCGATTTTGATCAAGTATAGAACAAATGTATTTGTAATGTTTACAATTCCAGGATTCCCTGAGTTTTGCAACCATAAGGGAACTTTGATTTACAGAGGTGAGTAAAAACTCAAATGCATATTTGCCATGTAATTAGAAAGTATAATTTTTTCCCCTCAGACAGACATGCCTGGTATTAGGAGTTGGTATTTGCTTCTTTTGGAGAATTTCACCTTAAGGTTTATTTCTCTACATTTTATGAACTAGCACTAAACTTTTTGCTGAGGTGTCGCTTTTACATTATATATACTAGGCCTGTGCAATATAATAAAAATTATTCAAGTATTGTAAATGTACATATTGCGATATGTAACAATCGCTTCAGTTTGTAATCTATTTAGGGTCATGAACAAAAGCACAACGAGAGTAACTTTTGTATGTTTAATAAGAATCAGTCAATTTTTTTATTTTAAAGGCATAGCACTTATTATTTTGAAAAATTTTATTTACATAATATAAACATACCTCTCCTTTACTACATTTCATTAGAGGTCTGAAGAACAAAGAGACTCAAGAGGCAAATTGAAAATAATGTAATTTAATTACACTTAATATGACTTTTTTGTCATATTTTCTTATCATACTGTATGTAGAATTACATGTCTTCTCTGCTATCCTTTTTAGGCACAAAAGGCAATCATGACTCCTGAGTTGCAACTTTTGGATGTAAGTCTCTTAAGTGCTGTAATACTGTCCTGTTTCATTTAAGCAAATGAAGGCTTAAAACTATTCCATATACAATACTTTCCAGTTACCCATGGAGATCTTGGAAGTAGTGCTACAGGATGGAGATGCTGACTACATGAATCTTTCGCTTACTTGCAGTTGCTTTAGTGCAATTGTGAACAGAACCCAGTTCAGACAGAAGGCACACTATGCATGGTTTGACAGTAAGCATCTGTCCTTTTTTTTATGTAATTTTGCTTATTGTATTTTTAAAGCTATATCATGGCTTACAATCCTAGATGACTTCTGCTTTGTGTGTGTGTTTTTGACTACAGGTGTTGTGAACTGGGAAAAATGGAGTGAAACATCAAGGGCTGAATTACGAGTGCCTTTTGAAATTAAAGAATGCAAAATGTGTAAAATGTTATTCACGACCTGCTTCGGTTATTACGGAAATGGGAAACGTGTTTGCCTCAGAGGATTTTATGATGTCACAGAGGAGCCAGACTGCTGTTTCACCTGCCATTATTAGATTGGGAGGGAGAATTAATGCTTGACCACAGAGAGATGTATAAATACCTGCTTTCTCCTCTATCAGAAATAACTGTGAACTGTATAAATAAATAAATAAATAAATAATAGTGAAATTCATTCATGTGTCATAAATGTTTGTATTTATAAATGTTTAACAACCCTTTTCTATTTATTAATTTAATAACATAAGGATAGTGGATACTTTTGCTGAGAATATTCCACATTTATGTGTTTTATTAACAATAAAAAAGGGGAAAAAGGCTGTAAATAAACGCGATTGATTGACATTTTAATTTTTAGTCACGGGTTGCCAGAAATGGGAGAAAAACAGTGGAAGTCTTGCTTGTAAATGTATGTAACCTTGAACCACAAACCAGTCATAAGCGTACATTTAAAAAAAAACTTAACTGAGTTTTTTATGCATTTGAAAGCTGAATAAATAAACATTTCAGCGTTTGTATAAAATGTGTAATTCCTAAATACTGTTTCCAACGGCATTTCCTGTTTGTCGTGGCAGCGACTTCAATCCATTTCACTAACCAATGAGAGGAGTTGTGGGAGGAACGTTGCACGACGTCATGACTTTCCTTACAACCAATGAGAAACCATGTGGGCGGGGCAACACGTGCAGCCCCGCCCCAGATTCAGCCCCGCCCCGATCTGCAGGCTGCAGACAGGGGTTATTGGTTTTTCCCCCCTCGCGTCTCATATCCCGGTTTATTTATTCTGATTCCTGATCAGACTAAGATAAAAATATGAACTTAATAATGAGATTATTTTTACTGATCCATTAAAGTGGACTTGTAGTGTAACAACAAAACATCAAGAATTTTCCTCCAGAAGTAAAACATTTCATTTTCATTCTTTGCCTTTTCGATTCAGAGTTCATCCGAATGAGCCGAATCAAAGAGTCGATTCTACGACACATTCCCTGAACGACACATGACTCGGAGAAAGTGAAAGTGATTCTCTCACAGACTCCATTTAGTTTCTGCTGGAAAAAACAAACAAATAAACTTTAACGCCAGGCAGAAACGGTGATATTAATGTCACACAACAAGGACTGCTGAGTAAAAGTCAGTGATTTCTTTATCAGAAACGACTTTATATCTGAAATATGAGTTTATATTTAATATAAAACTGGTGTTATATGTTATTGTGTAAAAACAGCAGTAAAACTGCGGCATGTCAGCAGAACTGAAGTGTTTATCTCCTGTGTGTGTTATATACTCGAGTTTATCTCCTCTGTTTATCATTAATTACACATTCAGTGTGTTTGTGTGAATTTAGATTTAATAATCTGGAACAAAAGAATAATAAAGTTTAAGATCTGATTTTGGGGGAAGTCCAGCGCGCTGTGTTATTTACTTTCCTGTATATCGTTTAGTTTAGTTTTTTTGTGATTATCTTGTGAAATAACCGATCGTGATCGTGTTTATGAATAAATTCTTCTAACTCTTCTAAAACTAGAAAAAAATCCAAAATTCGACGTAAATTAGCCACTTCCGAGTTTAATGCCCCCTAGCGGAAACCATGCTGAACTACATCCAACATATCTGTCGGTGACGTCATTAGTCTGAGCCACCTTATTAAATTTTGAGTGTGTAAGGGAGAGGAACACACACACAGCTGTGATCTCTCTCTCTCTCTCTCTCTCTCTCTCTCTCTCTGCTCCTGCATGACATGACACACTGCATAAAGCTCATAATCCCTCTGCTGTGATTATATCTGACTAAATACAATTTCCGTAAATCAAGTTTATTAACTGCATGATTGTTGTTGTGTGTTTAGGAGTGTAATTTATTCCAGCAGTAGAGATCAGCATCTTCAGGATTCAGCAGTGTGTCCATGAGCTCTCTGTACATACACTAATATTCAAACATGGAGACGCCTGATCTGGAGACAGAGAATGAGACCCCGCCCTCAGAAAAGCAGTAAGTTACTGTGTCCTAGTGTTTTAGTCACTGAACATTCATATCTAATATATGTAGTGAGTATTCATGAAAATAATAACTAACACAGACATCACCTGACAAAAATCCCAGATTCTGTTCATTGTGAAAAGATGTCCTTAAAAAGTGCAGTTAAAAAGTAAACAGTAGTCATGAGACAATACACTAATGTCATGATATAAGACATATCGCTATACAGGCTTCACAATAATGAACAGGCAGTGTCGACACAAAACACTTTATATTAAATTGTATTACGTTTATTTTTCTCTGTAATGGCAACATATCCATCGACTGCAATATCACTACCACAGGGTGTTAAACTCTCACTCTGACTGGGACACATCGGCATTTTAGTGAGACCCTGCAGAGACACAACTACAATGTATATTATATAGTTTTATTTATTTATTTATAATTAATATAAAATCACAGCACCAGTACAAACACACTGTGCTTCTGAATGGTGTTAGACACGAGTGTGACTTACATCAAGCACAGCACACAGGTGTTGATTTTAATCTGCATTTTAGATCGTTGTCAAGCCAACAGTGATATAAACTGGAGTGTACGTATATACAGCAGTTTACAGTAACTACCTTCAGACGGCTGCACTGTGGATCTGCTGTGAATTCTGGGTAGTGTGATCATGTTAAACACAGTTTCAGTCTTAGTTTTCCGAGTTCATACAGAGAGAATGAGACGAGGCTGTTGGCCTGGTGTTTGTCCCGTGTGCTATGACTGGAGGTTTCCTGAAAAAAACTGATGTAACGCAACAGAAAAACTCTAAGTACACTAAAGCAGGGCTGCAACTAACGACTGTTGTAATTATTGATTAATATATTGATTACTGAAATGATTAATTGATTGTATTGGCACAATTACTCAATAGCTCTTATTCAGGTTTCACGTTTTAAATTTAGCTTGAGGTTGTTTTGTGCCTCTGATAACTAACAATGAAGACAATAAAGATGAAAACTTAATTAAATAAACGTAATTATTAAGTAAATTTTCTAAAGAAACAAAACTTAAAATTCAAGGAAAAGCCGAGTAGCAGCAGTAAAATATGACTATTAATTAAAGCTTAAGTCTATGGTGAGGGGCGGAGTCAAGTAAAGTGACAGAAAAGAACACACATCTGAGGAGTGTGTGTGTGTGTGAGAGATAGAGAGAGAGATAGAGAGAGATAGAGAGAGAGAGAGAGAGAGAATGCTTGGTCGCGTGTGCAGAGCCAGAAACAAGGACGCATGCTTGCGTGTGCATTTCATGTAAAAAGGTTGATTGATGTGAACTGGAAATAAAAACCAGACTGAGAGCGACACACACTCTATAATTATCCACATTAAATCTATTCCCACTATCCTGACAGCATTTGTGTGAGGTCCTGAAGGGAAATAATCACAATATATATATTTTTTACTTTTTAACATTGTCAGTATTAAAAGAGTGTGTGATGAGCTCTGTATGCTACACACTCTGGTGCTGTTATCTAGTGTGTAAGATGAAGTGGAGCTCATGAAGATTATTAAATAGAATTATTGTGATTTGGCGACTTGCTGCTCATATCGAGTCTCTCCTGGTATTCTGAATCATAATATTAGACAATTAATTTCTGTCTCATGTCCACTCTATAATGTTGTACAGTAAACTCCAGATAAAGAGATCAGACTCACCAGAACCCAGCTGTGTCTCCATGAAGAGTGATGCGTCTATGGATCATCCTTGGAACTTTAAACGTGGCGTCTCCTCATCTGTACACAGGTAACATCCCATAGTTCTCAGAGTAAAGTACATTATCTGTTCATTCTGTATGATGTAGTAATATTCTGTTACATCTCTAATGACTGTAAACTTAGTAAACATAAAAATAGTAAACTTCAAATTAAAATGATCAGATTTTTTTTTCCAGTTCTACTATATTTTTCTTCAAATGTTAAAACAAATCCACTCATACAATTTTTTTTATTGAAAACACTACATCAACTAACTACATCACACACTGGTGTTAAAAACCTCTCTGCTGTCATTTCATACAGAGTGATTAGATAATAACAAACATACAGGAGATATACAGAGTGACAAAATCATAAAGAACTGTCTGTGGTAACCACTCAGACCACTGTGATCTTTAATAATTAACCCCCATGTCTCACCATGTCTTCCTACTTCACCCTGTCACAGACACGACCAAGAATCTGCTGCTGTGAATGAATTCCAAGAAAAGTTCAGATTAAATGTGATGAAGAAGTTTGAGTGTGTAAATGGAGTGATAATAAATCAGGAAAAGCGAACACTCCTGAATGAGATCTACACAGAGCTCTACATCACAGAGGGAGACAGTGGAGACATCAATAAAGAACATGAGGTGAGACAGATCGAGGCAGCGTCCAGGAGAACAACATCAGAGGAAACACCAATCAAATGCAGTGACATATTTAAGCCCTTATCTGATCAAGACAAACCCATCAGAACTGTGCTGACAAAGCCCTTATCTAAAAAACCCAAACCCATCAGAACTGTGCTGACAAAGGGAGTCGCTGGCATCGGAAAAACAGTCTCTGTGCAGAAGTTCATTCTGGACTGGGCTAAAGGGAAAACAAATCAGGACGTCCCCCTCATATTTCCACTTCCTTTCAGAGAGCTGAATCTGATGAAGGAGCAGAAACTGAGTCTGATGGAGCTCCTTCATGTCTGTTTTAAGGAAACAAAAGAAACAGAAATGTCCAGCTTGGAAAAGGTTCTGTTTATTTTTGACGGATTGGACGAGTGTCGTTTCTCTCTGGATTTCCAGAACACAGTGAGAGTGTGTGATGTAACTGAATCAGCATCAGTGCCTGTGCTGCTGATAAACCTGATCAAAGGGAATCTGCTTCCCTCTGCTCTCATCTGGATCACCTCCCGACCAGCAGCAGCTGATCAAATCCCCTCTGAGTGTGTCGATCGAGTCACAGAGGTACGAGGGTTCAATGACCCACAGAAGGAGGAGTACTTCAGGAAGAGGATCAGTGATCAGAACCTGGCCAATGACATCATCACACACCTGAAGTCATTAAGAAGCCTCTACATCATGTGTCACATCCCAGTCTTCTGCTGGATCTCAGCCGCTGTTCTAGAGAGAATGTTTGGTGAAGCAGAGAGAAGAGAGATCCCCAAGACTCTGACTCAAATGTACACACACTTCCTCATCATTCAGATAAACATCATAAGAGAAAAGTACTCAGAGAAGCAGGAGAGTGATGAAGAAATGCTTCTTAAACTGGGACGACTGGCTTTTCAGCAGCTGGAGAAACACAACCTGATCTTCTATGATGAAGACCTGAGAGAGTGTGGCATTGATGTGAGAGAAGCAGCAGTGTACTCAGGTGTGTGTACGCAGATCTTCAGACAGGAGTTTGGGCTTCACCAGAGTAAAGTGTACTGCTTTGTTCATCTGAGTATTCAGGAGCATCTCGCAGCTCTGTATGTGCACCTGATGTTCATGAGGGAAAAGAGAAATGTTCTTCAACAGAGTCAGTCCTTTAATACAATCTCAGATGTCCACATTAGTGCTGTAGATCAGACCTTAACCAGTAAGACTGGACATCTTGATCTTTTCCTCCGCTTTCTTCTGGGTCTCTCACTGGAGTCCAATCAGAAACTCTTACATGCCTTAGTAACACAGACAGGAAGTAGCTCACAGAGCAAAGAGGAAACAGTTCAGTACATTAAGAAGAAGATCAGTAGATATCTTCCTACAGAGAAATCCATCAATCTGTTCCACTGTCTGAATGAACTGGGTGATGATTCTCTAGTGGAGGAAATCCAACACTACCTGAAATCTGGAAAACAAAGTGAACTCTCTCCTTCACAGTGGTCTGCTCTGGTGTTTGTGTTACTGACATCAGCAGAGGATCTGGAGGAATTTGACCTGAATAAATATTTCAGTCCAGAGAAGATAACAGATGATGTTCTTGTGAGGGTGATGCCTGTGATTGCAGCATCCAGAAAAGCAACGTAAGTAAATCTGTATAAATCTGTTCTACTGTAGAAAGAGAGAAACTGAAAACACTTTGATTTACTTTCAGTGGTGTCAAAAGTATTCACATTCATTACCTGAGTAGAAGTATAGATACTAGGGTTCAAAAATACTTCTTTAGAAGTTGAAGTATCAACCCAAGCTTTTTACTTAAGTAAAAGTTTAAAAGTACTGGTTTCAAAACTACTTAAAGTATAAAAGTAAAAGTACCATGAGGGGCGACAAAAGCAGTGAGGTCTCGCGTTCTGATCATGCGACGGGGGGGGGTTGCGCGGTATGATCTTAAAAATAGATTAACGAGGCTATTTTTTTAAATGTAAGGAGTAGAAAGTACAGATAATTGCTTAAAAATGTAAGGAGTAGAAGTAAATAGTCGGCTGAAAAATAATTACTCCAGTAAAGTATAGATACCCAAAATTTCTACTTAAGTAAGTATTTGTACTTCGTTACTTGACACCTCTGTTTACTTTAAGATGTTCTGAGCTTCAGGTGATACAGAGTGGTGTTAATTAAAGGAAGATTTAAGTTAATTGCTTTAACTGAAACATGGATAAAGAAAGGTAAGGAGGTTGATTTGAAATTAAAGGGCTATGATTTATATGTCACTAACAGAGTTAATAGGACTGGAGGGGGAGTGGCCCTCTATATCAATAATGAATTGAAATATAGATCAGTTAAATGCATGACAACAGCTATTGATGATTTAATGGAAAGTGTAGCTGTAGAAATAGAATTACAACGAAACAGGAATATTGTTGTTGCATGTGTATATAGAAAACCAGGATCAAAATTGGAAATCTTCATAGATAAATTAGAAGAAATGATTCATGGTCTAAATAACAAAAGAAATCTGGTAATTTGAGGAGATTATAATATTGATCTTTTGAAGGTAAATTTACATATTCAAAACTCAGATTTTTTAGAGATATTATATAAAAATGGGTTGTATCCATTAATAACGAAGCCTAGTAGAATAACTACATCCAGTGCAACTTTAATAGATAATATCTTTACAAATGTTTTAGAGAATCACATTACTAGTGGGTTGGTAATTGTCATACACACTCAATCTGCGCCCAGCACTAGGACCCGGAAGTAAGGCGGGCGCCAAACCAGGAAGTATAAAAAGGTAAACAAACGTTGGCTTACCACTCAGTCATTGAGTTCGGCCCATGTCGGTTCAGGTTGGCGTTCATCAAACCGTGAGTACTCACTATCTTTTGGTTGTTGCTTCCTATCGTTGTGTGTGTATTTTAGGACGCGGGTTAAATTTGTGTTTTTCCCTTGCTCCATTTTCGGGAGAGTCCTTAGAATAAATCGCGTGGTTATCCTGCCTACTCGCTGTTACTCCGCGTTTGGGTTTACCATCCACGCTACATTGGGCTAACCGCTAAGCTACGTCTTCTGGTCACCGATGTTAGTTCATGACAGAATGACTGAGTCTCTGACGGTGAACCCAGCGGATCACGTGCGCCTCTGCGGCGTGGTGGATCGGCATACCGTGCTGGTTAATAGACTAACCGAGGAGGTCGCTACTCTTCGCCGGAGCGTCCAAGACATCGCGGCCTTGCGCCGCGAGGTTGCGGATCTCAGGCGGGAGAACGCGGATCTTCGGGCGGCTGTTGCCAGCGCGGCTAACCGGCCTCCTGTCGTGGCGGCCACGGCACCGCATCCCCCTCCCCCCCCTTCTTCTGACATCTTTATATCGTTACCAGAGAAATGGAATGGCACGGACGGGAGGTGCAGTGTGTTTTTGACGGCGCTCGACCTGGTGTTTGAGTTCAATCCCATCAAGTACTCCACCGATCGGATACGCATTGCTCTCCTCGTTTCGTTGCTCACAGGGCAGGCAGCTGAGTGGGCCACGGCAGTCCTCCAAGCAGACACAGACACCGCCCACTCATACAATGAGTTCACACATCAACTCCGGCTCACTTTTGAACACCCTGCGGGCGAGGTGGAGACCGACACCAAACTTTATCACCTGCGGCAGGGAGGATCGTCTGTGAGTCGCTACACCGCCGAGTTCCGCACTCTCGCCGTTCAGACCACCTGGGGCGATGCAGCGCTCCGGACATCCTACTATGAGGGACTGACTTCAAGGATTAAGGACGAATTAGCTGGGCGAGAGCTTCCTGCCACGCTGGAGGGAGTGATCCAACTCGCCCTTCGGATCGACCAACGCCTCCTCTCTTGTCCGACGCCGGCCCCTAAGACCCTGCCGCCAACACCCACTTTCACCTCCATCACTTCACGTCCATCAAAGTCAGCTACCTACACTTCCCAAGGACATGTTGGTTCTCCACCTACTGCCGTGGTTTACACCGGAGCCGGGGAACCCATGCAATTAGGGCGCGCATCCCTGACCGCAGAAGAACGAGAAAGACGCTTTAAAGAAGGACTTTGTGCTTATTGTGGGTCGGCAGAGCACCACAGAGCCATCTGCCCACGTCGCCAGGGAAACGCCCAGGCCCGGTGAGCGTTGGGAGCAGCTCACCGGGCCATCTTCACCTCTCTGCTACCACACCTAGCGTCTCTCGTCTCACGGTCCAGGTACACCTCCAGTTTGGCCACAAACGGGTCAGAAGTACCGCATTCATCGACTCCGGGGCTGCAGGTAACTTCATTGACTCTTCTTATGCCAAAAGTCTGGAAGTGGAATTTGAAGCGTTATCCCAGCCTGTTAAAATTACATCAGTCGATGGTCGGCCCCTCTCCTCCAGCCCCATTACCACTCAGACTCAACCCATCACCCTCATCATTG
The DNA here is from genome assembly GCA_030522415.1 of Channallabes apus. Taxonomy (NCBI): domain Eukaryota; kingdom Metazoa; phylum Chordata; class Actinopteri; order Siluriformes; family Clariidae; genus Channallabes; species Channallabes apus. The sequence goes on along the minus strand of CM060105.1, from coordinate 11,854,297 downwards.
GTCAGCATCATGAATCAATCCAGTTTCACCTCACCTCCGTCTCATCACCACCAATCATACTTGGACACCCGTGGCTTCTCCAGCACGATCCGCTCATTTCCTGGAATCAAAACAGGATCCTACAGTGGGGCCCGACCTGTTCAGAACTCTGCCTACGGGCTTCGGCTGGGACGTGCTCTAGGGAGTCCGAGGCCCCCGACGTCGACACCAACGCCATTCCCGCCGCCTATCAGGACCTGGCTGAAGCATTTTGTAAGCGACGGGCGACTCACCTACCGCCTCACCGCCCCTACGACCTGGCGATTGACCTTCAGCCGGGTTCCACTCCTCCCCGCGGCCATCTCTACTCCCTATCCACCTCCGAGACTCAGGCGATGGAGGAATATGTATCTTCGGCCCTACGTAACGGCACCATCCGACCATCCTCATCGCCTGCCGCCGCGGGGTTCTTCTTCGTGAAGAAAAAAGGCGGTGACCTACGCCCATGTGTTGACTATCGGGGGCTCAACAACATAACCATTAAGAACAGACATCCATTGCCGCTTACCAACTCTGCCCTGGACGCTCTCTCTGGTGCCACCATTTTCACTAAGTTGGACCTCCGGAGTGCCTACAACTTGGTGCGTATCAGAGAGGGCGATGAGTGGAAAACGGCCTTCATCACCCCCACAGGACACTACGAAAGCCTGGTAATACCTTTTGGACTTTGCAACGCACCAGCAGCTTTCCAACAGTTTATTAACGATGTCCTCAGAGACATGCTCGGCAGATGGGTATTCGTCTACCTAGACGACATACTCATCTACTCACACAGCCTCACCGAACACATTCAACACGTCAGAGCAGTACTAAAGAGATTAGTCGCCCACCAACTGTACTGTAAGTTGGAAAAGTGTGCTTTCCACGAGCACTCCACCACGTTCCTGGGTTTTGTTATCTCGCCCCAGGGTGTGGCCATGGACCCGCAGAAGCTAGAGGCTGTGCGTCATTGGCCCCTACCCAAGACCCTCAAGCAGCTTCAACGGTTTCTCGGGTTTGCGAACTTCTACCGTCGCTTTATCCGGGGCTACAGTACAGTTGCGGCCCCCTTAACTGCTCTGACCAGACTCTCGCCCCATCACTTCCAGCTCAACCCTACGGCCATATCCGCCTTCCATGAACTCTGCCATCGATTTACCACCGCCCCCATTCTCCTTCACCCGGATGCAGATCAACCGTTCGTTGTGGAGGTGGACGCCTCGGATGTGGGCGCCGGGGCGGTCCTCTCACAACGAGGTCCAGACCAGAAGCTGCACCCCTGCAGTTTCTTTTCCAAAAAATTTGATTCCACTCAGCAGCGATACGGGGTAGGGGACCGCGAGCTGCTGGCCATAAAGTGGGCATTGGAAGAATGGCGACACTGGCTCCAGGGCGCCAGAGAACCATTCCTCATCTGGACCGATCATCAGAACCTCATCACCATCCGCAACATTAAGCAGCTGAACCCTCGACAGGCGCGGTGGGCATTGTTCTTCGAGCAGTATAATTTCCATCTGTCCTACCGTCCGGGGTCCAAGAACATCAAAGCTGACGCCCTCTCACGACAACATGAAGAGGACAGCCCCCGGGCGGACCCCGCACCTGTCCTGCCACCATCAAAGATCATTGCCCCACTCCGTTGGGAACTGGAGACCAGGGTTTGCCAGGCACAGCCTGCGGAGAACGAACCGGCAGGTGTGCCGCCTGGACGACTCTATGTTCCAGAGACCCTTCGAACGGAGGTCATCCAGTGGGGTCACTCCACTCCCATCTCCGGACATCCAGGCACCCAACGCACCATCCAGTTCATCCGCCGTGCCTTCTGGTGGCCTTCCATGGCCAAGGACGTCAATGAGTTCGTTCAGGCATGCCCAGTGTGCGCCCGGGCCATGGACACAAACCAACCAACACCCGGGGAACTCCACCCGCTCCCAGTTCCCCGAAGGCCCTGGACGCACATTGCCGTTGATTTCATCACGGGCCTGCCGGCTTCAGAAGATAAGGACACCATTTTAACCATTGTGGATCGTTTCTCCAAAGCTGTGCACCTGGTGGCCCTTTCCGGACTCCCGTCAGCTAAACAGACAGCCGAGCTGATATTAGAGCACGTAGTCCGACTGCATGGGTTCCCCAAGGACATCGTCTCGGACAGGGGGCCCCAGTTCACTGCCCGGTTCTGGAAAGCCTTCTGCCGTCTGATCAACTCCACTTGTAGTCTCTCATCTGGCTACCACCCTCAGACCAATGGTCAGACGGAGCGGACCAACCAACAACTGGAGCGCTACTTGAGGTGTTTCGTGGCAGATCGTCAGCGCTCCTGGGCCCGCCACCTCACTTGGGCGGAACTTTCACACAACCTTCACGTCTCCACCGCCACCAAGCTAAGCCCATTTGAGGTGTGCCATGGTTTCCAACCTCCGATGTTCGAACACCAAGAACTGGAGGTTGATCTACCCTCGGCCCAACAGTTGGTCCGTAGGTGTCGACGGATATGGCGCCTCGCCAACGCAGCCATCCAACAAGCCAACACCCGCTACGCCATCCAACATCGCCGTCGACACCCACCGGGACGATTGTACCACGTAGGTGACAAAGTATGGCTGTCTACTAGAAACCTGCACCTCCGCACAGAATCCAAAAAACTCTCCCCCAGATTCGTCGGACCATATCGCATCACTCATCGTATCAACCCTGTCACCTACCGGCTCCAGCTGCCTGCGGCACTCCGGATCCATCCAGTATTCCATATTTCTCAACTCAAACCATTCATCACATCACCCATGATTCCACCCACCCCCCCAGCTCCTCCTCCCCGGACCATCGACGGCGGTCTCGCCTACACCGTACGCCGAATCCTTGACTCGCGCCCTCGGGGCAGAGGTACGCAGTACCTTGTTGACTGGGAGGGCTACGGCCCCGAGGAGCGGTCTTGGATCCCGGCCCGGTTCATTCTCGACCCCGAACTGATTCGAGACTACCGTCGCGGGGTATCCTCCACCCCAGGACCATCAGGAGCCGGTCCTGGACAGGGGGGTACTGTCATACACACTCAATCTGCGCCCGGCACTAGGACCCGGAAGTAAGGCGGGCGCCAAACCAGGAAGTATAAAAAGGTAAACAAACGTTGGCTTACCACTCAGTCATTGAGTTCGGCCCATGTCGGTTCAGGTTGGCGTTCATCAAACCGTGAGTACTCACTATCTTTTGGTTGTTGCTTCCTATCGTTGTGTGTGTATTTTAGGACGCGGGTTAAATTTGTGTTTTTCCCTTGCTCCGTTTTCGGGAGAGTCCTTAGAATAAATCGCGTGGTTATCCTGCCTACTCGCTGTTACTCCGCGTTTGGGTTTACCATCCACGCTACATTGGGCTAACCGCTAAGCTACGTCTTCTGGTCACCGAGGATAGTTCATGACAGAAATAAATGATATAAGTGATCATCTGCCTATATTTGCAATATTTGACTATAAGTTGCCTAAAAAAAACTGAATACCATCAAAAATATAAAAGGAAATGGAGTGCTGATCATATTAATAAGTTTAGAAATGAATTATTAAAACAAGAGTGGAAAGAGGTGTATATAGATGATGTAAACAAAGCTTATAATTCTTTTCTTGAATGTTATCTTACTTTGTATAATAAGCATTGTCCTGAAATTCAATGTATAACCAAACAAAGGCAAAATAGTAAACCTTGGATAACGAAAGGATTAAAAAATGCCTCTAAAAAGAAAAATAGACTTTATAAGGAGTTTATTAAATCAAGAACAGAGAATGCAGAAAAATACTATAAGAAATATAAAAATAAGTTGACTGATATACTGAGACAAGCGAAAAAAGATTATAATAATAAAAAGTTGTATGAAAAATAAAAATAACATAAAGGCTACATGGATTATTCTGAACAATGTAATTGGAAATAAGACTGGACGAACGGAACTACCTAAATATTTTGAAAAGGAAAATAGGGTGATTGAAAATAAAGATGAAATGGTCCATGAATTAAATATTTTTTTTGTAAATGTAGGACCTAGTTTAGCAAACGAAATATCAATACCTAGTGATCAGCTAGGGGGAGTCTGGAAAAGGGAAAATAGGATTATGCAGTCAATGTATCTAGGTGAGGTGACTGAAAATGAAATATTATCAGTAGTTTATAAGTTGAAAAACAAGACCTCAATGGATAGTGATGGTATTGATATGAAAATAATAAAAAACACAATTGATTGCATTATTAAACCATTACATTATATAATTAATTATTCTTTTACAGAAGGAGTTTTCCCAGATAGTATGAAAATTGCTAAGGTAATACCGTTTTTTAAAACTGGAGACAAATATATTTTTAACAATTATAGACCAGTATCTCTCCTATCTCAATTTTCTAAAGTGTTTGAAAAACTTTTTGTTAATAAGTTAGATAACTTTATTGAAAAATATGAATTATTAAATGAAAACCAGTATGGATTTAAGTCAAACAGGTCTACAAGTTTGGCTATCATGAAAATTATTGAAGACATTACAAATGCAATAGATAGCAGTAAATACACAATAGGAGTGTTTATAGATTTAAAGAAGGCATTTGACACTATAGATCATCAAATTCTTATTTCTAAATTATATACTTATGGAATAAGAGGAGTTGTACTGAAATGGTTAACTAGCTATTTACAACAATGACAACAATATGTTGAGTTTGATGGTTATAAGTCAGAATGTATGAATATTGAATGTGGACTTCCACAAGGCTCAGTTTTAGGCCCTAAACTTTTTATTTTATATATAAATGATATTTGTGAGGTTTCAAAAGCGTTACATTATGTATTATTTGCAGATGATACAAATTTGTATAGTTCAGGAAATGATTTGAAAACTTTAGTTAATAGTATTGAAGTTGAAATGGATAAACTAAAATTGTGGTTTGATGTAAATAAATTTTCTTTAAATTTGAATAAGACAAAGTTTATGATATTCAGTAATAAAAGAAAGGAGGAAGTCAGCTTATCTATAAACAATGTAAACATTGAGAAGGTGCCTGAAATTAGATTTCTAGGAGTCACCTTGGATGAGAAATTGACATGGAAAAGTCATATATTGCATGTAAAAAATAAGATGGCAAAAAGCCTATTTATGTTGAATAAGGTTAAATATAGTTTACCGTATAATACAATGAAAATGTTATATTGTTCAATAATTTTACCTTATTTAAATTATTGTGTAGAAATATGGGGAAATACATATCATAGCAACATCATGCCTTTATTTATTTTACAGAAAAGAGCCATTCGAATTATTTTCAAAGCAGGATATAGGGACCATACAAATCCACTCTTTATTAGGTCAGGATTATTAAAATTTAAAGACATTGTAGAATTACAAACTTTATTGGTAATGTTCAAGGCTAGAAGTAAAGCTCTTCCACATGACTTACAAAAGTTATTTGTTTTTACTTCTGAAGATGGAAATCACAGACGGCCATATGACTTTAAATATACAATGGTACGAACAAATCTGAAACAAATGTGTTTGTCTGTTGTTGGAGTAAAAGCATGGAATTCTCTGAGAAAAGATTTAAAAAGTTGTAAAAATATTTTGCTATTTAAAAGGGGTTATAAAAAGAAACAACTTGAATTATATCAAACTAAAGTTTAATTCAATTTGTATGTGACCATTGTAAAATGTTCAAATAAATATTAGATATGTTGGAGTTTGGGTGATGGTGGAGGGAATAATGTTAATGTCATTTATTGATTATGTTAATAAAGGTTGGGTGATGGTGGAGGGAACAAATGTTAATGCCATCTACTGTTTAGGTTAATAAAGGGGCCAGATAAATATATGAAAATTATTCTTCCATCTGCTCCTTTCTGATCATGGATATGTAAAGGAAAACTTCAATGAGTTGTATGTGTGTACAAAAGGCCCGGTTCCCTTTAAGACTTAGCAGATCCTGCCCAATCAGAGTTGCAGCATGGCTGCCATGTCATGAGGAGGCGGAGCTAGATGGCAGGCAGGAAGAGAGATGCAGTGCATATGAGAACATGGAGAGTTCAGCAGCTTCCCTTTAGTTATTTCAGTTAATGTGTGAAGTTGATGTTTATACTGGGTTACAGTGTGCGTATATAGGAAGTAAGTTATCGCTTTTATTTCTTGTTAGTGTTGAGCGATATGCCATGACTGTTATTGCCAGTAGTACAGCCGTGTTTATCGGCCGCTATGCCGCACTTATGTGCCGATACTGCCCTCTGGTGGTCACTTAGCGTATAAGCGCCTATGTTATATAGGAACACAGTGTTATGTTGTGTTGTTTACTTGGCACTGTTGTATTCATATTTAAGTCTATTTTTCTTGTTTAATTCATTCAGAAACCACACGCATGTATCCCTGAAAAGTCTTCAGTAAATAAGATCTCTTTCAACCTACCGAGTGCTTCTCTTCAATTAAGAAACCATCTCACTCAGTTCTAACCGACTGCCTACTGCGTTTCACACTTAAAGTTGTTATCCAACGAACCCCCCATTTCAAGTGGTCCTTCGAGCCGGATTGTGAATCACAGTAGAGAGATGACGTCCCATCATGAGTCAGATCCTCCTGTTGTCCGACCCAGACGACAAATAAGGTCGCCTACATATCTTACAGATTATCAAGTTAGAGGAACTGACTCGGTGAGGAGAGTGCCATCAGTTATACCTCCGAATGAAGCTAGAATGGAAGCAGCTGCAACCATATCAGAGAATGTCTCAAGATCGTCATCCCCTCGGAGTCAGCTCTCGTACACCGACGAGCTAGTCATCCGAGATGCATGGCCAGGGCCATTAGATGTGTCACCAGAGCCCGGAGAGTACTTACTTCGAACTCAACAGTTGTCTGATATAAAGTCTATGTGGTTCGAAATGAAGAGGGATAACGATGAGCTTCGCAGCCGCATTCTACCAGAGATCCTGTCTACGCTGTGAGGGATTAAGGCAGAGAACGCCTGGCTGAAACGGGAAATCCAGCAATTCAGCACTAGATTGGAGACCCCTCGTCGCACAGCGACACCAGTACCAGCCCCTCGCACTCATGTACCACCATCCGTCAGTAGTCGGAGAGATTCGGCAGCGTACGCTGACGAAGTTCCTGCACCACAGTTCGCTCAGTGTGACACATTGACACTGATGGAGGACCTTACACCTTCTCCAAGTTCTCCACATGATGATGAGAGTCATTACTCAGTCCATCAGCGGCCATATACCTACACACCACAGTCTGAAGGAGCACGACAGTACGGCAATGTGACGACTGGTACTCGAAAGGGTCAGCCCCCGGGGGAGGGAGATGTCAGCCTACCCTCACATTCTCAGATGACACCTAGAAGGGAGGTGCCGCGTGCTCAAGAGCAGTTATATCGAGGACCTAAGCCAACTATTCCCAGCCTGACAGCAGCCGACGCCAGGCAGTTTTCCAGACTACGGATGGCACTAGATAATCTTCTGCCAGCAGATGCAAGTGAGCGTTTCAAGTATCAGATTCTGACTGATCATCTAAAGCTAGAAGAGGCATTGTTAGTGGCAGACTCCTACTGTAACTCAGGGAGACCCTATACAGAAACGATGCACGCTCTCACGAAGATGTATGGTCAGCCACACAAGCTGGTCCTGCGAAGCATCGCGGAAGTTCTGGAAGACCCCAATCTTAAGCCAGGTGATGTGAAAGCGTTTAAGCTCTTTGCCCTGCGAGTGCGCTCATTAGTGAGTATGTTGGAGCAGTTGGGTTCAGAAGGAACAGTGGAATTAGAATGCGGTTCACATGTGTCCAGACTCCAAAGTAAGCTTCCTCACGAACTCCAGATCAGCTTTAAGAGATACATTCACCCGTACAGAATCACAGTCCCTACCCTTCTCGACTTTGCAAACTGGTTAGAATACGAGCTTCAGGTCCAAGATGACACTGCGAAATTAGTCATGTATGCCCCAACCGTACCTATCAGGAGAAGGGAAGGCCGTCACGATACCAAGCCCACCGACAGATCTACGAGCATCCTGTTGGGTGCTGAGGAGCCCACTGCTGTCAGCGAATGTAGAACACTCGCGCCAGAGCCCAAGTCTAACCTGTTCAAGAACCGAGAGAAGTCCCGCACCTACTGTCCTTATTGTGACAATGCTAGTCACTTCCTTAATGGATGCCCCAACTTCAAGGAGCTGACTAAAGAACAGAAAGAGGTATGGATCCGCAAGAATAACAGGTGCTGGCGGTGTGGCCGTAATCATCATGCATCCAGATGCACACTGAAGGCTCTCTGCAAGACTTGTAACAGGAAACACCTATTTATATTACATGATCTGAATGAGCGAGTGGGGATTACCAGTGCAGAGACGGAACCTAAGGAGAATTCATGTCTTGTGAGTACGACAAAAGACATTTTGTATGCGGACCGTGCTGTTGGTAGTCGCAGAGTCCTCTTGAAAGTTAGTAAAGTGATCCTTGCAAATGAAAATGCATCCATGGAAACATACGCAGTGTTGGATGATGGATCCGAGAGGACGATCCTCCTCTATGCTGCGGCTAAGCAGCTGAATCTAAAGGGCCGGCCAGAAGACCTGATCTTGCGCACAGTGAGGCAGGAACAGCAGGTGCTTCATGGGGCGGCTGTCTCCTTCACAGTATCACCCGTGTCTCAACCTCACAAGAAATACCTAATCCAGCGTGCATTTACAGCTGAGAGACTAGGCCTCGCCGAACATACCTATCCGGTGGCTTCCCTACAGCAGAGATATAGACATCTAGCTGGTCTTCCATTGCAGGCAATGGATAGCGTGCAGCCCGTGTTGCTGATCGGATCAGATTGTCCACACCTCATCACGCTAGTGGAACCAGTCCGATTAGGCCCACCAGGAGGTCCGGCAGCGGTTAAAACTCGCCTCGGATGGACCCTTCAAGGTCCTTCTCATGAGGTTCGCCGTGAGATCAGCACACAACAGTGTTTCTTCACATCTGCTGTCCACAACGCGGACTTGTTTGCTCATGTTGAGAGATTATGGGAGATGGACATGATTCCTTACCGCAGTGAGAAGGTAGTGACACGATCCAAATTAGATCAGGAAGCCATCAGGCTTCTGCAGGACCAGACTGTGCAAGTGGAAGTAGACGGTACGATGCGGTACGCCACACCGCTTCTTCGGACCCAGAGTATGCCACCCCTGACTATGCCCAAGGAAGCCGTTCACCTCAGGGGCGTCGAGAAGAGACTCCTTAAGAACCCAGAGCAGGCGGCTGCCTACCAAGCCGAGATTGTCAGATTAGAAAGGGCAGGTTATGTGGCCAAGCTGAGAGCAAGCGAGGTGGATAGCGCTACAGAGTCATGGTACATTCCCCACCATATGGTGCAGCACAATAGCAAGAACCGGGTCGTCTATAACTGTTCCTTCCGGTTTGAAGGGCACAGCCTTAATGAGTTCCTTCTTCCAGGACCTACACTAGGTCCATCACTGCTAGCAGTACTGCTCCGCTTCCGAGAGCACCCTGTCGCAGTAAGCAGTGATATCCGTGGTATGTTTCACCAGGTGAGGTTGCTTCCCTGTGACATGCCCTTGCTCCGTTTTCTGTGGCGAGATCTGATGACTGAAAGGCCCCCTGATGTGTACCAGTGGCAGGTGCTTCCCTTTGGCACCACGTGCAGTCCTTGCTGTGCCACATATGCCCTGCAGAGACACGTGATGGATCACAGTCAGCTGGGAGACCAATGCAGGGAGGTAATTGAGAGATCCTTTTATGTTGACAATTGCCTGCACAGTCTCCCCTCCCCCCAAGAGGCTAAAGACCTAGTTGATCATCTGCGAGCACTTCTGGTTACTGGAGGCTTTGAGCTTCGACAATGGGCCAGTAATTGTCCATCAGTGATTACTCACCTCCCCACTGAATCCAGATCCAATACCTGTGACCTCTGGCTCAGTCAAGGACAACAAAATGCACATGAGTCCACACTCGGACTGCAGTGGCACTGTCAGTCCGATACACTCCGTTATAACCATCGAGCCAAACGCTCCTCCCCAGTAACTATGCGTCAGATTTACCGAGTACTAGCAAGCCAATATGATCCTCTTGGCTATCTTATCCCTTACACCACTCGGGCTAAGATTCTGGTACAGCGCCTGTGGGACAAAAGGCGCGACTGGGACGATCCACAGTTGCCAAAGGACCTGCTCGTATTATGGCAGGAATGGGAACAGGAGCTAACTGGATTAGAGGAGGTATCTCTCCCCAGGTGCTACTCTCACCCACAAGAAGCCCATCAACCTTGCAACCATGATATCCACGTAGTCTGCGACGCCTCTGAGCAGGCGTATGGCTCTGTGGCCTACCTGTGAACAGAGTGTAACGAGGGCCAAGTCGAAGTGGCCTTCATTGCCGCTAGGTCACGCGTTGCCCCACGCAAGCAACAATCCATACCACGTCTAGAGTTATGTGCCGCCCTTAGCGGAGCACAACTATCCCAGCTTATAACCGCAGAGCTCACCATTCCCATTCGCTCCACTACACTTTGGTCTGACTCTACCACTGTGCTCACGTGGCTGACATCTAGCTCATGTCGTTACAAGGTGTTTGTGGGAACGAGAGTAGCAAACATCCAGGAGATGACAGCATCCGCTGTCTGGCGCTATGTCAGATCTGCAGACAACCCAGCAGACGACATCACTCGCGGCAAGCCTCTGCGGGAACTCTCCACCAGCAGCCGGTGGCGCCAGGGGCCGACATTCCTTGCATTACTCCCTGATAGTTGGCCTGAGCAGCCTGCTTTATCGTCTGGAGAGCCAAGCTGCGAATTAAGACCCTCATCCTTTTCTGGGTTAGTGACCACGACTGCACCCTCATCTAAGCTGCAGCACTATGACACGCTGGCAGAGTGCCTGGACGCTTGCGGACAGGAGCTTCATGGGGCGGCCTATGCCCCCAGTGCTGATATCAAGATGGACGTTCGAAATGCAGTCCTCCGCCAAGCTCAAACCGAGTCCTTTCCTGATGATATGAGTCGTTTGACAGCTAGGAAACCTATATCATCCATGAGCAGATTGATAACCCTTTCCCCAGAGCTTGATGCTACTACCGGACTTATGCGGGTAGGAGGACGTCTACGCCACTGTGAAGTAATGGAAGAGGATGCCGTTCACCCAGTCATCCTTGACCCCCGACATCCACTCACAGTACTAATCATAAAGGACTATGATGAGAGGCTGCACCATCCAGGTACCGAGCGATTATTTGCAGAAATTCGAAGGATGTACTGGATACTTAGAGGGCGAGAAGCTGTCCGTCGACACCAGCACCAATGTACAGAGTGTAGGAAGTGGAAGGGCTGCCCAGAAATCCCTCTCATGGCTGACCTGCCCCTCACTAGACAGAGATACTTCCGCCCAGCTTTCTACTCGACTGGCATGGACTGTTTCGATCCCTTCCTCATTAAGATTGGCCGACGTAATGAGAAGAGGTGGGGCATAATCTTTAAGTGTATGACGACAAGAGCAACCCATCTAGATCTTCTCACTAGTATTGATTCTGACTCATTCCTGATGGCTATGCGACGGTTTATTGCTAGACGAGGCAAACCGTATGAGTTGTTGTGTGACCAAGGCACCAATTTTAAGGGAGGGGAACATGAGCTGAATAAGGCCTTTGCCACCCTCCAAGACAAATTACAAAGCCATCTTGCCGAGCAGCAGATCAAGTTCACTTACTACCCACCAAGTGCTCCGCACTTCGGCGGATGCTGGGAGAGGGAGATCCGCTCGGTCAAGGCAGCTCTGAGAGTAAGCATTGGAGCCCAGACTGTTACTGAAGAAGTGTTGAGGACTGTCTTGATTGAAGTGGAAGGCATCCTTAATTCAAAGCCTCTTGGGTATACCTCCTCTGACGTGGCTGACCCTGACCCGATCACCCCATACTGCTTCCTGATTGGCCGTTGAGACGCGTCACTAACCCAAGTAATCTACCAGGAATCGGAGACTCTAAGTCGGCGACGCTGGCGTCACAGCCAACTGCTTGCAGAACACTTTTGGAGGCATTTCCTGAAGTATTACTTACCAGGTCTCCAAGCACGCCAGAAATGGAGAACGGAGAAGAAGGCGATAGAAATCGGAGATGTAGTCTTAATCATCGACCCCCAACTTCCTCGGGCCCTCTGGCCAGTAGGCAGAGTCACTAAGGTTTTCCCAGGTGCTGATGGTCGCGTTCGGACTGCCAGTGTAGAAGTCAAGGGGAAGACCTATACACGAGTTGTGACCCGTCTCATCCGACTTCCAACCATACCCGAGGATAACTAAGACCAGAAACAGACCTTTTGTTAGATGAGCGAATTCAGTTCCTGAACTCGGGGGCGGCTGTACAAAAGGCCCGGTTCCCTTTAAGACTTAGCAGATCCTGCCCAATCAGAGTTGCAGCATGGCTGCCATGTCATGAGGAGGCGGAGCTAGATGGCAGGCAGGAAGAGAGATGCAGTGCATATGAGAACATGGAGAGTTCAGCAGCTTCCCTTTAGTTATTTCAGTTAATGTGTGAAGTTGATGTTTATACTGGGTTACAGTGTGCGTATATAGGAAGTAAGTTATCGCTTTTATTTCTTGTTAGTGTTGAGCGATATGCCATGACTGTTATTGCCGGTAGTACAGCCGTGTTTATCGGCCGCTATGCCGCACTTATGTGCCGATACTGCCCTCTGGTGGTCACTTAGAGTATAAGCGCCTATGTTATATAGGAACACAGTGTTATGTTGTGTTGTTTACTTGGCACTGTTGTATTCATATTTAAGTCTATTTTTCTTGTTTAATTCATTCAGAAACCACACGCATGTATCCCTGAAAAGTCTTCAGTAAATAAGATCTCTTTCAACCTACCGAGTGCTTCTCTTCAATTAAGAAACCATCTCACTCAGTTCCAACCGACTGCCTACTGCGTTTCACACTTAAAGTTGTTATCCAACGAACCCCCCATTTCAATGTGACTTGTACAAATAATGCATTTTCATGAAAGGAATAAAGGAATAAAGAAAAAAAAATGTCAATAAATATATAGTTACATGAGAGAATAACGATCATGTGAACAAATGAATAAGACTGAAGGGCAGATATTAAATGTGTGGAAGACAGTTTCTGTCAAAAGTGAAAAACACTTTTTAAGTCTTGCAGCATTAATGCCTTGTTGCCTGAAATAATGAGAAACATTATTGATATTCTGATTTCGTTTGACAGTAAAGTTGTTTTTAACACATAAGAATATTTAAACAAAACAGTTTATTTTATTTATTAACCTTATTAATTTACCACCCATGTCTACAGTATTTATAATTTTCATTGTGACTTTCTTTTATTTATTTTCACATTAAATGTGCAGTTATACACACACTGAGCCGATTTCATTGTTATTAGTAAAACATTCCTGTTATTATATCTTCATAGAAGGATTGTAATTGATGTGAAGTAATTTGTTTTCACCCGTGCGGTCAAATGACCGGTGCTCAGCGCTTCTAGTGTTAAATAAGAGACGAAGAAGGGTTACTGTGCAAGATGAGAAGAGGGAGAGGGAGGGGTTTGATTCCTCCTCTCCTCTTATTTTAGCTTCACACTTACTGCTGTTTGTGCTTTTGGTGTTTATAAAAATGAGAAGGTGCAGTGAAAGCTTTGAGGATCTGTTTGATCATTTGTACTAGTGTTAGTTCATTATGTCTTATTTTATTTCCTTCAGTATCAGGTGTGATACAATTAGAGGGAGAAGTCGTGCAGCTCTGGTCTCAGTGCTCAACTCAGAAACCTCCAATCTGAGAGAACTGCATCTGACTGTGAAGACACTCGACCTGTCTGGGAATAAACTAACAGACTCAGGAGTGAAGCGTCTCTCTGCTGGACTGGAGAATCCTGACTGTAAAGTGGAGACACTGTGGTAAGATCATCTCTCTGAGTCACAATAAAAGCAGCAGTTAATAGTTTATACAGTGATTTAGTAACTGACATTTTTGTGCACAAATAAATTACTCACTGATGATAATAATAATAATAATAATAATAATAATAATAATAATAAACAAACAGGATGTAATGTTGAAGTGTGTTATTGTGTGATATGAAAAATGAAATCATTACTTAAAAACTGCATTTTCTATTTAATTTCGATATCTGTGTTTGTTTAATACTAAATTTTGATTTTCTGAATCATCCAAGTGTGACAAATATACAAAAAATCATAAAAAGAAGGGACAAATAATTTAAAGCACTGTGAATAATAATCCAGGATGTAAATGTGTTGATGAAGTGTGTGTCATTGTGTCTCTGCAGGTTGTGTAAGTGTCGTGTCTCAGACGAAGGCTGGGCTGCTCTGACTTCAGCTCTGAGATCAAACCCCTCACACCTGAGACACCTGGATCTGTCCCGTAATAATCTAGGAGACTCAGGAGTGAAGTGTGTCTCTGCTGTACTGGAGAATCCTGACTGTAAACTGGAGACACTGAGGTAAGATCATCTCTCTGAGAGTCACATGACCTGCTCCTCAGTAAGACACATTCTCTAATAGTGAGACTGAAGCAGAGGTTTTAGGTTCATCATCAATGTCCTGAGGAGGAAGATTGTTTCTTTTCACTGCACACTGATGAACAGGGTTGCCAGATCTGTGTTACAGAAGCAGTTCAGTAGACAAGCAGTATTAAACCCATACAGATTTCCTCATTAGTGTAGAGGATTTATAAACTGTGGCAGTAAAATTCACTTTTTGATCATTAAGGACAGTCACATGAGTCGCTGTAGTGTGTGTAAAGCTTGTGTCAATTCTTATAAAACAATCCCACTCTTCAGATTTGTCCTTTTTGTGACGTCCACATAATTTTCCTAAAAAACAAATGAAATGTGTTCGACCCTCCTCCAGCTCGGGACTCAGATTCTCCACTCAGGGGAACATGTTGTATTTTTACTGAGTGAATCAGAAAGTTTACATACAGCTCACCCAGAACGTGTGTGTGTGTGTGTGTGTGTGTTTGTGTGTGAGAGAGAGAGAGAGATATTTCACATTTAAAAGATTTATCATTGAGGGACAATTCCTCCGAGCTGGTTTTCTGAAAATGATAACGATGAGGTTTGGATCCTAAAGCTCTAAGTGTTACTATAGAGTAAACACACACACAATGTCACACACTCCTGCTGCTGCCGTATCGTTAGATAAACAGAGTAACTGCTCAGATCATGTTCTTGGTAGGTGTTGTTTATATATATATATATATCATTATGTTTAAATGTGTGTGTTGGTGCTTGCAGTAGGACTGTTATGGGTTAGAATCACAGCTGTAGTTCTGTCGGAGCGCACCGGCACCACATTTAATCACTTTTCTCTCCAGGTGAGGAGAAACAGGGTTTAAGTTGCCGTAGTTACCTTAAAGTGAGTTGAGTGATTCATGTTGTTAACTCCTGCACTGAGGAAAATACACAGAAACATTCCACCTTTAAAGTTGCCAGAGAATGTAGCTGTGTTGCTAGCTAATGCTAACTAATGAAATGAAAAGGCATAGAAACATTTTTTTTGGAACATATAAAAAGGTAACATCAGTGATAAATTGTAGTGTGTGTGTGTGTGTGTGTGTGTGTGTGTTACTGGTCCTGAGATAACTGTGTGTAACATAAGTGTTCTGGTTCATAAAGAAATAGCACTACAGCTCTGGTAAGAATATCTAGATGATATTAATTGTTTGTTAGTTTTGCTGATGTGGGGCTGCTATAATTAGGCATTTACCAGATGTGAGATATGTGTATAATAATATCTGTCATGATCAGCAGGTGATTTTCTACTAATATGGTGACTATCAGAAAATACATTGAGTATCAGATACGCTCTGTTTTAAAGTTATGGTTTATTAATCTTGTCTGCTAATATGGTGACCATCAGAAAATACATTGAGTATCAGGGTGCTTTCACACCTACAGCATTTGGTGCGCACCAAACGTGTTTGGTCCCTTGGTTCAGTTCGTTTGTGTTAATGTGAATGCAATCTCGGTACTTTGGTGCGCACCAAATCAATCGATCCGAGACCTGCCTGAAGGGGTGGTCTTGGACCGCTTTATCCGCTCTACTTTGGTACAGTTCGTCTGGTGTCAAAGCAACCAAACCAAATCTGATGAAATGGTATAGTTTAATGCACTTTGGGTAAGATATGGGGTTGCGGGTAAAATTATTTTCCCTTCCTGATGACTCGATTAAATTTTTCAAGCTCGACTAGCGATGAAATCAAACCGCGGAGAAACGTGGAGTGCCGAGGAAATTAAGTGCCTCTCTGTATTCACATTAAAGAAGAAAAAATGTGTGGCTGGGCTGTTTCGATCGGCCAACGGATTACCTGATGGATCTGCTGGAAGATCGCCGGCTAATAAAGTGATCATTCAGGAGGAGGGCACGTCTCGTCTCCCTGAAGTGGCGCGCTATGCGCCATCGGCGAGATGAATAAACCGGGATGCTGGTTTGGAGTCGCAGCCGCGAATCAGTTCGAAATTAATTATCTGAAAATAATGATTTGCACGTACAATGCAGTGCGCGAGGATCAGCACCATGAGCGCAAAGTAAAGCTGTTCCTCCGTGATTATTGAAAGTGGAGCGATTTTCTGAAAATAGTCTGTTTCCGGTGCCGATGGGCTTCGCGGTCTATTTTGGTTAGTTTAGAACTCTGCATATGTGAAAGCAAACCGTAGCCACGTCTGTTTACTACATTGTAACATTTTTCTGACTGGTGCGGACTAAAGCAATCGAACTATAGGTGTGAAAGCACCCTCAGATACGCTCTGTTTTAAAGTTATTGTTTATTAATCTTGTCTGCTGAATTTAGACACACTGTGAGGTTAATACTGCTAACTGTAGCTTGTACTGGCTTTCAGTAACAATAGACATGTTGTGTGTGGATATAAGAGAGTTATTTCACCATGATAGACTTAATTTCACCTGTTTAGTGATATAAAGTGATATTAGTATATATATATATATATATATATATATATATATATATAGTATATATAAAATTAAAAACCGGACTGATATGGAGTTACATCTTCGGGCTATGGGTAGGTTAGTGGCTAATGGCTAACAGTTAGCCTTCTTTAACAATTAATTTTGGTTTTCCTTTTATATAACTGAACATTCACAATATTACAGTCGACCAGTCGCTGCAGAAAAATCCCTTTTTCCGTATGTTATGTTCATTAGATGACAGGTTCAAAAAGCAGGAGAAACGGCTGTGAAATGCCTTATAACATCCCCAACATAAGTGGGTTAAAAGAGGGAATATTTTTCCCAACCATTTTTGGTATCTGTGTACTGAATGGTTAGAACAATGCAGGTCACCAATGGGTCGTTCCAGGGCAGTTTATTTAATAATTAGCACTCGGCCGGCAGGACAACTTGTATTTTTTCCTTGTAACTGTGAAAAGAACTTAAAATGGGCCGTCGTGTTTTATCGTATGCATAAGTGTAGTACATCATTTAAATCTGTAAATGGTCTACGTTTATTTATGTACACTCACAATATCCATAAAACACTGTGCTTTTGTAAAATAAAGAAAATGAACAGGGTCGCTTTCAGCCGTCTCAGTCTCCGCTCTCTCACATCTTTCTGAAACGCGTCGCTAAAATGAACCGAAAACACCAAAATATTCTCACTTTATACAATCTGTATAAATCCAATGAGAGGTACAGTCTGTCTATATGATAATGGCCTGAGACAGGACACGCCCACATGCTAGTCACAGGGAAAAATTCAGGGTAATCTACATACAAGGCCACGCCCCCAACACATGCACACACACACACACAGATTCAGTGAGTTCTCTGAGCGTGTGTAAGGTGTCATGTGCTGTACAGGTTTCTGAAGCTCTACAGAATGTTCTGGACAGTGGGAGGAGTTTAGAAGTCTTATATAATCCTTATTCTGTTAATAGAAAACTGATACTTTATTTTTCCTTGTTTTGGCTTTGGCCAGCTTATATGTAAATAAAACACTGAGATATTACACTTCTAACAATAACTAAAAGATAATACATTATAAGATAATTAATTAAATGTCTTGGAGTCAGATATTTAAATCACAAAGTTAAAACACACATTTGCCCTTCAGCTGACCTTGTACTCCATTGTGGTACTTGTTACTGTACAAAAGTCATCCTCGCTCTACAGCACTTATGTACATGTGTCTAAGACTTTTACACAGTACTGTACATTTTATTTACTGTAAAACTTTATTCAGTAATAAATTATCAGTCAGTAATATTGTTTATTAAAGACATGAGTTTTGATTCTCCTCAAAAGTAACGCTTTAGGCCTGAAATTAGTATAACTTGGTTTATATTAATGATTGTGTTTGTTTTTCCCCCTGATTCAGACTTTTACTTCCTTGATTCTGCAGTAATATAAATCTATAGTGTTATATAAATGTCTAGTGTTATTAAACAAAGGTTATGGAGAAACAAGTTTATTCCCCCTGTATAGTGCACTATAAGTCTGTTAGAGAAGCATTTTGTAGACTCGCCATCTTAAAAATTAAATAATAATCCAGGATGTAAATGTGTTGATGAGGTGTGTGTCATTGTGTCTCTGCAGGTTGTGTGGTTGTCGTGTCTCAGATGAATGCTGTGCTGCTCTGACTTCAGCTCTGAGATCAAACCCCTCACACCTGAGACACCTGGATCTGTCCTTTAATAATAATCTAGGAGACTCAGGAGTGAAGTGTGTCTCTGCTGTACTGGAGAATCCTGACTGTAAACTGGAGACACTGGGGTAAGATCATCTCTCTGAGAGTCACATGACCTGCTCCTCAGTAAGACACATTCTCTAATAGTGAGACTGAAGCAGAGGTTTTAGGTTCATCATCAATGTCCTGAGGAGGAAGATTGTTTCTTTTCACTGCACACTGATGATTTGTCACAGAGTCTTTGGGTCAGATGTACGTATGTGAGAAGCTGCAGCACAAAACCTGACTTGATGCGACTGCAGTGTGTCTGAAATGACTGTGAAATTTACTACAACACTGTAACTAATCACACAATCTGCAGCTGAGACACAAACTAACTGCACTGTGTGAGCTGCAGGGTTTAAAAGCAGCAGTGACATTCTCAGAGATGAACATTAGTTCTGTTACTGAGGAT
The DNA here is from genome assembly GCA_030522415.1 of Channallabes apus. Classification (NCBI taxonomy): domain Eukaryota; kingdom Metazoa; phylum Chordata; class Actinopteri; order Siluriformes; family Clariidae; genus Channallabes; species Channallabes apus. The sequence goes on along the minus strand of CM060105.1, from coordinate 11,835,150 downwards.
TATTTCACTACATCTGTGTCTATCTGCTATGAACAGGGTTGCCAGATCTGTGTTACAGAAGCAGACAAATGGACAAGCAGTATTAAACCCATGCAGATTCCCTCATTAGTTCTTTCTCTAACATTTTAAAATAGTCTCATATTATTACACATTTAATCATAAATACAGAATGTCTATGAATAAACCCACAGACTCAAATCCATTCATATAGTAACACAGAGCTAAAGTAGAGAACACCATCAATGTGTGTGTGTGTGTGTGTGTGTGTGTGAGGAGATCACAGGGATCATTACTGATTAAAATAACATACTTTAGATGAAATGCCCAAGTTTTTTTTCTCTCTCTCTCTCTCACACACACACACACACACACACACACACACACAAAGCTTGTCTTGAAGTTTATATCCTGAGTGTGTGAAGTGTGTGTCATTGTGTCTCTGCAGGTTGTGGGATTGTGGTGTCTCAGATGAAGGCTGTGCTGCTCTCGCTTCAGCTCTGAGATCAAACCCCTCACACCTGAGAGAACTGAATCTGTCTGGGAATAAAATAAGAGACTCAGGAGTGAAGTGTCTCTCTGCCCTTAAGGATGATGAACATTACAAACTACAGACACTGATGTGAGTAATGATCTCTTTATATAAACACTGAAACATTAACAGACTGATTAGCATTATTTTGTACATTAGCATTAGCTTGTGCATTTCTCTTCAGTTCCAGTAAATATCAGATTACAGAGTTAAAATGTCACTTTATTCTATTTAATCAGACTTTTACTAACAATTATCTTTAATGCTGTTTGGTGTTGATTTAAACTTCATGTGAAAGCAGAAGACAGGGAGTCAGACGGAGTTTATAAAACATCCCACCTGAGTGCATGAGAGTGATTGTAAATGAACAGCTGGTCTCCTTGTGACACGCTGCTATCTCTGACTTCATACTGCTGCTTCTGTCTGAATAAGATGATCTCAGCTTTTCCCTGTTTCTGATAAGCAGCAGACTTTCTCCTCAACTCTCATAAAAACTCGTGAAAATCATCATCTTTACTGCCACACTGCCACAAATATTAGATTTAATCAGCTACTTTACTCACTCTGACACTCCTTCCAGCTCTCCACCTCCTCACCGTGTCTTCTGTCATTCCTGTAAACTTCACCTCCGCTTCTTCTTAAAGTCTGCACTTAAATATACATGTAGAACAGGAGATAAAACACACAGCAGTGTGAGTTACTTTATAAAAAGCTCTAAAGCCTGTGATTGTATAAGAGCAGTGATGTGATGATAAACGTCTGCTCACTTTCCTGTTAGAACTTGTGGAAGTTCTCATTTGTTTTAGCTAAATGTTCTAACTCAGATATTGTACATGTATGAATAAATGTTGAATAAAATTATATTAACAGACAATGATAATGTTTCTCTTGGAGCAGAGATGATTACATGCTGTTGATCATAAAGTACAAAAATCCAGTTTGGGTTTATTGATTCAGATGTTTTTCTTTTATTTTCAGGTTGTCGTGAACATCTGTGTGTGAGATGAAGACTCCAGTGTTCCTGCATTTCTATGTTGGGGAACAGACAACACAGTCCTTTATTTATAACTAATTAAACAGACTCAGAGATGTGGTGTGTGTGTGCATCATGCACAATGAATCAGACTGCACACAATTCTAAACTGAATATATAACAACCTCTGATCACTGGATAAGACACCGCAAGCCCTAATCACATAAACACCAGAAGGTTTAGTATCTTCTAATGTCTTCTTCCAGCATGAGAATGGACCATGTCACAAGCAAACGTCATCTCTGGATTCATGAACACTACAATGAGTTCAGTGGCCTTCCCAGTTACAGGATCTGAATCCAGTAGAACACCTTTGGGGTGTGGAACAACAGGAGATTCACAGCATGAAGGAGCACCTGAAGAACCTACAGGAACTGTGTGATGTGATCAGGACATCATGGCCCAGAATCTCAAAGCACTATAGTTTAGTTTTTTTTACTAGTTTGCAGATTTTTGTGAGGATCTGCTGATCATACCTGGTATGGGGTCAGTGCCATCTCTTTTACTGTAGTATATACTGCATGCTTTATTTTCAGTACCTGTATCAGTCAAGTACATTTTAAATAAATGTATATTTGACTCTTACCGCTACAAATCCATCCAGTACTGACTGACTGTGATTGATTGTGATCTGCCTGCTTGTTACACGTCACGTGAGTGATAGCGGAACTCGGATAATGAGGGAGAGGAGAGGAGTGATGGAGATTTATGATTGATTAGTGAAATAATAAAGAATAAAGCTTATTCTGATGATTCTGATAATATTGTTTTGTTATTGTGCAAGTGTGACCAATAACGCGTGAACACAAAATGATCTGAATGCAGGAAAATACACGAAAGTGAATCTCATTTAGAAATGAGATCACATTCATAACTGAAAACCATCTGGTCCAACACATGGAAGCTATGTTGTAAAAAAAAAAAAAAAAAAGATTTTTCTCTAAATTGTCATTGGTGATTCTGTCCAGGAGAGGTAACACCAGTAACAGTCGCTGTATGAATGAGGCATATAACAGATCTATCACATTAGAGGAGGAAAAATATTTAAGTTTGATTTACTGTTATTGTTATTTATGCTGTTTTATGTTTCCTTAGGTATGGAAAAATATAGTGCTGGTGAAAAGCAGTGATTATACAGGAAGAGGAGAGACGCAGACCTGGATGTAGGGTCATAGTTATCTAAATCAGTGGGCCCTAAACTTTTTGCATCATGGACCAGTTTCATGTAAAACAGTATTTTCACATATCGGCATAGAAACAGCTAAAAACAAAGTGCTTAAAAATACAACTCACCAATTCAATGAATTAATGGGAGCCCTGATCTTGTTTCCCCTTCAATGAGCCAGTCCCATCTGGAGTTAATGGGAGACAATGACACCCGCAGTGTGTTACTTATGTCCAGTCTATTCTGTAATTTGGTTTTGGTCGCCGTCACTGCAGAAAATCCCACTTCACAAAAGACACAATGTTGTAAACAGAAGCAAAAGGTATTTTTGACTCAGACCCTGGAGGTGAAAGGCAACAGTGCTAACCACTACACCACCGCGCCGCCTTTTCCAACTTGTCTCAATGTCTCATTTGCATTTTAATGGCTTTTGGGGATGTTTCCATCTTTTCTTGGCTTTTTTATGCACATTAATACACATTTTTACTTGGGGTGCCCAAACTTTCGATCTGTGTACTTTTAAGGTCACCTTCATTTGCGATCTCCAGCAGTTCCCCTTCTTCTAGCACAGACAGGCTCAATTCATGGTTTGGTTAAAAAAAAAATTAAATTCAATGCTTTGTTCATGAATGGGTTGCAGATCCATTCTCGGAGACCTGCAGTTCGGGAAGTACCGCTCGAACTCTTAAAAGCAGAGACAGGTGATCCTGTACAAGCGGGGAGAATTTTAAGTTAGGTTCAGTCTCTTCCAAAACCCAGCTAATGTTTAAAACATGTCAACTATCCCTCTGTTTACTCAGTGTCCCCACAATTCTACACTGTAAAAACTGGGACTGGGGTGAAGTAATATTTAATAGAAAATTTGATTAACCTTTACACTATTAAAAAGAGTACAGCTAGTTTTAAACAACATTAAGCTTAATTCAGCAAATTTTGATAAACATTTAATTTATTTTACTCAATTTTTGTTGAAAATACTTAGACTAAATAAACTGAGTAGAAATTAAGTGAGGGAAATTAAAGTCTCAAAAAAAAAGGTGGATTTAACTCAAAACACACTCTAATTTTAATCAACATCCACTTCCGCCTGAATCACGCCACATGAACATGAACCAAGCAGAAGCTTGTTGGACTGCTTTGTCACATATCAAATAAAGACCTCAAGGTAAGATGTTTTCTCTCATTTTTAATGAATAAATGTCTAGTAGCAATGTTGGTGTTAATGCAATTTGACAGACTAACATTAGTTCATTTCATTGCACATGAGCTGCCGAATCTAATATGGTTAACAAGTGCTCAAAGTATATTTAATTAACTGAAGTCATGTTAATGCTAAAGTTAGGTTAAATTACAGCTGCTGAATCTGTGAAAAACAAAGTCTTTGCATTTAGTTTGTGTTGTAACAGGTGACGGACATCTTAATTTGCTTCAGGTCAAGGATAGGACTGAGGAAGGCCGTCTAACTTTATAAAACTGTTAATAACATACCCTTCTAATTTAAAATTATCTGCATAAAACATGACACTAATGTCCCCTTCTATATTTTACCGATAGTAGTGGCAGCCTTGCCTCTCTTTTCCTGCCTCACGTCAAAGTATTAGCAAAGTTACCACATGAGAGCACAAAATGCACATTACAGGGCAAATAAACGTAAATAAATCAGTGTTAATTTGTTCACAATAAGTATTCAGTGACGACGTTTTAATTAATGACGAAAAAAATCGAAAACGATTTTTATAATAATATAACATTAATATTCCCATCTCAACGCGCCGAAGTTTTCCCTTTTTTTAAACCAATCGTTTGCATGTATCCGTTTGAACGTGCAAATCCTCTCTCTCATTGGACGAGAATCTATCCAGCAAGTCAGGTCTCGTAAAGCCGGGCACCTGTTAGCATGCTGCTAACCAACTCAACGGTGCTGTTAGCTTAAAGTCCCACACAATAATGAACGATATGGCAGCCGCAAGCTCACCGGCGGCCTGTCAGGTGGGAAGAAAGAGGAGACATGATGCGGGTGGGGAAAAAAAACACCGCCAGACACGCCACCCTACAGTGTATGGCAAGGTAGATAAAATATAAGCTAACGTTGTGTATATAATGTTAGGTAAATGTTATCGTGTTTTAGTGACTGCTTCGCCTTCGAAACCAGCGATAATCACCTCATAGCGGGTCTATCACTCTGTGTATCCGGGTGTCGATAATCACCTCATAGCGGGTCTATCACTCTGTGCGTCCGGTTAATGTTAGTTACAGGGAATATTAGCCACTCCAGACCTCTCGGTAGTAATTTGCGTAGGCGCTGTTGTTGTGTTGTGTGTTGGATGCCACAAGTGGGAACTTATCTGACTGACATTTGCCAACATGACAAGTTTTCTAAAATGTCTACATGACGTACAGTAACAGTCAAAAGTTTGGACACCATTTAACTGAATGTGAAAGTGTGTGCTAACTTTTGACTGGTACTGTACTCTATCTGAATCTCATATGTTCTAAATATCTTTTGTCATAAAGTCTTTAACATTTGACTGAGTTACTTCTGATAAGTTCCCTGTTTTAGATTTTTTTATACTGTCAGTGAGTGTAATTTGAATGTATGAACAGAAATGTATATTTATTTCTTTTACAGGTGCATATGCAGTGTCTGACTGTCTCTTATCTACAGGTATTTATATACACCATACATACAATGTGATAAAGACTATACATTTTTTGTGAAAATGCACAGAATGTCTATCATGTAATACAGGAAAAGGTTCATGAACATTATTGTATAGATTTCAAAGTAAAGCTAGGGGTATTGATGTTAATGCAGATCACAACTTGGATGGCAGATTTCCAAAACCCAATAAACAGCTGTTATTTTGTGCTTTTTCCTTGAAGTTCCAAGTGGGTTACACACCTCGAAGCCATGAACATAAACAATTATAGACAGTCATGTTTTTTTCCTGCAAGTCATTTTGCTTGAAAAATAAACCATGGATTACAGACAGTCCTACTCTGTATCATTCAACAAGGGTTCTGTTTGCCTATATGCAGTGTCAGGGATTTCATAATCAAACTGGACTGTATGATGATATTCACAGTGAGGACCAGAAGTATTTGGACAGATCATTTTGGCTCTGGACACCACCGCAATGGATTTGGAATGAAAGGTCCTGCTTATCGTGTAATAGCTTTAAACACGATCAATAGCTTTAATTTAAGGGCTTGGCCTTACTATTTTTTATGTTTACAAAACCTCTGTATTTGCTCTTTTGTTAAGTCTTTTGTTGATTGTTGTCACTGTCACAGATGCCCCTACCTCTGGGAAGGTGTTTTTGTTCTTGACAGCTGTTCTAAAGGGGTTTTTCTGTAGCAGAGAAGAATTCTTCTGTAATCCATCACAGTTGTTTTCCATGGTCTTCCAGACTTTTGATGTTCCTGACCTCACCAGTGTCTTCTGTCTTTTTTAAGAATGCACCAAATAGTTCATTTGCGCACACCTAATGTTTTTATTTCTCTGATGGATTCATTTTAGTTTTTTAGCCTAATGATGCTTGTTCCCTGGCAGTAACAGGTCTTTAGACTTCACATTGTTAACAGCAACAGGTTCCTAATGCAACACTTAGAATCAACTCTAGACCTTTTATCTGCTGACTTGTAAATGAACTCAAGAGAAAATACACCCCTGGCCATGGAACTGCTAAGGAGCAAGCTATCCCAATATTTTTGTGCCACCAAAAATAGGTGTCTTTGTACGAAAATGTCTGTAATGCCTACACAGTTCAACCTTTTTTTCTCTCTCTCTCTCTCTCTCTCTCTCTCTCTCTCTCTCGACCAAAAAAAATTAATGCTGACAGTCTCCACTTTAAGCACATCTCTTCATTTCATTCCAAATCCATGGTGGTGTACACAGCACAAACGATATTGTTACTGTCCAGATACTTCTGGTCCTATCTTTACTTACTGCTTCAGTGCAAAGCTCATTCTGCAATCTATTTTCTTGGAGAGTTACAGTAACTACAGTATTAATTACAGTAACATGAAACTGGTTTATAATGTTTTTTTTTGTTTCGTTTTGCCATTTCAGGTCCCAAACAATGCTGCTTGATGGAGTACGTAGGGGAACTAGATCAACTTACAGTATGAAAGACGTAAGTGAATACAAATGTAAAATCAGTAAAAAAAAAAAAATTGTCTATTGCCTCAAAAGTTCACGGGATGCTAAGGATGACTGCAGTAATATGTTACCTACAAAATGTTTAAGCTCCGAAACTTATATTTCTCTTTTACTCTCTCTCTCTCTCTCTCTCTTACTTTGTAAAAAAAAAATGGCTTTATTTTTATATGCATATTTCATTAGTTGCCAAGTTGACAAATATTTGTATGAGATTTTACACTGAACATTTCTAACACTTAATTAGGACAAGATGCATACTTAATTATGATAAAGATCATGTTTCATGGATAATTTACATAGGAGGTCTAAATGATGTGATATAAGTTAAGATATAGTAAACTATTCACCAGGACATAAGAACACCAGGGGAATGTGGGTTATGTCTACATGAATGGATCTTTTTGAATAGAGGTTTCCAATCTCAAATATGTTTTTTGTTTTTGTTTCACCAGAATGCTGATGGAGACAGAGAGTCTCCTCACAACACAAATGATGAAAATCTATGATCAAGAACATTGTGTCAGAAGAACCAGAGGACACTGGGATCATAATTGAGGGGGGTAAAAGTTCTGAAAGTCTTGCTGCGTGCTGGTATGCACTGGATCATGCACTTACATATGCACTGGATCTTGCCCTTTTAAGAATCTGTTCTTATAGCTGGACTGTGGGAGGATGTCTCCAAAAGTTCTCAAAAGCTTAAAAAGTTCTTTAAAATAAGCTTCTTGCTTAAGTCAAGTGACTCTTTAACTTTTCTTTAAGAAATGTCATATTTTTGTAAAAAAAAATTTGCAAACATATATATATGTATATAATTTTGTTTTAAGCCTCACCAAACCTGTTTACAATTAAAAATGTTGTAAAGCAACATGTGTCTACATATAGTAAGCACTTGTTGTAAGTATTAATCTTGTGCATTCTGCCTGTACTGTACAGTATGTATCTGAGCGATGCTAACCAAGTGGTCTCAGAATGTGTTTTGGCATTTTGCAGTTAAACATTTTTGTTTCCAAGTTGCAAAAATAAATTGTTACATATCTTGCAATACCATCTTGTGACTTTACTTATATTTATAATGTCAGTTTCTTGGTACCGTAATTTCAGTAAATTGTAGTTAATGCAGTAAAAAGTAAGCAGGAAAAATGAGTTCCATTTATTTATATTTAATTTATTTAGTCATCTTAAATCATTTACACTTGGATATTTTATAAATATTTATTAATTTTACATATATTTTTAGTAAATATATTTATTTTTAAAAATAAATATATAAATATTTGTTTAAGATAGATATTTAGTAAATATCAATTAAATATGAACAAAATTATTAGTAGATTGAAATCAACTTTAGGCCGGATAATAAGTTAGTGTAAAGCTTGTTTTTGTTTAAATTGCTTTATATTTACTTAATGCATTTGATTACATCAACTCATAATTTACTATAATATTACTAAATGCAACACAATTTAGGTATTGCTTTTATTACAAATCACTGAATATTTTGATTAAATTTAAACAATTTATTTAATGCATTTTACTCAAATTTTCGGCACTTAAAATCTACTAATTATTTTAAGTGTCACTTTGTTGCCACAATTTTTTTGAGTAACCAATGGTCAAATTTTTTAGAGTGTAGTTTGGCTTTGAATGCAGCTACTTTATCTTCCAACTTGAAGATACATTTTCCCCTGAATTGACAGATTGTAGCATTTTTCGGCTAGCTAGAATTTCCCTGTGAAGACGGTGCATAGACTGACATACAGGTACAGCTTCCTTAACCCGAGCAATTAAACCAGAAATCTGTCCAATCATGGCAGCAGCTCCGTCTGTGCATATGCCGACAAAAGGACCAATTCAGTTTTCCTGAAATGTAATCATTCAGAGATTTGAATAGTTCTGTGCCTGTGACGTTGCTTGGCAGCCACAGTGCACATAACATGTCCTCGTGCACATCCTCCTGATAGATAGATATAGATAGAACACAAACAAGTAGCATTGCCTTGTTGTCCTTATCAGTAGACTCATCTACCTGAATTGTGTATCACGGTGACTTGTTAAGCAACTGTGTCTCAGTGTCCTCTGCTATATCCTCAGTTCGTCTAGTGATGGTGCTTGCCAAAAGAGGAGCCTGTGCTATCTTATAAACTGCATCCTCTCCTAAAAGTCCACGGCAATGGTCCTTAGCGGCGGGGAGGATCAATTCATCACCGATAGTAAAAGGTTTCTTCGTCTTAACAATGCGGATAGCCACTAGGTATGATGCTCTCAGTGCACTCGCATTTGTTGATCTGGTGGCCATCAGTAATTGCTTCTGTCCTTCTTGTTCATGTTTTCTCCTTTCAAAAACTCCAAAGCCTTGTCTTTTTTAATCCAGGGTGCTTGGTATCCCATGTACTGAAACAGTTTTGCACATTTGCTAGTCTGTCGCCATGTATTATGCTGAATGATGTCCTAACCTACAACAGAAAAGAGTAGGAGATATGAGTGAGAGGAAGAGGAGAGCTCAGAGACAGGCATGGTGTGTTTACCAAACAAGACACAGAAAAAGTGTGAGAACAGAGCAGACAGTTCTGATTCTGATCCCCCATTATGAAGCAGAAAGTTCTCCCACCCCAAGGTAGACCTGGAACATGATGAAAACAATTTACAGAAAGAGAATTTATAGATTATACAGGTTATGTATTCTTTTTTTTAATAAACTGTGTGATATGAGCAGTTGACCCTGCTCTGACCCCATCTATACTGGGATATGTGAAGATTTTTGTGAATAATTTGATAAAACCAAAATATTTCACTGTGCAGTGATGTATACTGACAAAGGCTTAACTTAAATGTAAGTAGCTCTTTGTAAGTAGCTTTTTAGCTTAGTAGAAAATCTTTTTGTCAGGTGATTGGTTATGCAGTTAATCATTGATATTTTGAAGTTAAAGTCTTTTTTTTGTTGTTGCTTTAATATATTTCAGTTGTTGTTGGGTAGAATGAAAAAAAATGCATAAGTTCATATGGTGGTATTTAAAGCATGCAATTTTATTTGAAAATACATAAATAATTAAGTTATACAGTAAGTGGGAGAAAGATTGTGTATGTGTGTACAGTATATATGAGAGAGAGAGAGAGAGAGAGAGAGAGAGAGAGAGATAGCCTTATGCCATTAATAGATTTTGAACTGGGTAAATGTTCTAATTTGATGAAATATTATGTTTGTCCAGTAAGTTTATATTAAAAATTGAATAAACTTAAAAAGCTGTGAAACTTGTTACTAAACTTTTTTACGTTGAGGCTACATATTTTATCAGTTAATTTTACTGTGTAATAACCCCAAACCTACACATGAGAAAAAATTTAAATGTATACTAAATTAAAGCTCAGATCTTAAATATTCTGACTTTGCATATTTATTGATGAGCAACAACTCTATATTTTATTTCCCTAACTCATGCAGTAGGAGAGGTGATGTCACCGGACTGTTAGTGAATAACCACTACAGATCTGAGTCTGGAGCGCTTTTAAATATCTAAAGTCCAACTTCACAGAGTTTTATTTTTTCTTGTCACATCCCTGTATGTACGGTGGTGCTGTGCAGTACCTCATCCTCTCTGTCCCATCACATGTGGGACACGATCCGGTTTCTTCCCTAGAGTTCTCACAGTCACTCGGCCACACGGTCAGGCAGGTGGAAGTGAAGTGTCTCTTCTAGACTCAGACTGTCTCACTTCAGAAATGGGGCTTCAATATTCTCAAGTTCAAGATGAGCTCAAGAAGACACTGTGTGTCCTGAATCACAGCTGACCGAGTGCTTTTAAATCACATCTACAACTCAGTGATCTGAAAGATGGAGACACAGGACATTTATTCTAATCACTGGAACATGTCTAGTCATGACACCACGTGATAACTGTGTGACACTATAGGTGTGTTCGAGCTGATGCTGCGGCTGCGCAGACCGATCGGCGAGATTAGCCCAAAGCAGTCGGGGTGGAGCTGAAAACGGAGCCGTGAAGTCGGACACGTTGGGGATCTCGTTGCTTCCTCAAACATGGCAGATCACGTGGCGTTTGCCTACTTTATTGCAGATGAACTGGAAGCTGTAGAAATACCTTTTTTGTTGCAAGAAATGCAGCAGAATGAACAACGACGATAAGTTTATAAACAATATATGTGCATGTGTAAATCATTTCATTTTATAGTAACTGAACAAATACTGTTTTACAAATCAAGCTTATACTTAATCAAATGATGTTTTGTTTACTGGTGTTATGTTAGGCTTCTGTAAACAATAAATAATTAGCTGTAATTGCTGTTGGAGAGTAAGCTACTTGTTTTGTGTTTATTGTAAAATACAAATAAGTTTTTATATTTCATGTTCAACAGTCGTGTAAACCTTAATTGTTGGAATCTATCCCAGTTCTACAAAAAACACTGAATGACAATACTTTGGATTACAATACATGTGTATATAATAAGTACAATAATAATAAGTACATCTTTTTATTGTATAGATTATTTCCAAAAGTACTACAATTTGTGGAGGAGGTCGTCCCCCTGTACAGTTCCTCAGAATTTCGCAGTCATTTCAGGCTTTCCAAAGAACAAGTGGAGGTGCGAACTACATAAAGTCAACATAATTTAACTACAATTTGGTATATTCTCCTGAAACCTTATGTTCTAACTATATAGGATGTCTACCTATACATAATCTTGGTCCTGTTTATATGAATTTACAGCAAAGCAAACTGCCAGTCACACAGAGTGTTCTTTTCTGCCTTTGGACATTGGCCAATCAGGAGTCATACCGTGGGGTAGCAGACAGATTCAACATCCCAAAATCTACTCTTGCTAAACATCTCCATGAGTTTTGTTGTTATGTTAATACATACATGGCCCATCACATCTCCTGGTCCAGAGGCCAAAGGCTGCAAATGTCAAAGTTTGCAGAAGCAATTCTATTCTGTAATTTTAACTGGATTTTGTGACGGTGAGCGCCGCTTTTGTCACATCAGTGTGGGTCACCCTGGGAGTTGGCATGACACCAGAGCATGTCTAACAGAGGTTGGACGAGTTCTTGAAGAAGATCCTCATTGCCTTGTTCCACAGGGAATGCATATAACTGGAGACTCTGTTTATCCTCTGTTGCCTCAACTTCTGAGGCCTTACAGAGACAATGGACACTTGACTGCTGGGCAAAGACGCTGTAACATAAAGATAAATGCTGCCCGTGTAGTCATTGAACATGCATTTGGCATTTTGAAGTCTAAGTTCAGGAGGGTCCAGTGCCTACACATGCAGAGCATTTCAAATATCACTTCTGCTGCCTCTGCATGCTGCATTCTGCATAATGTTTGTTTAAAGCCCTGTGACCAATATGTTGAGGTAGATGATCATTTTCATGATGAGCCACAACCCCACAACCTTGATGCATGCCATAACAGAGACCTGATTTGCAACAACATCTAGACTAAACATCTGGACCAAAACTTTGTATGTACATTTTTGAAGAAAGGGCATTTAATTTGTTTACTGCTTCATTGTGTATCCTTTTTTCTCCAAAAAATATTTTTTGTTTATTAAATAAGAATTGAATGTATCTCAAGACTTTCTGAATTTCTTGGGTGAATTCCACGGTGGTGGTGTGATTTAAAAAACATGGACTCAGCATGTCATATGGATATGTGATCATTGAGAACTATTATATAGAAGTTTATTAAGGAGTTGAGATTAATTGGGTGAAAATACTAATTAGTGTTGAAAACAATGCGGAAAGGTCAATACTAAACACTTAATACATAATTCCATGTGGCATAACCTCATTTCCTAATCTAAAATTCACTTGACACCTGTTGGGTGGATGCTTACATGACACAATATATATAGAAGTGTTGACACCTGTAGCATTTCTGTAATAGTTGGGAGAAAGTGATAGTTCACTTAACAAAATTTGTCATCATTTACCCCCCCTCAGAATGTGCTAAATGTGTAAATAGCTTTCAGATAATTACAAAGATGTTTGGAACAATGTTATCCTCCACAGACTTCCATCGTATTTCTTTTCTGTACTATTGGGGGTGAGATATTTAGTTTGTCAATGACCTTTCCTTTGAAACAGATTTTCACTTCTGTAGCTTAGAAAAAGCATAAATTCCATGTTGCAGTACCAACATGCAATCATTTGGTAGCTAACACTGGTAAACAATCTGTTTTTAGTCATATTGGATCTTCAGCATGAAGTGTCATCACCATAGTTGTTGTAAAAACGTAACCATGGGTAATATAAACCACAAATTAACAATGCTTACACTAACCGTAGTTTAACTGTGGTATTTTTCGTAAAACTGTGGTTTTATATTAAAATTAAAGTGATTATTTTGCCGGTGTTGAAAAATGGTAACACTTTACAAACAAATAAAGTGTCATTTGTTAACAATGTATTAATAGACAACTAAAAATTAATAATACTTTTTTTTTTACAATATTTTTAAATCTTCATTAATGTTATTCAATCAAAACTAAGATTAACAAATAACTGCACTGCGCCGGGTGTGTGTTCACGGTGTGTGTGTGTTTAATTTAACCATGGAAGGGACACAATAGGATTGTTATAGGATTGTGGATAGGCTATAGACTAAAATTTATCGTTTTGTAGATGTAATTTATATTGTGTGCTAAAAATAAAATAAATATCGGTATTGGTATCTGCGATATTGGCCCTGTAAATATCGATATCGGATCGATACAAATTTTGCAGTATCGCCCACCTCTACTCAAGAGACACGAAGCTGAGTGACAGCCGCTGAATCCACCGGTGAACTTTGGGGGAGGGGCCAAGCAAACTTTAACCCAGCAGCTGGGTTACACAAAAACTACCCAACTCTCTGTAAATAACCCAGAAAAATTACCCAACAGCGACAACCCAGCCTTTGGGTAGAAAAAACAACCCAGCATTTTTTTAGAGTGTAGTACTCAAATTCAAATTCAGTCACATACACAGTCATACACAGAATAATATGCAGTGAAATGCTTACACAACTCCCAGGTTTGCTCTCCCTCCCCAGTTGCACGGTGGCGATCCTTAACTCTTTTGTAAGTAGTTAACATGTTGGTTAACTTTTTTCACATTTTTTCACTTGACAAGGTGTATCCTTTTTGTGAAAAAGTAGTTTGTAGCTTTTTATAAAAAGCACTTTTGTTGCGGAAGTAGAGTTGCTGAAAAAATTTTGTAAGGTCCAAATGTAGCAACGTCATGTTGTGTGTGATTTCTGAAAAAAGAAGAAGTTTTTTCCCACTGCAAACACGCATCTGGCAGTCTTATGGCGCTTTTCCACTGCGACACGACACGGTTAAGTTCTACTCACTTTTGGGGGGTTTTCCACTGGGAAAAGTACATGGTACCTGGTCCTTTTTTTAGTACCACCTCAGCCGAGGTTCCAAGCGCGCCGAACCGTTACCAAAACGTGACGTGTAAACACGGTTGGTCACTGATTAGCTGGAGAAAATCGTCATTACTGCGTCACCGAACTTGCGACACGAGACACAACAGAACCAATATATTTAGAACAGCCAGAGAAGGATCGCACGCACCTTTTTGTATTAACCGTCGGCATCTTTTGAAACAAACTCCTTCGTCTCGCTGTTAAAAACATCCACATTCTGAGAATGAAGAACACCATGCTGTCGATATGCTCCATTGTTTTGTGTTGTTTGTGGCGCGTTTACGATGACGTCACGGCAGTAGCGGCGCCGCCCGCGTGAGTAATCCCACCCACGCTAAAGCGTTACTACACTGCAGTGGAAACGCAAACCGAGCCAAACTGCGCCGAACCGAAGTGAGTTGAACTGAACCTTGTCGTTCCGTTCTATGCAGTGTAAAAGAGGCATTAGGTGCCATACCTTGTGATTCAGGGCAGTCTATCTGGACGGAGGATGGGTTTGTGGCTTCTGAAGGGTTGCCACCCACTACATCGGTTTTTAGGGTGGTAGTCGGTAGGTCCTGGCTAATGGGTGTCTGTTGCACAGGGCACTGACTGGTTTGTGGTTTTACAAAACTGAGATTTAGGGGTACAGGTGACTCAGTGGAGGTAGAGGGACATGGAGAAGGAGGTTGGGGGGGGAAACACTGCAGCACAAGCTAGATCACTGATAGGAGCTGTTTAGAGAGAAAGCTGAACATTTAGTTGTCACTTATGTGTCCAGTATTTACATTTAGGCATTTGGCAGTATGTGTTTGTGCATCACAAGTGTTTACCTTGTTTTTGTGTCAATGGCTGTAACTTTTGCCATGACATCAGAGAGGAACTTTGCATCTGAGGAAATACACAAAACTATCACTCAAATCATTATTAACTTGTATTTATTCCAGTTCTTCCGTTTACGTACCAGTTTTCATTCTTTCTGCAATTTCCTTGGAAACCTTAAGAGTAAAGGTTCTTCCTTTGCTGTCCTTCACATTCATTGTTATACTGTATTATTCATTTAGTTTTTTCTTGCACTTGGTAATGCATGGTTTTTATATATGCGAAGTGAGAGACCATGGGACTAAACTCAAGGTGTGTGACTCGTTATGTCTAATAAAAACTAATTAATGCAATAACACTTAACAGATTTCAATTTGTCTGATTTAAGTGGTTGTCTGTAATTTTGGTGGTTTAGAATGTATGTGATATTGTTGGCATAAACAAGTTTTTGTAAACTAAAAACATTGAACATGAATGACCTGCACATTATGAGGAATCAGGCTGTGTTTCTTTGTAGTTTGATTTAGATTGTAGTTATGTAGTATAATTTTGTAGTTATGTTGTGTTTTGTGGTATGTACCCAGTGGGCACAACACGTGTAATCCACGTGGATTTCTGGTGGATATTTAGTGAAGTGGTGGATCCACCAATTTTCACCTGATATCCACGTAGATTCCACATGATTTTAGGCATGTGGAAAACCTGTTCTAAATTAATGTGGAATCCACATGGAGTTTTAGATCTACATTATTCTTCAGCCATTTCCATGTGGATATCACGTGGATGTCACGTGGAAAATTATTTAGTACCACCTATTGATGGTTGCTTGATCTAATTTGATCTAACATGAATGTACATTTTGTATGCTTTTACATAAATGTGACAATCATTCATATTAAACATCTCACTATATTGTCCAAAGCCCTGGTGCAGACTGATGGAATAAAGCAGTGTTTATATTATATTGACTCAGAATTGCATATACAGTACATTCTTGTTTATTTGGGTATAACTATAGATTATTTACCATTGCAATTGCACATACAGTCCTAATTGTAAATCTGTGATAAGAAAATCAGAGAACAGAAAATTTGAGAATTCATAAATAATTAACCGTTTTGTGATTGTATAATGTAATTCAACCACTCAGGATGTAAAGAGCAACGTGCATTGTTCTGTGTTTACATTTTCAGTGAACTGTAGTATCAGTAATATATCGTGATATAATGTTGTGTCCCATGTATCGTGATACTATCATATCATGAGTTCCTTGCCAATACCCACCCCTACTATAAAGTGACCATTTTACTTCATTCATTTAATTAAGTTACCCTTAGGATGTCAAAATATGAGCAAATTGCTAAATATACGCTGTCAGGGACAAATTAAAACTAGAGTATTTTTATTGCATAATGCCCTGCAGTGTGAAGATCCTGGGTTGGCCATGAGGCCTTTCTGTGTGGAGTTTGCATGCTCTCCCTATGTTTGTGTGGATTTTCTCCGGGTGCTCTCTCCTCACACAATCCAAAGTCATGCAATATAGGTAAAATTAAGATTTTTTTTTATATTTCCTTACACTGTAGAAAAAAATCCTGTTAATTTACAGTAAACAGTTGGCAGCTAGATTTCCCGGCTTTGAGCTGTAATTTTACAGTTTATGTACTGTAATATGGAATGACAGTTTATTACTG
Organism: Channallabes apus; assembly: GCA_030522415.1. NCBI lineage: Eukaryota > Metazoa > Chordata > Actinopteri > Siluriformes > Clariidae > Channallabes > Channallabes apus. The sequence continues at coordinate 11,818,345 of CM060105.1, read as the reverse complement.
TAAAATATATTACAGTACTGAACTGTAAAAATATATGATGTACAGTATAACACTGTAATATATTGGTTAGCATTATACTGCTTCAGTATGTATTAGGTTATATTATAAAATTATTTTTATTTTCTATATTAATGTTATTTATGATTTTAATTAAAATTTTTAATTTCTTAAACAAATTGCTTGGACAAAAGATGGCCTTAAAACGTTAGATTTTTATTAAAGCCAGCATATAAAATACATTAACATTGTTTCCACTTAACAAACATGTGGACATTAAAATAATGGACAAAATGCAAAATACATGTTCTCAACATGTAAAATAGCAGCGTACGGAAATCATATGAATTTAAACAAATATGTTGCAAAAAGTGCTGTCACTTCAGATTTCACATGAACATTCAACTGCAGAACACTGCACTGACTTTGCATGAACAACACTTACACAGACTTCACATGAACACTCAATTGCAGAACACTGTACTGACTTCAAATGAACACACTATTGCAGACCAACACACTGACTTTGCATCAAAACACCATCAGGCAGAGCACAGCACTGACTTCAGATCTAAAACAGGATGTTGAACATGTGCTGTACTGACTTTGCATTACTGAACAAAGCCCCACTCAAAGTCCAAAAGAATTTTTATCAGGGTGGCTACATGGACATTTACGGTTGCAGTCTTTTTATGGACAAGTTTTCCAGTCTTTTTGGAGATCACTTTCACCTGGCTGGCCTTTGTCCCTCTCTCAGGATTCAAACCAACGAAGCGCCTAAAAAGCAATGTTGAAATAACATACATTAGGCTTGGAATCAAATGAACCTGCCATATTTTTTCTCAACTGTAATGTAAATAAAAAAAAAAAAAATTAAATAATTTAATATCTTCATTATTTTACATTAAGTGAGCACAATATGTGCATTAACTACATAAACATGATTTGTATTATCTGAACATTTCTGCCATATAAGTAGTGTAACAATTGAAAGTGTATTGATAAAGCACTACATAAATAAAAGAGACTTGTATTAAATACAGATAATGTATTTTTTTCAAACATAATAATATGTATGAGAACAAACATTACATTATGGTGATGTGTGGTTTATGTCATTGACAGTTCTCTGCTTCCTGTTAAATCATTGGACAATTTATATTAAATGACAAGTTCTTAACAGATCTGAGAAATAAGGCACAATACGAATTTTTTTTTACCTTTGTACAAACTCCAGGGTCCTTGAAGCTTCCTCTTGGTACTGTAGATTAAAGACGTAGTAAGTGGAAAAAACAGCAGCTAGCCCTGTGATGAAGCTTTGGTCGACACCTTCACAGATTACATGATTTTCGATGGTGATCATCCATCCTCCAATTGTGGCTTCATCACCGGCACCTGATAAAGACAACAAATTGTAATTAAAACAGTGTCTAATATAGTCAACAGTACTTTATTCATTCATTGTAAAGTAAGTAACACATTTTCTGCAGATTAGTGTAAGCATATTTTAATTACATATATTTGTGCATGCAGTAATATTACAGAAAACTATTGATTTTATCTTAAGGATGTGAGATGAAGTGAGCAGAGTTGAGCCAAGGACAATGTGATGTCATAGTACCAAAGACATCATGTGATGTTCAATATACGGTATGTACCCAACAAACCTTAGACTGGCAGCCATCTTAGAGATGTCATAGTAACCGTAGAAACGACACCAGATCAGCAGATATGACATAGCCCCAGACATGATGTAATCTCAGACATGGGGTGATCTTAACTGTGATGTAACAGGCATTGGATACACAAGCAACATGTCAAATTAAATAACCAAAAAACACACACACACCCACATACAGTGATCTGAATAATAAGTTTAATAAAGAAATAGACACAAAATAGTATGTGTATCTACATAGTGTATATTATACAATACAAAGTATTAGGCCCAACATAAAAAAGTATAAAAACACATGGGGCCTGGGTAAGCATCAGAAGCAAAATAGAATGCATAAGAAGTCAATAGGCAAAACCTCCTGTGAGGAAGGGCAACACTAATTTAAAAATCAGTGAAAGGAAATAGAAACAGAAATGCCGCGATTTGGATTTGGCACAAGTGCGGAAGGAAAATCTGTTTGGGTACCAACAGACACTTTAACATCGGTCTGGGTGCCAACACTTACGTGACAAACAGGTCTTAAGAGTAGCGGAGCTGGCGTTGTAGATTCAGGTCGTACAGGCCTAAAAGAAAATGGATAAGGGCTATCCGCACGTGGCCTCTTTGAAGGACCCGGTTTGGGATCAACATTCTTGGAAAAAGTGAGCCCTGTCTCCTCTAGGAACTGCAGTAACGAAGCAGATGGCTCAGGCTCATCCTCAGTAAAACTCACCGAGGCCCGGTCCATGACAGGTTCTGTAGGAGTATAGTCAGTAGGACTGTGAGCCGGACTGCTCTGGCTGTCCGAGTCGTCCAAAGCGACGTGGTGATCATTCGTGCAGATGCGATTAGCTATAAGAATAAAAATAAAATAGGTAAATACAATAAAAGTCACAAACTTAGACAAATAATTAAAATAATATGTAGAAGATGCTTACCCATGGCCTGTCTCTTGAAAACTGTAGAGTAAAGCGGAAGCATCAAGAATTTATAGCAGACATAAGCGCCACCCCAATATTTTTTAAGTTGAACAACAAAAGTGAAAAGATAATGGAAACTAATTTGAAAGGAAAATAAGTTATATTGGAAGCAAAATTTGGTAAAAGATGGAGTCAGATAACGAGGTATATGACGTATAATGCAAATGTAATTTTATTGGTTGAAAAATTTGATAAGGAACCAGAAAAAAATAATGAGCAAATGAGGGGGCCAGATGAGCGTCCCGCCCTCTGTAAAACTGTATAAAAGAAGGCACCGATGTCACAGTAGATCAGTCTGTTCTTGGTGATGCTCTGGGTCACATCTTAGGCATTTTCAAGACTGGCTCACTTTGTTTTATTGTTGCAATAAAACTTATCCTTACTTCATCTAGATCTACACGGAATCCAGAGTCTTTCTTTGATTTCTTTATTCAAGTTACAGTATTTGTTTAATGTTTTAAATTAGGGCAACTTCTGTGTGGGGAGAATAAAAAATCCACCACATTTCTTGGTGACCCCGACTGCGATTGCCTTCGCGGAGGGCCCCTCTGGGGACCTGGGACTTCGCGGGCTGACAGACCATCAACTTATGCCGGCATAAAAAAGGTAAGCAGAAAACCTGTTTGATCAAATTTCTGCATTAGAAGTTCATGGTCTGTTAGTGTGCGTGCTTCCAGCTGGAGAGGTAACTCCTAGGGTATATTGAACACAATTATTTTAAAGTTGCCAAAATTGATAAATTGAATTGACAAATTAATTGATATATTTAAATTAATTGCTGCATTTTTGCTGATATATAAAAGACTGGATGAAGTAACGAAAACATTAGGAGATCTCCATTTTGTTTTATTTTTGTGTGTGATTTTTTGTTGTATATTTTCTTTATTATTTTATAAGTTGTGTGATATCTGAGGTAACGCCACTGTGTTTGGGCTAGAGCCTGTATATGAGGAATCGCCGACAAGTGGGGCTGGACTCAGATGGTAAAAATTCCTGCAAATCACTAAATAGGGAACTTTATTCGTTACCCAGACGTGGCAGGTGGTAAAAAAGTCCTGTAGCAAGACGCTGAGTATAGAACTCACTGATTTGTGAGCTGGTACCAAGACGCGGAACTGGGCAGGTTCTTTTCAAGTGTTTTTCAGATTTTTTTGTATTTATTGTGAAAAAGTCCTGTAGGTGGTTGTGCTGTAATCTCGAGTCCTAGGGCTAGAACCCACTCGTGTGAGGTATCGCTAGGAGCAGTACTGCAATCAAGTTTCCTAGGGCTAGAACCCATGTGTATGAGGTATCGCTAGGGAACATAAGGTGATTGCCAGTTGAAAATTCCTACAGGTGGTATTGAAGTTTTCTGGGCCCAGGTTGTGTGATAAATTGTCTTATTGTTGAAAATTGTTCTGAGTACTCCAAATTTTTTGAAATTGTTGTAAAAGCGCTTGTGTTGTTTGTTGTTTGTATGTCTTGTATGTGTGTCTTTTAAATGTTTGTGTATGTTATATTAATGTGTAAAGTCTGTTGTTGAATTTATGTGTTTGTGTAAAATATAAAGAATAGATTATAATTTATACAGCATTAGTGTTACTAGGCATAGACCTTACTGTGACATAGGTCTTGTCTGTGACATAAACTGTGACGAGCTACTAGACATAGAGCTTACTGTGACATAGGTCTTGTCTGTGATGTAAGCGGTAATGTGCTATTGGACATCACTGTGAGCACACTGTGACATAAGCTTCCTCTGTGACACAGGCTTCCCCTGTGACACGAAAGTGGTACAGGTGGCGAATGTGCCAGCTTAGTAGTATTATTAAATAATAATTTCTTTAGATTAGTTATTGAAGCTTAAGTTTAAGTAAGATATAAAAGGTACCCTTTACGTTTTTGTGTAGTCGACGACACAATACTAATAACAGTAAATATAGTGCATAAAATAATAAATGCACCTAGGTTGAATATAAAATAAAATACTAAATACAACAAATAGAGGAGATCAGATGATAAGTGGAGTTAGAGTAATTAACTGGGACGAGCAGATAAGTGAAGAAGGAGTTTTAAATAAGTGTGAACGGGAGTTTAGAATTTCAGAGTCAGATCAGAGTGAAACAAATAAATGGTTGTTGAATAATCCAGGAAAGGATCTACTTTTAGTGAAAGAGTGTGATAAGGGAGAGTGGACACTTAGGCTTTCGTTAATACCTGACGTATTAGAGCTTAACTGTGACACGCACACTTTAATTCTTACATCATATTTTAGAATGAAGATATGAGTTATTTCCTTGGTTTAGTTCCTAAAGAGATTCGTTTAAAAGTGATAAATAGCACATTTGAATTTGGAGGATTAGGTGGACCTCCACGTTTAACTCCACTCATTTCGCTACTGCAAACATACCCAGATTTTGATATATTATATTTAGAAGAAGACGCAGAAGGCCGAAAAGCAAAAAGATACAGATTAACAGGAACACAGACAGGTCCAGTAGTGCTGAGTCATATGTGGATGGTTGATAACAATAGTGAATTCACGGTAATACCTTTTGGACCAGACGGGAGAATAATTTTTCAGACCCTTGACAAAATCGTTACGCCTCTGATACTGACACCAGTGGAACATTAATGTTTAAAAAGTATAAAGAGAAAAGACAGTTGTTGAAAATCGGCAGTGGTCACAAAGTACACAGCAAAAGAACTTTAGTTAAAAAAAGAGAGAAGAAACACAAGAATTTACATTATAAGTCAGGACAGAAGTGTGTGATGGGAAAGCTATTCTGCCGTAAAGGTGCGTGGCCAAAGCCAGCGACACCTGTAGACGCAATTATAGCCAAACATAAAGAAGATGAAAAGTACATCAGAAAGTGTATGATAAAATGGCATGACAGGACATCAGGAGATTTGCAATGGCCTAAAGAAGGAACCTTTAATGAAGAATGTTGTAAGGAAGTAAAAGAAATGCTCAGACACACCACTAAGGAAAAGGGTAGCAAGGGAAGAGTCAAATTAGGACAAAAATTTGAAATAGTACAATGGTTTGAAAATGAAGGAAAGGAACAGGAGAGACAGAAACAAGTTGAAGAAGGGAAAAAGGATCAGAAGTCAGAAAAAAGTGAAGACAGGAAAGAAAAAGTTCAGAAAGCAAGGAAAGAGAAAGTAAACTTAGAATTAGAGAGACCACCACCATACACTGAGGAACACATGCAACAGAGGGATGGAGGAATGTACCCACAACTGAAGCTGCAGGAATAAGACAAAGGAGCATGGGGATTTGAAGGACGAGTGACGGGACAAATTAAAGTGAGGTCATGTGACTCTGAGTGGATGGATGGACAACTTGAAGAAACAGAACAAGAATCAATGACTCACAGACAAAGTGATGGCGACGAAAGGGAATGGAACAGAGAAAGAAAAACAGAATCACATGAGTCAAGAGAAACCAAAGAACTGCAAGGTAGAGGAAGAGAACTGAAAAGACTGAAAGAACAAAATGTGAAATTCCTGTCAGAAATACAGGGACTCAGAAATGAACAACAAGTCACGTCCAAAAGAAGGATGATGGAACACAACAAAAGGAAGCAGTCCCGGGAGAGATGGGAAGAAAAGAACATGCAAAGAGGTAACAATGTAAAGTCACATCCTGAACAATCATACACATCCCTTCATGAGTCTGACAGAGATGAAGCAGAAACTGAAGAAGAGGTAATCGAAATAGATCGACAAGAACCAGTAAAAAGAAAAGTTAAAGGGCACCTGATCATTGAATCTTAAAAAGATGCAAGAAAGAGAACAGAAAGAAAAGAACAAACAAGCACACCACGACGCAATGATCAATACAGAAGTAAACATCAATGGGAAGATGCCAGTACACAGGAAGAGGATGATGACAGTGAAGCCCTTGATGAAGCAATCAGTCAAATAGAAAATCGAATTGACAGACGCATAAAAAACTCACAAAAGAAAATGAAAAAAGCTGCAAAAGAGTTGTCTGCATCAGAGATGCCATCAAGCTGGAAGGTCCTTTCGTCCTGGCCTGATGAAGGAGGAAATAAAAAATACACCAGTTTTGACGAACAACACATGCGGCATGATGAAGATGAAAATGAAAGATACACTAGTTTTAATGAACATGTACCAGACCTACAAGACCACAATGAAGGTAGACAATTCCCACTTGTTGTTAAAGGAAGTAGGTACCAATATGTGCCATGGTCATTCATGGATATGACAGGCCTGGCAAATCAATTACCAGACTTGTGCAATGGAGCACAAAGATGGATAACTCAGTTTGAAGAAAAAACCACTGGACACCTCCTAGCACTGGGAGATGTAAAAGCTATTCTAGCACAAACAATTGGGAAAGTCAAGACCACAGAAATACTGGATGAAGCTAACCTGCATACATTAGCAGGACAGAACAGAGGAGACACCCTAGCATTTGGGCCTCTCAGAAACAGGATATGGGATGCCCTGCGAAAAGCCTATCCCACCAAAATGGATCCAGGAAAACTGGAATCAGTAGCAATGAAAGAAGATGACAATGTTGTAAAATTCATCAATGACTTCCAGACAAAATGAAGAGAGGAAACTGGAGGCTCCTGTGACCAAACAGATACCAGTAAGAGCCTGTTCCGAATGATGCTGAAAAAGTGCATGCCTCAGGAAGTCCAAACAGCCCTGGAAGGGGTAGTGGGACTGAACACATTGCCATGGGAAACATTTCAAGCACACATTGTACACTATGTGGACCAACATCGAAAGAAGAAGAGGGAAGCTAAAGAAACTGCTGAGTCAATCGCAACCCAGCTACACAAAATACAACTGCGGGAATTCACAGCTGCAAAGAAAAAGGAAAAACAGAAAGGGAAAGGTCAAGTTCAAGCAGCAGTAATGGTGCCTGAAAATCCGATAACACCGCTTCCTGCTGGACCAGTGCAGCAAACACCACAACCAGCAGCAGTTAATGCCCCTCCAACGTATGTGCACCCTGGAAACCAACAAGGACAAAATCCACCCATGAGGTGGCAAGGACAGGGCCCCAGGCCTTATGGAGGCAGGGGACAAAGGGGACCATTCCAACAGCAACCAAGGAGACAGCCATTCAGAATGAATGCCCCAGGGCAAATGGGCCTGAATACTCAAGACATGCAGTGTTGGCAATGTGGAGGAGCAGGACACATTAGAAGAAATTGTCCACAAATGTCATGGACTCAAAATGGACCCCAATCTCAAGGGCCATATGGAGCAGCACAAGCACCTCGAGGGAATATGGGACCTCCTGGCCCCAGACAACCTCCTGGACCATGGACACAAGGACAGCCCCAGAATCAGTGGGCAGGTCCCTGGATGGGACCACAGAACTGGAATTGACGAGGCCCAGAGGAGCCAGAGGGGGAGCAAATGCAGTACGTCTCAACACTGCATCCACAACAAGAACCAACTGTAATGGTGTCTATAAATAATTCACAACCAATTCCATTTATGATTGACACAGGTGCTACATACTCATGTATAGGACATGAAGGCTCACAGCTCCCTCTCTCAAGCAATACGATAAAAACCACAGGCTTCTCGGGACATTTACAGATATTGCATTTTACAGAGCCCCAAATAATAACATTAGAAGACACCACTATAACAGCACCTTTACTATTCTCACCTATTACTCCAGTCAATTTGCTGGGCAGAGATTTGTTGTGCAAACTTAAAGCAAAAATTCAATGTAATACTAAAGGACTGTATGTAACAATGGGACAGTTCTTACAGATTGCTAAAAAACCTGACAACAAACAAGATACAGTATACTGGCTATTGTGTTCTGGCAAAGGAGCTCAACAAGCACAGAATTTATGGGAAGAATGGATTATGCAACGAAGACCAGATTGCAAAAGAGTAACCTTACCACTACACTGTACGATGTACTATGACCAAGGAAGTCAAGATGAAGAATATGCACAATTGTGGTCAGATGTGATTGAAAACACAGTCACTGATGTGGCACTAGGAGATATAATTGTAGGTGCTCCAGGAGCAGCCATTGCTGTGCACCTGACTGAACGAATGGAACATTGGCATCAAGTACCTAACACAGCATCTCACATTTCCTTATTAGTGGGGGAGAACGCACAGTCCAAAGAATTAGGACTGATGGTCAAACAAGCAGCTGAAGTAACTGATTGGGAACAAACCTCTGACCCTTCTGTACATATTTCACATGATCAGAGATTTTTGAAAATAACATTTTCAGGAACAGATAGAATGAGGGCAACACATACAGAGATAGATGGGAACATGACGTTGTCAACACACCCTCAGAGGGGGATGTGTAACATGCCGTTGTCATCGCACACACAAATGCCAGTTAAGATGTTAGGGCAGATTGATGGAAAAGAATTAGCATTAGAGGAAGAAATACTTAAAACAATCCCAGAAAAACTATGGACAAGACACTCCACAGATGTAGGATTAGTTAAGTCTGGAGGACAAGCCTTAGTAAAAATAAGACCAAATGCAAAATTGCCTTATCAAAGACAATATACACTGACACCCCAAGCTATAGCAGGAATCAAATCGACTATAGATGGGTTATTAGAAGCTGGAGTACTAATACCCACTAAGAGTCCTTGTAATACTCCCATATTTCCTGTCAGGAAGCCCAACTCAGATAAATGGAGACTCGTGCACGATTTACGAGCCATAAACCAAATTGTAGAAGCAGAATTGCCTATAGTGCCTGATCCACACACCCTACTGTCTAATATACCAGAAGACACTCAGTGGTACACTGTCATAGATCTATGTTCAGCATTTTTTAGTATTCCACTACATCCAGAATCACAACATTTGTTTGCTTTTACATACGAGGGATAGCAGCTGTCTTACAGTCGCTTACCGCAGGGATACTGCGAAAGTCCATCAATATTTAATCGAGTACTAACTCAAGACCTAGCCTCAATAAATATTAAGAGTACTCTGATTCAGTACTGTGATGATTTGCTGATTTGTAGTCCAACTAGAGAACAATGTGAAGCAGATTCGTTAAGAGTTTTGACAGTACTAGCAGAAAATGGACATAAAGTTAGTAGAGAAAAGTTACAATTCTGTAAACAAGGAGTAGAGTATCTAGGCAGAGTATTGAAAGGAACATCTAAGCACATATCTCCAGAACATATAGAAGCAACAGCAAAAGCCCCTAAACCACGAACTTTTTAGGTATGGTAGGATTTAGCAGAGACTGGATATGTGACTTTGCATTAAAAACAGCACCCTTAAGAGCATTAATCAAAGCAGCTGGACAGACCAAAAATAGTGCAGTGTTAGAATGGACACCTGAAGCACTAGAAGCTTTTGAACAGCTAAAGAGAGAACTCTGTACAGCACCAGCACTTGCTAGTCCAGAGTACAACAAACCATTCCACCTGTATGTCTCAGAGCGAGGCGGATTTGCCACAGGGGTTCTGACCCAACAACAAGGTCCTAGCAAACAACCAATTGCATATTATAGTACAGCGCTTGATAATATTGAAAAAGGCATGCCTCCCTGTTACCGAGGGGTGGCAGCCGCAGCATTTGCTTTTGAGAAAGCAACATCAATTACTATGGGACATCCAGTAACGCTGTACACCACCCACGCATTACACGCACTCCTGACCAGTCCATCGTTTGTAATTACAAATGCTAGAAGAACAGGATACGACGTAATACTCTCTGCACCTGAATTAACCATACGCAGGTGTCAGACAGTAAATCCAGCAGATCGTATAATGACCCCAGCAGAGGGAGATCCCCACGATTGTCATCTAGTGTCAGCAGAATATCTAAAGACATGCCAAGATTTAGAGAACCAACCTCTGTCACATCCAGATTGTATATTCTTTGTAGATGGGTCATGTTTTAGAGATGGGGACAGTAATAAAGCAGGCTATGCCATAGTAACACCCACTTTAGATGGAGAAACATTTAAAATTGCACAAGCAGAACATGTGCCACAACCATGTTCTGCCCAGTTAGCTGAATTAGTCGCTTTGACAGGTGCCTGTAAACTAGCAGAAGGGAAAGCATGTACAATATACACCGATTCAGCTTATGCGTATGGAATATGCCATTTGTATGGCCCCATATGGGCACAAAGAGGTTACAAAAGAGCTGATGGAACACCAGTAGTACATGGAGAAGCAATATCAGAACTGTTAGATGCAATCAAATTACCATCGAGATTAGCCATAGTAAAATGTGCAGCACATAAAAAAGATGGCACTTTTGTTAGCAATGGAAATGAAGCAGCAGATGAAGCAGCAAAGAAAGCAGCAGTAAATCAGATAAATATGATGCCAGAAACAGCAGGACAACCAGAACCTAATCCGCAGGGAGATAATGAACCAAGTTCACCAGAATCGAGCACTGGTCCTGATGAAGAACCAGGTGCAAGTCCAGAGCCAGAAGAAAGATTCCTTATACCTGAAGACTATGCGCCTCCCACACCAGATTTAACCTCATTAGCAGACATGCAAGCAGCAGCATCAGGCGAAGAGATTCGTAAATGGATTAAAAGAGGAGCAACAAAGAATAATGATACTAATGTATGGCGAAGTGCAGATGGACGTTTTGTAGCACCACAAAATTTCCTTCTAACCTTAATAAAACAAGTTCATGGGAATGATCATGTAGCAAGAGGGGAAGTGATGAAAAGAATCCAAAAGGAATGGTGGTCGCCTTATTTAGGTCCAATGGTTCATCAAACATTATCACAGTTTTGCGACATCTGTGCTAGATTTAACATTAGAAAGCACTTCACATCACCGATAGGACACATCCCAGAGCCAGATGGGCCATTTAGGCATATAATGTTTGACTATGTAGACATGGGGGAACCTAGGATACAAGGAAAACGATACATCTTAGTGGTCGAAGATAGGTTTAGCAGATGGGTAGAAGCTGTAGCAACAGCTAGGGAAGATGTGACGGCAGTAGCAAAATTCTTGTGTAGAGAAGTGATACCAAGGTTTGGAATCCCAGATACAATTAGTTCAGACAATGGGAAACACTTCACAAATAAGATAGTACAGAAAGTAACTCAGTGGTTGAACATCAAGCACAGATTTGGATGTGTGTATCATCCCCAATCTCAGGGGATGGTAGAAAGAGCGAATGGAGTTCTAAAAATGAAATTGGCTAAAATATGCGCAGATACAAATATGGATTGGTTTCAAGCCTTGCCGTTAGCCTTAATGGGCATGAGATCGCAAACTAACCGCAACACGCATCTAACCCCACATGAAATGCTTACTGGCAGACTTATGCTTACTTCTTTTACCCGCGGGCCCTATAAAGGCCCCACACTTGAACAACTGCAAAGTGAGCTTGATCATTATGTGAAACACTTATCTGAAATACATTCATTCATTCATTCATTCATTTTCTATACCGCTTAATCCTGTGTTCAGGGTCGCGGGGGACCTGGAGCCTATCCCAGGAGACTTCGGGCACTAGGCAGGGTACACCCTGGACAGGGTGCCAATCCATCGCAGGGCACACACACATACACACACTCACACACCCAATCACACACTATGGGCAATTTAGGAACGCCAATTAGCCTAACCTGCATATCTTTGGACTGTGGGAGGAAACCGGAGTACCCGGAGGAAACCCACCAAGCACGGGGAGAACATGCAAACTCCATACACACAGAGACAGGAATCGAGCCTGGCTGGGGAATCGAACCCAGACCCTGGAGGTGCAAGGCGACAGTGCTAACCACTACACCACCGCGCCGCCTTATCTGAAATACACAAAGTTATTTTCCAACAGGTTAAGGGAGCTACAATACATGACAACACCAGACAAAGAGCAGCTGATCAAGCTGAGGATGCTGAGGCAGAGGACATAGACGAAAGAACTGTACTGCCTGGTGATTGGGTGTTTATCTGAGTGTTCAAAAGAAGGTGGAACCAAGCTAGAAGGGAAGGACCATACAAGGTGGTGTTGGCAACTCCAACTGCAGTAAAAGTTCAAGTTAAAGACGTATGGTACCATTTAAATCATTGCTGCAAGGCACCAAATCCGGACCAGGTAAGAGACAGGTTTCCGCAGGAGGACACCGAGTCTCCAAGAGCAGGACCCTCGGGTCTGCAATCAGATCCTCAGAGAGACGACGAAAGACCCAGACAACAAGCACCAGATCCATATGAACGCACTGAAAGTTTGCCATGGATAGAACAGGAAGAAGAACAAGGTTACTGGCCAGAGTGGCCTCAAGAAGATATACAAGACTGGGAAGCTGAACTTGAAAAAGAAGAAGCAGAAGCAGAACAAGCAGGACCATCTCATAGAACAAGAGCCCAAGTTAGACAGCGAGAAGATAAACGCACTAAAATAGAAACAGCACGGAGACAGTTAGAAGCTGATACTGGCTCAGATACTGATTAAATTATTTAAACCAACCACAGTAGAAAGAACATACCCAACAAAAAACACCCCAAGAAATATATTGTGTAGATTATTTGGCCATAATCCCACGTGTCACCGTTGTGATCCTGATGGAGAAACCATCCTCTTATTACCGCCCAAGAAACAGAAGGAAGTCTATGGAAATAACAATACTTCTTATGATCGGCTTGACTAGTAGCTGGGCCGTCAGAAATGAAAGGAGCAAACCAGAATGGAACACTGAAGAGAGACAAATACGTTGCGTACTGGCTACAATAACTAGAGCAAGAATGGTAGCTGGTTTATCAATGTGGGAAAGAACAGGAAATTGGGAAGGAATTTTTCAGATAGAGGTAGACAAGTCACGACCCCAAGAAGATCAAGTGCGTATTCATGTAGAATTAGAGAAAACCCCTGGATCCAAAATGAAGATTGCAATAGACGGATTGATTGAAGCAATACCAACATCCAATGAATGGTGCGCATTTAATAAGTCAGCAAGCGGCAAAATAAGAGGTGTATGCTTAGCATATCCATATTTGCGTGGATGTACGGCAAAAGTACCAGGCCAACCTAGCGTAACAGATGATTAGTCAGCAACCTATGTAACGGTAATTCCAGAAATAATAAAACAGGTACCAGGAAACAAAAAAGAATCTGACCAAACATGGAAAAATTATATGTTCTACCAATGGATGAAATTCACAGCTGAGTCTTTAACAAATAAGGGCTGCATCATATGCCATGACAGAAGTCATAAGCCCCCAAAAGTGGCGATAACACAAGGAACAAGAGAATGTATAGATGATCCAGAATATAGTGAATCACGATTATGCCCTATCAGCTGTCTTTTACATTCAGCTGCAATAGATTATGGTCCAGAATGGATGCAGAATATAAGCAAATGCACGTATCATCCTGTAGAAACGATAGATGCTGTCCAACGAGAAATAACACCTGTGCAACAGACTTATCCTCTATGCATCTGTTCAGATGGAAGTATAGAAGTAGGAAATCTATCATCAAGTTGCAACGAAACACAGTCAGCAGCAGGTTTTTCCATAAAAATGAGACAGATATGCGACAATACAACAAGCGATATGCCATGCAGTGAGATAGTCAACGTACGACAACCAGACTTAGGATTAGGTACAACACCCTTAGCTGACATATTTTGGTACTGTGATGGAACCACAGTTAGACAGACTTTACCAAAGGACTGGAATGGATGCTGTGCTCCAGTATTACTAGAAGGAGAACTAATTGTAATAGGATTGCATGGCACGCAGAACAAAAGAAGCAAACGTGAGATAAAATTCTTGGACACAGTCGGTCAAGGGGAATTAAAGAAATGGGAGGAGTTTGATAAAGAGGGAGGAATAACAGTAAGTTGGGATGGAATTCCACTTGGCGTACCAACTGAACATGAGGTTATAAACAGAGTAGGAGGAGCATTCACGACAATCTTCCTCCCATGGGTTCAAATTTCTAAAAACGCAAGGTGGATAAACTTACTATGGTACAATCAACAGAGATTTTGGAATCACACTTTAAGTGTTTTAGGATTAATACAAGAACAATTAGACAGAACAACAATAATGACCATGCAAAATAGATTCGCCCTGGACACTATGTTAGCACCTCAACGAGGAGTGTGCGCTTTAATTGGAGAAGACTGCTGTACATACATTCCAAGACATACAGGCCCTGATGGTAATATAACCAAAATACTTAGAGCCATGCGGAATCTGAGAGATGAACATGTTAGAATCACCCAAGAAGTACAGAAAACTACCGCGTGGACCACATGGTTTGACTGGCTTAATCCTTCTAACTGGTACGGACTACTTGTGAAACTAGGCACAATTGTTCTGATAGTGTTAGGAACCCTACTCATTGCATCTTGCTGCGTTATTCCTCTGGCTAGAGCAAGCATTCAGAAAATGGTAGGACAATATACAGTTGTTGTGGAATATCACGACCAGACGACACCATATGAGGATGAGGAAGAGGAGTCCATTTATATGCAAATGAATTGAAAGAAGACCAGCTACACTGCATAATGGAGAATTGACTATATCCTTATTGATCACATGTATATTGAAAATTTATCTAGTGTAACAACATATTTTAATCCAACTTATTTAATCCATGTTTTAAGTAACTATATCAGAGAAAAAGTAGTATTAGTAGAAGAAGTATGTCTTGTATTTTGTGTTTTGTTTTTGTGTTCGTGTTTTGTTTCTGCTATACACGTATGTATTGCAGGATGGAACTGGTACCTGACCCAAGGTGGATAGTTTCCTGCACCGTTTGCTGTAACGCATGGAACGAGGTTGCGGAAAAGGCCCCGAAGAAAAAATGGCCAGAATTGAGACATGATCTCGTTGACTGGCATCCACAACGCACGATAGGGAACAAGGAGTTCATCACCAATGCCAACGTTTCGACGAAGGACTTCAAATGGATCAAAGCAAAGACACAGGAGACGTTCAAACTTGACATGAACACAGGACTTCATCTGGTAACAACTTCATATCAGCTTGGGAGACATCTGAAGTTAGGCATCTACAGAGGCATTGGGATCGAAGAGGATTGGACTGCATATGATATCTGTGGGATAGTTGAGTTTGACGATGTGTACATGGCAGCAACTAAGACCATAACCAAAGTAATGTTGGGGGATGACATCTTATGGAGAGATACACCGATTTCCCTGCAACGGAAAGTTGTGTATCGACTTTTTGCGTTTAGAAACAGGCAGGATAAACCGAATTCCACTGTCTCAGCTGGCAAGCTGTAAGGACCTGTGTGTGATCGAATTCACGGACGAGGATTGTAAGACCTGGACTGAAGAGGGGTCTGAAAATCTTGACACACTATCCTTAACCTACAGGGACCCTAATGGACTGCTTAAATGGCTTTGATGGTTTTAAATGTTTGTCATATATGTATTATTATACAGGATGAGGTCCTGGTGATGTATACACTGTCGAGCACAAAAAAGCTGGCAAGGTGTGGAATTTTTCCTTCTGAATTGGCTGTACTGAAGGTTTTTTCGCCCACCTCTGGACTCATCATATTATAACCATTGCATGCCTATTATATTCTCATATATGTTTATGCTTATATTTACTCATTTTCAATTGTTTTTCCTAAATGGATGGTTTAGTGAGGGGGTAATATGTAAGGTTAGGTTGAATATGTAGGGTTGTAAGGTTTTAAATTTTAGGTCTCTTTTAAGTATAAGGTTATTTCTGAAAAGTTAATTAGAGTAAGGTCATAATTTTGATGAAAAGTTACTAGTTCAAGGTTTATTTCTTAATTTTTTCCTATTCTATAAGGATTAATATTAATGTGTAAGGTTTATTTCTTGTTTCTGTAGTAATATGTAAGGTTAAGGTTCATAAGTTAAGCATTGTTTAAATTCATTGTTTAAATTTTGTTAATGTTCATAAGTTAGTGAGTAAGCATTATTTTCTCTTTACTTTTCTTTATGCTCTTTTATGTGACTTAAAAGTCACAGAGGGGGAAATATGTAAGCATATTTTAATTACATATATTTGTGCATGCAGTAATATTACAGAAAACTATTGATTTTATCTTAAGGATGTGAGATGAAGTTAGCAGAGTTGAGCCAAGGACAATGTGATGTCATAGTACCAAAGACATCATGTGATGTTCAATATACAGTATGTACCCAACAAACCTTAGACTGGCAGCCATCTTAGAGATTTCATAGTAACCGTAGAAACGACACCAGATCAGCAGATATGACATAGCCCCAGACATGATGTAATCTCAGACATGGGGTGATCTTAACTGTGATGTAACAGGCATTGGATACACAAGCAACATGTCAAATTAAATAACCAAAAAACACACACACACCCACATACAGTGATCTGAATAATAAGTTTAATAAAGAAATAGACACAAAATAGTATGTGTATCTACATAGTGAATATTATACAATACAAAGTATTAGGCCCAACATAAAAAAGTATAAAAACACATGGGGCCTGGGTAAGCATCAGAAGCAAAATAGAATGCATAAGAAGTCAATAGGCAAAACCTCCTGTGAGGAAGGGCAACACTAATTTAAAAATCAGTGAAAGGAAATAGAAACAGAAATGCCGCGATTTGGATTTGGCACAAGTGCGGAAGGAAAATCTGTTTGGGTACCAACAGACACTTTAACATCGGTCTGGGTGCCAACACTTACGTGACAAACAGGTCTTAAGAGTAGCGGAGCTGGCGTTGTAGATTCAGGTCGTACAGGCCTAAAAGAAAATGGATAAGGGCTATCCGCACGTGGCCTCTTCGAAGGACCCGGTTTGGGATCAACATTCTTGGAAAAAGTGAGCCCTGTCTCCTCTAGGAACTGCAGTAACGAAGCAGATGGCTCAGGCTCATCCTCAGTAAAACTCACCGAGGCCCGGTCCATGACAGGTTCTGTAGGAGTATAGTCAGTAGGACTGTGAGCCGGACTGCTCTGGCTGTCCGAGTCGTCCAAAGCGACGTGGTGATCATTCGTGCAGATGCGATTAGCTATAAGAATAAAAATAAAATAGGTAAATACAATAAAAGTCACAAACTTAGACAAATAATTAAAATAATATGTAGAAGATGCTTACCCATGGCCTGTCTCTTGAAAACTGTAGAGTAAAGCGGAAGCATCAAGAATTTATAGCAGACATAAGCGCCACCCCAATATTTTTTAAGTTGAACAACAAAAGTGAAAAGATAATGGAAACTAATTTGAAAGGAAAATAAGTTATATTGGAAGCAAAATTTGGTAAAAGATGGAGTCAGATAATGAGGTATATGACGTATAATGCAAATGTAATTTTATTGGTTGAAAAATTTGATAAGGAACCAGAAAAAAATAATGAGCAAATGAGGGGGCCAGATGAGCGTCCCGCCCCCTGTAAAACTGTATAAAAGAAGGCACCGATGTCACAGTAGATCAGTCTGTTCTTGGTGATGCTCTGGTTCACATCTTAGGCATTTTCAAGACTGGCTCACTTTGTTTTATTGTTGCAATAAAACTTATCCTTACTTCATCTAGATCTACACGGAATCCAGAGTCTTTCTTTGATTTCTTTATTCAAGTTACAGTATTTGTTTAATGTTTTAAATTAGGGCAACTTCGGTGTGGGGAGAATAAAAAATCCACCACATTAGTACTTTTCATGACCTGGGATGGCTAAAACAATATTGATGAGGTAGACTGATAGGAGAACCTTGCTTATCTGACACTTACACAACAGTATCAGTCGTGGAGAGGCGGGGTGTCATGCTCCACGCCCTGTCTGCCGTCCTTTTCCCACGCTGTCATTTCCCCACGTGCTCATGTTTTTGTCTAGCCGTCACGTGCGCTCTCACGCCCCCGTTTCCGCCCCGTCTGCTCAGCTGTTTCTCATTCCATGACTGATTACTCCAGCGATTTAAGCATGCGCGGCGCGCTGCTTAAATCGCTGGATTATCTTGTGTTTTCATGCCCCGATCTTCTCGCGTTTATTTTCCCTTGATCTCACGTTGCCAAGTTCGCTTTGTTTCTCGTTTTTCGCTTTCGGTTTCTCGTCTCGGATTTGTTTGCCTCGCCCTTTGATCTCCCGGTTTTTGAATTTACGCTTCCTCTTTTGACCACGGCTTCCGCTTTACGATTTGGCTTAGACGCTACGCTGACTGATCACCCGGCATTGACTTCCGCATTCCGACCACGCTCTCGCCTGACATTTCGGCACGTCATCTGCACTTGGATTCACCTCGTTCCGTTCCGCTTCGTGACAGAATAATCCAGCCATCGATATGAATCCAGCAGATGTCGACTGCATGAATGTAGCACTGGAGCATCAGGGTGCTCCTCTTGAAGCTCACCACCAGGGGCTGCTCAACACCAAGCAAACCCTTGCTGACGTCACAACCCAGCTCCAAGGACTCCAGCTCTCTCTAACGCGACATGAGGACTCCATCATGCAACGCGAACCACGCCTCCCTGCCCCCCCGACCTATGAGGGTGATCCTGGTACATGTCGCTCGTTTCTCTCTCAGTGTACGCTGATATTCGAGCTCCAACCCTCCACATTCTCCACCGAACGCTCCAAGGTGGCATATGTGATAACGCTGCTCTCAGGACGAGCTCAAGAATGGAGCACTTCTCTTTGGGACTCTCGCGACCCCTGCTGCTCCAACTACGAGGACTTCGCTGAGGAGATGAAGAGGGTGTTTGATCGCTCATGTCATGGAAGGGAAGCTGGTCACAAACTGTTAAAGCTCCAACAAGGCTCGCGTTCGGCCTATGATTACGCCATTGAATTCCAGACCCTAGCTCTCTCCAGTGGGTGGAATAATCGTGCGTTGAGTGATGTGTTCTTTGAAGGACTGACAGAAGCACTTCAGGATGAGCTAATCTCTCGTGAACTACCGTCATCACTCCAAGATCTCATGGATTTGGCCGGCCGAGTGGATTCACGTCTCCGCCTTCGGAAAGGGGCCAGGATTGCACCACCTAGAACCTTCCAGCGACCCCACCCTCAGGATGAAACCATACAACTGGGCAGAACCCGCATTTCACCAGAGGAGCGACGACGTCGTCGAGTGGAGGGAGCCTGCTTCTACTGTGGAGAATTGAACCATCTACTTAAGAACTGTGCAGTAAGGAGAAGGAGTCCTCAGGTTCAGCTGGGAGCACTGGAGGGCACTTCTCCAAAGAAACCTCCAGACCAACGCCGACTGCTTCCCATCTTCCTCATCCACGAACAACGAACCCACCTGGTGCAGGCACTGATCGACTCCGGTTCAGACCGTAACCTAATCAATGCCGCCTCAGCCAAGGCCCTGGGAATCCCTGCTCTGCCTTTAGAGACTCACCTCAAGGTTCAGGCCCTCGATGGGAGTCCACTTCCTTCTATCACCCACAGGACCCCTCTTCTCGGTCTAAGGGTCTCAGGTAACCATTCTGAGCAGACCTCGCTATCCATCATGGAGGGATCTCATGCCACGGTCATTTTGGGCCTCCCCTGGCTGATCCGACATAACCCACAGATTGACTGGGCCGGAAACTCGATCTCAGCATGGAGCCCATCATGTTCCACGACCTGCCTACGCGCTGCCCTCACGTCATGCCCCGATCCCGCCCAGGCGGATGAATCACTGGAACTCACCCATGTTCCACCTGAGTATCACGACCTCAAGGCTGTGTTCAGCAAATCGCGCGCCATTTCTCTTCCCCCCCATCGGCCATACGACTGCGCTATTGATCTGCTCCCAGGCACCTCTCCCCCCAAGGGCCGCCTTTACTCATTGTCACCCAAGGAACGCCAAGCCATGGACCATTACATCACCGAATCCCTCGCGGCGGGGATCATTCGTCCTTCTTCCTCTCCAGCGGGGGCCGGGTTCTTCTTCGTGGGCAAGAAAGACGGTTCCCTTCGTCCCTGCATAGATTACAGGGGTTTGAATGAGATCACTGTGAAGAACCGGTACCCCCTCCCACTAATGGCCACCGCCTTTGAGCTTCTCCAAGGAGCCAGGATTTTCACCAAGCTCGACTTACGCAATGCTTACCACCTTGTCCGCATCCGAGAGGGTGACGAGTGGAAAACGGCCTTCAATACCCCTACAGGGCATTACGAATACCTTGTGGTTCCGTTCGGCCTCACTAATGCCCCCGCAGTCTTCCAGGCCTTCATTAACGATATACTCAGAGACTTTCTCAACTTATCTGTGTTTGTCTACCTGGATGACATCCTGATCTTTTCCCGGGACCTGGAGGAGCATCAACAGCATGTCCAACAGGTGCTACAAAGGCTCCTAGAGAACAAATTATTTGCAAAACCAGAGAAGTGCGAATTCCACACCACTTCCACCACATTCCTTGGATTTGGCATCGGACCTTCAGGAATCCAGATGGAACCCGCCAAGCTTCAAGCCGTCACGAACTGGCCCACACCCACCTCACGACAGGAACTCCAGAGATTTCTGGGATTCTCAAATTTCTATCGCCGTTTCATCCGCGGCTACAGTTCTATCGCTGCCCCCCTAACAGCCCTAACCTCTCCCAAGGTTCGTTTTCGTTGGAACCAGGAATCTGAGGGAGCCTTCACCAAACTTAAGAAGCTGTTCACATCCGCTCCTATCCTCACCATCCCGGACCCGTCACGGCAGTTCATTGTGGAGGTCGACGCCTCCAGCACGGGAGTAGGAGGCATTCTCTCCCAGAGATCCGCCCATGACAACAAGCTGCACCCCTGCTCTTTCTTCTCACACCGATTAACCCCCACCGAAGGAAATTATGGCATCGGAGATCGCGAGCTCCTGGCCATAAAACTAGCCCTGGAGGAGTGGAGACACTGGCTTGAAGGAACGGAGATCCCATTCCTGGTCTGGACTGACCACAAGAACCTTGAGTACCTTCGAGGCGCCAAGCGGCTGAACTCCCGCCAGGCCCGTTGGTCACTCTTTTTCACCAGGTTCAACTTCACCCTCTCCTACCGTCCAGGATCCAAGAACACCAAACCAGATGCTCTCTCCAGGCAGTTCACCCACACCCAAGACTCCACCATCAGCAACACCATCCTCCCTTCGCACTGCCTACTCGCAGTGGCTGAGCTAGATATAGAGACTCGGGTGAAGCAGGCCTTGTCCCGTGAACCAGGCCCCAGTAATGGACCCCCCAATCGGCTATTCGTCCCACTCACTCTACGCTCCCAGGTCCTGGAATGGGCACATTGCTCCAAACTCTCTTGCCATCCAGGCTCTGCCCGAACCCTGTCCCAAGCCCAGCAGCGTTTTTGGTGGCCAACCATAAAGGAGGACGTCCCTGGCTTTGTGGCAGCTTGTGACATTTGTCAGCGATATAAACACCTCAACACCGCCCCAGCAGGCCTCCTCAGACCTTTACCAATCCCGCACCGTCCATGGTCCGATATCGCACTTGATTTTGTGACAGGATTACCCACCTCTGATGGCCACACCTGTATCATGACCGTAGTGGATCGGTTCTCCAAGGCAGCCCACTTTATTCCCATCCCAAAACTCCCGTCCGCCAAGGAGACTGCAGAACTCATGATCCTCCACGTTTTTAAGCTCCACGGCCTGCCCAAAGATATCGTCTCCGATCGTGGCCCGCAGTTCACCTCTCAATTCTGGAAGGCATTTTGTAAGCTCATCGGAGCCACCCCAAGCCTGTCATCAGGGTTCCATCCTCAATCCAATGGGCAGACGGAGAGGAAGAACCAGGCTCTCGAGGTCGCCCTGAGATGCATGACCTACCGGGATGTCACCTCGTGGAGCAGATTCCTGCCCTGGGTCGAATACGCCCACAACTCTCTAGTCTCTTCGTCTACTGGGCTGTCCCCCTTCCAGTGCTGCCTGGGTTACCAACCACCCTTGTTCCCCTCTCAGGAAGAGGAGGTCAGCGTCCCCTCTGCCCAAGCCTTCATTCGCCGCTGCAGGAGGACCTGGACTCAGGCCAGAAGGACGCTGCTACGACAAGGCAGAACTTATAAGGAGCAAGCAGACCGCAGACGCTCTCAGGCCCCCAAGTACAGGATAGGGCAGAGAGTCATGCTCTCCACCAGAGACCTCCCTCTAAAGACCATTTCTCGTAAACTCTCTCCCCGATATGTAGGCCCATTCACGATTACCAAGATCATCAACCCATGCGCTGTCAAACTCTTACTCCCCTTAACCATGCGAAGAATAAACCCCACGTTCCACGTATCCCAGCTACGCCGTCTTGCCTCAAGCCCATTAAGTCCCCCCACCCACCCTCTGCCTCCTCCCCGTATCATTGATGGCGGTGAAGCCTACACCGTCCGCCGCCTCCTGAAAGCTCGCCGCCGAGGTAGAGGCATTCAGTACCTGGTGGACTGGGAAGGCTATGGCCCTGAGGAGAGAAGCTGGATCCCCGCCAAGTTCATCCTAGACCCCAAGCTAATCTCTGACTTTCAGAAACGCTTCCCTGAGGCTCCCCGTCCTAACGCCCAGAGGCGTTCGTAAGGGGGGGGGTACTGTCATGCTCCACGCCCTGTCTGCCGTCCTTTTCCCACGCTGTCATTTCCCCACGTGCTCATGTTTTTGTCTAGCCGTCACGTGCGCTCTCACGCCCCCGTTTCCGCCCCGTCTGCTCAGCTGTTTCTCATTCCATGACTGATTACTCCAGCGATTTAAGCATGCGCGGCGCGCTGCTTAAATCGCTGGATTATCTTGTGTTTTCATGCCCCGATCTTCTCGCGTTTATTTTCCCTTGATCTCACGTTGCCAAGTTCGCTTTGTTTCTCGTTTTTCGCTTTCGGTTTCTCGTCTCGGATTTGTTTGCCTCGCCCTTTGATCTCCCGGTTTTTGAATTTACGCTTCCTCTTTTGACCACGGCTTCCGCTTTACGATTTGGCTTAGACGCTACGCTGACTGATCACCCGGCATTGACTTCCGCATTCCGACCACGCTCTCGCCTGACATTTCGGCACGTCATCTGCACTTGGATTCACCTCGTTCCGTTCCGCTTCGTGACACGGGGAGGGTCAGGGTGCTCTCAACATCTGCTGCCGTGGCAGATATCTGTAGAATACATAAATTGTATACAAATTATAATGACAGAATAGCAAGCCCACACTCTAAAAAATATTGGGTTGTTTTTTCTACCCAAACGCTGGGTTGCCGCTGTTGGTTCATTTTTCTGGGTTATTTACAGAGAGTTGGGTAGTTTTTGTGTAACCCAGCTGCTGGGTTGAAGTTTGCTCGGCCCCTCCCCCAAAGTTCACCGGTGGATTCAGCGGCTGTGACTCAGCTTTGTGTCTCTTGAGCTCCCACACCGCTGATGACGGTTCATCCTCCTCGGACATTTAAAGGAAAATGACGTTAAATACAAGGTCTGTATACACATGTTCACTCACCTAATTCACATATGACTGAAAAATTATTACTATATGTAACATTTATTACTGTTACCGTGTTAAGGTTACACACAAACTTTCCGGCTGGTCTGAGGTACTGGATGATAGTTTAGCTGAGAATAGCTGCTAGCCTCCCCACCTGTGTATGAAAGGAACGGCTAAGATGTCTGAGCTTTTTAGCTTTCTCTGTAGAATGTTTGCAGGGTTACGAAGATGGTGAAGTGATGAATGGACGCTAAACTGTTAACTGTAGTGCTAGCATGACACAGCATTTAGTTAGTTTGCTAGCGTTAGCAACCACTTTAGAACTTTATTACTCTCACTGCTTGAGACAATAAAATGCTGGTGTGTTACAAAACACTGACCCTCTCACAAATATACAGACCTGCTAACCCTCCCGTTTTTTCACTAGCTAGTAATTTACTCTGCGGTCAAATTTCTCCTGCGTTTCTCCCGAGTTATAACAATATTTTACACCTTTCCCCCTTTGGCAAGTATGCAAATGTATCACCAGTAATAGCATGTAAGCTAACCAGGTAGCTCACTTTATCCAAAGTTAAATTAACTATCAGTCAACGAGCTAACTACAGGAAAAAGTACCACAGCGGTACAGATAGCTACTAGATGGAAGTATTAATATTTTGGTGATTTGTAATGTACCAGTATGACACCAGCTATGACATTTCTTCGGTAATTAGCTTAAAATCAATGCAGACCACAATATCAACTAGTCTGACATAAAGAGCTGTATCCTAAAAGCTGTGCTTATTTTACTGTTTTATTTTCTCCATGTTTTTGTTTTAGGTTACCTATACCCTATCTTAATGGGCAGCTTTGTAATTTTTTTAGTATCAATCCAATTTCACACTAAATTAATAGTCTTATTTAGTTTAATCTTTGCTATTCAGCAAAATTGAAACTTTTTCATTTCTTTCTTTCTAAGGTTGGAACCAACATTGTGGCTGAAGTGTCAAGGCCGTACCCCTACATCCTGACGTTGGGAGATAATGACCAGCGCTGCTCTCAGTAATGTTGTAATGTTGCTATGAAATAGCGAGGCCTACCTGAAAAGTCATAGACAGTGTTTGTATGTTAAAATGAGACCAGCGCTGGATAGTTTTGTTCTGCAGAAAAGATATCTGAAGTCACAGAGAGATCCTGCTCTGTAGAAGCTGCCTCAGTCTATTTGTGCAATTACTCCATTCTGCCCTTATCAGTAATAGTATAGTAATGATGTCACTGTTGATTATCTGTTCTTGTGCTTTTGAAAAATAAATGTTTTTTCTAAGAACCTGTAATAGGATGTTGTTTATTGCATATATGTATGTTTTTTTTGTAATAGACCAGTATATCAAAATAATTTAATTGTTTAATAGACATGGGTGTTTTTTTTTTTTTTAACAGATTCACTGTAAAACATGAAAATAATAATAACCTATTTGTGAGGTAGAATTAACCCAACATTCCAGTTAAATTAACCAACAAACCCCAAACATATGGGTAGAACATTTGACCAATTTATGTGGTAGAATTAAGCCAGCATTATAGTTAAATATGACGTCGCATTTGGATTGAATATTTAACCCATCTTGTTGGGTTAAACAAATAACCCATCTTGCTGGGTTAAATTAACCCAGCATTTAGTTAGTCCTATATTTACCCAGCAGCTGGGTTAAAAACAACCCAGACTGGGTTGTTTTTAACCCAGCATTTTTTAGGGTGCAGTAATAGCAAGCACAGTATATGTAAATCTAAACAAAACATACATCAGCATGGAGTATTAGTCCCTCTATTCCTTCATCAAAGTAGGCCATCAGCTGCTGTATTAGAGTCAACTCTCAATCTTCATCCTGGGAGACGCCAGACTACACATCTTTGTTCTTTGATTTGGTCTGCAGGTACTTACTGATTCTCTGTCCACATTCTTTAATGGATAGGTCCAAGGCCCATAACACGTTAATGTCAGTTAGTAACTCGAAGTGATTGAAGATACCTCTTTTGTTAAAAAAGTAAGGCCACTGGATTCTCATATCTTCGATGGAAGATGATGGAGTCTGATTTATATGTTTACGCTGAAGACAGAATGTTGTTTTCATAAGGTGAATCACTTCCCCATTCTCACCACTGCGAATACCTTCTTGTCTATAAATGGTCTCTAACTGTTGCCTCTTCTGCTCCAGGGTTTCATGTGTTTCTTCTGGTGGAAGTTCAGGGTTAAATGTCTGCATCCATAAGAATCACTTGGCCTCTGATGCAGTTGTCCAGGCACTTTCGAAGTTCGAAGTCTCTTCATTGTCCCTGAACGGTTTATGTTCTCAATTCTTGTTTTTAATTGGCAAAGCAATGAAGTAAATCCACTACCAATGATGACACCACTTGGTGTCATATCTGCAAAACTGTTGAGGAAATGCTTAACAATGTTGCGGCAGATGATGAGACATTCATTGCGTGTGGGGTTATTCTCACATTTCCTGATTTCATCAGCTAGGATACGTATCATCTGGCGCCGCTTGTCAGGAGCAGGACGCTTGCCGTTGGCAATAGCTGACTGCACTTCCACAGGCATTTTATCCCAAGGAATCTCAAAATTTTCATACCACTTACTGGATATGTTGGATGATTGGCTTTCCTTGCTTAAAGAACAAGGTGTTGATGCGCGTGAAGAGCTTGAGCTTAAGCTTGAAGATGTGCAGGGCTGTGAACTGGAGAGTGAAGACATACTTGTATCTGTTGACTCATCTGGCAATTTTTGGAGATCAAGTGTGACTTGTGTAGTTTCTGAAACACGTAAAATTTAAATGATTTTTTAAAAAAGCAAATCCAATTTCTTTCCAAGATGTAGGTAAATTTTTTTCTTTCAATATAACAATGAAATTTGAATGATAGAAAATCAATGGTTAGCATCCCTTTGACAATAAAAAAAAGCATATACATATAAAACATATACAGCAAAACAAATAATAATAATAATATTTATTATTATTATTATTAATACAAATAGAAACTAAAAATTACCAAGTTTGAATGCCTCCAAAAGTTTTCTTTGCTGTATAACAGGCAGGACATCTTTGAGATCTTCCTGTTGTACATATATGAGGTCTTCTATTGATTCCACACCTGAGCGTTCAAGTGAAGTGATGACATGTTCTCGAATCTCCTCAGTCAGACTGGGCAAAGCCCTGAGGATAATAGCCTTTATCTCGTTATGGATTGACATGTAGGAAAGGAATCTAAAAAGTGAGAACAGAGTGGTGAAGAATTAACAAAGACATGCCACAAACTGAATATTTAGGCAGTGGTTAATAATCCAGAAGCCCTGATTGACTGACACAGTAATAGGCCTCCTGCATTGGTGTAGTGCAATAAGTGTTACTGTAAGGTTGACGAACAGCCTGATATATCTCAGTGATAAAATACACAGCTGAATTCTTATGAATGACAGCCTTTTTGATTTGTCCTACTATAAGTCCGTCATCATTATGGCCTATCACCACAAACATGTTGCTCTTATAAGTTGTCCCTTTTACAGTCACACTATGAGAAATAAGTGTATGAAGAGGATCAAAGGTCAGATGAGCAACTGACCGTATTATCTTGGCATTGTAGTCTCCAGCAATGAATTCAGTTCCCTTCTCTACCACAACAGAGGGTGGGAACAATGTCCCAGCACTTAGAAAAGATTGTAAAAGTTGATGTCTTTCAGCAAGAGTTCTGCAGAGGTTTTTGAAGTTATGAAGCTTTCTTGCACATTGTTTGAAGTAAGTATGCTTACTTTCAAACCGTAATGTGCATAAACGGATGAGTGGCCCAAACTGACTGATAAGTTCTGGGTAATGACTTAGGTAGTGATGCTTAGGCTTAAGTAGATGTTCCCCAAAACTCTGTGTTCGGGTATGCAAATATTCATCTATCAGAACTCGTAAATAGGCTACCTGACCTGTGGAAATTGCTGGTGCACAAACAAGATCTACAATTTCTCTTAGCTGTAAGATAAGTTGCCATGCCATACTATCTTCAGGACATTTTATTTTATCACCAATTAATACTGGCAACATTCGCAGGAAACACCAATTTTGAACTGCATGTCCGGAGAGTTTTCCAGCCCCAGGGTTAACCACAGAAGGTTTATTGTTAGCATCATTGCCTAGATATTTAAAATGATTTATGCGCTGATTCAATTGAAAATAAGTGAAGGTTTTCTCTTTAGACACAAGGTGGTTGAGGTATAACACCAAATCAGTTGAAACAATGCCCTCAAAAAGGTCATGACCAAGGCAAGGAGGTAATCCGGGCTGACATACATGAAAATATGTGAGCTCATTGAAGATGGAGTCAAATTTAACACCACCACAGTCACGTGATTCTACATTACAACTCAGGGCCTCAACATGTTTCTGAAATGACTCTGGTGTGCGGTCAGGGCCCTTGGCCAGAGGGTCTGCCAGAAATGCTTCCCGATTAATCTCACAATACCTGCAAAAATGTGAGCTTCTGCTAAAATTTTCTGTGAAGCCCCCAATATTGTGTGAACCCAAATTGTCACCTGAAATTGCATAAATGGTTCCTTTGAAAAGCTGGCCATCTGACAGTGTTACTCCATTTGTCTCAAAATCCTTTAAATCTTTCACCAGAGAGCCAAACACTAGATTCTGTCCAAAATGCTTATAGTCTTGTTCTCGACATAACAGCACAAGTTGCATCTGATCAAGACTCAATCTGCTGTGTGGCAAAATATTTGCAAGTTTCAGATACATGGCTAAAATCTTGTGCTTTTTTCTCCCTGACCCTAGGGGGTTTACTACTTCAAAGGCATCCTGATAAAGGATTATGCCAATTGAAGATGATGTTTGCTTGAATAGCAAGTTCTATTTAATGTTTGTTCCATCCCACAAATCCTGAAAAATATTATCAGGCTGGACTCTAGTTTGTATTTGCTGTAGCTGGTCTCTGACTGACTCTGAGGACAAAAGGGACATAATCGTGTTTTTCACAGGAATATATTGCACAAAACATTCGTTGCCCGACTCATTTTTACCGAGACAAATGGATTCTGGCTCTACATAACTGAAGTTATTTTTGAAAAAAGTTTTTCTCTTATGGTCAGTTTTAAGTGCCCGAGTATTACAAGCCCTGTGGAGATCCTCACTTTTCACGGTGTCAATCACAGTGTTTATGTCAGCTTTAGTTAGTCCAAGCAATGTCAATTTATCTACAAGTTTGGAAATTAGGTGTGCCTGATTTATCTCATGTATTTCCTGATAGTGTTCAATAATTGTTTGAATAGTAGAGGATGGAAGGAGCAATTTAGATTGAAGTTTCAGATAAAACAAGGCTAAATGTCTTATAAATTCTCCTTCATCTTCCTTTTCTGGACACACATCCATTTCTTCCGGACTGAAATCGTCAGTTTGCATATCACAACTTGTATTATTACCATCACTAGTACTGGCTGGATTTGCAACTGAGTCAAGTAAACTTTCATTAGAACAGTGTTTATGCTTTCTTGAGACATGTGATGTGAATGTAGACTTGACTGTAAATTTTTGGTTACACCTTCTGAATGGGCATGTAACAGTCTTACAGATGGCGCCATTAAAAACCCGCGTGTTTTCCCGCGGGATGCCGCAATTTAGCGCGCGGCTTGCCGCGACTTGCCGGAGGCAACATTCGGGAATTTAAAATAAATGTGTTGTGCTTCACTGAATATCCGCCAGATGGCGCATAGAAGGACTTTATCTAAAAGCCGGTGGTCCGGGAAAGTCAGTTTCCCTATGTTTCCCCGGTGGCGCGCAGATTCAAATCATGACGTCACTCGCTACCTAACACTGAGAAGGCGAACGAGGATTTTAACAGTTTTTCTCTCGTTTTTAAAGTGTTTTTATGAACTTTTTGAATTAAACAAATAACCTATGCATAATAATCGAGTGTCTTTTCGCTTTTTTTTTGTATATTTGAAGATAATTCATACGTTTTAAGCCGCTGCAAAAGGCTGGTTTGCTGGGCGAGTACTGACATCACGACTACTTTTATTACACCTACATTTGTTTATTTGTATATGTATGTTATTAATATTAATTTTTTAGAGATTGTGTGTGCGTGCACGGAGAGTTTGTGTTGATAAGTGTATGTGGATAAGTTGATAAGTGTATCAGAAAGCATTAAAATGTTCATTTGAATTAAAATGACACACACACGCTGTATATACAGTATATCAATTACATATATATCAATTTCATTAGTTCGTTCATTCTATTTGAAGCTTCGGATGTTTTTTTTTTTTTTGGTTTGGTTAGATTAGTTCTAAACTCGCTTCCGTGAAACTATCGCTAAAACAATGTACTGAGCCCTCCTGAGGATATAAAGCTTTATTATTGTGTTTGAATAAATATTCAGATCTACCACAGCAGATAATAAACTATGGTGTGTCATAACCGAAGCAAACACCACGATTATGCCTCGTTTCGTTCGACGGGAACGTGGTTCACTTGGCCGCGGTGTATTATAAACCTGTGGAATGTTTCACTGTTTATGCTCACATAAGAGTAATTAAAGCGAGTGAAATGTGGAAATGATGTGTGGCAACTCAATGAGGACTAAACCAAAGATTTCGGTAACTCCACTGAGTGTAACATCTGCATAGTGACGCTGAACATCTTCACTTTTCCGTTTACCTCTGAAAAAAAAGCTGTATTTTGTTTGTTTATATTTAGAGTTTTTATAACAGTAGAACAAGTACCCGCGCGCACGCACACACATAGACACACACACACACACACACAGACACACACACTCCCCTGAGCCCTCGGGAAACATCCAATCACCGTCGGTATACAAGTGAGTCAAGACGTAGCCTAACGTGGTGTCGTGTCGGATTTCAGTGGTCACGGAGTGGGAAGACTTTAAAGAAGCTGCAGTGACAGTAAACAACTGAACAACTTCACTTTTCCGTTTACCTCTGAGGAAAAAAAGCTGTATTTTGTTTGTTTATATTTAGAATTTTTATAGTACTATAAGAGAAAGTTATAGTTTGGTCTGTACTGTAGTTCGCACCCTTGTAGAGAATAAATAAATGAATAAGACCTTCATATCCCCTCTCAAGAGTGTCATAGTCCATTGTTAGTTTTAATGATCTGGCTGAAACTAATTTTCACTACATAAGTACCCTAACACCATTGATCATGAGTCTCAGCTGAACCTAATTCTATACTTGTAACAGAAAATGTAGATGCAGATTCCAAATGTGTATTTACATAATAGATAGATAGATAGATAGATAGATAGATAGATAGATAGATAGATGTGTGTGTGTGTGTGTGTGTGTGTGTGTGTAGGCTCTACGCAGGGGCAAGAGAGGGCAGCGCACCCTTAAATGTCTGCACATGTTAATATATTCCTAAAATGTATATATTACAAGTTGATAAACTGATCTGCGGTAGCGGAAAAATCCGCTGAAAATAGGACAGGCTGCAGCGCACACGCACACACGCACACACACACATACACACACACACACACACACACACACACACACACACACACACACACACACACAGACACACCTCCCTTGAGCCCTGCGTCTGTCGGATTTCAGCGGTCACGGAAAGACTTTGAAGCAGTTTATATATGAATCTAAGCTTGAACTTATCAGCATTGTAAATATATAATACTTTTCAAATAAAATCGCTATTACTTTGACCCTGATGTTTAGTTTAGCACACACAAAAAACAGAAAAGTCATTTCTGGTAAATCAACGGAATGTGTAGTTTATTTACAGTAATTCATTAAAAAATGAATATACATTGTACAGTACACGGTAAACACGGGAAAGATTACAAAATGAAAAAACAAACAGTGTCTACTTTATAAACAGCTTAGTATGTGCGTCGAGATGCTGAAATCCCTTGCATGTTTTTGCTTCCAAGTGGAGAGATATTTGACCGATAGCCTAGAACAAAAGATCTATAGGTGTGATCACAACCCCCTCCGACCGACCGTGCCATCAATCACTGACCACCTCAGAAGTTCCCTCCAATGTATGGCTGCAATACTTGTTTTGAAAGTATTTTTAACACCATTCAAAGGGGCAGTTATCGGCTATGACACGTTGAAGGAGAACTTAATAGTTCTCAAAAATAGTGTAAATGTCTGCAACAATCACTAACCATTAAAATGTTTTTTTTTTTTGTAATTAAACACGAAAATATTAATTACAGTGGGAGCCACGTCAAACAGCCGCCTGGAGCATGACGGCTCCGTGGCAGATCCATGAAGGGTTAATGCAGGCTTCGTGCATGGAATATGATCCCCCGCGATGACGCAGTTAACGATGCCCCGCCCCATAAACGCCCCCATGCGCTTTCTAAAAAGATGGTTGCAATGCCGTATAATTCCGCCAGATGGAGCATTGACTGGCACAGTTAACTGCAGTGTCCAGGAAGCCCAATACCGTATCTTTAATATACAGACAGTTCTTGTATTGTCAACATAGTTTCATAAATAGATGAAAAAACAACAACAACAAACCGATTAATAAAACAGATTTGTTAAATCACTCAATACACAACCCATGATGATTATGCTATTTATTATTTAATAATGAATTAATAAAATTAGTTAGTGAAATATTTTTTAAGACATCCTGAAATGATCCTTAAAGACAAGGTAGCGGCTGTAATTTGTCTATACCGATCATTGTAGGTACGGAATAAAAACGTGGGCTATGTACAGTATTTTATATTACTGTGTATTTTACCTAGTTCCATTTAATATACTGATAGATAATATTTTGCTGCAAAGTAAAGCTCAAAATGTAACGTCTGCTTGGGTTTGTTTTCGTTATATTTTTGATGATGTTTTCGCTGATTTTTTCACTGATAGTCTACAAGTGGCATAAGAGGCAATTAATGCCGCATGCAACCTGGAATAAATATCTGCCCATATGGATCAGTATTTCTTTAGTCATTTAATCATGCATAATGCTCCCCCGTCAAAAGATCTGATGGGGCATTAATCACTTATCACAACTGTGAATGGATGCGGCAGCAGAGACAGATTAAATCCCCATAAACACTTGGAGACAATAGTAAAAAAAGTTCCAGAGGGTTAGCGCCTGTTATACTAATGTATTTTTACTGATTTTTTTTTTTTACTGCTTATATTTCGTTGGTTTTTACGCAACTTCATGTGTTGTGTGTGCGCACGAGAGAGAGGATACTCTGACAAGACCAACTTCCGTGTGGCTCCCGTGGCGCAATCGGTTAGCGCCTGATACTTATGAAGCAGTCCAGGTGAAGCAGTGCCGAGTTCGAGCCTCGCCTAAAGCCCCCAAAGCATTTTACTGCATATCGCACTGTGTATGTGACAAATAAAATCTGAATTTGAAAGTAAAGCTTAAAATGTAACTTCTGCTTTGGTTTGTTTTCGTTATATTTTTGATGTTTTCGCTGAAAGTCAAATTGCCATAACAAATTGATTAATGGCGCATAATATCTGATACAAATATCTGTCCATATGGATCAGTATTTCTTTAGTCATTTAACCAGCATAATGTCCCACATTAAAGATCTGATGGGGCATCAATCACTTATCACAACGGTGTATAGATGCAGCAGCAGAGACAGATTTAATCCCCATAAACATTCACACTTGAAAACAAAACTAACAGAAGTAAACAGTTCTAGAGTGTTAGTGCCTCTTATCACAGGACAGGAATCACCTACAGGATACTACTGTATTTTACTGCTCATATTTTTTACCCTAGTTTCATTTGGTTTTATGCGATTTCATGTATTATTTGTGTGTGTCTGTGTGTGCACAGTGTGTGTGTGTATGAGTGCGAGAGATAGCGTGAGAGCGCGTGCGCGAGAGAGGGCTTTCATGCTGATTTATCCAAGGTTACTATAACCTGGCTTACTACCTATAAAAAATATTTCAATTTAACTCATGGGTCTCAATCACAGATGACACGACAAATTATATACTCTGAAACGTTCATTTGAACATTTAAGAATATATACAAAAACACGAATACTAATGTTATCATGGTGTAAATTATTAACATTAGGTTAGGTCCTGCCCTTAATTAATTCATATTATAATTACTTTTACATAGTATAGTTACTGGACTGACATGACCAAAACTAGCTATTTCATTTAGCCTTTCTAAAATCAACCCATCTATCATTTATAATCAGAAAACATAAAACATATTATGATCTGTTCAATAGCCCATCTGTTTTAATTTAGTTTGTATTTTTTATTATTCATAAGACAACCTTTCAGTTTTGTAAATATTTTAGTTATAGTGTGTTAAGTCTTACTTTAGGTTAAACGTTTTTGAGAATTTTACCATCCAGCTTAGATAAATGTTATCTGGATTAAGGATATTTTATTATATAATTATATATATATATTTTTTTTTTTTAAGTTTCCCCCTGAGGGATTGCCACCTTATTGTGGTCAGGGGGTTCGCGTGCCTCAACACAATTCAGCAAATACAATACTGTTACTATACAGTAAGGCCAGGTAAAAACAGTGCTCGAACATGATGCGTCCCTCCCCCCACCCCGTGTTGTCTGGTCTAGAACGGCGCTGCCTCTGACCGTCTTTTGTCTTGTAAATGAGTATTCTCACTCACCTTCCAATCCCCCCAGCGCACACACTCTGTTTGTACTATAAACTGTACTGTAACTGTGTTTGCTAGGGCACTTGGTTATACACAGTACTTTAATGTATGGAACACTTACTTAACTTACTGGGTTGGTTTAAACATCGCTTATTACCTTGTTCAACAAAATAAATTCATTATTAACGTATTGAAGTATTTTAGTGAAGGACAAAAACTGTGCTTGTGTTTAGAATTGCTGAACAGCCGAAAACAGACACACACCCATCCCCCCGCCAAAAACACACACACACACAGAGCAATTAACACCATGTCATACTCAGGAGTGGAAGGTGAGAAACCTCAATGGAGAATACCAAGTTTGTCGTTGCTCTTTTGGAGTTCTTAAAACCCAAAACATTTATTTATACTGAGAAAAAATTATTATGGGTCACAATCACAAACACAAATACATATAATCAAGTGTTTAACTGGTTACATTTGTTTCTATGATCAATAATTATTATTATTATTTTCAGCCCAACTCTTTGACTATTTAAAACAAAGTTGTGTCCCATTTTTTGCCCATTGAAGTTGTTGGTTCAACTAAATAATTTTTAAATACCCAAACAATCCCCCAAAATTAAAACACGCAAAACATGACTTTAACAATTCAATTTATTCTTCCAAAACTAGTCAAAGTTAAAACAGTAATTTATATAAAACAGATGAATACATGTTGTCTTTTTGCTTAAAGTTCATTAAACTACCCGGATACACCAGCTGCTTATAAGTCTCTATCTATAGTCCTTTTACATTAAAATATAAATTTTTCAAATATCAAAACTATTAAACATGGAACAGTTGAAGTCTTTGTTTCCCCCAAAGTACTGTATCAGACATTCTGCAGTTCTATGTTCAGAATATACAGTAGACCTGATCAAACATCATTCTAAAGCTGTCGGACTGTGACGTCATCCCTCCTACAGCTCCCTCAACAGCTTGTTCAGGCTCCTCCAGTCCTGTAGCTCCAAAAGTCCAGCCGTCAGCCGTCTGACCCCCCAATCCTCCACAGCGGAGCTCTGCTTAAAGACAACAGGAGAATTTAGTCAAGACAAAGATAAATAAACTTCACAGAACATATAGTTCTAATAAAAATAAAATATATTAATAAACCTATTTACCACAGAGTGTGTAAAATACTGTTTTGGGGATTCTGTAATGTAAATAAACTGCCTGTGCTAATGTTAACCAGTGAACAGTGAACAGTGTTAACCAGTGAACAGTGTTAACCAGTGAACAGTGTTAACCAGTGACTGTCTGTATTATCGTCTGCATTAAATTAACCCAGACTTTACTTAATGCGCTTCTCATACAAATAAGTTAAGCGATATAACACTCGTATATGAGCATTAGTTCATCCCTGAAGCCAAACTATAACTTACTGAAGCCCCTCACACACACACACACACACACACCTCCCCCCTCCTCCTCCTCCTAACTGATAAACACTTCAGTGTTGTTATTCAGCTCGTTAACTAAGCGCTCGCGCTACCGCGGAAAGTCCCGGACAAAGTGTGTAAAATATAAACCGGGTTATGAGCGTTACTAGCTCCTGTACAGCTCCCCTCAGTCTGTGTCCCTCATCAACTGCATCACATTATATTACAGTCACAGAAATAACCTGCAGATTAACTCTTAACCAGAGAATAAATAAGCGCTGAATTTATCCAGACAACACGCGGTGAGATTCTCTCAGTATTTACAGAGAACACAAACACTCTTCATCGGGTAGTGCAGCTCTTGTAATAGGGACATTAATAGTATTGTCGAAGCTTGAGCATGTTTTTGAGTTAAAGTGGAGTGACATTGTGAGTGTGTGACACTGACAGTAAGCTGTAATATTAACTCCAGACTTGGTAAACAGATCATTAAGTTCTCTAAAGTCACATCTGACCGCTGCTGGTGCTGCCAGTGATATTTAAAACGGCCAATAAAAAACTAAACTGGGAAATAAACTGTAAACTACCCCAAACACATTATATAAAATACAATATCACTTACCACGAATAGTCCGTTAAGCCGCCATCTTCATCTCTGTAGTTTGGTAGCGTCAGTTCGGCGGGGGTGGAGGCGGGTTGTTAAAATCACGTGATTGCAACTCAGTGCAGCTGGCTTGTTTTAATGTGTTCTTGAGAACGAAGCGCCATCTAGTGGTGGCACCAGGTAAATAAATAAATAGGGCTTGAATGGGCGTGTTTACTGTGAAATCTTGACACGCCTTTCGGCCAGAAAAGGGAGGGGGGATTACGGCGTGCAAAGGCCATTCACACGCCATTCACACTTCAGCCACACTGTCGCGGCTATTTGGTGTGGCTCCCACTGTATATTTCCATATATACACACACATACACACACACACACACACACACACACACACACACACAAGGGCGTAGGTTTGCTACCTATGACTCCAACTAATACCCCATCCCCCAATCCCCTTTTCCACCTACCAACCTCCCACCCCAACTATGTCCACTGAATACATGTTTTTCTTAATATGGTGCGAAATCACTTTACATTAATACTAGCAATGCTTCGATTGATATTAATCCACTCGAAATGCAATTCATTAAGTTAAATTAAGGAATAGTGTAAAGTTAAAGGAATGTTTCATAACTGACAAAGAGATAGTCTTTAATAAAATAAAAACTATTCTTTATTGAGCCCTAGTGCAAATGAAAGATCTCAATCATCTGTATATATATAAAAGTAGATTACATCTAAACATGAACTACTAGGTAGAGTACCACACAACAGCTCAATGCCTATTGCTCCTATATGAAGGAGACAAAAACATGCCTTCGCCTCTCGTTAACAAAAATAAACTGCTGGCATATTTGTTTGACATCAATATTGTCCAGGCTGTTCTTTTTTTCTTCTGATAAACACTAAAGATGATATTTTGTAGAATGCTGAAAACCTGTAATCATTGATTTACATAGTATTTGTTTTTCCTGCTACGGAAGTCAATGTTTTCAGCTTTTTTCCCCAATATCTTATTTTGTATTCAACAAAAAAAAGAAAATCATTAAAGTTTGGAACCACTTAAGGAGTAAATAGTGAGTAAAGTTTTTTTGGGGGTGAACAATGGCTTTGACCCTAACTCTTCCCCTCTGACTGCACTAGGACCGGACAGCATTGCCACCTGATGAAATACCGTGACAAAAAAGTGAAATGTCAGTTCAAAACTTTTGCCAAAAACACTAATGAATCACTTACATCCTCAGCCTATCACTCCTCATAATGCTAAATATTAGTATAATCAACATGTATAATACACGCCCACATATTATATGTTATATACTGTATAATCAACATTCAGATTGACCTCCTGTGACCTCGCCTCTTCACCTGAACTACAACATGGCTGATCTGCTTCTGTCCCCTAATTGAAAAACATTGAGGGATTCCTTATGAGCATGGACAGAGAATGCCTCAGCCTATTATTGGTAACAATGTTAAATCTCAGGACAACTACAGTGGCTTGCAAAAGTTGCCCATAGACATTGGGTGCGTTCGAGCTCATGTTGCGGCTGCGCAGACCGATCGGCGAGATTAGCCGGAAGCAGTCGGGGAGGAGCTGAAAATGGAGCCGTCAAGTCGGACACGTCGGGGACTCAAACACGGCAGATCACGTGGTGTTTACCTACTTTATTGCAGATGAACTGGAAGCTGTAGAAATACCTTTTTTGTTGGAAGAAATGCAGCAGAATGAACAACGACGATAAGTTTATAAACAATATATGTGCATGTGTAAATCATTTCATTTTAAAGTAACTGAACAAATACTGTTTTACAAATCAAGCTTATACTTAATCAAATGATGTTTTGTTTAGTGTTGTTATATTATGCTTCTGTAAACAATAAATAATTAGCTGTAATTGCTGTTGGAGAGTATCCCAGAGGACCCAAATAACTCTATTTGCTGCAGAAAAAGCACAATGTAATACGAAAGTGACTTTGTAATAAGATGCAAAATTATCTTATGAAAATTAACTGGCTGGTTGGTGGTTTCACAAAACTGAGATTTAGGGGTACAGGTGACTCAGTGGAGGTAGAAGGACATGGAGAAGGAGGTTGGGGGGAAACACTGCAGCACAAGCTAGACCGCTGATGGGAGCTGTTTAGAGAGAAAGCTGAACATTTAGTTGTCACTTATGTGTCCAGTGTGTTTGTTCATCACAAGTGTTTACTTTGTTTTGTGTCAACGGATGTAATTTTTGCCATGACACCAGAGAGGAACTTCTGATCTGAGGAAATACTCAAAACTATCACACAAATCATTGTTAACTTGTATTTATTCTAGTTCTTCCATTTACCTACCTGTTTTCATTCGTTCTAAATTTCCTGGGAAACCTTAAGAGTAAAGGTTCTTCCTTTGCTGTCCTTCACATTCATTGTTATATTATTCGTTTTGTTTTTTCTTGCACTTCGTAATGCATTGTCTTTATATATGCGAAGTGAGAGACCATGGCACTATACTCAATGTATGTGACTCGTTATGTCTAATAAAAACTAATTAACGCAATAACACTTAACAGATTTCAATTTGTCTGATTTAAGTGGTTGTCTGTAATTTTTGTGGTTTAGAATGTATGTCATATTTATGGCATAAACAAGTTTTAGTAAACTAAAAACATTGAACATGAATGACCTGCACATTATAAGGAATTAGGCTGTTTTTTGTAGTTTGATTTAGATTGTAGTTATGTAGGATAATTTTGCAGTTGTGTTGTGTGGTATGTATTTATTTTTTACATTTAACCTTCAGTTACTGTAGCTAAGGGCAGGTTAAATGAACCATAGATGCACAAGCACAATGTATTTGTCTTTCTTATAATTTATACCAGTGTATAAAAGTGATCTGAATGTTGTATTTTTCAATTGACAATGCACACTAGCACAATGCAGCACATGCAAGTGGAGCAGCAACTACAGATTTCAGCATCAATCAATGTTGACCCCATTACATTAAATGTCTGTGACATTTTAGTTATTCCATAAAAATATTACTTAAATATGCAGCTGAATACTATAAGTTGTCTGTATGAAAAAAGTACAATAATAAACTTATGCACAAATCCAATATAAAGAATTTAAGGGGAAAAAATGTACGGCAGTCAAAAGATTGTAAACTATTTACGAAATGGCATGCAAATTGATTTGTTATGCAATTATATGGATTGAAGCACGAAACACTCGTGATCATCGTCATGTGGTGAATGTGGCCAATCATGAGAAGCTGTGACGTCATCACAGCCTGGTGCAGTCGCTCCTGAAATGCTGCGCTGGCTGAGCAAGCCGGCTGTTCTCGAAACGCTCTCGCGTTACTTTAATGCCACACGTGAATGTCACGTGTCGTCGGCGCTGGTTCAAGTCGGACAAAATTTCTAACCGGCATGCACTATTTCAAGTCAGCCGCCGATCGGTCTGTGCAGCGCTGCATGAAGTCGAACGCACCTATTGCCTGATGAGTGCTAATGACTAGAGAGCACCTGTGTGTAATCTACACTCTCTCCATCGCTGTCTGATATACAGCACAGGTGTTTAGGTTCTGTTACCTGACAAAACAGGATAAACACATGCCATTTAAACAGCAATCATTTTATTTCACTTTTTCTGAGTCTTAGTGTGCAAACCTCGAATCAAATCATTAATGTTCGCCAAGTAAGTGAATGCATTTTAAAAACTATTGTTCTGAAGTGGATTGTCTATTGGTGTCAACAAAATTCTAGCCATATGGCAATATTAGTATATTAGTTTATCAATTTCTTTCACAATACTGATTTCTGACAAACAGTCACTAGATTAGGAGACTGACAGGGATCATATTTATACTTTTACATTTAGCTGTTTAATCTGCTGTTAGTTTTACGTCCGTATTCACAGACTATATCCTGGCCTGCTGTAATGAATGTGAGTCCACTGCATTTGGCGCTGCTTTTGTCTGAACGCAGCCAATAGTCTATCACATGATGGCAGGGAAAGGCACAGCCAATCAAAATGTTCATATTTGTTTTGGGGGCGGGAGGACTCAAGGAGGGAACGTGATTTATCCCTTTCTGCGTGTCTAGGTTAATGTTGACAGAACGATTAAAAAAAAAAGTGGATTAAATTATTGGTCGGGACATTTCAATGGTCGGAGGATATTGGTAGGGACACATCCCCTCCGTCCACCCTAAATCTACGCCCCTGTATACATATATAATTTAAAACTATTTATTCATTTGTCTTTTATTTACTTACTTACTAGCGAATGCTTTTTTAGGGCTCTAAAAACTACGGCAGTATGAGTGACAATGGAATAGGACGTGTGAGTTGCACCGGTCACACACACACACACACACACAATAAATATATATATATATATATATATATATATATAATTAAATTCTTAAAACATCGTATTCACCCATGCACTGAAAAAAAGAACTTGTAAGATTTACTTGATAAAATCCTCATAACAATTTGGACACAGATTTTAAGTAAATTTTATTGCTCCAATATAAGGCTGAATCCCATTTCTACCCCCTACCCTTCCATTTGACGCGTTCACGTGAAGTGGTAGAGGTGTCTCATTTCTCTTTTGGTTGGAGGTGTAGGGGGAGGGGGGAAGGGCCAGATAGCCCTCCAAACGAAGATTTTTCAGGACCTCACTTCAAACGAAGGGCTAAGCGAAGTTTTCAACATGGCTGCTCACTCGAGCAAGCAGCCCCATAAATGTTAAGTTATTTTTGCCATTAATAAAGATTTTTATGACAAGTTTTCATTATATGTATATTACCTTTAGTCTTGTGTTTGTGTTTATGGTGATGTTCTGTAAAGAAACGTTTGCAAAAAAAATCGCTAAAGTTTGCTAGCGGATAGCACATATTGCACAATATTACAAATATATATTTTTATGTCACATACACTTTACTGCATGCTACAAACAAATATGAAAGTTCAGTAGCACGGCAGTTTGCCGAGCATTTGATAACGCATTGTTTGTTTTGCTTACGGCCATACACTATTGTTTTGCTTACACTATTCTTACTTATTGCAACGTGACCACAGTTTTGTAATTTATATTCTGTATATGGACGGCTGAGGAAACCCGAAGACTCATCCGTGTTCGTGGTGAAAATGAGCAACTTTTTTAAAAATCGAAATACGGCGCAAAAAACCTTTGGGAGCGAGTAATCTCTCTTATTGGAATGTGTGATAAACATCGCCGCATGTCCTCTGACGTAACATTAGGAACCAGCGACAACGTATGATGACAAATAACAGTGTTGTCCCATTTCTTAGGGGAAATATTTATACCCTTCCCCTTTCCACTTCGTTTCAAGGGACAAGGGGAAGAAAATAGAATTGTGATTCAGCCTAAGTAAAACTCACTAATTGTCAGGTAAAATTTACTTAATTAAATCAACAATAAAAGAAATCAAGTAAAAGTTACATAATTATATTTAATGCACAAATTAGATTTATTTAAAATAATCAAGTAAAGTTAATTCATTATTGTATCAGCAGGAACCTTAATTTTATGAAATTACTATCATTTTGTTTTGTGAGATTTTCCCTTAACTTGGTTTTATCAATTTATATTACTCCCTATAATAATGTAAACATTGCTAATTTATGTTTTGGAAAGAAACTTAAGTAATTATTTCATCTATATCTTTCATAAATCACACAACTAAAATATAATTAAACAGTTCACCAACATTACCAAATATTTGTGACATTCACAGTCTAGATCCAAGTTGTCTTTTGAATAAAAGTGCATTCAGCTAAATTTTGCATCCATAGAAAAAAACTGCATGGCACCAGTGCCTGAAATACTTGTTTTAAACAAAATTGTGTAAAATAATAAATAAATAAAATACAGCATTCATTTAGAAATAAAATACAGCAGAAAATACATTAAACAAACTGTAGAATAAACGTTAAAACGTAATAGCCCTCGGAAGCAGTGAAGTTGCAACATTCAAATCAGCACTCTGGACTAGTGCACTTAAAAGTATGCCATTGAAACCATAACGCATTAAAACATTAAGCTGAACATGTAAACACAACATGTAAAGACTTGTAGTCAAGCCAAATCAAATGTTTTAAGATAACTTCATCTTTAAAGCTTGCACTTTTGGTGATAGCTTAATCCCATCAAGTTCTAGAAGAACTTTCTGAAAATAGCTCAAATGTGTAGCGCAGTGCTCGGAGCTATTGCCACATTCTTGCAAAATTTCCTCTCCTTCAAGGATTATGGATACACCAACCGGTTCTTCCCCTTCAACAGCACAGACGACAAGGATTTTAAGAAGGTGCATACTGGC
Source organism: Channallabes apus (assembly GCA_030522415.1). Taxonomy (NCBI): domain Eukaryota; kingdom Metazoa; phylum Chordata; class Actinopteri; order Siluriformes; family Clariidae; genus Channallabes; species Channallabes apus. The sequence continues at coordinate 11,775,409 of CM060105.1, read as the reverse complement.
ATCACTTCGTCTGTCCCCCTGCATAAAATGTACAAGAAAATAAATAATTTATTTTGAGAAACAAAAAAAAATCTGAATTGCTTCAACCTGTGCTGACTTCATTTCACAGAGAAAAAAATAATAAAAATAATTGATAATAAAAAATGACCATCACTTCATATACTTCAGATTGTTAAACTTGGGTTAAATTGCTTTAGCAATAATCTTGCATCACTAAAACATTGTAAAACATGGCATGAGATGGCTACACTCCATAGATTACTCTGCACCTTTACAGTGTCAGGAAATCCTATGATTAATGCTGAGTTTGTATTTAAAGGGTTAGTACAAACATGAAAATTCGTTCAATAATTACTCAGATTTATATATTCATTTGCATTTATATGCTTCTGTCCAATACAACAAACACTATATTCAAGGTATTAATAAATTGTATAATTAATAAGAAAACAATGCTTTACCAGGCAATCATCAAAGAGATCCTCTTCAAATTCACGTCTCATCTTTACACTTTGTTTCTTTTTGTGAAGCTGCTTTGAGACAATGACCATTGTTAAAAGCGCTATATAAATAAAATTGAATTGAATTGAATTGAATTGAAAATATTTACATTGTATCATTACATAATCTTTTATTCGTACAACTACATTTAGGCATTTCTTCATCTTTTGTAAGTTTGCCTTTATCCAAAGCAAATTACAAAAGAGGAAGGCATCAAGCATGTCAAGCAGTGCTACTAACACAAAGTTTTTGACACCGTTAGAAAAATACAAGATAGATCAGCGAGGGATTAAGTAAAAAGTGAGAAGCAAGAATCATGTGTGGAAAGATTAAGCATGCAGGGTCACAGGATGACTCGACTTATTTTTATTGTCTGCAATGCGATTTAGACAAATTAGAGCTGCTGTCAATACTGTATGAACATATGTACAGGTTCTTTACTCGTAACTCATTAATAAAGTTCGGCTTCAGAAAAAAAAACATTTATTGCTAGTGCTCTTTTACCATTTAATGCTTTAACACACACGACTCAGTTTGCTCAGAAATGGCATCTAACTGGCGAGGCTTTGTCTGAACACACCGTTTTCACTCGGGGTGGGGGTAAGAAACACACATCTCGGTGTATTAATGCGCGCGCTCGGTTCGTTATTTTATTTATTTATTTATTTATTTACCACAGGACCCCTGGGGGGCTCCGTAGGTTCAGGTTTTTACACGAAAACGGTGTTTTGTGAATCTCCACACTATTAAAAACTGAAATTGCTAATTGTACGTCCTGAGATTAAGATGAACATTAATTGGGAGTCATGAAAGCGAGAATCACATCCAAAAAAGAAAGCTAAACTTACCTCGAACACGACAAACTCCAGCTGCAGCCACGCCGTGTTGTACCTCCGTGATGATCCACAACCGACTGATACACAGCGCGGGCACAGCGTCTCCAAACACGCATGCGCAGTTTAATTTGCACACGTTTTCGGCTTCAGTAGACACACAATACTTCAGACTGAAACACGACTGCCCCCTACAGGTAATGAAGGGCATGTTCACAGCTTCCCGCATGCAGCCGCGCAAAGCTGCGGCAAGTCACGGGATCCCTTTTCTCGAAACGCGCGTTTTTAATGGCAACATCTGTAGATGTCACCAGGAATTACGGTCATCCTCAAGAACTGGTCACAAGAGACGTCCGTCTTCTCCATTCTCTTTGTCTGACTTAAGCAGGGACCACAGTTTGTTAGAGAGTGAAAGTAACAGGTAAATATTATGATTAGTGAAAGACAGACTTTGTGGAGATTGAAATGCAGTGTGTTAAGATTTCAAAGTATATGTTTTTATGTTGTTTGTGATTGGGAACTTGGTGGTCTAACAGTAGAGCGTTTGCCCCGTGATCAGAAGGTTTCTTCCTGTTTTCGTATCGTTGCCGCGAAAGTTTCGCAACGCGCGAGTTTCCTCGTCTAAGAACGGAATTCATCTCCAAACAACTAAAACTCCGACACAGAGGTACGTTATAATGTCTACCGTTCAGCTTGTTCAGTGTGTAGAGTGCAGGATGTTTAGACATTCTTCCTCCGTCCGTTCCTCCGTCACAAACTTTATTTGTGATAGGTGTGTGTTAGTGAGCACTCTGACGGAGAAGATATCAGCGTTAGAGGAGCGCATCCAGACTTTAGAGAAGGTTAGACAGTGCGAGAGCAGCGTTATTCCCGTAGCGGACAGTCTGGGTGCCACAGGCAGAGATAATCAGCCCCCGACTCCGGCATTAGAGCCCTCACAGCGGGGCGAGTGGGTGACGACTCGGCGGCATACTCGTTCAGCCAAAGCTAATGCTAAGGCTAGCCCACCAGAGGACACCTCCTCTGCGCTTCACGTGTCCAACAGGATTGCTCTCCTCAGTGATGCACCCGCTGAGAAACCTGAAAGAGCTCTGGTTATAGGAGACTCTATACTGAGACACGTGACATTAGCTAGACCTTTAGGGGCGCCAGCGGCAGTGGTTAGGTGTATCCCGGGAGCCAAAGCACCGGACATAGAAGGTAATCTTAGGGCTCTAGGACAGCACAGGTTCTCTAAGATAGTGGTACATGCTGGAGCTAACGATATACGCCTTCGTCAGTAAGAGTAACTTTACAGAGGTGTTTAAATTAGCGAAGGCGATGTCCGATGAAGTAATATGCTCTGGTCCCATCCCAATGAGACGTGGCGACATAGCTTACAGCAGGTTATGGTCGCTGAACCGCTGGATGTCCAGGTGGTGCTCCAAAAATAATGTGGGCTACATAGATAATTGGAAGACCTTTGAGGGCAAAGCTGGCCTGTTAGGGCGGGACGGTGTCCATCCCACTCGGGAAGGTGCTGCTCTCATTTCCTGTAGTATAGCTCATAGTCTCAGTAGAGGTCTAGTTAATCGGTGACAATCCAGAGCCCAGGCCAGGGAGCAGACAGACAGGCTAAACCAACTGTCTGCTAGCTGCATAGAGTCGTCACTCAGGGTTCACCATATTGAGACTGTGTCTGTTCCCCGATCTAAGCAAAAATGTAGAAAGACTCAGAAAGTCTGTTTCAATAATTTAATTAACATAAAGACCACAGACTCCGATCATACTGAATGCGCAGCCGGCACCTCTGATCTGAAGATAGGATTGTTAAATATTAGATCTCTCGCATCAAAAGCAGTTATTGTTAATGAAATTATCACAGATCAGGCGTTTAATATACTCTGTTTAACTGAAACATGGGTTAAACAGGATGAGCCTCGGTTAACTGGTAGAGGAGGAGGCGTCACAGTTATTCATGATGATAATCTGTCTATCGTACAAAAACAGGGACACAAATTTAACTCATTTGAAATTCTCTATAGTAACATAAGTCTATTTAAGTATATTAAATCAGCTCAGTCGATTCCACTAATTATAATTTACAGACCTCCAGGGCCGTATTCTGAATTTCTTAGTGAATTTGCGGATTTCATCTCAGACCTGGTCGTTTCTGTAGACAAAGTGTTAATTGCTGGAGATTTTAACATTCATTTTGAGAATCCAGAAGACCCTCTGAGAACAGCATTTATATCCATACTGGACTCCGTAGGCGTAAATCAGTGTGTAGTAGAACCCACTCATAAAGCAGGTCACACTTTGGATTTAGTAATATTCTTCGGATTAATTATAAGAAATGTATTCACAATTCCACTGTCTGAAATTATCTCAGATCACTATCTTGTCTCCATTCAAGTGTGTCACAGTGATAATGTACGCACAGCACCGCGCTACCGTATTAAACGTACATTCACATCGACTACCACACAGAGTTTTATCAGTAATCTCCCAGAGTTACCAACTTCGATTAGGCCACCGTCTGACCCCACAGAACTTGATCAGGCGACTGAATATTTAGAGTCGACACTTCGTTGTACCTTAGATAATGTAGCTCCAGCTAAAAGAAAAATTATTAGAGATAAGAAACTCGCTCCCTGGTATAACGATCACACGCGCACTTTAAAACAGACTGCTCGGAAATTAGAGCGTAAATGGCGTCAAACTAAATTGTTGGTATTTCAAATAGCATGGAAAGAGAGCATCCTGAACTATAGGAAAGCTCTTAGTGTAGCTAGATCAACGTATCTCTCCACTCTTATAGAAGAAAATAAAAATAATCCTAGATTTTTATTTAATACCGTAGCCAAATTAACAAGAAATAAGACCACTACAGAAATCTCCACAACAACATCATGCCATAGTGAGGACTTCATGAACTTTTTTAATAATAAAATTGTAAATATCAGGCATAAAATTGAGGCATTGAAACCAAACAATGTAATTGATACAGATGTTCACCTAGCCATGTCAGATTCAAACCTAGAATACTTTACTCCTCTTGAAGAGAATGAACTAATTTCACTCATCTCTTCTGCAAATTCATCAACCTGTATATTAGATCCTATACCGACACATTTTCTTAAACAGATAGTATCAGTAATAACAGAACCGCTGTTGAGAATAATTAATTTCTCACTCAGCATTGGTTATGTTCCAAAATCTTTTAAAGTAGCAGTTATTAAACCAATAATTAAGAAACCTGACCTCGACCCCTGTCAGCTGTCCAATTACAGGCCAATATCAAACCTCCCCTTTATCTCTAAGATTCTGGAAAAGATAGTAGCGGAGCAGCTATGCTCATACCTACATAGAAATGGCATACATGAACTGTATCAGTCAGGATTTAGGCCTCATCACAGCACAGAAACAGCACTCGTTAAAGTAGTAAATGACCTCCTATTGGCCTCTGATCAGGGTGCAAGCATGGTATTAGTTTTCATTGTTATGCTGACGACACACAGCTATACGTCTCAACAAAACCTGATGAGAAAAACCATCTTACTAAAGTTGAGCAATGTGTGCAGGACATAAGAAATTGGATGCTAATTAACTTCCTTCTGCTTAATCCGGATAAGACAGAAGTTCTAGTCATAGGACCGCATACAGCTAGAAGTAAAATCTTAGATCACACCGTAACTTTAGATGGCCTTTCTGTTCCGTCAAGTGCAACAGTAAAAGACCTCGGCGTGATTATAGATTCCAGCCTTTCATTTGAAGCTCATGTAGATAATATCACCAGGATAGCATTCTTTCACCTCAGAAATATCGCCAAAATAAGAAATATATTGTCGCTAAACGATGCAGAAAAACTAGTTCATGCTTTTATCACTTCTAGGTTGGACTATTGTAATGCCTTACTGTCTGGTTGTTCAGTTAGGTGCATAAACAAGCTTCAGCTATTCCAGAATGCAGCAGCGAGAGTCCTCACTAGAACCAGAAGATATGAGCACATCACCCCTATCCTATCTTCACTGCATTGGCTCCCTGTGAAATTTCGCATTGATTTTAAAATACTACTCTTGACATATAAGGCATTAAATGGTCTCGCCCCGCAGTATCTGAGCGAACTGCTAGTGTCTTACGATCCGCCACGACTACTTCGGTCAAAGGATGCAGGCTGCTTATCAGTACCGCGTATTATGAAAACTACACCTGGGGGCAGAGCTTTTGGGGCTTACAAAGCCCCAAAATTATGGAATAGTCTTCCAAATAGTGTTCGGGACTCAGACACAGTCTCAGTGTTTAAGTCTAGGCTCAAAACCTATTTATTTAGCCAAGCATTTTTATAAATAGATTTGCCATAAGGTAAAGGAGCAGATCTGGGGGACTCATGGACGTAGAGTATTATGGTGAACTGGTATGTTTAGATGCTGTCTTCCTCAGTCTCATTTGATCACTCAGGTTTGTTGACGGTGAGGTGATTGTTTGCTTTACATCTCAGGGAGCCCTCATGTTTGTGTTTCCTTCTGGCTCTCCCTTTTAGTTATGCTGTCATAGTTAGTCCTGCCGGAGTCCCTGCCTGCACTCTACAGTAAATATACATTCACATTAGACATTGTGACTGTGACCATACCTAATTGCAATCTCTCCTCCTCTTCTCTTCCTCCCCCTCTTTCTCTTTCTTCTCTCCCCCTGTCTCCCCCTTTCACTCTTTCTCTCTCTCTCTCTCTCTGTCGAGCTACACATGTGGTTCCTGAGCTGCCAGTGATCCAGACTCCCTCTGCCCTCTGGACCTGTCTGATCCATCCTGGTGCCCGGTTTCTGGTTGGAGGTCCCATCGCATGGATGCCCCGTGTGTCTCTTTAGGATGCGTCTGGTGTCTGGGGGTGATTCTATCTACTTAGAAGACGGTTCTGGCCTCGACTGGTGTTGTCAGCTGTTTCTCTGAGGACTTGACAATTCGATAGTTCAGGACTGGAACTTTCTACAAGTCTATCTGAGTCTCGAATAACTACTGGACTCCATTTTACGTCAACTATTATAACATCAATTAACATCAACTATTATAGCTGAACCTAACACTTAACACTGTATAAATGCAGATCATTTCCTGCTATCTGTTTCACCCAGATGAGGATGGGTTCCCTGTCGAGTCTGGTTCCTCTCAAGGTTTCTTCCTATTATCATCTCAGGGAGTTTTTCCTTGCCACTGTCGCCCTCGGGCTTGCTCACCAGGAAATATCTGAACATTTTGATTCATACACATTCACATTCCATACAACTTAAATAATTCTTTTGATTGTGTAAAGCTGTTTTGAGAAAATGTCAATTGTTAAAAACGCTATACAAATAAAACTGAATTGAATTGAATTGCTGGTTCGAATCCCAGACCAGTAAAGTTACCACTCAGGTACTCATGAGGACAGTACTGTCCTCAAGCACTACTTGGGGCAGTTATTGGTGTAATGGTACGATGTTCATCCTGCAAACGGAATGTCGCAGCTTCAATTCTGGGGTTGGTTAAAGTACCACTAAGGTAATCCTGAGCAATGGATCATCCTCAACATCCTCTTGTTAGCTCCCCACTGCTCCTTCATGGATCATGGAGTGATTTACAGAGGTCACATTTGGTGTACTGTGTATGGTGTGCTCACAATGATAAATAATCACTCACTTTCACTTATTTCTGTTCTAGTGGCAAGTTCAGAGAATGTCCTTCAGAGATGCTTAGTGCAACTAAATCTCACCATGACAGATTTCCAATGACTGAAGAAAGTAAGTAAAATTACAAAGTTTAGATACTGTATAATCAAGACACAAATGTAATGTCCTGCCCCACCCCTTGCTTTTGTATTGTCTGTAACATCAGGGTTTCAAAAAAGGTGCCTTCATCTTCTGTTGGAAATAAGAGATCTGCTGTCACACCAAAATAGGAAAATTCAGATGGAGGAGAGAGGACATGTACCAGAGATTGTCCAGATGGACAGCCTTGATGCCTTGTACAACTTTGAAAATGAATTGCGAGATGAAAAAAAAGAGAGAAATGGGTAAGACAAGAATCTAATTTTTACTCTGTGAAGATCAGCAAATCACATCAGCTGTTGAAAATAGGTACCTGGTGCAATGTGGATTAACAGTAGATTAATTCTGTCACTATAGTATATGAATTATTGAAGATTTATCATCTGAATTATTGAAGAATGTTTATTCACCATTATCTAATGCATTTACTAGTTCAGTTCATTATTACTTGACAAATTACATTCCCATGGTCCATATTTAAGCATATATATTCACATGATTGCCGTTATAGTCACAGCTGCAAAGCTTATCTTGTGACTACATTTGTTGGAATCAGGCCAGTTTCCATATTTCTAATAATTCTGAGATCTTCATTACCTAGTTAACCTCTGTGCTAGTAATAGAAAAATACTTTAGTAATAATTATTTAGTCACTTCACTTGTGTTTATTTTTAGTGCAAATGTATTAGTTTTTAAATATACTACCGTTCAAAAGTTTTAGAACACATATGGAATTAGGCAATTACGTAACAACAACAGAAACACCAGTTAGTTGTTATTTTAAGACACTGAGGTCGGCCTTTCTGTAATAGTTCCTGCAAGAACAGTATTGTCAAGTGCATTTGCAAAATCCGTCAAGCACCATAATGAAACTGGCTCTCATGAAGGCCGTCCCAGGAGGACGAGACCAAAACCCACCTCTGCTGTAGACGAGAAGTTCATTTAGAGTTATCAGCCTGAAAAATGACCAATTAACAGCAGCTCAAATTAGAGGCGTTATGAAGTCTTTACAGACCAGAAGTAGCAGAAACATCTCAATATCAACTGTTCAAAGGAGATTCATGCAGTTTTTGGATGCCTTCAGCTTTACAATGTAGAAAGAAATAAACATCAGGAACCATCATGGAGTTAGAAAGTGTTCTAAAACTTTTGAACGGTAGTGTATATATATATATTTTTTATAATTTGTGAAGGAACCCCACAACATTCAGTAACAAAACATGTATCATTAAATGCTTTGTTATATGTGATTTCAGTTTAACAAGTGCATGACAATTGGTGGGATTACCCCGAAGGACATGGTGAAAAATTTGACCAGCAGGTATGTTTCAACATCACTATGTACTGTATTTTTATCATGTTTCCCAAATCCCTGTTTAGTACATGCACCATTTGACCAATAAAGGCCATTATCAATTACCATTAATATTTTTAAATAAAAGCCAGGTAAGATTAAACCAAAAATCATGGCTAAGTTTCCATATTTACCTATTAGTCCATATTTACGCCTATTCATTGTCATATATAATTTTATTTCAGAAGTTGTGTAACAAGGTATAGTAGAGGTTGACTGACCTGGGATTTTAGATGACGATATTTTGAAGTCAGAGACAGCCAAAGGCCGATATGCTGGCAGTTTCTTTGTACGACAATTGGGCATTCTAATCTATTGGCATGGCGAAGACTAATAATAACAGATATGCAAAATTGATTGACCACTGACTTGAAATGTCTCCAATGTTCATATTGTACACTTCTCTTTGTATACCTCACTGTACTGTCTTTAAATTAAAGAATGTATAAATCAATCATAAGATAAAACAAGTGATGTTAAAAATGGTCAAACATTTATCAAGCTGAATTTTTATTAGGTTTGAGTATGTTAAGTAAGCTAACATAAGTATAAGCTTAACTAATATCACCAAAACTTAAAATAAAATAAACTTAAATAAAGAAATTGCTTATAATGCCCGGATAATATCAAAATACATTTGGATTTGATATGAATGCACAGATTTCAATATCAATTAGGGGTGTGCAAAAAAATCGATTGACAAAAGAATCGTGATTCTATCTCTTCAGATTCAAAATCGATTCATACAGGACACAAAATTGATTCATATTTCCCATTTTGTAATGGTGCGAGTTTAATTGTTAGTCCAGATAGGAGTTTGCTAATCCTATAGATGGCGAAACGCCGGTTTCTGCTCAGATAGTAATCCTTGGTGTGAGCAAGGTCTGTGTACTTTTTGGAATTTGAGGAAATTTCGTTTCAGAAAAATTATTTTAAAAAGACTTAAAGAGGAAAAACGCAAACCGATTTTTCCTTTTGTCTTTTTGCACATCATTCTTTCAGTACTTTTATTTGACCTAATGCTAAAAAAAGTCAGGATTTGTCAGGAATGTGCTGAATTCATAATTGTCAGCAATTACACATCAAACTATCACAAATGTTTTATTATCCAGTTACTCGATTAATCGAAAAAAAATATCGATAGGATAATCGATTACAAAAAGAATGGATAGTTGCAGCTCTATCTGGAAGATAATTTCCCACAATCACCTCATGCCATGTGGAATCGCGTCACAGAAAGATGGATGTGTGTTCTGGAATAAAGGCAGAAGAGCTGAATAAACGGCTGTATCATGAATAGAATGCTGGTTATTGTACTTGGTTATCAGGTAAAATGAGTTTTGTCTGTAATAAATGGGAAGATTTAACGGAACTGTAGCATTTTTGCGATAAACAGTGCTCACTCACGTGCACGCTCGCGCAGCATGTGTGTTTACATCGTGAAAACTGTCATTTATGCTGTTTTACTGTAATTCTATTTTTATGCACTGAATATCCCACAAATACTTTCACAAACAGAAATCGGATCTTGTCTTGATTGCTGCACTGAAAAGGTGCATCATTAATAAGCGTCTGTGTCAAACTCAAGCCGAGCGTATTCTAGTGAGTGAAATAAATTACACAAAGCTTCAATTTTAGAGAAATTGCTTACGCCATTTTTCATCATCAAATTATTCGAGTTATTGAATAATCGTTTCAGCCCTACAGCAGATATCCGCTCGAAATATAGTGCAAATCTTAGCGTCAGTCCGATGCCGATGATTTAAAAAAATTGTCACGAACTAACCGGGATGACTAGAATGATGATCGTGCTATCTGTCACGAACAAACCGGGATGAGCAGATAGCTTTAGCAGTTAGCCCTGTAGCGTGAATGGTAAACCCAAACGCGGATAAACACGAGCGGGCAGGATAATCACGCGCTTTGTTATAAGGACTCTCACACTCAATGAGCAAAGGAAAGACACAATCTAACCCTAGTCCTATAAACACACACTCAGTCTGAAAAGATAGCCAAGAAAGTGAGTACTCACAGATACGGGAACGATTCCGAAAGGATCTGGGCATAACTCAATGACAGAGCGATGTGCGGCGCCATCTTGTTTACCTTTATGCTTTCAGGTTCGCGACCGTCTTACTTCCGGGTCCTAGTGCCGGTCGCGGCTGAGTGTGCATGACAGTACCCCCCCGTTCAGGACCGACTCCGGACGGTCCAGGGGTGGAGGATACCCGGTGACGGTAGTCCCTAATGAGCCCGGAGTCGAGGATGAAGCGAGCCGGAACCCAGGACCGCTCCTCGGGGCCGTAGCCCTCCCAGTCGACCAGATACTGGGTGCCCCTGCCCCGAGGGCGCGAGTCGAGGATCCGTCGCACGGTGTAGGCGGGACCGCCGTCAATGATTCGGGGGGGAGGAGCAGGGGGGGTGGGTGGAACCATGGGTGAGGTGGTGAATGGTTTCAGCTGTGAGGTATGGAAGACAGGATGGATCCGGAGCGCCGCAGGCAGCTGGAGCCGGTAGGTGACAGGGTTGATCCTGAGAGTTATGCGGTATGGTCCGATGAACCTTGGTGATAACTTTTTTGACTCTGTGTGCAGGTGGAGGTTTTTGGATGATAGCCACACTTTGTCACCTACGTGGTACAATCGTCCCGGAGGGTGCCGACGGCGGTGTTGGGCCACATAGTTGGCGTTGGTGCGTCGGATGGCGAGATTGGCTTGGTGCCATAGCCGCCGGCACAGGCGAACCAACTGTTGGGCCGATGGTACATCAACCTCCGGTTCTTGGTGAGTGAACATCGGAGGCTGGAAACCATAGCACACCTCAAATGGACTCAGGTTGGTGGCTGAGGAGACGTGAAGGTTGTGTGATAATTCGGCCCACTTGAGGTAGCGGGCCCAGGAGCGCTGGCGATCCGACACGAAACATCTTAGGTAGCGCTCCAGCTGTTGGTTGGTTCGCTCCGTCTGACCGTTCGTCTGGGGGTGATAGCCAGAGGACAAACTGCAGGATGAATCGATCAGATGGCAGAAGGCCTTCCAGAACCGGGCGGTGAACTGGGGACCTCTGTCCGAGACGATGTCCTTAGGGAACCCATGCAATCGGACTACGTGTTCCAATATCAGCTCTGCTGTGGTTTTGGCTGACGGGAGTCCGGTGAGGGCCACCAGGTGCACTGCCTTGGAGAAGCGGTCCACGATGGTAAGGATGACGACTTTTTCCTCGGAGATCGGCAGGCCCGTGATGAAGTCGACGGCAATGTGCGACCAGGGCCGACGAGGGACTGGAAGTGGTTGGAGCTCCCCCGGAGTTGGTTGGTTAGAGTCTTTGGCCCTGGCGCACACTGGGCACGCCCGGACGAACTCAGTAGCCTCCCTCCTCATCGAAGGCCACCAAAAGGCCCGTCCCACGAAGGTGAGGGTTCTCCGGGTTCCCTGGTGTCCCGCGACGGGTGAAGAATGGCCCCACTGGAGGACTTCGGGCCGGAGTTGAGTGGGGACGTAGAGCCGCCCGGGCGGCACACCTGCCGGTGCGGGTTCGGTGGTTCAGTGCCTGGCGGACCCTCGTTTCCATATCCCAGTGCAGGGGTGAGATGATCCGGGTGGGTGGAAGGACAGGCACGGGCTCCGCCCGGGGCGCCTCTCGCTCGTATTGACGGGAGAGGGCGTCGGCCTTGGTGTTCTTTGACCCCGGGCGGTACGAAAGATGGAAATCGTACTGTTCGAAGAATAAGGCCCACCGTGCCTGTCGTGGGTTTAGCTGTTTGAGGTTGCGGATGGTGATGAGGTTCTGATGATCCGTCCAGACAATGAATGGCTCACTGGCACCCTGGAGCCAGTGACGCCACTCCTCCAAGGCCCACTTTATGCCCAACAGTTCACGGTCCCCTACTCCGTATTGCTGCTGAGTGGGGTTAAATTTTTTGGAGTAAAAGCCACAGGGGTGTAGCTTTTGGTCTGGACCTCGTTGTGAGAGAACAGCGCCGGCGCCCACATCCGACGCGTCCACCTCCACAACGAACGGTCGACTGGCATCCGGGTGGAGGAGAATCGGGGCGGTGGTGAACAGGTGACAGAGTCGGTGGAAAGCTGAGATGGCGGTAGGGTTGAGTTGGAAGGAATGGTGTGAGAGCCTGGTAAGTGCAGTGAGTGGTGCTGCAACTGTACTGTAGCCCCGGATAAAGCGACGATAAAAGTTCGCAAACCCGAGAAAGCGTTGGAGCTGTTTGAGTGTCCTGGGTAGGGGCCAGTGACGTACAACCTCCAGCTTCTGCGGGTCCATGGCCACACCCTGGGGCGAGATAACAAAACCCAGGAACGTGGTGGAGTGCTCGTGAAAAGCACACTTCTCCAACTTACAGTACAGCTGGTGGGCGAGCAATCTCTTCAGGACAGCCCGAACATGTTTTGTGTGTTCCTCGGGGGTGCGTGAGTATATTAAAATGTCATCTAGGTAGACGAACACCCATCGGCCTAGCATGTCCCGGAGAACATCGTTGATGAAACACTGGAAGGCCGAGGGTGCGTTGCAGAGACCAAATGGAATGACCAGGCTCTCAGTGTCCGGTGGGGGTGATGAAGGCCGTCTTCCACTCATCACCCTCTCTGATGCGCACCAAGTTGTAGGCGCTCCGGAGGTCCAACTTAGTGAACATGGTGGCACCAGAGAGGGCGTCCAGGGCTGAGTTGGTAAGAGGCAAAGGATGACGATTTCTGATGGTAATCTTGTTAAGCCCCCGATAGTCGACACACGGACAAAGTTCGCCCCCTTTTTTCTTTACAAAGAAGAACCCCGCGGCAGCCGGCGAGGAGGAGGGTCTGATGGTGCCATTTCGCAGGGCGCTGGCGACATACTCCTCCATAGCCTGGGTCTCGCTGGTAGAAAGAGAGTAGAGGTGGCCGCGGGGGGGGCTGGAGCCTGGCTGGAGTTCGATGGCTAGGTCGTAAGGTCGGTGAGGTGGTAGATGGCTGGCCCGGCGTTTGCAAAACACCTCAGCCAGGTCTCGATATGGTGGTGGGAGGGCGTGGATGTCGACGTTGGGGGCCTCGGACTCCCTGGAACACGTCCCAGCCTGGGCCTGTAGGCATAAGTCGGTGCAGGTCGGCCCCCATTGAAGGATTCGGTTCTGAGACCAGGATATGAGTGGGTCGTGCTGTAAGAGCCAGGGGTAGCCGAGGATGATGGGTGGAGAGGAGATGGGTGTAAGGTGAAATTGGATAGACTCCTGATGTTGGCCGAGGATGAGAGTGATGGGTGAAGTCTGCTGGGTGATGGGGCTGGATGAGAGGGGCCGCCCGTCGACTGAGGTGATTTTCACTGGCTGGGATAACGCCTCTATCTTTACCCCCAATCCTCTGGCATACGTTGAGTCAATGAAGTTACCCGCGGCACCAGAATCGATGAACGCGGCACTTCTGACCCGTTTGTGGCCAAGATGGAGGGTTACCTGGACCGTGAGTCGAGTCTCAGCGTTGTCGGTGGTCGCGGAGAGATGGATGATACCCGGGGAGTCTCTCCTCTCTCTCACCGGGTTTGGGCGTTTCCCGGACGGGACGGGCAGGTCGCTCGATGGTGCGCGGCTGATCCGCAGTAAGCGCACAGTCCCTCGCGGTAACGTCTCTTGCGTTCCGCCACGGTCAGGGAGGCGCGCCCTAGCTGCATGGGTTCCCCGGCTCCGGTGTCAACCACGGCAGGGAGTGGAGATCCGACACGTCCAGGGAGAGCGGTGGTGACGGTGGTTGGTGGTCTTGGTGCAATGTAAGCGTACGTGGGTGATGGCGGCAGGGTTCGAGGTGCTGGCCTCGGACGGGATAGGAGGCGCTGGTCGATCCGGAGGGCTAGCTGGATTAGCCCCTCCAGTGTGGCTGGGAGATCTCGTCCGGCTAGCTCGTCTTTGATTCGATTAGCCAGCCCCTCGAAGTAGGACGTCCGGAGGGCTGCGTCTCCCCAGGAGGTCTGGATGGCGAGTGTCCGGAACTCGGCGGTGTATTTACTCACGGACAGTCCTCCCTGCCGCAGGTGGTAGAGCTTTGTGTCGGTCTCCACCTCGCCCGCAGGATGTTCAAAGGTTAACTTGAGCTGGTGGGTGAATTCATTGTAGGAGTGCGCGGTGTCTGTGTCTGCGCGCAGGACTGCCGTGGCCCACTCTGCTGCCTGCCCTGATAGCAACGAGATGAGGAGTGCAATGCGCAGCCGGTCGGTGGAGTACTTGGTGGGATTGAACTCAAACACCAGTTCCAGCGATGTTAAAAACACACTGCATTTCCCATCCGTGCCATCCCATTTATCTGGAAGAGCTAAAAAAACGTCAGAAGGGGGGGGGGGGGTGCGGCAGCTAGCCAGCCCACCAACCGCCTCCCGGAGGCTCGCGTTCTCCTGCCTAAGCTCCGCGACCTCGCGGCGCAAGGCCGCGATGTCTTGGACACTGCGGCGCAGAGAACCGAGCTCCGCGATTAGCGTATTGATGAGCAAAGCATGCTGGTCAACCACATCGCGGAGGCGGGCGTAATCCGCTGGGTTTACTGCTCGTGGCTCTGTCATTCTGTCACGAACTAACCGGGATGACTAGAATAATGATCGTGCTATCTGTCACGAACAAACCGGGATGAGCAGATAGCTTTAGCAGTTAGCCCTGTAGCGTGTATGGTAAACCCAAACGCGGATAAACACGAGCGGGCAGGATAATCACGCGCTTTGTTATAAGGACTCTCACACTCAATGAGCAAAGGAAAGACACAATCTAACCCTAGTCCTATAAACACACACTCAGTCTGAAAAGATAGCCAAGAAAGTGAGTACTCACAGATACGGGAACTATTCCGAAAGGATCTGGGCATAACTCAATGACAGAGCGATGTGCGGCGCCATCTTGTTTACCTTTATGCTTTCAGGTTCGCGACCGTCTTATTTCCGGGTCCTAGTGCCGGTCGCGGCTGAGTGTGCATGACAAAAATAAGCAATTATCGGTCGATTCTGATGTGATTCCAATATTATCTTGTATCCTTCATTAAAATGTCTGCTTAAAGTATGAGTAAATCACACTCCTATTGTATCTACAACAAGTGTCAGACATTAATTGATTCAATACTTGCCTTAGATCCTTGTCTGAATACCAGATAGATCTTATTTGCATTTTGTTGATCATGTGAAAAGTTCTTTGAAGATAAATAGATAAATTTGTTTTCTTCCAGATTCCTTACCAATTCACTTATGTGTCAACTAAACATGAAGGGATCACGAGGGGATAAAACATCATTTGAAAAGACAGCGCTGTGCAAATTAATAACTGGTAAGTAATTGAACAGTGCCTTATGTGGTCGTGTCTTTTTTTTATTTTTTATATATTAACACAATGATTGTATTGATGAATTGAAGCCTATGCATCTGAATTATACTAAACATTTTTGTCCTTTGACAGACAGTGTAGTAAAGGCGCATGATGTTACAGAAGCCTTTGTACTCAGCTCCATTGCCAATCGGTTACGAAATGCACCTAAGAGGAAAGAAAGGCTGGGTACAGTGTAATTAAGTGTTAATAAGTGTAAATGTTATTGTCATTTTGTTTCTTTTGTTGTTTGAGACATCTTAGATGTTTTATTTGTTTAATTAGTCTTTTAGTATTCACACTTTTGTTATGTCAGTATTATGCACTACACCAAGTTTTTATGTGTATTTTGTATTGTTTGTTTTTAAACATGAATAAATTATTACAGTTATTACAACATTTATTTGATTTGTGACTGCTGTACACAGGATGTTGTAGGCATTTTGAACTTTGCGGAATTTACATTGAACACAACACGTATTTTCCATGGGCCAACATCCAAACTCGTGGAATCCACGTAAAGAATACATGTTTTCACCACGTGGAGAAGACGGGTAATTTAGGCGTAAAAGGCAAGTCGAATTCCACGTGGTGAAAAGACGCATTTGTTTTCGTGGATTCCACGAGTTTGTGCCCACTGGGTATATTATTTTACATTTAACTCTTACCTTCAGTTAGACAAACCACCGAGAAAAACCATAGATGCACAAGCACAATGTATTTGTCTTTCTTATAATTTATACCAGTGTATAAAAGTGATCTGAATGTTGTATTTTTCAATTGACAATGCACACTAGCACAATGCAGCACATGCAAGTGGAGCAGCAACTACAGATTTCAGCATCAATCAATGTTGGCCACATTACATTAAATGTCTGTAACATTTTAGTTATTCCATAAAAATATTACTTAAATATGCAGCTGAATACTATAAGTGGTCTGTATGAAAAAAGTACAATAATAAACTTATGCACAACTCCAATATAAAGAATTTAAGGGGAAAAAATGTACTGCAGTCAAAAGATCGTGAACTATTTACGAAATGTCATGCAAATTGATTTGTTATGCAATTATATGGATTGAAGCAGGAAACACTCGTGATCATCGTCATGTGGTGAATGTGGCCAATCATGAGAAGCTGTGACGTCGTCACAGCCTGGTGCAGTCGCTCCTGAAATGTTGCGCTGGCTGAGCAAGCCGGCTGTTCTCGAAACGCTCTCGCGTTACTTTGATGCCACACGTGAACGTCACGTGGCATCGGCGCCGGTTCAAGTCGGACAAAATTTCTAACCGGCATGCACTACTTCAAGTCAGCCGCCGATCGGTCTGAAATAAATGTTGTTTTACGACACTAAAATATGTTTTACGACACACACACGTGGTCAAAGTGTTATAGTAAACAGTACACGTGTGCACAGATGTTGATTATACCAGTAAGAGACAAGCACTAAGACCCAGCTGGGGAGACGATTACCTGATTACGGATTTTTCTGTCTCCGCCGTGTATCTTTCCTCTACACTGTAAAAAATATCTGTAAAAAAACGGTGATTTTCCAACAGTAAGGCACCGTTATTCATAAATACAGTTGAATACTATGAATGTAAACCCTTTTAGGAAAAAAGTTTTAATCGCAAACTACTGTTTAATTCTATGGTAAAGAACAGTATTTTTTAAGTCTAGTCACGTGTCCAATGCTGTTGCTGACGCTCACAACTCCTTAGAAGAGATTCCTGCAGGTTTAATCTGAGCAAGATCATCAAATCTAGCCTCATCTTTACACCTGGTGTACGTAAATGTTGAAGAACGAAGGAGGAAGAGTTTTAGAACGTCACAATTTTGAGGTTTGTCCCGACTACAAACTTATCGACAGAAGCTGAACTGGTCGAGATAAACAGCTTTCCCACACGGTGTTTTGCACATGCAATTTTATCATTTTCGTTGTTACACTGTACTAGCCTTTATTATATTATTTGCTAATAAAATCGATGTTTGTGAGTATTATGTACAGAACTTAGCAATGTAGTAACTACGTTTGCATTGCCAGTCAACGTAGTTTATTTTTAGCTCAAAGAGGGCTTGTGTTAAACTAGCATGGTTATTTTGCCATTGATATTTGCTGACTGCAGGAGAATGTTCATTTGCAATATTTGCAATAAAACCTGCAGCAATTCCTTTACACATGTGAGGCACATGCGGATGCATAGTTTTTTGCCTAATGCAACATTTAAGTGCGGTTTTCCTCTGTGCACAAGAGTTTTTTCAAAGTTTTCACCGTTCAAGTGTCACACATATGGTCAAATTTGGAAAAAATAAGACTAAACTGGATAAAACAGATGATTTAACGTGTCACGTTGACTTTTGCAGCTCGAAGTGTGAGGATATCCGGGGCCTAATCTTACACCTGAAACAGCACATTACCGAAGGTAAGACTGTTACATGCCCATTCAGAAGGTGTAACCAAAAATTTACAGTCAAGTCTACATTCAAATCACATGTCTCCAGAAAGCATAAACACTGTTCTAATGAAAGTTTACTTGACTCTGTTGCAAATCCAGCCAGTACTAGTGATGGGAATAATACAAGTTGTGTGTCAGATAAGCAAGGTTCTCCTATCAGTCTACCTCATCAATATTGTTTTAGCCATCCCAGGTCATGAAAAGTACTAATCTGCCGAAATGGGTTACTTACTTTACAATGAATGAATAAAGTACTGATGACCATATTGGACACTGTTTTAATTATAATTTGTTGTCTTTATCAGGTGCCGGTGATGAGGCCACAATTGGAGGATGGATGATCACCATCGAAAATCATGTAATCTGTGAAGGTGTCGACCAAAGCTTCATCACAGGGCTAGCTGCTGTTTTTTCCACTTACTACGTCTTTAATCTACAGTACCAAGAGGAAGATTCAAGGACCCTGGAGTTTGTACAAAGGTAAAAAAATATATATATTGTGCCTTATTTCCCAGATCTGTTAAGAACTTGTCATTTAATATAAATTGTGCAATGATTAAACAGGAAGCAGAGAACTGTCAATGACATAAACCACGCATCACCATAATGTAATGTTTGTTCTCATACATATTATTATGTTTGAAAAAAATATATTATCTGAATTTAATACAAGTCTCTTTTATTTATGTCGTGCTTTATTAATACACTTTCAATTGTTACACTACTCATACGGCAGAAATGTTCAGATAACACAAATCGTGTTTATGTAGTTAATGCACATATTGTGCTCACTTAATGTAAAATAATGAAGATATTAAATAATTTAAATTACAGTTGAGAAAAAATATGTCAGGTTCATTTGATTCCAAGCCTAATGTATGTTATTTCAACATTGCTTTTTAGACGCTTCGTTGGTTTGAATCCTGAGAGAGGGACAAAGGCCAGCCAGGTGAAGGTGATCTCCAAAAAGACTGGAAAACTTGTCCATAAAAAGACTGCAACTGTAAATGTCCATGTAGCCACCCTGATAAAAAATCTTTTGGACTTTGAGTGGGGCTTTGTTCAGTAATGCAAAGTCAGTACAGCACATGTTCAACATTCTGTTTGGAATCTGAAGTCAGTGCTGTGCTCTGCCTGATGGTGTTTTGATGCAAAGTCAGTGTGTTGGTCTGCAATAGAGTGTTCATTTGAAGTCAGTGCAGTGTTCTGCAATTGAGTGTTCATGTGAAATCTGAAGTGACAGCACTTTTTGCAACATATTTGTTTAAATTCATAGGAATTCCGTATGCTGCTATTTTACATGTTGAGAACATGTACTGTATTTTGCATTTTGTCCATTATTTTAATGTCCACATATTTGTTAAGTGGAAACAATGTTAATGTATTTTATATGCTGGCTTCAATAAAAATCTAATGTTTTAAGGCCATCTTTTGTCCAAGCAATTTAAGAAATTTAATGTAAATCATAAATAACATTAATATAACAAATAAAAATAATTTTATAATATAACCTAATACATACTGAAGCAGTATAATGCTAACCAATATATTAGTGTTATACTGAACATCATATATTTTTACAGTTCAGTACTGTAATATATTTTACAGTAATAAACTGTCATTCCATATTACAGCACATGAACTGTAAAATTACAGCTCAAAGCCGGAAAATCTAGCTGCCAGCTGTTTAATGTAAATTAACAGGATTTTTTTTTACAGTGTACCTTCCGCTCGTTTTATTGATTTTTTTTGCTCCACCCTGTCTATGAGGTGCTGAACTCTGCTAGCATCAGTGAGCGAGACCGAGTGCGTTCAATAAAGTTTTTTTTAAATAATCAAATGTCTCCGCGTTGCGCAACACAACAAATCAATTATGAAATTTATTGCAAACTCTTTTAGTAATTGATTTTTTTCAGGTGGAAGTGAAGTGTCTCTTCTAGTTTCACCTCACTAGTGCTTTGATACCACCAAGCTAGAAAGTTTTCTCAGGATGCCAGAGCCATGATTGGGCTGCCTGTCTGATTCACATCTGAAATGGTGACAAGTTTCAGGTGTTTCACTCACTGAATGTACACGGAATGACTGCAGTGGGCTCTGAGCCACCTCGCTCAGGATCGTCATTCATGGCCTTCTTTAAAACGTCCACACCAATCAAAATATTTAGAGTCTTGTGAATCTCATCACCGTACTTTGCCAGAAGTCTTCTGTAAATTACTTTTACACCTTCATTCACCAGAAATTTCACCACAAGTCCTGGTTTGATCTGAACGCCCCTCCTACATGTGTGTTACCTCTTTCCGGTGACATTAGTGGACATGTGGTGTAAACATGCACAGTGTCACCCAATCAAAAACCATCTGGGGACAGAGCGACATGACAACAGGATTTTTAATGACTAATTTCCAGCAACAACAGCCAGTAGTTATTTTAAGACATGAATGTCAGCTGTTCTGTAACAGTTCTTGCATAAACAGTATTGTCAAACAAGTATTATTCCAGAAGAATTGACCTTCATGTCTTAAAATAACGACTGACTGTTGTTGCTGCTGTTGTTACCCAATTCTATAGATGTTATTTCATGGGTTTGAGAAGGAAAAAAGAATCACAAAACTTGACTCTTCAGCGTGGCCGATTTTGTCCAGCAGGTGGCAGCAATGCTCATAAAAGCTTTATCCTTGTCCGTGTAATATCAATCCTGTCCAGCGGGGGTCAGTAATGCGCCTAAAGGCTGGCTGCCAACCGCTAAACAAATAAAAGAAGGAGAAGAAGCATACGTGGGAAGATAATACTCGGATATTGTTAAACATTCATGGAGAGAATTACTGAGTAGAATTCTGAGTAGCTGAGTTTTACTTTCAGCTTGGTCTATAATATAAAGATATTCAGTATATACTCGGAGTCCTTTCTGTATTTTGGCGCCGGAAATATAAGTCACATGGTCTCGATTTTTTTCCCTTCTGCCCCGTTTTTTTCTCTCTCCAGTTTTCCCCCCTCGCGTCTCATATCCCGGTTTATTTATTCTGATTCCTGATCAGATTAAGATAAAAATATGAACGTAATAATGAGATTATTTTACTGATCCATTAAAGTGGACTTGTAGTGTAACATCAAAACATCAAGAATTTTCCTCCAGAAGAAAAACATTTCATTTTCATTCTTTGCCTTTTCGATTCAGAGTTCATCCGAATGAGCTGAACGACACATGACACATTCGATTCCCTGAACGACACATGACTCGGAGAAAGTGAAAGTGATTCTCTCACAGACTCCATTTAGTTTCAGCTGGAAAAAAACAAACAAATAAACTTTAACTCCAGGCAGAAACGGTGATATTAATGTAACACAACAAGGACTGCTGAGTAAAAATGAGTGATTTCTTTATCAGAAACGACTTTATATCTGAATAATGAGTTTATATTTAATATAAAACTGGTGTTATATGTTATTGTGTAAAAACAGCAGTAAAACTGCGGCATGTCAGCAGAACTGAAGTGTTTATCTCCTGTGTGTGTTATATACTCGAGTTTATCTCTTCTGTTTATCATTAATTACACATTCAGAGTGTTTGTGTGAATTTAGATTTAATAATCTGGAACAAAAGAATAATAAAGTTTAAGATCTGATTTTGGGGGAAGTCCAGCGCGCTGTGTTATTTACTTTCCTGTATATCGTTTAGTTTAGTTTTTTTGTGATTATCTTGTGAAATAACCGACCGTGATCGTGTTTATGAATAAATTCTTCTAACTCTTCTAAATCTAGAAAAAAATCCAAAATTCTACGTAAATTAGCCACTTCCGAGTTTAATGCCCCCTAGCGGAAACCATGCTGAACTACATCCAACATATCTGTCGGTGACGTCATTAGTCTGAGCCAGTTTATTAAATTTGGAGTGTGTAAGGGAGAGGAACACACACACAGCTGTGATCTCTCTCTCTCTCTCTCTCTCTGCTCCTGCATGACATGACACACTGCATAAAGCTCATAAACCCTCTGCTGTGATTATATCTGACTAAATACAATTTCCGTAAATCAAGTTTATTAACTGCATGATTGTTGTTGTGTGTTTAGGAGTGTAATTTATTCCAGCAGTAGAGATCAGCATCTTCAGGATTCAGCAGTGTGTCCATGAGCTCTCTGTACATACACTAATATTCAAACATGGAGACGCCTGATCTGGAGACAGAGAATGAGACCCCGCCCTCAGAAAAGCAGTAAGTTACTGTGTCCTAGTGTTTTAGTCACTGAACATTCATATCTAATATATGTAGTGAGTATTCATGAAAATAATAACTAACACAGACATCACCTGACAAAAATCCCAGATTCTGTTCATTGTGAAAAGATGTCCTTAAAAAGTGCAGTTAAAAAGTAAACAGTAGTCATGAGACAATACACTAATGTCATGATATAAGACATATCGCTATACAGGCTTCACAATAATGAACAGGCAGTGTCGACACAAAACACTTTATATTAAATTGTATTACATTTATTTTTCTCTGTAATGGCAACATATCCAACGACTGCAATATCACTACCACAGGGTGTTAAACTCTCACTCTGACTGGGACACATCGGCATTTTAGTGAGACCCTGCAGAGACACAACTACAATGTATATTATATAGTTTTATTTATTTATTGTAATTAATATAAAATCACAGCACCAGTACAAACACACTGTGCTTCTGAATGGTGTTAGACACGAGTGTGACTTACATCAAGCACAGCACACACGTGTTGATTTTAATCTGCATTTTAGATCGTTGTCAAGCCAACAGTGATATAAACTGGAGTGTACGTATATACAGCAGTTTACAGTAACTACCTTCAGACGGCTGCACTGTGGATCTGCTGTGAATTCTGGGTAATGTGATCATGTTAAACACAGTTTCAGTCTTAGTTCTCCGAGTTCATGCAGAGAGAATGAGACGAGGCTGTTGGCCTGGTGTTTGTCCCGTGTGCTATGTTTGGAGGTTTCCTGAAAAAAAAAAACTGATGCAACGCAACAGAAAAACTCTAAGTACACTAAAGCAGGGCTGCAACTAACGATTGTTGTGATTATTGATTAATACATTGATTACTGAAATGATTAATTGATTGAATTGGCACAATTACTCAATAGCTCTTATTCAGGTTTCAGGTTTTAAATTTAGCTTGAGGTTGTTTTGTGCCTCTGAAAACTAACAATGAAGACAATAAAGATGAAAACTTAATTAAATAAACGTAATTATTAAGTACAAACCGGATTCCAAAAAAGTTGGGACACTAAACAAATTGTGAATAAAAACTGAATGCAATGATGTGGAGATGGCAAATGTCAATATTTTATTCAGAATAGAACATAGATGACAGATCAAAAGTTTAATCCGAGAAAATGTATCCTTTTAAAGGAAAAATATGTTGATTCTAAATTTCACGGTGTCAACAAATCCCAAAAAAGTTGCAATAAGGGGCTGGAAAAAGTAAATTTGAGCATAACGAAGAGCTGGAAGACCAATTAACAGTAATTAGGTTAATTGGCAACATGATTGGGTATAAAAAGAGCTTCTCAGAGTGGCAGTGTCTCTCAGAAGCCAAGATGGGTAGAGGATCACCAATTCCCACAATGTTGCGCAGAAAGATAGTGGAGCAATATCAGAAAGGTGTTACCCAGCGAAAAATTGCAAAGACTTTGCAGTTATCATCAACTGTGCATAATATCATCCGAAGATTCAGAGAATCTGGAACAATCTCTGTGCGTAAGGGTCAGGGGCGTAAAACCATACTGGATGCCCGTGATCTCCGGGCCCTTAAACGACACTGCACCACAAACAGGAATGCTACTGTAAAGGAAATCACAGAATGGGCTCAGGAATACTTCCAGAAACCATCGTCAGTGAACACAATCCACAGTGCCATCCGCCGTTGCCAGCTGAAACTCTACAGTGCAAAGAAGAAGCCATTTCTAAGCAAGATCCACAAGCACAGGCATTTTCATTGGGCCAGGGATCATTTAAAATGGAGTGTGGCAAAATGGAAGACTGTTCTGTGGTCAGACGAGTCACGATTCTATCTGTTATCGCCCAAATGAGGATGGGTTCCCTGTTGAGTCTGGTTCCTCTCAAGGTTTCTTCCTAATGCCATCTCAGGGAGTTTTTCCTTGCCACCGTCGCCGTCACCCTTGGCTTGCTCATCAGAGACATTTCATTCATTCATCTCATTATTATCTGCACATTTTTCTCACACATCCACAATTCCAATTATTTTCTTTTCTATAATTATTATTATTATTATTTGTTTTTATTTATTTATTTTCTATTATAATTTTATTTATTTACTTATTACTTTATATATAATTATTCTATATATATATAAAATTTTTTTTTTTTTTTTTTTTTTTTTTTTTTTGTTAAATTAAATTTCTTAAATTTTTGTGAAGCTGCTTTGAGACAATGACCATTGTTAAAAGCGCTATATAAATAAAATTGAATTGAATTGAATTGAACGATTCGAAGTTCTTGTTGGAAATGTGGGACGGCATGTCATCCAGACCAAAGAGGACAAGGACAACCCAAGTTGTTATCAACGCTCAGTTGAGAAGCCTGCATCTCTGATGGTATGGGGTTGCATGAGTGCGTGTGGCATGGGCGGCTTGCATGTCTGGAAAGGCACCATCAATGCATCAATATTCAGGTTCTAGAACAACATATGCTCTCATCCAGACATCATCTCTTTCAGGGAAGACTGTGCATTTTTCAACAAGATAATGCCAGACCACATTCTGCATCAATCACAACATCATGGCTGCGTAGGAGAAGGATCCGGGTACTGAAATGGCCAGTCTGCAGTCCAGATCTTTCCCCTATAGAGAACATTTGGCGCATCATAAAGAGGAAGGTGCGACAAAGAAGGCCCAAGACGATTGAACAGTTAGAGGCCTGTATTAGACAAGAATGGGAGAGCATTCCTATTTCTAAACTTGAGAAACTGGTCTCCTCGGTCCCCAGACGTCTGTTGAGTGTTGTAAGAAGAAGGGGAGATGCCACACAGTGGTGAAAATGGCCTTGTCCCAACTTTTTTGGGATTTGTTGACACCATGACATTTTGATTCACCATATTTTTCCCTTAAAATGATACATTTTCTCAGTTCAAACTTTTGTTCCGTGATTTATGTTCTATTCTGAATAAAATATTGACATTTGCCATCTCCACATCATTGCATTCAGTTTTTATTCACAATTTGTTTAGTGCCCCAACTTTTTTGGAATCCAGTTTGTAACTTTTCTAAAGAAACAAAACTTAAAATTCAAGGAAAAGCCGAGTAGCAGCAGTAAAATATGACTATTAATTAAAGCTTAAGTCTATGTAAAAAGGTTGATTGATGTGAACTGGAAATAAAAACCAGACTGAGAGCGACACACACTCTATAATTATCCACATTAAATCTATTCCCACTATCCTCACAGTATTTGTGTGAGGTCCTGAAGGGAAATAATCACAATATATATATTTTTTACTTTTTAACATTGTCAGTATTAAAAGAGTGTGTGATGAGCTCTGTATGCTACACACTCTGGTGCTGTTATCTAGTGTGTAAGATGAAGTGGAGCTCATGAAGATTATTAAATAGAATTATTGTGATTTGACGACTTGCTGCTCATATCGAGTCTCTCCTGGTATTCTGAATCATGATATTAGAGAATTAATTCCTGTCTCATGTCCACTCTATAATGTTGTTCAGTAAACTCCAGATAAAGAGATCAGACTCACCAGAACCCAGCTGTGTCTCCATGAAGAGTGATGCGTCTATGGAGCTTCCTTGGATATTTAAACGTGGCGTCTCCTCATCTGTACACAGGTAACATCTCATAGTTCTCAGAGTAAAACACATTATCTGTTCATTCTGTATGATGTAGTAATATTCTGTTACATCTCTAATGACTGTAAACTTAGTAAACATAAAAATAGTAAACTTCAAATTAAAATGATCAGATTTTTTTTTCCAGTTCTACTATATTTTTCTTCAAATGTTAAATCAAATCCACTCATACAATTTTTTTTATTGAAAACACTGCATCAACTAACTACATCACACACTGGTGTTTAAAACCTCTCTGCTGTTATTTCATACAGAGTGATTAGATAATAACCAATATACAGGAGATATACAGAGTGACAAAATCATAATGAACTGTCTGTGGTAACCACTCAGACCACTGTGATCTTTAATAATTAACCCCCATGTCTCACCATGTCTTCCTACTTCACCCTGTCACAGACACGACCAAGAATCTGCTGCTGTAAATCAATTCCAGAAGAAGTTCAGATTAAATCTGATGAAGAAGTTTGAGTGTGTAAATGGAGTGATAATAAATCAGGAAAACCGAACACTCCTGAATGAGATCTACACAGAGCTCTACATCACAGAGGGAGACAGTGGAGACGTCAATAAAGAACATGAGGTGAGACAGATTGAGGCAGCGTCCAGGAGAACAACATCAGAGGAAACACCAATCAAATGCAGTGACATCTTTAAGCCCTTATCTAAAAAACCCAAACCCATCAGAACTGTGCTGACAAAGGGTGTCGCTGGCATCGGAAAAACAGTCTCTGTGCAGAAGTTCATTCTGGACTGGGCTGAAGGGAAAACAAATCAGGACGTCCCCCTCATATTTCCACTTCCTTTCAGAGAACTGAATCTGATGAAGGAGCAGAAACTGAGTCTGATGGAGCTCCTTCATGTCTGTTTTAAGGAAACAAAAGAAACAGAAATGTCCAGTTTGGAAAAGGTTCTGTTCATTTTTGATGGATTGGATGAGTGTCGTTTCTCTCTGGATTTCCAGAACACAGTGAGAGTGTGTGATGTAACTGAATCAGCATCAGTGCCTGTGCTGCTGATAAACCTGATCAAAGGGAATCTGCTTCCCTCTGCTCTCATCTGGATCACCTCCCGACCAGCAGCAGCTGATCAAATCCCCTCTGAGTGTGTCGATCGAGTCACAGAGGTACGAGGGTTCAATGACCCACAGAAGGAGGAGTACTTCAGGAAGAGGATCAGTGATCAGAACCTGGCCAATAACATCATCAAACACCTGAAGTCATCAAGAAGCCTCTACATCATGTGTCACATCCCAGTCTTCTGCTGGATCTCAGCTGCTGTTCTAGAGAGAATGTTTGGTGAAGCAGAGAGTGGAGAGATCCCCAAGACTCTGACTGAAATGTACACACACTTCCTCCTCATTCAGATAAACATCATAAGAGAAAAGTACTCAGAGAAGCAGGAGAGTGATGAAGAAATGCTGCTCAAACTGGGACGACTGGCTTTTCAGCAGCTGGAGAAACACAACCTGATCTTCTATGATGAAGACCTGAGAGAGTGTGGCATTGATGTGAGAGAAGCAGCAGTGTACTCAGGTGTGTGTACGCAGATCTTCAGAGAGGAGTTTGGGCTTCACCAGAGTAAAGTGTACTGCTTTGTTCATCTGAGTATTCAGGAGCATCTCGCAGCTCTGTATGTGCACCTGATGTTCATGAGGGAAAAGAGAAATGTTCTTCAACCGAGTCGGTCCTTTAATACAATCTCGGATGTCCACATTAGTGCTGTAGATGAGGCCTTATACAGTGAGACTGGACATCTGGATCTTTTCCTCCGCTTTCTTCTGGGTCTCTCACTGGAGTCCAATCAGAAACTCTTACATGCCTTAGTAACACAGACAGGAAGTAGCTCACAGCGCAAAGAGGAAACAGTTCAGTACATTAAGGAGAAGATCAGTGAAGATCTTCCTACAGAGAAATCCATCAATCTGTTCCACTGTCTGAATGAACTGGGTGATGATTCTCTCGTGGAGGAAATCCAACACTACCTGAAATCTGGAAAACAAAGTGAACTCTCTCCTTCACAGTGGTCTGCTCTGGTGTTTGTGTTACTGACATCAGCAGAGGATCTGGAGGAATTTGACCTGAATAAATATATCAGTCCAGAGATGATAACAGATGATGTTCTTGTGAGGGTGATGCCTGTGATTGCAGCATCCAGAAAAGCAACGTAAGTAAATCTGTATAAATCTGTTCTACTGTAGAAAGAGAGAAACTGAAAACACTTTGATTTACTTTAAGATGTTTTGAGCTTCAGGTGATATAGAGTGGTGTTAATGTGAATAAATAAATAGTTACATAAGAGAATAACGATCATGTGAACAAATGAATAAGACTGAAGGGCATATATTAAATGTGTGGAAGACAGTTTCTGTCAAAAATGAAAAACACTTTTTAACTCTTGCAGCATTAATGCCTTGTTGCCTGAAATAATGAGAAACATTATTGATATTCTGATTTCTTCTGACAGTTAAGTTGGTTTTATTCTGGATATTTAACACGTAACAATATTTAAACAAAACAGTTTATTTCATTCATTAACCTTATTAATTTCACACCCATGTCTACAGTATTTATAATCTGCATTGTAACTTTCTTTTATTTGTTTACACATTAAATGTGCAGTTATACACACACTGAGCCGATTTCATTGTTATTAGTAAAACATTCCTGTTATTATATCTTCATAGAAGGATTGTAATTGATGTGAGTGGTTGTCAGGTTGTTGCCCCTTATCGGTGCACTGCTGTCGGCAAACCCCATTCAACCTGTGTGTGATTCTGGGACTTTTAATTTGCTTAAAGATGCCTAGTTAGGATCATTTTGGACAGTCTAATGACTCACTCATATGTGTGTACATGCAAAAACTATGAAAAAATACATCACTTCCCTTTTTCTTATTAAGTTGTTCATATTTTTTCTTTATAAATCCGTGCTTCAGATTTGCTGGGGTTAATGACGTTTGAGTGTAAGAGGGTGTAATCCGCTAAAGTGAAGATCCGTTGCTCACTAGTTCCCTACAGCGCTACAGTTCGCTACTCTGTGCAGTTGTGTGTCTATGTGCGCGTCTCATAGGTGTATGTGCGCGCATTTCATATGTAATTGTTTGAGCAGTTAGTAGAATATATGTATGTGTGACTGTTTCATATATGTGTTTGCAAGTGTTTCATGTGTGTGTAAGTACAGTAAAGCTAAATCCCTAAATCTCCTTATAAAATATTGCTGATTATATATTTTATATATATATATATATATATATATATATATATATATATATATATATATATGCTTCCGTGAAATATCGACAATTCGCAATTCATTCCCACACTGATAATCAGCAATATTTTATAAGAGAATATTTCTCCGTAGTGAAATGATTAAGCTCACAGGTCTAGGAAAAGTCATGAAAGAAGCATCCTGGAATTTGATTGAGTGAAGTATTTTTTTTTTCACCCGTGCGGTCAAATGACCGGTGCTCAGCGCTTCTAGTGTTAAATAAGAGACGAAGAAGGGTTACTGTGCAAGATGAGAAGAGGGAGAGGGAGGGGTTTGATTCCTCCTCTCCTCTTATTTTAGCTTCACTCTTACTGCTGTTTGTGCTTTTGGTGTTTATAAAAATGCGAAGGTGCAGTGAAAGCTTTGAGGATCTGTTTGATCATTTGTACTAGTGTTAGTTCATTATGTCTTATTTTATTTCCTTCAGTATCAGGTGTGATAGAATTGGAGGGAGAAGTGGTGAAGCTCTGGTCTCAGTGCTCAACTCAGAAACCTCCAATCTGAGAGAACTGCATCTGACTGTGAAGACACTCGACCTGTCTATGAATAAACTAACAGACTCAGGAGTGAAGCGTCTCTCTGCTGGACTGGAGAATCCTGACTGTAAAGTGGAGACACTGACGTAAGATCATCTCTCTGAGTCACAATAAAAGCAGCAATTAATAGTTTATACAGTGATTTAGTAACTGACATTTTTGTGCACAAATAAATTACTCACTGATGATGATAATAATAATAATAATAATAATAATACCAGGATGTAATGTTGAAGTGTGTTATTGTGTGATATGAAAAATGAAATCATTACTTAAAAACTGCATTTTCTATTTAATTTGGATATTTGTGTTTGTTTAATATTAAAATTAAAATAAAAAATGTGTTGATGAAGTGTGTGTCATTGTGTCTCTGCAGGTTGTGTAAGTGTGGTGTCTCAGATGAAGGCTGTGCTGCTCTGACTTCAGCTCTGAGATCAAACCCCTCACACCTGAGAGAACTGGATCTGACCTGGAATAATCTAGGAGACTCAGGAGTGAAGTGTGTCTCTGCTGTACTGGAGAATCCTGACTGTAAACTGGAGACACTGAAGTAAGATAATCTCTCTGAGAGTCACATGACCTGCTCCTCAGTAAGACACATTCTCTAATAGTGAGACTGAAGCAGAGGTTTTAGGTTCATCATCAATGTCCTGAGGAGGAAGATTGTTTCTTTTCACTGCATGAACAGGGTTGCCAGATCTGTGTTACAGAAGCAGTTCAGTGGACAAGCAGTATTAAACCCATGCAGATTTCCTCATTAGTGTAGAGGATTTATAAACTGTGGCTGTAAAATTCACTTTTTGATCATTAAGGACAGTCACATGAGTCTCTGTAGTCTGTGTACACCTTGTGTCAATTCTTATAAACAATCCCTGTTACAGCACGGTTGAAGAAAAATTAGGGATTGAACTCGTACACTGATGTTGTACTGTCTTTGTTGGGCTTTATTGTCCGTATTGGATGTACAACAACGTAAGAGCTAGAACAACATATAAAAAATAACAAAATCGGAATCTGCATGAAATCCACATCCATATAAATGAAACAAACAAATGACCTTACCCCATAAATTAAGCTAAATTTAACATTTAACAAAGACATAAATTACTCATAATAGAACAAACACATAACCCAGTCATAGAGACCATAAATTACAGATATATGCCATATGTCAGCAAAATGTTCTTAACTACCTTGTTCTCCCTTTCCACCAGGTGCAAGTCAACAAAGTCAAAAACAAAAAACAAATACTGAAAATATAACAACAAAGTGCTACTGTATGCATAAATAATCTTAAATGTCTTTTATCGCTAATTCCGTGATACTTCTCCGTCAGCATGTGCTCTCTCACTCCGTGCACGTGCGCTCTCTCCCGATATGTAAGATCTCCGTGCATTTCCTCCCGGTCACATTTCAAAATAAAGGTCTCTATAGGTTAAATAACTTAAAGAGTGCAAAGCATGATGCAAATTACAATAAGCACAACCAATATCAAGAAATATAATTAAATCACCTCAGAATACCACTCTTATTAATTATTTCAAATAACTGTGGGTTATTTACACTCCCACCAATCATGAGTGACTATAAACCTCAATTTTTAATCACGAATGATTCCTAAAATAAATTACCAATGTTTAAGGCTAGATGTAAAAGTAAACTATATCCTGCTATAAACTGCTTAATCAAAGGATATGTAAGGGATTTCAGGCTGCCTCCAGCAGCAGGACCAGCTTCTGCACTGGGCGCTCAACTACTGATGGTCCACTCATTCCTGGGGAGATCATCTGCCTTCTCCAAGACTATATCTCCGGCTTGCATGTTCCTTCTTGGTGTAAGCCAGCATTGTCTTGTTGCAATGTTAGACACATACTCCTTGCGCCAACGACCCCAAAATTGTTCCGCTAAATACTGGACGTGGCGCCATCTCTTGCGAGCATATATGTCTTCTCTGACAAACTTGCCAGGGGGTGGTAGGGCTTGGGTTGTTTTCAGGGTGAGCAAGTGGTTAGGAGTTATAGGCTCAGGACTACGGGGATCACTTAAATTATCTACAGTGAGCGGACGGCTATTTACAATGGCCATGGCCTCGTAGAAGAAGGTTCGCAGAGAAGAATCATCCAGTCTTCCAGATGACTGGGACAGAGTAGAACGAAGAACACTTCTCACAGTTCTGATTTGTCTCTCCCAAACTCCGCCAGTGTGACTTGAATGGGGGGCGTTGAAGACAAAGTCACATTGTTTTGCTGCCAAGAACGTTACCAGACGGTTGGTGTCAATCTTTTCCATTGTCTTCGCAAGCTCATTCTTGGCTCCAATGAAATTCGTGCCTTGGTCACACCTTATTTGTTGAACTGCTCCTCTAATAGCGATGAAACACTGCAGTCCATTGATAAAGGCGTCCGTGGACATGTCATCCAGCATCTCGATATGGATGGCTCTGCAACAGAAACAGGTAAAGAGAAGTCCACGATTTTCATCCTTGTTTGGTGATGAAGGGACCAAAAACATCCATACCACAGAACGTAAATGGAGGGGATGGATCTATACGCTCTGAGGGTAAGTTTGCCATTTTTTGTACTTCTGTCGGTCTGCGAAACTTGCGACATTTCACACACTGTTGTATAAAGGAGGATACAGTCCTGTTTACTCCTATTATCCAAAATCCTCTCAATCTGATCTCATTTATAGTTAAGCCTTTCCCTTGATGTGCTGTTTCTTCATGACAGTCAGCAATCAGAAGTTTCGTAAGATGGTGCTCCTTTGGAATTATCACTGGATGCTTAACAGAGTTAGAACCATAAGAATTACAGAGTCTTCCTCCCACCTTAAGCAATCCATCGTGGTCAACAAAGGCGTCGAGATTGTATAGCCTGTTGTTGCGTGGCAGCTGTTTGCCCTTGCGGAGCAAAGCTATCTCTTCTGCATATGTCTGACTCTGTAAGTCCTTGAGGACAATGCACTTAGCATCCTCACGTTCTGACACTGTACTGTGGTCATTAGACTTATCCTTCCTGACACGACGAAGGAGACGTGCAACTCCTTGTATAACCTTGGACAATGAGGATAACTTTGTGAGACGGTTGGATAGACTGAGATACTCTACTGCCTGTGTGTTCATAGACTGAGCCATTTTGACCTCTGGGTCTCCAATTGGAAGTTGCGTGTCAACATCCACAGAGGGAGGAATTTGTCTTTCCCACAAGACTTTCGGTCCTCTGAACCAGTTGGAAGTGACAAGATCATTGACACTTAGACCTCGGGATGCATAGTCGGCTGGATTTTCATCCGAGGGGGTGTATTGCCACTGTTGAGGAGTCGTGGTGCGATGAATTCTCTGAACTCTATTTGCTACAAATGTGTGGAAGCGGCGAACTTAATTGTTTATGTAGCCTAACACCACTTGAGAGTCCGTCCAGAAATATGCGTCTGCATCTGCAAGGTTCATTTCTTCCTTCAACATATCGTTCACTGCCACAGACACGACCGCAGCAGTTAACTCCAATCTAGGAATTGTCGTGACCTTAAGAGGAGCTACTCTCGATTTTGCCATGAGCAAAGAACAATGGATGTCACCTTGCTCGTCTTCAAGCCTAATGTATGAACACTGGCCATATCCTTTCATGCTGGCATCTGAGAAGTTATGAATCTCTCTCTTTGTGGTTCTCCCGAACCCAGATGGAACGATACAACGAGGTACTTCAATCTTCTCTAAATTAGCAAGATCGGCCTTCCAGTGCTCCCACCCTTGCTGCAAACTATCAGGCAAGGGATCATCCCAGCCCATGCCATTTCGGCACAGTTCTTGGAGAATAGTCTTTCCCTTGAGTAAGAATGGTGCAAGAAACCCTAAGGGGTCGAACAATGAGGCTACCGTAGACAGTATACCTCTACGGGTTGCTGGCTGTTCCTTAACAATGACACGGAATTTGAAATTGTCATGTTCTAGATGCCAGTAAATGCCCAAGGACTCTTTCCAATGGCTGGTCAGTTAGGGAAAGGTCGACAGCTGTAAGGTTTGAAGCACACTCAGAGGGCGGTATTGTCTCCAAAACTGCCTTGTCATTAGATACAAATTTATGAAGCCTTAAGTCTCCTAGTGCACAAATCTGGTGAGCTTCTCGAGCCAATTTAATGGCCTTCTCCGCAGTTTCAACGCTGGATACTCCATCATCCATGTAGAAATCCTTCATAACGAATTGGGAACCTAGAGGATAGAGATGTTCCCCTTCCTTTGCAAGATGCTTCAACCCATAGTTAGCACATCCGGGGGGGGACGATGCACCAAAAATATGTACTCTCATGTGGAATGTTTGAGGCTGTGAGTCGAAATCTCCATTTCTCCACCAGAGGAATCGTAAGTAATCACGATCGGCTTTGTCCACATGGAACTGGTGAAACATCTGCTCAATATCACACGTGAGGGCTACAGGGTACTGTCTGAACCATAGAAGAATGCCAGTCAGGCTATTCATCAGATCAGGGCCTGTAAGAAGGTGATCGTTTAAGCTGGTTCCTTTGTATCTTGCAGAACAGTCGAAAACCACACGTAATTTCCCTGGCTTCTTCGAGTGATACACTCCATGATGAGGGATGTACAGTGGGAGCCACGTCAAACAGCCGCCTGGAGCATGACGGCTCCGTGGCAGATCCATGAAGGGTTAATGCAGGCTTCGTGCATGGAATGTGATCCCCCGCGATGACGCAGTTAACGATGCCCCGCCCCATAAACGCCCCCATGCGCTTTCTAAAAAGATGGTTGCAATGCCGTATAATTCCGCCAGATGGAGCATTGACTGGCACAGTTAACTGCAGTGTCCAGGAAGCCCAATACCGTATCTTTAATATACAGACAGTTCTTGCATTGTCAACATAGTTTCATAAATAGATGAAAAAACAACAACAACAAACCGATTAATAAAACAGATTTGTTAAATCACTCAATAAACAACCCATGATGATTATGCTATTTATTATTTAATAATGAATTAATGAAATTAGTTAGTGAAATATGTTTTAAGACATCCTGAAATGATCCTTAAAGACACGGTAGCGGCTGTAATTTGTCTATACCGATCATTGTAGGTACGGAATAAAAACGCAGGCTATTTTTACCCCGTTCCATTTAATATACTGATAGATAATATTTTGCTGCAAAGTAAAGCTCAAAATGTAACGTCTGCTTGGGTTTGTTTTCGTTATATTTTTGATGATGTTTTCGCTGATTTTTTCACTGATAGTCTACAAGTGGCATAAGAGGCAATTAATGCCGCATGCAACCTGGAATAAATATCTGCCCATATGGATCAGTATTTCTTTAGTCATTTAATCATGCATAATGCTCCCCCGTCAAAAGATCTGATGGGGCATTAATCACTTATCACAACTGTGAATGGATGCGGCAGCAGAGACACATTAAATCCCCATAAACACTTGGAAACAATAGTAAAAAAAAGTTCCAGAGGGTTAGCGCCTGTTATACTAATGTATTTTTACTAATGTTTTTTTACTGCTTATATTTCGTTGGGTTTTACGCAATTTCATGTGTGTGTGTGTGTGTGTGTGTGTGTGTGTGTGTGTGTGTGTGTGTGCGCGCGCGCGAGAGAGAGAGGATAATCTGACAAAACCAACTTCCGTGTGGCTCCAGTGGCGCAATCGGTTAGCGCGTGATACTTATAAAGCAGTCCAGGTGAAGCAATGCCGAGTTCGAGCCTCACCTAAAGCACCCAAAGCTTTTTACTGCATATCGCGCTGTGTATGTGACAAATCAAATTTGAATTTGAAAGTAAAGCTTAAAATGTAACTTCTGCTTGGGTTTGTTTTCGTTATATTTTTGATGTTTTCGCTGAAAGTCAAATTGGCATAACAAATTGATTAATGGCGCATAATATCTGGAACAAATATCTGTCCATACGGATCAGTGTGTCTTTAGTCATTTAACCAGCATAATGTCCCACATCAAAGATCTGATGGGGCATCAATCACTTATCACACTGTGTATAGATGCAGCAGCAGAGACAGATTTAAACCCCATAAACATTCACACTTGAAAACAAAACTAACAGAAGTAGAAAAACTAACAGTTCTAGAGTGTTAGTGCCTGTTATCACAGGACAGGAATCACCTACAGGATACTACTGTATTTTACTGCTCATATTTTTTTACCCTAGTTTCATTTGGTTTTACGCGATTTTATGTATTATTTGTGTGTGTCTGTGTGTGTACAGTGTGTGTGTGTGTGTGTGTGTGTGAGTGCGACAGACAGCGTGAGAGCGCGTGCGCGAGAGAGGGCTTTCATGCTGATTTATCCAAGGTTACTAAAACCTGGCTTACTACCCATAAAAAATATTTCAATTTAACTCATGGGTCTCAATCACAGATGACACGACAAATTATATACTCTGAAACGTTCATTTGAACATTTAAAATGTTAATACAAAAATACAAAAACATGAATACTAATGTTATCATGTGTCACATTCTGCTATGGTGTAGGACTGTGGGCTGGGTGTGGAGGCATAGATGCAGAGGGGATGCAGTGAAACGCAAAGAGTCTTTAATAATAAAATGAAAACATGAACAAAACATGAACTAAGAGAGTTGGCTAAAATCATGGAGCATGCTAACAAACAAGAACTCAAAATACAAACAGACTCGGGATGACATGATCTAATACAGTACAGACATGGGGATACTAACTGGACGAGACAAGACATACTAAACAGCCTAGAGGACTAAACACAAGGGACTATGCATGCAAGGGATAAACAAACACAAGACAGGCTTGGCTAGGTCTACCACCTGTTCTGCACATTAGCTGCTAAGCTAGCTTATAGCTAATCAGACTAATGGCTAAACAGGCCAGTAGCCTGAGACCCAAGGGAATGAACAGACAAGGTACACAGCAGACCAGGTATGAAACAGACTAAGAACTCTAAAGGTTAGTGGCTAAAGATGTTAGTACCTAAACAGACTAAGAGCTAATCAGACGATGAGACTAGACATAAACGGAGACTAGACAGGCTAAGATCTAGACATGTTAGTATCACCCTCATTAGTATTGAAACAGACTACTAGCTAAACATGCAATGGGAGTTACTTACACAAAAGGGTAAACACAAAAGGCTAATTCTCCTAGAGGCTAATCCTGCTAGGAGACACAGAGACAAAGAGACATAAACTAAATCAAAGCAAATACAAACTTAAAGAGCTCCAGAAACTAAATGCCAACTATAATGAAATCAAACTAAAACAAGGAAACAAAACCCACATAACAGAAATTAATGCTCGACCCAGCTTCCCAGAACAAACAGGTATTTATGCTTATACTAATTGCATCCTCGGTTCAGCTGGGCATCTGCGTCAGCTGACCGAGGTGCCTTCTGGGAAACTGGGTCTACAACAAAAACTACAAATTAAAACACTGCCCTCTAGTGGGCAACCCTCACAGAACCCCCCTTAAAAACGCTCCTCCGGAGCGCTAACGGAGGTCCTGGGTACCCTTCCCCATGTCCCGGGTCATTCCACCCGACTGCGACGCCGACGAGCAGGCTCCCCAAGGTGGGTGGGAGGGTGGGCGAGCTTGAATTGCTGCCAAAGCCAGGCACCGGGTGCAGCAGCGGCCTGCACCCGAGGCTGGGTGGCGGAGGCAGCAATGGCTCGTCCTCGGGGCTGAGCGGCGGTGAGCTCATGACGTCGTCGGGTGGCGGAGGCAGCACTGGGCCGATGCCGCAGGCCGGGCGGCGGAGGCAGTGCCGGATCGCTGGTGTAGGCCGGGCGTTGGAGGCAGTGCTGTGTCGCTCTTGCCGGTGGAGCGTTGCCTGCAGCACTGAGTCGCCCTCCAAGTCGGGCGGCCGATGCAGCACTGTGTTGTCCTCACGCCGGGCGGCCTCTGCAGTACTGTGGCCTCCTTTGACACCGGGTGGCGATGGAAGCACGCTCTCGAAGTCCAGCGGTGGTGGGTCGCTGTCACCGCTGCGAACGAAGCTAGAGAGCGTGGTGAGGGTTTTCCCTGGCGAGGTCCTGGCTGGGCTCTGGGGACATGAAGACGCCCCTGCGGCGCGCTGGCGGAACTGAAGCCTCCCCTGAGGCGCGCTGGAGAACTGGAGCCTCCCGTGAGGCGCGCTGGAGAACTGGAGCCTCCACTGAGGCCCGCTTGCGAAACTGGAGCCTCCACTGAGGCCCGCTGGCGAAACTGGAGCCTCCACTGAGGCCCGCTGGCGAAACTGGAGCCTCCACTGAGGCCCCCTCACCTCCAGTTCAGTCCCCTGTTTTGACGTGGGGCAAGCTGATTATTCCTGGTCAGCTTGCCCAGGTGTTATAGTCCCAGCCCCCCCCCAAAATTTTCTCCCGGGGGGGCCCCTCTGCTATGCCTCTTGTTGGGTCGAGCATTCTGTCACATTCTGCTATGGTGTAGGACTGTGGGCTGGGTGTGGAGGCATAGATGCAGAGGGGATGCAGTGAAACGCAAAGAGTCTTTAATAATAAAATGAAAACATGAACAAAACATGAACTAAGAGAGTTGGCTAAAATCATGGAGCATGCTAACAAACAAGAACTCAAAATACAAACAGACTCGGGATGACATGATCTAATACAGTACAGACATGGGGATACTAACTGGACGAGACAAGACATACTAAACAGCCTAGAAGACTAAACACAAGGGACTATGCATGCAAGGGATAAACAAACACAAGACAGGCTTGGCTAGGTCTACCACCTGTTCTGCACATTAGCTGCTAAGCTACAGTTGTTACAAAATCGGAGCATCGTATGTAACGTCGCCGCCGCATTACGGCATGTGCATTTGCTGTGCATTTGCTTGCTTTTACCACTGAGTGGCGCTATGTAACTACAGACTGACGCCTCATGCCTTAGTTCATTCTCTGCCTCAATAATACACGTAATAGCCGATAACATCAAGTGAAACACTGTAGTTGATCGAATTCATAATCACAGTACTATAATTACAGTACAAATGTAGAATTCAAATTAAATCAAATCTTATTAAGATCAAATTTAAGCACAATAAATATTAACACAGTGAGCCTTTAGATTTTATCACGTGTAATTAGAAAATAAGTGTGTAGGGTTTTATTTAAATATAAATTTCTAAACCAATAAGATCAAATAACACCAAGTTATTATTATAACAGGCTTACTTCGTCGCTTATCAAAGACGTACACTTGCTTTCAAAGAAGTCGAGTGGCTTATTAACGTCTCTGGTGTGCATTGTCTCTAAGTGGCCGCTTGGTGTAGCGGATAGAACACTCGACTAGTGATCTACAAAGCGCCAGTTCGAATCCCGAGTGATGTTTTAAAATTGTTTTATTTTAAAACTAAATAAAATGTTTTAAGTGCGCTTAAGGTAGAGTCTTATAAAGGCTATGTAGACTTATATAGTTTTATTATATATTTTTGCACATTAATCTGAGTCCTCATCTGTTAGATCTGTTTAGTTTTTTTTTCCTGCCGGGACGAATGCGCGGTTCCATCCCTTTCCCGCCTATTCAGGGAGCCTACGGAGTGAGCGATTAACCATAGTCGAATCGATTGGTGTGCGTCCAACTCACGTTACTCGTTTGCTATTCTTGCCGGCTGGTGATAATTAACGTTAATATGATCTCGGGCTTGCTCACGATGCTCAACATCTATAAAAATAGCAAAGTATTGTGTATAGAGTGATTAAAAAAAACTATCTAACGCATGTTAGAAAACATAATTTCCTGCATTTTTTTCTGCTTCAGGAGTCAGTCTGTTCTGAGACAGTGAGGGTAGAGGAAGGGGCAGATTCAGGACCAGGGAGGGAGCCGGAGACAGCAGAACAAAGAGATGATATTGCCAGCACCAGCACAGGGAGCACAGTTTTTAGTTTAGATCTTATGTTTACATTTTATTGTATGTTGATGGCTTGACTGTAAACAACATAAACAATGCAATAAATTTATAAAAATATATATTTATTGTCCCCCCTGCTGTTAAATGAAATTTGCGTTATTTTACGTTAA
The DNA here is from genome assembly GCA_030522415.1 of Channallabes apus. Lineage (NCBI taxonomy): Eukaryota > Metazoa > Chordata > Actinopteri > Siluriformes > Clariidae > Channallabes > Channallabes apus. Next base: position 11,735,483 of record CM060105.1, on the reverse strand, counting down.
TGTTACGTTATTACATTATTAACGTCGACAGAATAAAGTAAAGTTTTATTTCTGGAATTGATGCACGGGCTTCATCTTAGGCTTTTTTTTCTTTCGGTTCTTTCGTTTCTCAGCGCCGGACTGTTGATGTCTCTTTCCAGGACCAGGCATATCGTTCAATTATTATAATTCTTTTGGCCAAATACTGTAGGCAGCCGTAACAGAGGTGAGGGCGCGCGCGTCATCACGTGTGCTTAGCCGACTCTGCGTTCACCGTAGACTTCAATATAGACGTTTATATTTTTGTTTATTTGTATATGTATGTTATTAATATTAATTTTTTAGAGATTGTGTGTGTGCGTGCACGGAGAGTTTGTGTTGATAAGTGTATGTCGATAAGTTGATAAGTGTATCAGAAAGCATTAAAATGTTCATTTGAATTAAAATGACACACACACGTCTGTATATACAGTATATCAATTACATATATATCAATTTCATTAGTTCGTTCATTCTATTTGAAGCTTCGGATGTTTGTTTTTTTCTTGGTTTGGTTAGATTAGTTCTGAACTCGCTTCCGTGAAACTATCGCTAAAACAATGTGTGTAAAACAAGAGTGTCATAGTCCATTGTTAGTTTTAATGATTTGGCTGAAACTAATTATCACTACATAAGTACCCTAACACCATTGATCATGAGTCTCAGCTGAACCTAATTCTATACTTGTAACAGAAAATGTAGATGCAGATTCCAAATGTGTATTTATATAATAGATAGATAGATAGATGTGTGTGTGTGTGTGTGTGTGTGTAGGCTCTACGCAGGGGCAAGAGAGGGCAGCGCACCCTTAAATGTCTGCACATGTTAATATATTCCTAAAATGTATATATTACAAGTTGATAAACTGATCTGCGGTAGCGGAAAAATCCGCTGAAAATGACAGGCTGCAGCGCGCACACACACCTACACACGCGCACACACACACACACACACACACAGACACACCTCCCTTGAGCCCTGCGTCTGTCGGATTTCAGCGGTCACAGGGTGGAAAGACTTTGAAGCAGTTTATATATGAATCTAAGCTTGAACTTATCAGCATTGTAAATATATAATACTTTTCAAATAAAATCGCTATTACTTTGACCCTGAAGTTTAGTTTAGCACACACAAAAAACAGAAAAGTCATTTCTGGTAAATCAACGGAATGTAGTTTATTTACAGTAATTCATTAAAAAATTAATATACATTGTACAGTACACGGTAAACACGGGAAAGATTACAAAATGAAAAAACAAACAGTGTCTACTTTATAAACAGCTTAGTATGTGCGTCGAGATGCTGAAATCCCTTGCATGTTTTTGCTTCCAAGTGGAGAGATATTTGACCGATAGCCTAGAACAAAAGATCTATAGGTGTGATCACAACCCCCTCCGACCGACCGTGCCATCAATCACTGACCACCTCAGAAGTTCCCTCCAATGTATGGCTGCAATACTTGTTTTGCAAGTATTTTTAACACCATTCAAAGGCTTACAAGTTCCATTCAACATATAATGATGTCTCCACATGTTAATATATTCCTAAAATTTATATATTACAAGTTGATAAACTGATCTGCGGTAGCGGAAAAATCCGCTGAAAAAAGGACAGGCGCACACACACACAGACACAGACACACACAGACACACCTCCCTTGAGCCCTCGGTAAACATCCAAGCACTGAGGCACGCAAATCCCCTGACCACAATAAGGTGGCAATCCCAAACAGCAAACAAAAAAAATTATTATTCAGAGCACGATATACAACCGTAATGAATCCCGTAACCGGCTTATACAGCTGGCATGTGACCAACGTATTTAACCGTGAGGAGTCCATAAAATCAGTAGCAGCTAATAATTACTAATTACTTTAGTTAATGCTGCTACTGATTTTATTCCAGCTTACCTGTTCAGGTTGATTGCGATTCTTTTTAAAATATTGTCTCAGTTTTATACGTATGTTGTTCGTCTTGATGTTTGTCTTCTTTTCACTTGGCAACACTCAAATGCAAATTATTCACCGTGAATCAGCTGTTCTCACCTATCCATTCAGAGAAACTGAATGAGCTGAAATGAGCCTTTGTTTCACGACCGCGACACCCCTCTCTCTCACGCACATACAGTACAGAGTAGACCAAATCATTACAGTACATACTTTATCCAACGAACATGAAAAATATCCACATAATGATGAGTTAAGAAGCATTGCTTAATTCTCGTTTAGACAGACTGTTTGTATCTGATTATTGGTATTATTAAAGAACAGCAGCACAAACAACAACACAAGGGCTTGTACAGCAAGGCACATTTTTATTATTTTGCAAAGAGTTAAATTTGTAACATTAAAAGGCATCCGAATTTAAATATATAAATTACTAGAAACAAATTGAGCACACTATCAGAATAAAAAATAGAACAAATCAAATGTAAACTTTTAGTAGTTTAAACGTCTACTTGAGACAGTGACCCTCGGTGAGCGTAAAAATTCATTTATTCGGTCCTTGATCCGCTTGCTGTCACTGCTAGTCATGGTGGGAAACTTCTGGGCCACTGTCCTCATCAAAAAATATCTCACGTTTACTGGCAGTCCACGTTTGCCTCTGGAACCATCCCAGTTTGTTGTGGACGCCCAGTTTGCATAGATCTCCTGCGGCACCACATTGCGGAACAACAAGCAACCAAGCCGATCTGGACGCCCTTGACACTGAATCATCAGCGACTCAAGAAGCTCCGTAGTGGGAGGAGTAAAAGGAAGTTCTGGGTGGTCGCCTGCAATGTAAGCTGTGGCTGGAGACATCGTTTCTGCAGTACTCCTGGTCGGTGTTAGAAAGTCTGGGGTTGGGGTGTGTTTTGTTGTACTCAATAATATTTATGCAGTATTTATGCAGCATAAAAAATCGCCCTACCCTAAAACCGCCACTGATGGCAATGTATGATTCTTTTAAAATGAACGTTGAAGCACATAAATGAATGATCATAGCGTGAGACTAATTACGTGTATAAAGTGGAAATTAAGTTTTAAAACCACACAGTAGTATAAAAATATTTCACAATACAAAAATGTTAATTGGGCTATTACCTGATCGGTAATCAAAAAACGGGTTTTTTTTTCAAATGATTAAAATTGTGTTTTTTAAACATTCAAGAACTACGTACTGTACTGTAAGTGCGCGACTGTTAAGCATTAATCCATACAGTGTGTTTTAATCCCCAAAAAAAGAAGTAAAGAAGTATTTTTGAACCCTAGTATCTATACTTCTACTGACATCACTGCTGGATTATGAAATGTGCACATTTCATTATTTATAATAACGCAAAAACAATATTACAATATTTGTTATTTTAATATAAACTCGTTGTCCTCCTTGTGTATGTGTGTAAAACATTTTATTTGTTTATTTTGTGGTTTTTAAACATTCAAGAACTACGTAATTGCGCGACTGTTAAGCATTAATCCATACTTGATAATCTATTCTTCGTTGTAATCGCCCTAGTAATCACACAATTTATAGTGTGTTTTAATCCCCATTCATTCTGCCAGGGTTTAATCGCCCTAATATTAACACCCATTTATAGTTCGTTTTACTCCCCATGCATTCTGCCAGGGTGTAATCGCCATATTGTTAACACCCATCCAAAAAAGGAGGAGGAGGAAGAAGAAAAGCAGAGAAGAAGGTAATATATGAAATAAAATAAAACTGGAATAAGCAATAGATTGCATATACACTCCCAAAAATTACTTGTTGAAAGAACATAATTGAATCATGGAAAGAATTTATACTTAATATAAATATAAGATAGTATAAGTTCTTATATATAATATAAGAACTTAATAGCATTAAGCAATTATGTTGGCCCAACTTAATGTTCTTACAGTAGGTTCAGTCAAATTAATTGTATTATGTTCATTTAACTCACTTACACTGTAAAAAAATTGTTGCTACTCCAACTAAAAAATTTCTAGTGACCTGTTGCATCTAAAATTTTTAGTTGGCTCAATTTAAGTTGTATAAACTATTTTGTTTTTGCTGTGCTGATTACCTCAAATTGAAATATAATGTTGTGTCAATTAAATGTTCCAATGTTGCCTTGATGAAACTTTCGTAGTTGAGTAATGAAATTTATATTAGCCCAACATATATTTCTTTTTTCCAACAACTATTTTCAGGATTTATTTTTTACAGTGTACTACAGCTGCGTCCAACCTATTTAATACTGTTAAGATGAATTAATAGGGTTGGGACAACAAATTTTATTTGATAAGACATAAGACAAAGGGGATAAAACGGAGATTTGTATTTTATATTTAATAAAAAACACTGTTTTACACCAGCAGCAACTTACAAATGAGATCTCAATTTGAAAAGATGTACAGAACATAAATCACCACAAATAAGTATTAATCATAGAAAAAAAAGATAAAGAAAGTTAAAATGTGAACTTTCTTGCTGAATTGTAATTTTAGAATTTGAAAAGTGACTGGATCCAATACTGTATCACTGGTCCTAAAAAGTGGGTGGGTCCTGTCCCCCGTCCCACCCACAGGCATTGGTTTAACTGCTGCGTGGTCTCTTTTTAAATGCTAGTCCATAATTTTTTTGAACTCACGCTTTCTGCCGCACTATCGACCATGACGAAGATTTCCCCTGAGATGAGCATGAAAATCAGGTCTCTATGGATAGGGACACGTCATCACTAGTATCAGGACATTCTTGGAACTGTCAGGTGTTCGTGTCTCCGACAACACAATCAGACGGCATTGTCGTTCTCGTGGCCTGATTCCGGCAACTAAACCACCAAATGCATTGAAAGTGACCAGGTATGTTACTAATTGTGGTATGTTATTAATTGTTTTGTATAAAATAAATTTTTTACATTAATCTAACATCGAATAAAATGTACTTTTTATTTGTATAGTCCTGTACTTCAGTGCATTGAAGAAATGCTGCAAGAGAATGATGAACGGTCTGCTAAACAGATTCAAGACGAGCTTCAGACTCGACTGCAGTGTAAACTATCACTTAACACCATTAGAACATCCATAAAGAAACTTAAATGGAACTATGGCAAAGCCCGGTAAGCGACTATGATAATTTTAGCGACTATTCATTTATATTTACCTTTGACACACACGCACGCACGCACACACACACACACACACACACACACACACACACATAGAGAGAGAGAGAGAGAGAGAGAGAGAGACTTGTTAATTAATTATTTTTTTGTGTTTTTTTTCTCTCTTTTAGAACCGGCCCTATGATTCGGGACGCCAACAAGGCCTTGCGTCTTAGCCAAGCTCAACAGTGGATGGCTGTCAAAGAGACCTTTGACAATGTAATCTTTGCTGACGAAACAACTGTGGCTTTGGAACGCTTTGCATTGATGTGCTACAGAAAAAGGGGTCGGCACGTAGAGAAACCTAAGGCCAAACATCCCATAAAAGTTCATGTTTGGGGGACCATATCCCGTCAGGGACCAGGACCAATAGTTGTCTTTGAAGGTTAGTTCTATATATTGTAGAGCACGTTTCTACTTAACAAAATAGAATAGCGGAAAAATTGATTAATATGACTGAACATGACTTTAAAATTTACAGGAATTATGGATCGGCTTTATTACGAAGAAAGCATAATAAAATCTTCGTTGGCGCCATACATTCAACAAGACTTTAAAGGACCTCATCGCTTCTTCCAAGGTAAAAAATAACAAGCATGTGATATTTTGTAATTTATGCTAGCAAAAATAGCTTTAAGGTTTCTAAATATTCTATGTGTTTAAAAACGTTTCTTTTAATAGACAATGACCCAAAACATACAGCGGCGAGACATTGTATTGCTGAGGCGGGGATCAACTGGGTGAAAACACCAGCCGAGTATGTTTCTTACATTCCGTTCCATTAGATGAACTGGATTATGGAATGTGCACATGACAATTTTCTCTAACCTGTATTCCTTACATGCAGGTCTCCTGATCTCAACCCGATCGAGATGGTTTGGCATGCGCTGAAGGAGTTCGTTAGACGTGAGGCCAAACCACGGAACAAAGATGAGCTTATTCAAGCCATTGTGACTTTCTGGAGAGACCGCTTGACCTTAATTTCGTGCAATAAATATATTGATCATCTTCAGAAGGTTTTGCCGATGGTGGTAGAGCGCAACGGGTGTGCTACTGGGATGTAAATATGTTGTTACAATGTTTTCTCTTATTTATTAAAGAAAATTATGATGACCATAACAGCCTACTGCATTTCATTATTTATAATAACACAAAAACAATATTACAATATTTGTTATTTTAATATAAACTCGGTATCATTATCCTCCTTGTGTATGTGTCCATTTGATTTGTTCTATTTTTTATTCTGATAGTGTGCTCAATTTGTTTCTAGTAATTTATATATTTAAATTCGGATGCCTTTTAATGTTACAAATTTAACTCTTTGCAAAATAATAAAAATGTGTCTTGCTGTACAAGCCCTTGTGTTGTTGTTTGTGCTGCTGTTCTTTAATAATACCAATAATCAGATACAAACAGTCTGTCTAAACGAGAATTAAGCAATGCTTCTTAACTCATCATTATGTGGATATTTTTCATGTTCGTTGGATAAAGTATGTACTGTAATGATTTGGTCTACTCTGTACTGTATGTGCGTGAGAGAGAGGGGTGTCGCGGTCGTGAAACAAAGGCTCATTTCAGCTCATTCAGTTTCTCTGAATGGATAGGTGAGAACAGCTGATTCACGGTGAATAATTTGCATTTGAGTGTTGCCAAGTGAAAAGAAGACAAACATCAAGACGAACAACATACGTATAAAACTGAGACAATATTTTAAAAAGAATCGCAATCAACCTGAACAGGTAAGCTGGAATAAAATCAGTAGCAGCATTAACTAAAGTAATTAGTAATTATTAGCTGCTACTGATTTTATGGACTCATCACGGTTAAATACGTTGGTCACATGCCAGCTGTATAAGCCGGTTACGGGACTCATTACGGTTGTATATCGTGCTCTGAATAATAATTTTGTTTGTTTGCTGAGCAAAATTAAAATAGAACAATTTTTTAAAAAAAGCATCATCCAGGATACGAACCGACACTTTGTAAATCCCTGACCGAGCGCTCTAGCCGCTACGCCAACCAGGCACTAAGAGACAATACACCTCCGTGATGTTAATAAGCCACTCGACTTCTTTGAAAGCAAGCGTTAAATAAGTAACGAAGTAAGCCTGTTATACAATTATACTATTTGCACGTGTATTTTATCTGTTTTAAACTTGGTGTCATTTGATCTTGTTTAGAAATGCCGCACTTCCGCGTTGTTGCGCGGGCATCGCAATCACACCGGGTAGTAAAAATCCCCTGTAAACCAACAAACCCCGAGTATTTTATAGCGCGGGGTGCAAACCGGAGAGCTTGCCAGCCAAGGATAAAAAAAGATGAATTGGGCACACGCCGTGACAGGCTGAAAAAAATTATTGTTATCAAAAATGTAACAGATGTAACACCGGACCTCATTACCCACAATGCATCTCCCGCACTGGACTACACTGTCGTAAACAGCTGTCGTAAATCAAAATGGCCACCACTTTTCATCAGTATAATGACACACACACACACACACGCAGCAGCAGCAGACCGATCCGTCACTCCCCTAAATTTAAAGAATACAAACTGGTTGCGTGCGAGTTTGCTGTTTTTTCTATAGTATACTGAAGCAAAATCAAAATGCAACAAATTTTTTTTATTTTAATTTTGCTATAATTAAAATAAAAAAATTTAAAACATCATCCCTCGGGATTCGAACCGGCGCTTTAAATAACACTGACCGTGGGCTCTAACCGCTACACCAAGCGGGCACTTAAAGACAATGCACCCAAGTAACGTTAAATAAGGCAAGGTTAATAAAGCAAGCGCTGGATAAGTAACGAAGTAAGCCTGTTATAATAATAACTTGGTGTTATTTGATCTTATTGGTTTATAAATTTATATTTAAATAAATAGTAAACTTGGCCGATTTCGTTATAATTTTGTTTGATGAGTGGGGCTTGAAAATTCTCTTGAAAAATATGGTCATTTATTTCAGTTAATAAATCTACTATAATTTTTCTTTTTACTCATTATTGTACAGTACACATTAATAGCTCTGGTTCAGATTTGTCATGTTTGTTGTGGAAATTACCATCACTGTTGTATTTACTGCGATGAATGAAAATGTCACTTTGCGCCACCTGGCGGCCATTTTACGAATGACTTTGAAATGCAACTGATTTATTTTGGCCGCTGTTGCCTTTAAACGGCGGTATACGCGGCGAGATCGCCATTCCAATTTTGTAACCACTGTAGCTTATAGCTAATCAGACTAATGGCTAAACAGGCCAGTAGCCTGAGACCCAAGGGAATGAACAGACAAGGTACACAGCAGACCAGGTATGAAACAGACTAAGAACTCTAAAGGTTAGTGGCTAAAGATGTTAGTACCTAAACAGACTAAGAGCTAATCAGACGATGAGACTAGACATAAACGGAGACTAGACAGGCTAAGATCTAGACATGTTAGTATCACCCTCATTAGTATTGAAACAGACTACTAGCTAAACATGCAATGGGAGTTACTTACACAAAAGGGTAAACACAAAAGGCTAATTCTCCTAGAGGCTAATCCTGCTAGGAGACACAGAGACAAAGAGACATAAACTAAATCAAAGCAAATACAAACTTAAAGAGCTCCAGAAACTAAATGCCAACTATAATGAAATCAAACTAAAACAAGGAAACAAAACCCACATAACAGAAATTAATGCTCGACCCAGCTTCCCAGAACAAACAGGTACAGTGGTTACAAAATTGGAATGGCGATCTCGCCGCGTATACCGCCGTTTAAAGGCAACAGCGGCCAAAATAAATCAGTTGCATTTCAAAGTCATTCGTAAAATGGCCGCCAGGTGGCGCAAAGTGACATTTTCATTCATCGCAGTAAATACAACAGTGATGGTAATTTCCACAACAAACATGAAAAATCTGAACCAGAGCTATTAATGTGTACTGTACAATAATGAGTAAAAAAAAATTATAGTAGATTTATTAACTGAAATAAATGACCATATTTTTCAAGAGAATTTTCAAGCCCCACTCATCAAACAAAATTATAACGAAATCGGCCAAGTTTACTATTTATTTAAATATAAATTTATAAACCAATGAGATCAAATAACACCAAGTTATTATTATAACAAGCTTACTTCGTCACTTATCCAGAGCTTGCTTTATTAACCTTGCCTTATTTAACGTTACTTGGGTGCATAGTCTTTAACTGCTTGCTTGGTGTAGCGGTTAGAGCACACGGTCAGTGATACATAAAGCGCCAGTTCGAATCCCGAGGGATGATGTTTTAAATTTTTTTATTTTAATTATAGCAAAATTAAAATAAAAAAAATTGTTGTATTTTGATTTTGCTTCAGCATACTATAGAAAAAACAGCAAACTCGCACGCAACCAGTTTGTATTCTTTAAATTTAGGGGAGTGACGGCTCGGTCTGCTGCTGCTGCTGCGTGTGTGTGTGTGTGTGTCATTATACTGATGAAAAGTGGTGGCCATCTGCAGTACCGGGAGTTTTGATTTACGACAGCTGTTTACGGCAGTGTAGTCCAGTGCGGGAGATGCATTGTGGGTAATGAAGTCCGGTGTTACATCTGTTACATTTTTGATAACAATAGTTTTTTTACAAACATTTCTAAACCAATAAGATCAAATGACACCAAGTTTAAAACAGATAAAAATACACGTGCAAATAGTATAATTGTATAACAGGCTTACTTCGTTACTTATTTAACGCTTGCTTTCAAAGAAGTCGAGTGGCTTATTAACGCCACGGAGGTGTGTTATCCCTTAGTGCTTGGTTGGTGTAGCGGTTAAAGCGCTGGGTCAGGGATTTACAAAGCATTGGTTCGAATCCTGGATAATGCTGTTTTAAAAAATTGTTCTATTTTAATTTTACTCAGCAAACAAACAGCAAACAAAAAATTTTATTATTCAGAGCACGATATACAACCGTAATGAGTCCCATGTGACCAACGTATTTAACCGTGATGAGTCCATAAAATCAGTAGCAGCTAATAATTACTAATTACTTTAGTTAATGCTGCTACTGATTTTATTCCAGCTTACCTGTTCAGGTTGATTGCGATTCTTTTTAAAATATTGTCTCAGTTTTATATGTTGTTCGTCTTGATGTTTGTCTTCTTTTCACTTGGCTCAATTGGCAACACTCAAATGCAAATTATTCACCGTGAATCAGCTGTTCTCACCTATCCATTCAGAGAAACTGAATGAGCTGAAATGAGCCTTTGTTTCACGACCGCGACACCCCTCTCTCTCACGCACATACAGTACAGAGTAGACCAAATCATTACAGTACATACTTTATCCAACGAACATGAAAAATATCCACATAATGATGAGTTAAGAAGCATTGCTTAATTTTCGTTTAGACAGACTGTTTGTATCTGATTATTGGTATTATTAAAGAACAGCAGCACAAACAACACAAGGGCTTGTACAGCAAAGAGTTAAATTTGTAACAGTAAAAGGCATCAGAATTTAAATATATAAATTACTAGAAACAAATTGAGCACACTATCAGAATAAAAAATAGAACAAATCAAATGTTTTTTACACATACACAAGGAGGATAATGATACCGAGTTTATATTAAAATATCAAATATTGTAATATTGTTTTTGTGTTATTATAAATAATGAAATGCAGTAGGCTGTTATGGTCATCATCAAAAGAAAATATATTAAGTAACAGATAATATTAGGTTTATATTTCAAATTAGATAAAATGCTGATTTTCCAGCAGTAGAATTATTGTATCTCTACAGTTTACAAAACCTCCGCTGCGTGTATTCATTCACAGGCTGCAGCGCGCGCACAGAGAAATAGGAGACTGTGGTTTAGGAGTGGATTGGAGAGAAGAGAGCTGTTCAGTTACTATAAAAAAAAAATAAAAAATATATATATAAAAACATAATATGATCTTTTTGAGTTATGAGGTTTTTTTATTATACATAAGACAACCTTTCAGTTTTGTAAATATTCTAGTTATAGTGTGTTAAGTTTTTCTTTAGGTTAAACGGTTTTGAGAATTAGACCATCCAGCTAAGATCAATATTATGTCGTTGATTGATAAAATCTGGATTAAGGATATTTTATTTTGTTTTATTTATTTAATTTGTATTTTTCATCTTCCCCCCTGAGGGATTGCCACCTTATTGTGGTCAGGGGATTTGCGTGCCTCAGTGCTTGGATGTTTACCGAGGGCTCAAGGGAGGTGTGTCTGTGTGTGTGTGTGTGTCTGTGTGTGTGCGCGCGTGCGCTGTAGCCTGTGCTTTTTTCAGCGGATTTTTCCGCTACCGCAGATCAGTTTATCAACTTGTAATATATAAATTTTAGGAATATATTAACATGTGGAGACATAATTATATGTTGAATGGAACTTGTAAGCCTTTGAATGGTGTTAAAAATACTTGCAAAACAAGTATTGCAGCCATACATTGGAGGGAACTTCTGAGGTGGTCAGTGATTGATGGCACGGTCGGTCGGAGGGGGTTGTGATCACACCTATAGATCTTTTGTTCTAGGCTATCGGTCAAATATCTCTCCACTTGGAAGCAAAAACATGCAAGGGATTTCAGCATCTCGACGCACATACTAAGCTGTTTATAAAGTAGACACTGTTTGTTTTTTCATTTTGTAATCTTTCCCGTGTTTACCGTGTACTGTACAATGTATATTCATTTTTTAATGAATTACTGTAAATAAACTACACATTCCTTTGATTTACCAGAAATGACTTTTCTGTTTTTTGTGTGTGCTAAACTAAACTTCAGGGTCAAAGTAATAGCGATTTTATTTGAAAAGTATTATATATTTACAATGCTGACAAGTTCAAGCTTAGATTCATATATAAACTGCTTTAAAGTCTTTCCGTGACCGCTGAAATCCGACAGACGCAGGGCTCATTGTCTGTGTGTGTGCGCGCGCGTGTGTATGTGTGTGTGTGCGCGTGCGCTGCAGCATGTCATTTTCAGCGGATTTTTCCGCTACCGCAGATCAGTTTATCAACTTGTAATATATACATTTTAGGAATATATTAACATGTGCAGACATTTAAGGGTGCGCTGCCCTCTCTTGCCCCTGCGTAGAGCACACACACACACACACACACACACATATCTATCTATCTATCTATCTATTATATAAATACACATTTGGAATCTGCATCTACATTTTCTGTTACAAGTATAGAATTAGGTTCAGCTGAGACTCATGATCAATGGTGTTAGGGTACTTATGTAGTGATAATTAGTTTCAGCCAAATCATTAAAACTAACAATGGACTATGACACTCTTGTTTTACACACATTGTTTTAGCGATAGTTTCACGGAAGCGAGTTTAGAACTAATCTAACCAAACCAAGAAAAAAACAAACATCCGAAGCTTCAAGTAGAATGAACGAACTAATGAAATTGATATATATGTAATTGATATGCTGTATATACAGACGTGTGTGTGTCATTTTAATTCAAATGAACATTTTAATGCTTTCTGATACACTTATCAACTTATCGACATACACTTATCAACACAAACTCTCCGTGCACGCACACACAATCTCTAAAAAATTAATATTAATAACATACATATACAAATAAACAAAAATATAAACGTCTATATTGAAGTCTACGGTGAACGCAGAGTCGGCTAAGCACACGTGATGACGCGCGCGCCCTCACCTCTGTTACGGCTGCCTACAGTATTTGGCCAAAAGAATTATAATAATTGAACGATATGCCTGGTCCTGGAAAGAGACATCAACAGTCCGGCGCTGAGAAACGAAAGAACCGAAAGAAAAAAAAGCCTAAGATGAAGCCCGTGCATCAATTCCAGAAATAAAACTTTACTTTATTCTGTCGACGTTAATAATGTAATAACGTAACATTAACGTAAAATAACGCAAATTTCATTTAACAGCAGGGGGGACAATAAATATATATTTTTATAAATTTATTGCATTGTTTATGTTGTTTACAGTCAAGCCATCAACATACAATAAAATGTAAACATGAGATCTAAACTAAAAACTGTGCTCCCTGTGCTGGTGCTGGCAATATCATCTCTTTGTTCTGCTGTCTCCGGCTCCCTCCCTGGTTCTGAATCTGCCCCTTCCTCTACTCTCACTGTCTCAGAACAGACTGACTCCTGAAGCAGAAAAAAAATGCAGGAAATTATGTTTTCTAACATGCGTTAGATAGTTTTTTTTTATCACTCTATACACAATACTTTGCTATTTTTATAGATGTTGAGCATCGTGAGCAAGCCCGAGATCATATTAACGTTAATTATCACCAGCCGGCATGAATAGCACACGAGTAATGTGAGCTGGACGCACACCAATTGATTCGACTATGGTTAATCGCTCACTCCGTAGGCTCCCTGAATAGGCGGGAAAGGGATGGAACCGCGCATTCGTCCCGGCAGGAAAAAAAAAACTAAACAGATCTAACAGATGAGGACTCAGATTAATGTGCAAAAAATATATAATAAAACTATATAAGTCTACATAGCCTTTATAAGACTCTACCTTAAGCGCACTTAAAACATTTCAGTTAGTTTTAAAATAAAACAATTTTAAGAAATCACTCGGGATTCGAGCCGGCGCTTTGTAGATCACTGGTCGAGCGTCCTAACCGCTACACCAAGCGGCCACTTAGAGACAATGCACACCAGAGACGTTAATAAGCCACTCGACTTCTTTGAAAGCAAGTGTACGTCTTTGATAGGTGACGAAGTAAGCCTGTTATAATAATAACTTGGTGTTATTTGATCTTATTGGTTTAGAAATTTATATTTAAATAAAACCCTACACACTTCTTTTCTAATTACACGTGATAAAATCTAAAGGCTCACTGTGTTAATATTTATTGTGCTTAAATTTGATCTTAATAAGATTTGATTTAATTTGAATTCTACATTTGTACTGTAATTATAGTACTGTGATTATGAATTCGGTCAACTACAGTGTTTCACTTGATGTTATCGGCTATTACGTGTATTATTGAGGCAGAGAATGAACTAAGGCATGAGGCGTCAGTCTGTAGTTATATAGCGCCACTCAGTGGTAAAAGCCAGCAAATGCACAGCAAATGCACATCCCGTAATGCGGCGGCGACGTTACATACGACACTCCGATTTTGTAACCACTGTATTTATGCTTATACTAATTGCATCCTCGGTTCAGCTGGGCATCTGCGTCAGCTGACCGAGGTGCCTTCTGGGAAACTGGGTCTACAACAAAAACTACAAATTAAAACACTGCCCTCTAGTGGGCAACCCTCACAGTACCCCCCCCTTAAAAACGCTCCTCCGGAGCGCTAACGGAGGTCCTGGGTACCCTTCCCCATGTCCCGGGTCATTCCACCCGACTGCGACGCCGACGAGCAGGCTCCCCAAGGTGGGTGGGAGGGTGGGCGAGCTTGAATTGCTGCCAAAGCCAGGCACCGGGTGCAGCAGCGGCCTGCACCCGAGGCTGGGTGGCGGAGGCAGCAATGGCTCGTTCTCGGGGCTGAGCGGCGGTGAGCTCATGACGTCGTCGGGTGGCGGAGGCAGCACTGGGCCGATGCCGCAGGCCGGGCGGCGGAGGCAGTGCCGGATCGCTGGTGTAGGCCGGGCGTTGGAGGCAGTGCTGTGTCGCTCTTGCCGGTGGAGCGTTGCCTGCAGCACTGAGTCGCCCTCCAAGTCGGGCGGCCGATGCAGCACTGTGTTGTCCTCACGCCGGGCGGCCTCTGCAGTACTGTGGCCTCCTTTGACACCGGGTGGCGATGGAAGCACGCTCTCGAAGTCCAGCGGTGGTGGGTCGCTGTCACCGCTGCGAACGAAGCTAGAGAGCGTGGTGAGGGTTTTCCCTGGCGAGGTCCTGGCTGGGCTCTGGGGACATGAAGACGCCCCTGCGGCGTGCTGGCGGAACTGAAGCCTCCCCTGAGGCGCGCTGGAGAACTGGAGCCTACCGTGAGGCGCGCTGGAGAACTGGAGCCTCCACTGAGGCCCGCTGGCGAAACTGGAGCCTCCACTGAGGCCCGCTGGCGAAACTGGAGCCTCCACTGAGGCCCGCTGGCGAAACTGGAGCCTCCACTGAGGCCCGCTGGCGAAACTGGAGCCTCCACTGAGGCCCCCTCACCTCCAGTTCAGTCCCCTGTTTTGACGTGGGGCAAGCTGATTATTCCTGGTCAGCTTGCCCAGGTGTTATAGTCCCAGCCCCCCCCCAAAATTTTCTCCCGGGGGGGCCCCTCTGCTATGCCTCTTGTTGGGTCGAGCATTCTGTCACATTCTGCTATGGTGTAGGACTGTGGGCTGGGTGTGGAGGCATAGATGCAGAGGGGATGCAGTGAAACGCAAAGAGTCTTTAATAATAAAATGAAAACATGAACAAAACATGAACTAAGAGAGTTGGCTAAAATCATGGAGCATGCTAACAAACAAGAACTCAAAATACAAACAGACTCGGGATGACATGATCTAATACAGTACAGACATGGGGATACTAACTGGACGAGACAAGACATACTAAACAGCCTAGAGGACTAAACACAAGGGACTATGCATGCAAGGGATAAACAAACACAAGACAGGCTTGGCTAGGTCTACCACCTGTTCTGCACATTAGCTGCTAAGCTAGCTTATAGCTAATCAGACTAATGGCTAAACAGGCCAGTAGCCTGAGACCCAAGGGAATGAACAGACAAGGTACACAGCAGACCAGGTATGAAACAGACTAAGAACTCTAAAGGTTAGTGGCTAAAGATGTTAGTACCTAAACAGACTAAGAGCTAATCAGACGATGAGACTAGACATAAACGGAGACTAGACAGGCTAAGATCTAGACATGTTAGTATCACCCTCATTAGTATTGAAACAGACTACTAGCTAAACATGCAATGGGAGTTACTTACACAAAAGGGTAAACACAAAAGGCTAATTCTCCTAGAGGCTAATCCTCCTAGGAGACACAGAGACAAAGAGACATAAACTAAATCAAAGCAAATACAAACTTAAAGAGCTCCAGAAACTAAATGCCAACTATAATGAAATCAAACTAAAACAAGGAAACAAAACCCACATAACAGAAAGTAATGCTCGACCCAGCTTCCCAGAACAAACAGGTATTTATGCTTATACTAATTGCATCCTCGGTTCAGCTGGGCATCTGCGTCAGCTGACCGAGGTGCCTTCTGGGAAACTGGGTCTACAACAAAAACTACAAATTAAAACACTGCCCTCTAGTGGGCAACCCTCACATCATGGTGTAAATTATTAACATTAGGTTAGGTCCTGCCCTTAATTAATTCATATTATAATTACTTTTACATAGTATAGTTACTGGACTGACATTACCAAAACTAGCTATTTGATTTAGCCTTTCTAAAATCAACCCATATATCATTTATAATCAGAAAACATAAAACATATTATCTGTTCAACAGCCCATCTGTTTTAATTTAGTTTGTATTTTTTATTATTCATAAGACAACCTTTCAGTTTTGTAAATATTTTAGTTATAGTGTGTTAAGTCTTACTTTAGGTTAAACGTTTTTGAGAATTTGACCATCCAGCTTAGATAAATGTTACGTCATTGATTGATAAAATCTGGATTAAGGATATTTTATTATATAATTATATATATATATATATATATTTATTTATTTTTTAGTTTCCCCCTGAGGGATTGCCACCTTATTGTGGTCAGGGGGTTTGCGTGCCTCAACACAATTCAGCAAATACAATACTGTTACTATACAGTAAGGCCAGGTAAAAACAGTGCTCGAACATGATGCCCCCCTCCCACCACCCCGTGTTGTCTGGTCTAGAACAGCCCTGCCTCTGACCGTCTTTTGTCTTGTAAATGAGTATTCTCACTCACCTTCCAATCCCCCCAGCGCACACACTCTGTTTGTACTGTAAACTGTACTGTAACTGTGTTTGCTAGGGCACTTGGTTATACACAGTACTTTAATGTATGGAACACTTACTTAACTTACTGGTTTGGTTAATATATCGCTTATTACCTTATTCAACAAAATAAATTCATTATTAACGTATTGAAGTATTTTAGTTAAGGACAAAAACTGTGCTTGTGTTTAGAACTGCTGAACAGCCGAAAACACACACACACCCATCCCCCCGCCAAAAACACACACGCACACACAGAGCAATTAACACCATGTCCTACTCAGGAGTGGAAGGTGGAAGAATACCAAGTTTGTCGTTGCTCTTTTGGAGTTCTTAAAACCCAAAACATTTATTTATACTGAGAAAAAATTATTATGGGTCACAATCACAAACACAAATACATATAATCAAGTGTTTAACTGTGAGGGTTGCCCACTAGAGGGCAGTGTTTTTACTTTGTAGTTTTGGTTCCTAGACTCAGTTTCCCAGAAGCCTCCTCGGTCAGGTGACATGGATACTCACCTGAACTGAGGAGGCTCATTAGCACTTTTATAAATACCTGTTTGTTCTGGGAAACTGGGTCGAGCATTAATTTCTGTTATGTGGGTTTTGTTTTGTTCTTTTCTGTTTTAGTTTAAACAGTATAGTTGGCCTTTTGGTTTCAGGAGCACTTTAAGTTTGTATTTGCTTTGATTTAGTTTATGTCTCTTTGTCTCTGTGTCTCCTAGCAGGATTAGCCTCTAGGAGAATTAGCCTTTTGTGTTGACCCTTTTGTGTAAGTAACCCCCATTGCTTGTTTAGCTAGTAGTCTGTTTCAATACTAATGAGGGTGATACTAACATGTTTAGATCTTAGTCTGTCTAGTCTTCGTGTCTGTCTAGTTTCATTGTCTGCTTAGCTCTTAGTCTGTTTAGGTACTAACATCTTTAGCCACTAACCTTTAGAGTTCTTAGTCTGTTTCATAACCTAGTCTGCTGTGTACCTTGTCTGTTCATTCCCTTGTGTCTCAGGCTACTGGCTGGTGTAGCCATTAGTCTGATTAGCTATGAGCTAGCTTAGCAGCTAATGTGCAGCTCAGCCAATAGACCTAGCCAAGCCTGTCTTGTGTTTGTTTACCCCTTGCATGCATAGTCCCTAATGTTTATTCCGTTAGGCTGTTTCGTGTGTCTTGTCTTGTCCAGTTTGTATCCCATTTCTGTATTGTATCAATGTATGTAATTCCTAGTCTTATGTCTAAGTGTTTGAGTTATGTTTCTTATGCTCCAAGTTTTAAGCCAACTCTCTTAGTTCATGTTTTGTTCGTGTTTGCTTTTTGTTTGTTGAATTAATATTAAAGACTCTTTGTTTCACTGCATCCCCTCTGCATCTATGCCTCAACACCCAGCCCACAGTCCAACACCATAGCAGAACGTGACATTAACTGGTTTCATTTGTTTCTATGATCAATAAATATTATTATTATTTTCAGCCCAACTCTTTGATTATTTAAAACAAAGTTGTGTCCCATTTTTTGCCCATTGAAGTTGTTGGTTCAACTAAACAATTTTTAAATACCCAAACAATCCCCCAAAATTAAAACACGCAAAACAAGACTTTAACAATTCAATTTATTCTTCCAAAACTAGTCAAAGTTAAAACAGTAATTTATATAAAACAGATGAATACATGTTGTCTTTTTGCTTAAAGTTCATTAAACAACCCGGATACACCAGCTGCTTATAAGTCTCTATCTATAGTCCTTTTACATTAAAATATACATTTTTCAAATATCAAAACTATTACATATTTGTTATTAATAATGTTATTACTTAACAGTTTAAGTCTTTGTTTCCCCCAAAGTACTGTATCAGACATTTTGCAGTTCTATGTTCAGAATATACAGTAGACCTGATCAAACATCATTCTAAAGCTGTCGGACTGTGACGTCATCCCTCCTACAGCTCTGTCAACAGCTTGTTCAGGCTCCTCCAGTCCTGTAGCTCCAAAAGTCCAGCCGTCAGCCGTCTGACTCCCCAATCCTCCACAGCGGAGCTCTGCTTAAAGACAACAGGAGAATTTAGTCAAGACAAAGATAAATAAACTTCACAGAACATATAGTTCTAATAAAAATAAAATATATTAATAAACCTATTTACCACAGAGTGTGTAAAATACTGTTTTGGGGATTCTGTAATGTAAATAATCTGCCTGTGCTAATGTTAACCAGTGAACAGTGTTAGTGTTAACCAGTGAACAGTGTTAGTGTTAACCAGTGACTGTCTGTATTATCGTCTGCATTAAATTAACCGAGAATTTACTTAATGCGCTTCTCATACAAATAAATTAAGCGATATAACACTCGTATATGAGCATTAGTTCATCCCTGAAGCCAAACTATAACTTACTGAAGCCCCTCACACACACACACACACACACACACCTCCCCCCTCCTCCTCCTCCTAACTGATAAACACTTCAGTGTTGTTATTCAGCTCTTTAACTAAGCGCTCGCGCTACCGCGGAAAGTCCCGGACAAAGTGTATAAAATATAAACCGGGTTATGAGCGTTACTAGCTCCTGTACAGCTACCCTCAGTCTGTGTCCCTCATCAACTGCATCACATTATATTACAGTCACAGAACTAACCTGCAGATTAACTCTTAACCAAAGAATAAATAAGCGCTGAATTTATCCAGACAACACGCGGTGAGATTCTCTCAGTATTTACAGAGAACACAAACACTCTTCATCGGGTAGTGCAGCTCTTGTAATAGGGACATTAATAGTATTGTCGAAGCTTGAGCATGTTTTTGAGTTAAAGTGGAGTGACATTGTGAGTGTGTGACACTGACAGTAAGATGTAATATTAACTCCAGACTTGGTAAACAGATCATTAAGTTCTCTAAAGTCACATCTGACCGCTGCTGGTGCTGCCAGTGATATTTAAAACAGCCAATAAAAAACTAAACTGGGAAATAAACTGTAAACTACCCCAAACACATTTTATAAAATAAAACATCACTTACCACGAATAGTCCGTTAAGCCGCCATCTTCATCTCTGTAGTTTGGCAGCGTCAGTTCGGCGGGGGTGGAGGCGGGTTG
Organism: Channallabes apus; assembly: GCA_030522415.1. Classification (NCBI taxonomy): domain Eukaryota; kingdom Metazoa; phylum Chordata; class Actinopteri; order Siluriformes; family Clariidae; genus Channallabes; species Channallabes apus. Next base: position 11,715,366 of record CM060105.1, on the reverse strand, counting down.
TTAAAATCACGTGATTGCAACTCAGCGCAGCTGGCTTGTTTTAACGTGTTATTGAGAACGAAGTGCCATCTAGTGGTGGCACCAGGTAAATGAATAAATTGGGCTTGAATGGGCGTGTTTACTGTGAAATCTTGACACGCCTTTCGGCCAGAAAAGGGAGGGGGGATTACGGCGTGCAAAGGCCATTCACACGCCATTCACACTTCAGCCACACTGTCGCGGCTATTTGGCGTGGCTCCCACTGTACCATTTTTCACCTCCTCTTCCTTTATCCATGACTTCTTCTGCATCACCCTTCTCTATTACGTTTTCCATGAACTTAACATAATGCTCTCTGTACTCCTGGTCCTTCATTAATCTCCGTTTTAGATGTTGAAGTCTCAGGACGGCAAGAGGCTCATTCCCTGGAAGACAGGGTCTTTTCTTGAATGGGAGGGGCATTTCAAGATGGCTGTCTTGGTTCATTCTGATATTTTCTCCCAGTCTATTCAGGAACATAATATCCTCTTGAGACACCACTCTTGTGTTCCGCTCAGTGTCCTTGAAATCCGATTCGAGCACCTTGATCACATCATTTGGCGTGACAGCAGGAATCTCCTTAATAGATACTCTATGACACATAGTTACACCGCTTTGTGACTCATGAGGTGTCACGGTAGGACCCACAATGCTCCATCCGAGGTCCATGCGAACAGCATATGGCTCATTGTCTGTTCCAAGAATCACTTCTCTGGGGGCTAAAGCTCTGGAACAATTATATCCAATTAAGAGACCAACCTCACAATCTTGAAGTGGAGGAATTCTGTCTATCAAAGGAGCAAGATGCTTCCAACAACTGGCAGTCTCTCTGGTAGGAATGTGGGTATGATCCACAGGAATTCAGTCCTTAGTGTATGCAGGAGGAAGCTCTAGAACCACTGTAGAATTGAAGCCTCTTACTCTAAGACCAGAAACTCTTTCACTCGTTATTAATGAGTCCTTACCCACCATAGTAGTGAGCCTAAGTGTCACTGGGCTTGAGTCAACCTTTAAACTTTGACTTACTGCATGTTCAATGAAGACAGTGTCGCTTTGTGTGTCTAACAGGGCGTAGACAAGTTTCTCGGAGACTGGATCATTTTGATAAGACAACCACACTGGCACGATCATAGAGGTGTTAGCAGATGTGCATCCAGACTCTACACTTAAAGACATTGTGACAACCCTTTCATGTGGATTATCTGGGCCTTGAACAGAGGAGGACTTCACCTTTCTAATGAAGTTGTCATCGTGTAAGCAGGTAGGGTGTCTTCCCTTGCAGGTGTTACAGCTATGTCTGGAGCGACAGTCTCTGGCACTGTGACCGAGCTTCAAACATCCATAGCACAGTTTAGTATCCCTTATGAACTGTCTCTGCTCTTCAAGAGATCTCACAGAGAATTTAGAACAATCATGCATTTGATGTTCACAGTCTTGACAGAACAGACATGGTTTAGTAAATTTACCAGTGAGTTTTGAATTCTCATGCTGTGTGACTACCTTCGTATGGAAGACATTGGCTTTGTTCTTACTAACCTTGAAATTATGTCTCCTTATTAGCTTCAGAAACGTGAAGGGCATGAAAGGAAGTGATTGGGTTGCAGGCTACCTCAGCCTCAATGGACATGAAATGGGCAAAATCTTGGAGAGTTGGAAAATCTTGGGTTTCATTTAGCGTTTGTGTAGCTTTACGATTCCAGCGGGCCGCTGTCCAATCAGGAAGTTTGCTCACAAGTTTTCTATTCTCCTCACAGTCGTTGAGTATTTCCAGTCCCTTCACATGAGGCATAGCATCTCTACATGAATTCAGAAAATCTGAGAAATTTCTGAGTCCTTCAGAATCCTTCGGCTGGATTCGGGGCCAGCTTGCGAGTGTCTCTCGGAATGCTCTTTGTATAATGAAGGGATGTCCATAGCGATCTTGAAGTCTTTTCCATGCATCCTTGTAAGCTTCCTCATCATTCCTGTAAAACATGCCTTCAAGGGTTTTTAGAGCATTAGTATAACTTATCTGCTGAGGAGATCTGTCGTTTGTCAATGAGTGACTGGAATGAAGCTTTCCACTCTATGAAGTGAATGGGATCACCTTTGAAAATGGTAGGCTCTGGCATAGGAAGTCTGTTTAATGTAATACTGTCATGAACAGCCTGCGCAAGGTAAGACACATCAGCATTGGGAGTTGGCAGTGCTAACCTTTCGTTGAGTGTTGGCCTAACTGAGGATGAATACACAAGTTTGTGTGTGGAAACTCTTACAGGTTGTTGTGGCTCACCGTTCTGACCAGCAGAGTGAGTAGTTTCTTCCTTGTCATACACTTCTAGCCTTGCTCTCGCTGCTCTTACCTCCTTTATTGCTTGTAATTTCTCAAACTCACTCCTTTGAGCATTAAGTTCCTTCCTTTGCTCCTCTTCTAGAAGTTTTTTTTTTCTCGTTGTTCCCTTTCTTCTATTATTGTTGCATACTCTGCTTCCTTTGCTGCAAGCTCTGCTGCGGCCTCAATTCGTTTAGCCATCAGAATGGAGTTCAGTGAAAGTTGACTTGTAGGTGTGTTTGACTTGGAGCTGATATGTGAAGCTGTAGAACCATAAACAGAACGAGCATAATCTCGATCGAGCAGTTCACGAAGACGCCTTCTCACACCCTCGTGGTCAAAGTCTCCATCCACACCTGAGATCCTCTCAAAGGCAATCTTTACGATATCCTTTGTGACAGCATCGCAAGCATCAATTCTTCTTCTTGTATCAGTAGGTGGGGTAACATAATTTCGTACCCTTATATATGCATTCATCACATTGTCTCTTTCATTTTCTAATGTGTCTATAATTGATGCTAGTTGACTCTCAGGTATGTCTGTTTTCAGCTGCCCTCTCGCCTTACGAGCCACAGCCTTCCATTTTTCATATGCAAGCATAAGCTTTCTCTCTGCCTTTTCTGTCTCTTCTATTTGATATGCAAGCATTTTTTCGGTTGGAATTCGTTCACGGACAGAGCGACGTACCTCATCTGTATTTACAACTTCAGCTTGACCTTCTATCTCATCAACTGTGTTTTTATTTTATACTACTCTTGATATTTCATTCTCCTTCACAGGAGTGTACAAATTTGATCCTTGGTTCGTCATCATTTACATCAGCAAATGTAATCAATGGGCAAGCTCTTACTGTTACAGCCCGGTTGAAGAAAAATTAGGGATTGAACTCATACACTGATGTTGTACTGTCTTTGTTGGGCTTTATTGTCCGTATTGGATGTACAACAACGTAAGAGCTAGAACAACAGACAAAAAATAACAAAATCGCAATGTGCATGAAATCCACATCCATATAAATGAAACAAACAAATGACCTTACCCCATAAATTAAGCTAAATTTAACCTTTATCAAAGACATAAATTACTCATAATAGAACAAACACATAACCCAGTCATAGAGACCATGAATTACAGATATATGCCATATGTCAGCAAAATGTTCTTAACTACCTTGTTCTCCCTTTCAACCAGGTGCAAGTCAACAAAGTCAAAAACAAAAAACAAATACTGAAAATATAACAACAAAGTGCTACTGTATGCATAAATAAACTTAAATGTCTTTTATCGCTAATTCCGTGATACTTCTCCGTCAGCATGTGCTCTCTCACTCCGTGCACGTACGCTCTCCCGATATGTAAGATCTCCGTGCATTTCCTCCCGGTCACATTTCAAAATAAAGGTCTCTATAGGTTAAATAACTTAAAGAGTGCAAAGCATGATGCAAATTACAATAAGCACAACCAATATCAAGAAATATAATTAAATCACCTCAGAATACCACTCTTATTAATTATTTAAAATAACTGTGGGTTATTTACACTCCCACTCTTCAGATTTGTCATTTTTGTGACGTCCACATCATTTTCCTAAAAAACAAATGAAATGTGTTCGACCCTCCACCAGCTCGGGCCTCAGATTCTCCACTCAGGGGAACATGTTGTATTTTTACTGATTGAGTCAGAAAGTTTATATCCAGCTCACCCAGAACGTGTGTGTGTGTGTGTTAGCGGTCCTGAGATGACTGTGTGTACACACATGCGTGTCTCATAAGTGTTCTGGTTCATAAAGAAATAGCACTACAGCTCTGGTAAGAATATCTAGATCACATTAATTGTTTGTTAGTTTTGCTGATGTGGGGCTGCTATAATTAGGTATTTACCAGATGTGAGATATGTGTATAATAATATCTGTCATGATCAGCAGCAGGTGATTTTCTACTAATATGGTGACCATCAGTAAATACATTGAGTATCAGATACGCTCTGTTTTAAAGTTATTGTTTATTAATCTTGTCTGCTGAATTTAGACACACTGTGAGGTTAATACTGCTAACTGTAGCTTGTACTGGCTTTCAGTAACAATAGACAGGTTGTGTGTGGATATAAGAGAGTTATTTCACCATGATAGACTTAATTTCACCTGTTTAGTGATATAAAGTGATATTAGTCATATAAAATAAAAAAACGGACTGATATGGAGTTATATCTTCGGGCGACGGGTAGGTTAGTGGCTAATGGCTAACAGTTAGCGTTCTTTAACAGTTAATTTTGGTTTTCCTTTTATATAACTGAACATTCACAATATTACAGTCGACCAGTCGCTGCAGAAAAATCCCTTTTTCCGTTTGTTATGTTCATTAGATTACAGGTTCAAAATGCAGGAGAAACGGCTGTGAAATGTCTTATAACATCCTCAACATAAGTGGGTTAAAAGAGGGTTTATTTTTCCCAACCATTTTTGGTATCTGTGTACTGAATGGTTAGAACAATGCAGGTCACCAAAGGGTCGTTCCAGGGCAGTTTATTTAATAATGACAGGGGTGATAGCGTTCCGGCACCACGGCGGATTTCCGGCGTACTGTGGCTGCGGGAAGAAAAAAAAATCAGGTTCGCGGACATTGATCTGTCATTTCTCAAGATCTGAGATGCGCAGGTGATAGAGAAGGAACAGCCAATCAGCAGTAGTGTGTGGATGTCTGTGATTGGCTGGTTTTGTGGCTGTTTTGTAACACTGGACAAAGTTGAGCGAGCGCGCGCAGAAAATAAATGTTGCACGCACATGCAGGCAGAGTCGAGCGCGCGCAGAGAACATGTTGAGCGAGCAGGGGAGACACCGCATGCGCAGAATCGCTCAGAATTGTGGCAGGAATTAATTTGAGCTTGACCTGTCATTTAATATCGCCCACCCACTCATCACTTTATGTAAGAAATTAGCAGAGGATAATCAATTAGTTAATCAATTCCTGTGTACTTTGGAGTACTATTATTCCCATGTTTGGGTCGCCGCCATTTTTTGTAAAATGCTCCCCATAACTCCGCCCACCGCACGTGACGTCACGAGTTCTCACGACTAGACCAGGAGAGTTTAGGGGCCGGTGTTATGCTCTAAAATGACCCCCTGCCACGGATTGCCCCCACTACATAATCTCTTTCAAGTAATATACTGTATTATAACATAATAACCAACATAAAAAAATGTTGTATTGGGGAAAACATAAATAAATTATATATTTTTTTCATATATAACATGTATATTTTTATATTGATTATTTTATAATAAAAATCGTTTAGTGTAATTTTTTTTTACCACAAACTGTATTTATTTAGTGTAATTTGTGATAAATAATTTATTTTTAAATTGACAAACCCCTGCAAACTAAATGTGCCATAAAATAATTATTTTGAGGGATTTGTATTAATCGTCTCGACGGCTGTCACGTGCCTAGGGTTAATTATAATAGTAATAGTATATTTGATAATAATAAACCTATGAATGTATGTCCTAATATAATATTTGATAGAGTTTATGTAGGGGGGGCAGTCCGTGGCAGGGGGGCATTTTAGCGCATAAAACCGGTTCGGTGCTTATTTTAGGGCACCGGTACTAATTTTTTTCTGTGGAAACGTGCGGCATTGGTTCCAAAATTGGGAACCGGCATGAAACCGACACGGGAACCAGAGCAGTGGAAAAGGGGTATTACTGACCTGTCTTGGTCTGGCTGTAGCATCTGTAGCATTTACTTCCAGTGATTGTACTAAGATGGGCTAATAATGTCAATCTAGGCATTGAACATATTGAGAAGAAAATGCTGTATTTTCTTGAATAATACTGGAGGCTTAATGCAAATATGAAAATATCTAAAAAGAGCCACTTGACAATAATGATGATCAGGGTTATACATAGGCTGTTTATATATTTGGGCCCATTGGCCAACAAGTTATGTGTTAAAAGTGCGTCGCATATATAGTACCCCCACCCCTACTCACCTCGGGGGCAAGGAAAAAAAGTTCAGGCTCAGGAATTTTTTCCACTATCAGCCCTGTAATTATCACTCGGCCGGCAGGACAACTTGTATTTTTTCCTTGTAACTGTGAAAAGAACTTAAAATGGGCCGTCGTTTTTTATCGTATGCATAAGTGTAGTACATCATTTAAATCTGTAAAGGGTCTACATTTATTTATGTACACTCACAATATCCATAAAACACTGTGCTTTTGTAAAATAAAGAAAATGAACAGGTTCGCTTTTAGGGCTGCGCGATATTAGGAAAATATGTGATATGCGATATTGTTGTTGAATATTGCGATAACGATATTTCTTGCGATATAACATTTCCCTAGAGAAATGCATTTATTATTATTATTATTATTATTATTATTACATATTTACTTATTTATTTATTTATTTTTATATGTAATGATCATACTAAAATAAACAGGTAATGGATATTCGTCTGATGTAATTGAATCTAATTCAGGCTAAAAAGAAACTATATGTCAAGGAAGTTGCAAATATTTAGACTTCAAAACACTATGAATGACTTAAACCCCTCAGCAGATATTCTGACTTCTGGTTTGCTGTTACTATAAACGTGCCAACACAATATGAATTACTTTCAAACATTACTTTTTATTTATGTGTAACCATACACTCATCAATAGTGTCTTAAAACAAGAGCATCTTTTAAACTAAATATTCTCTTTGGCTTGCCTGTTATTTTTTTGTTTTTGTTTTTTTTTAAAATAAAAATAAATATTATTAAACAAACATTAAATAAAAAAATACTACTTGTCACACACACTCGCTCCGCGACCGGCACTAGGACCCGGAAGTAATGCGGTCGCGAACCAGGAAGTATAAGAGGAGTAAACAAACCACCGCAGTCACTGAGTTTGTGCATGTTGGTTCAGATTGTTTACTTTCTGATTCGAGTGTGTGTTTATAGGACGCGTGTTAAATGTGTGTTTTCCCCTTGTTTCCCTTCTGTGAGAGTCCTTAAACTAATTCGCGTGGTTATCCTGCCCACTCGCTTGCTTCCGTGTTTGGGTTTACCATCCACGCTACAAAGGGCTAACGGCTAATCGCTAAGTCTTCTGATCATCCCGGGTTAGTTCACAACAGAATTAAGTATATATAAAGATATAAGCGGGTATAAACATAGTAAGGGGCCATCTGATTGGTCAAATTTGGACACACAAATGCTTGGCACATAAATTATTTATCGCAACTCTTTGCGATATGGTTATCGCGTATGCCATTATCGCGTACGCCATTATCGCGATAACGATATTTTTTCTATATATCGTGCAGCCCTAGTCGCTTTCAGCCGTCTCAGTCTCCGCTCTCTCACATCTTTCTGAAACGCGTCGCAAAAATGAACTGAAACACCGTGAACACTGCACACACAGACATGAGAAATTTATCTATAGAAAGCTTAAAGGATCTACTTTTAAATGACGCAAGTTAAATCAAATACAAATATTCTCAGTTTATGTAATCTGTATAAATCCAATGAGAGGTACAGTCTTCTATATGATAATGGCCTGAGACAGGACACGCCCACACTCTAGTCACAGGGAAACAGTCAGGGTAATCTACATACATGGCCACGCCCCCCACACATGTGAACACAGACACACACCGATTCAGTGAGTTCTCTATGGAAGCAGATCGGTCTTATAAATAATTCACACAAAAGACACGATGTTCACGTGCGTAACCCAATTCACGTGCATAAGAAAAATATACATATTCTTAATATACAATACACATATGTACAACTGTGTAAAGATTTTTTAATGTTTACAATTTACGAGTGCATGATGGACTGTGCATGTGAAAATCGACTTACAGTACATGTGTGAATATCGTTGGGTGTGTGTGTGTGTGTGCGTGTGTGTGTGTGTATTTTTGAGACTTTCTGACTCCAGCGTGCCAGCAAAGTCTCCAAAATACGGCACTCATACTCTTTAGCCAATCAGATGCGACCTCACCATTCATCCAATCACAGCCCTGCAGGAGCGCTCGAGTAGCTCAACTTTGCACACACCTTTTGCGCAGTCTGAGTTAATTACAACGGAAATCAAGTTTTACCGACTCAAACCAAGAACAGGATGCACGTCTAAGTTATTATTTTATTTCATAATGTTTCATTAATGAACTTCGCCGAAAATCACACAGTTAACCACATTATCATCTTTATAAACACTTCACCCTCATTACATGTTTGTCAATTAATTAGTGACAGTTTTTAATTTGGAGAATCGATGTTTCTATGGGTCACAGTGTATTCTGTTATATCTGAATGCCACCAGATTTTATTTCATTAACAGCTCAAATGTGTATAACATAATGGATTAAAGCTGCATAATTGCAAATTTGCTTTGGTGCCGTCACTGAGCCAGAGAGCGGGTGTCATTTATAGGTTTTATTAAACAGTTTCACAAACAGTCTCTTCAGTCACCATTATTTCTTACAATATGATTTCCTTACAATAATTCAAATTATCAGAGGTACTGGCATAAAAGTTTGTATTTCTGAGATAAACATTAATCATCTATCGTCTATAACATAAACGTCTATCATACAAACCAAAATAGAGTTTTTGAAAATGTAAAATCTGTTAAAAGTAACTTTAGCTTTAAATAAATGTCGTATCAATTGCATCAGAAGGTGAAGACAAGTGGTTGTTAAAATGTCATTCATTCATTCATTCATTCATTCATTCATTCATTCAAGAGATTAGTTAAAATGTTGATTTATCCAGTAATGCAATAAGTAAAGCCTTGAGTCTTGTGGGAGAATTATGTTTATTGTAAAGAATCAAAAAGCATGACTCTCCATTTATCCATTCATGCAGCTTTGAGTGAATTATCAATAATTATAAAAGACTGTTTCAAAAGGTGACAGGAGTTAATTGATCAAATAAAATAACACCAGCATTACATAGCAGCTGGCAAATGTCTTAGTTTTTGTTTAGTGATTTATTTTCTACATTCTACAACAATACTGGGGATTTCAAAACTATAAAATAACACATATGGAATTAGGTAATTACGTAACAACAACAGAAACACCAGTTAGTTGTTATTTTAAGACACAGAGGTCAGCGTTTCTGTAATAGTTCCTGCAAGAACAGTATTGTCAAGTGCATTTGCAAAATCCGTCAAGCACCATAATGAAACTATCTCTCATGAAAGCCATCCCAGGAGGACGAGACCAAAACCTACCTCTGCTGCAGATGAAAAGTTCATTTAGAGTTATCAGTCTGAAAAATGACCAATTAACAGCACCTCAGATTAGAGGCGTTATGAAGTCTTTACAGAGCAGAAGTAGCAGAAACATCTCAATATCAACTGTTCAAAGGAGATTAATGCAGTTTTTGGATGCCTTCAGCATTCCTTTACAATGTAGAATATATATATACAGTGGTGTGAAAAACTATTTGCCCCCTTCCTGATTTCTTATTCTTTTGCATGTTTGTCACACTTAAATGTTTCTGCTCATCAAAAACCGTTAACTATTAGTCAAAGATAACATAATTGAACACAAAATGCAGTTTTTAAAAAGGTTTACGTTATTAAGGGAGAAAAAAAACTCCAAATCTACATGGCCCTGTGTGAAAAAGTGATTGTTAAAAAATAACTTAACTGTGGTTTATCACACCTGAGTTCAATTTCTGTAGTCATCCCCAGGCCTGATTACTGCCACACCTGTTTCAATCAAGAAATCACTTAAATAGGAGCTTCCTGACACAGAGAAGTAGACCAAAAGCACCTCAAAAGCTAGACATCATGTCAAGATCCAAAGAAATTCAGGAACGAATGAGAACAAAAATAATTGAGATCTATCAGTCTGGTAAAGGTTATAAAGCCATTTCTAAAGCTTTGGGACTCCAGCGAACCACAGTGAGAGCCAATATCCACAAATGGCAAAAACATGGAACAGTGGTGAACCTTCCCAGGAGTGGCCGACCGACCAAAATTACCCCAAGAGCGCAGAGACAACTCATCCGAGAGGCCACAAAAGACCCCAGGACAACATCTAAAGAACTGCAGGCCTCACTTCCCTCAATTAAGGTCAGTGTTCACGACTCCACCATAAGAAAGAGACTGGGCAAAAACGGCCTGCATGGCAGATTTCCAAGGCACAAACCACTTTTAAGCAAAAAGAACATTAAGGCTTGCCTCAATTTTGCTAAAAAACATCTCAATGATTGCCAAGACTTTTGAGAAAATACCTTGTGGACCGACGAGACAAAAGTTTAACTTTTTGGAAGGTGCGTGTCCCGTTACATCTGGCGTAAAAGTGACACAGCATTTCAGAAAAAGAACATCATACCAACAGTAAAATATGGTGGTGGTAGTGTGATGGTCTGGGGTTGTTTTGCTGCTTCAGAACCTGGAAGGCTTGCTGTGATAGATGGAACCATGAATTCTACTGTCTACCAAAAAATCCTGAAGGAGAATGTCCGGCCATCTGTTCGTCAACTCAAGCTGAAGCGATCTTGGGTGCTGCAGCAGGACAATGACCCAAAACACACCAGCAAATCCACCTCTGAATGGCTGAAGAAAAACTAAATGAAGACTTTGGAGTGGCCTAGTCAAAGTCCTGACCTGAATCCTATTGAGATGTGGCATGACAAAAAAAAGGGGTTCATGCTAGAAAACCCTCAAATACAGCTGAATTACACCAATTCTGCAAAGATGAGTGGGCCAAAATTCCTCCAGAGCGCTGTAAAAGACTCGTTGCAAGTTATCGCAAACGCTTGATTGCAGTTATTGCTGCTAAGGGCAGCCCAACCAGTTATTAGGTTCAGGGGGCAATTACTTTTTCACACAGGGCCATGTAGGTTTGGATATTTTTTCTCCCTAAATAATAAAACCCCTCATTTAAAAACTGCATTTTGTGTTTACTTGTGTTATCTTTGACTAATAGTTAAATGTGTTTGATGATCAGAAACATTTTGTGTGACAAACATGCAAAAGAATAAGAAATCAGGAGGGGGGCAAATAGTTTTTCACACCACTGTATATAATATATATATATATATATTTTTTTTTTTGTCTGATCCACTGAAGCTGTATGAGGTTGATTAGATTTGACAGGGCTGTCATGACATCATCTGGAATATGTATAATTTCATCCAGGGCACCGATAACCACCAGCTCTTGTCTTCAAAGACGTAAGTCGATTTTCACATGCACAGCCCATGATGCACTCGTAAATTTTAAACATTCAGAATTTTTTACACAGTTTTACATATGTGAATTGTATATTATGAATATGTATATTTTTTTATGCACGTGAATGTATTTTTTTGTGAATATATTTTTTTTTTCGTGCAGGTGAATTGGGTTTTACGCAGGTGAACATATCGTGTCTTTTGTGTGAATTATTTATGAGACCGATCTGCCTCCATAGTTCTCTGAGCTTGTGGAAGCTGTCATGTGCTGTACGGGTTTCTGAAGCTCTACAGTGTAACATCGGGACCACCATGGCCTCGGGGAAGAAGATCCGGTTCTCCGGACTACTTAGCCGCCGCTTTGTCTCCCCCTAGTGTGTCTATGTCTGTATGTCAATCACAATTACCCCAATTTCTGAGTCAAAGAACTACTGGACTCACGGAGGAGAGCGGGGGCATTGCAGTATCTAGTCGATTGGGAGGGGTACGGCCCGGAGGAGCGGAGCTGGGTCCCGGCCCGGGACATACTGAGTCAGGAACTGGTCGCGGATTTCCACAGGGCTAGGTCGGATCGCCCGGCTCCGCGGTGGGTCCAGCAGACAGGTGAGCCCACGCTCCCTCCGACAACGCGGAGGGGGCGCCCTCGCCTCCCTCAGGAGGCCGGTTCTGGGGGAGGGGGTACTGTAACATCGGGACCACCACGGCCACGGGGAAGAAGATCCGGTTCTCCGGACTACTGAGCTGCCGCTTTGACTCCCCCTAGTGTGTCTATGTCTGTATGTCAATCACAAGTACCCCAAGGAGATTCACCTGTGTATCCCTAGTGTGTGTTCTTATATAAACCAGCCGACCCCGTAGCCACCTGTTCGTCCACCGTTATGCCAAACCCTAACACACCAGCCTACTACCTGCTTGTTGTCAAACTTCACCTTTTTCGTCCCCTATATTTCAGGATTGAGCCGGCTCACAGCTCGAACACCGTGGGCAGTGGAAAGCTGGCAGAAGGACCCCTTTTCTGAGTGTTTGGAGCTCCCGCTGCTATTTCTGTTTTGTTCACTGGGACTGTTGGTGTGTGGAACGTGTGATAAATAAATTGTCATTGGTGTGCAAGCCTGCGTCTGCGTCTCTCTCTAAGAGCCGAACATGACAGATGGACGAACCCACCAAGACGCAGCAGGCATTCCCCTGCTGAGCAATAGACACCTGAGGCGGTGCATCGATAAACAACAAAATGAAATCGAAGGCCTGGCACGAGCGGTGAGTGACATGGCGCACTGTATAAAACATCTCGCCATCCCCGACCCCTCTTCATCGGGGGCTACGAGACGCGCCACTCCGTCCCCACCTCGCGCCGCCCCACCGGAAAGGTATGCAGGTGATCCGGAGGGGTATAAACGATTCCTTTTGGCCTGTGAGCTATACCTGTCGGATTATCCCGACATGACGGACGCGCAGCGGATCCGGTTCGTCGTCCAACAGCTCACAGGTCCCGCGATGGAGTTGGCGGCGGCCATCTGGTGTGAAGGCGGGGGGAGCTCACGTCCAGATATCATCGGCCATGAGGGCGGTGTTCTATCACCCAGACCAAGGACGCTCAGGTGAACAGCGCCTCATGAGGCTGAAGCAAGGAAGTCTGCCCGTGGCGGAGTACGCCATCAAGTTTCGCGTCATGGCTGCGGAGAGTGGCTGGTGCGAGAAGAGTCTGCTCGCCAGGTTCCGGGACGGACTCCAGCCAGAGATCCAGCTCGAGCTGGCATGCCGGGACGCCAGTCTCTCGCTGGATGAGACCATCAGCCTGGCCATCACGCTCCACCAGCACCTCCGCAGCCAACGCCCGCGAACATCTGCCAGGGTACCACCGCCCCGCCCATACGACACGCCGCAAGCCTCCACGCGACGTGGGAGAAACGGTGCGGCCCGAGCCAATGGATGTGAACACTTCCCGCCTCTCGGGGGCAGAGAGAAGGAGACGGATCACGTCTGGACTATGTTTGTACTGTGCAGGGGAGAACCACCTAATCAAAGACTGCCCGTTACTAAAAGTAACATCGCATACACCGCCCCGCACACACCACCCTTTCTGTGTACCTGCTCAATTGTCTTACACTAATAATGTTCTGTCTGTCTTTCCTTTAGTAGATTCAGGGGTGGCTGGTAATTTCATCTCCTCGATTCTGGTTTCCTCGCTGCGAGTTCCTGTGTCGAAGCTTCCACAGCCGATAACAGTTAAAGCTCTAGATGGCCGTGAATTAGATCAATCGCCCATTAAATCTATCACTGCACCCCTGCGATTAACATTCCCCGACCACACGGAGGAGCTAAAATTCTTCGTGCTACCTCAGTCTGGTCATTCCGTCGTGCTGGGTCTCCCATGGTTCAGCGCTCATAACCCTTATTTCGATTGGAATCAGTCAAGTGTCATATCATGGTCCCCTAGATGCGCCAAATCATGGAAACCGCCCATATTGACGGTCCAAACCACCACCATAGAGAGTCCGAAAGCCCAACAAAGAATAAACGTGACATCTGAGTACGCGAGGTTTAAACAGGTATTTAGTGTTAGGGCAGCTGCGCGACTTCCCCCTCATCGCCCGTGGGACTGCGCGATTGAGCTGTTGCCGGGGAAAGCACCTCCTTGCGCACGTATTTATCCATTGTCCGTGGCTGAAACCAGGGCGATGGAGGAATACGTGAGCGAGGCACTCCAGCAGGGGCTCATCAGCAGGTCCACGTCACCAGCTTCGACAGGGTTTTTTTTCATAGAGAAGAAAGGGGGGCGCTTAAGGCCCTGTATTGATTATAGGGGGCTCAATGCAGTCACAATAAAATATAAGCACCCACTGCCCCTGGTCCCGGCCGCAATCGATCAGCTCCGAGGCGCCTCCATCTTCACCAAACTCGAGCTCCGCAGCGCTTATAACCTCATTCGTGTGCGTAAGGGTGAAGAATGGAAGACTGCATTTAGCACTACATCTGGGCATTACCAGTATAACGTGATGGCATATGGACTGGTAAATGCACCTGCGGTGTTTCAGGGGTTCATGAATGATGTGTTCCCGGGATATGTATAACCGTTTTGTTATAATATACCTAGATGACATCTTGGTTTATTCGCGGTCATATTCGGAGCACGTCAGTCATGTGACCGCCGTCCTTCAGCGCCTGCGCGAACACGGGCTCTATGTGAAGGCAGAGAAATGCACATTTCATCAGCGGGAGGTGGCATTCCTCGGCTATCGCATAGGGCCACTGGGGGTCGAGATGGAGACGACCAAGGTCGCGGCGGTGCAACAATGGCCGGAACCCACGACAGTGAAGGAGCTACAAAGATTATTGGGGTTTGCCAACTTCTACAGGCGGTTCATTCGGGGCTTCAGCATGGTGGCAGCACCACTCACCTCACTACTGACAGGTAAGCCGAAACGCCTCCGCGAGTTCCCAGGGGAAGCGCGTGAAGCGTTTGCGCGTCTCAAAACTGCATTTACATCAGCACCTATCTTAAAATTACCGAACCCTGACAAGCCCTTTATAGTAGAGGTCGATGCGTCCGAGGTAGGGATAGGAGCAGTGCTGTCACAACGCCATGGCCACCCTGAGAAACTTTACCCCTGCGCTTTCTTTTCTAGGAAATTAACACCTGCCAAGCGAAATTACGATATCGGTAACGGAGAACTGCTAGCAGTAAAAGCGGCGTTAGGGGAGTGGCGGCACTGGCTGGAGGGGGCAAAACACTCATTCACGGTACTCACTGACCATCGTAATCTCGAGTACCTCCAACAGGCGAAGAGACTGAACTCACGTCAACCCCGCTGGGCGCTCTTTTTCACGCGTTTCAGGTTCATTATAACGTATCGCCCCGGCTCAAAAAACATTAAAGCGGACGCGCTGTCACGCTATTATCCGTCGCCGGAACCAATCACAAATCCGGAACCAATTTTGCCATCGTCACTCGTAGTGGCGCCGGTTATGTGGGACCTCGAGTCAGAGATAGCTCAGTGGGCACGGTCTCCGTGCCTAGGAGCTGCCCTCCGAATCGGGTCTATGTGCCGGAGTCGCTTCTTGAACGAGTGACGGTCGAGGCTCATAGCATCTGGACACCCCGGCGGTGCACACACCTACCACCTGTTAGAACCAAAGTTCTGGTGGCCCAAAATACGAGAAACCGTGAAAAAGATTGTTCTGTCTTGTGCCACATGTGCGACCACTAAGAGCCCACGTTGCCTACTCGTTGGTAAACTAATGCCCCTCCCGGTGCCCAACAGACCGTGGTCCCATATCGCAGTGGACTTTGTCACGGATCTGCCGGTCTCGAACGGGTACACCATGGTTCTCGTGGTAATAGATAGATTCTCTAAGGGATGCAAGTTTATCCCATTTTGCTCTCTTCCGTCGGCCCTCCAGGTAGCAGAAACCCTATTCAATTCTGTGTTTCGCCACTACGGCATCCCCGAAGATATTATTTCCGATCGTGGCCCCCAATTTATCGCCAGGGTCTGGAAAGCGTTCTTCCAGAAGTTGGGGACCACATTTAGCCTAATGTCGGGCTACCACCCCGAGTCTAATGGACAGGCAGAGCGGACCGTTAAGGAACTCGGGAGATATCTTCGAGCATATTGTAGTAGCCGGCAACACGAATGGGCTGACTGTCTTATCTGGGCGGAATATGCACAAAACTCACTCCGCCACTCCTCTACCGGCCTAACGCCGTTTCAGTGTATACTAGGATATCAACCTCCGCTATGTCCCTGGGATGCCACTCCCACCGATGTACCTGTGGTGGACGAGTGGTTTAAAAAGGCGGAGAGAGTGTGGGAAGACGCACACACCAAAATCTCTAGAGGAGTGCAGCGGTTCTCAAAATATGCCGATAGGCGGCGACGGGAAAGCGCTCTGCTCCAGGTAGGCGATCGGGTGTGGCTCTCGACACGGGACCTTCACCTGAACCTCCCCTGCAAGAAGCTCTCCCCGCGGATTTCCACAGGGCTACGCCGGGCCGCCCCGCCCGCCGGCGGGTCCAGCAGACAGGTGAGCCCACACTCCCTCCGACAACGCGGACGGGGCGCCCTCGCCCCCCTCAGGAGGCCGGTTCTGGGGGAGGGGGTACTGTAACATCGGGACCACCATGGCCTCGGGGAAGAAGATCAGGTTGTCCGGACTACTGAGCCGCCGCTTTGTCTCCCCCTAGTGTGTCTATGTCTGAATGTCAATCACAAGTACCCCAAGGAGATTCACCTGTGTATCCCTAGTGTGTGTTCCTATATAAACCAGCCGACCCCGTAGCCACCTGTTCGTCCACCGTTATGCCAAACCCTAACACACCAGCCTACTACCTGCTTGTTGTCAAACTTCACCTTTTTCGTCCCCTATATTTCAGGATTGAGCCGGCTCACAGCTCGAACACCGTGGGCAGTGGAAAGCTGGCACAAGGACCCTTTTTCTGAGTGTTCGGAGCTCCCGCTGCTATTTCTGTTTTGTTCACTGGGACTGTTGGTGTGTGGAACGTGTGATAAATTGTCATTGGTGTGCAAGCCTGCGTCTGCGTCTCCTTCTAAGAGCCGAACATGACATACAGAATGTTCTGGACAGTGGGAGGAGTTTAGAAGTCTTATATAATCCTTATTCTGTTAATAGAAAACTGATACTTTATTTTTCCTCGTTTTGTCTTTGGCCAGCTTATATGTAAATAAAACACTGAGATATTACACTTCTAACAATAACTAAAAGATTATACATTATAAGATAATTAATTAAATGTCTTGGAGTCAGATATTTAAATCACAAAGTTAAAACACACATTTCACCTTCAGTTGACCTTGTACTCCAGTGTGGTACTTGTTACTGTACAAAAGTCATCCTCGCTCTACAACACTTATGTACATGTGTATAAGTCTTTTACACAGTACTGTACATTTTATTTACTGTAAAACTTTATTTAGTAATAAATTATGTCAGTAATATTGTTTATTAAAGACATGAGTTGTGATTCTCCTCAAAAGTAACGCTTTAGGCCTGAAATTAGTATAACTTGGTTTAAATTAATGATGGTGTTTGTTTTTCACCCTGATTCAGACTTTTACTTCCGTGATTCTGCAGTAATATAAATCTATAGTGTTATATAAATGTCTTGTGTTATTAAACAAAGGTTATGGAGAAACATGTTTATTCCCCCTGTATTGTGCACTATAAGTCTGTTAGAGAAGCATTTTGTAGACTCACCATCTTAATAATAAAATAATAATCCAGGATGTAAATGTGTTGATGAAGTGTGTGTCATTGTGTCTCTGCAGTTTGTATGATTGTGGTGTCTCAGATGAAGGCTGTGCTGCTCTGACTTCAGCTCTGAGGTCAAACCCCTCACACCTGAGACACCTGTATCTGTCCCATAATAATAATCTAGGAGATTCAGGAGTGAAGTGTGTCTCTGCTGTACTGGAGAATCCTGACTGTAAACTGGAGACACTGAGGTAAGATCATCTCTCTGAGAGTCAATTGACCTGCTCCTCAGTAAGACACATTCTCTAATAGTGAGACTGAAGGAGAGGTTTTAGGTTCATCATCAATGTCCTGAGGAGGAAGATTGTTTCTTTTCACTGCACACTGATGAACAGGGTTGCCAGATCTGTGTTACAGAAGCAGTTCAGTGGACAAGCAGTATTAAACCCATGCAGATTCCCTCATTAGTGTAGAGGATTTATAAACTGTGGCAATAAAATTCACTTTTTGATCATTAAGGACAGTCACATGAGTCTCTGTAGTGTGTGTACAGCTTGTGTCAATTCTTATAAAAACAATACCACTCTTCAGATTTGTCCTTTTTGTGACGTCCACATAATTTTCCTAAAAAACAAATGAAATGTGTTCGACCCTCCTCCAGCTCGGGGCTCAGATTCTCCACTCAGGGTAACATGTATTTTTACTGAATGAATCAGAAAGTTTATATACAGCTCGCCCAGAACGTGTGTGTGTGTGTGTGTGTGTGTGTGTGTGTGAGAGAGAGAGAGAGAGAGAGATATTTCACATGTAAAAGATTTATCATTGAGGGACAATTCCTCCGAGCTGGTTTTCTGAAAATGATAACGATGAGGTTTGGATCCTAAAGCTCTAAGTGTTACTATAGAGTAAACACACACACAATGTCACACACTCCTGCTGCTGCCGTATCGTTAGATAAACAGAGTAACTGCTCAGATCATGTTCTTGGTAGGTGTTGTTTATATATATATCATTATGTGTAAATGTGTGTGTCGGTGCTTGCAGTAGGACTGTTATGGGTTAGAATCACAGCTGTAGTTCTGTCGGAGCGCACCGGCACCACATTTAATCACTTTTCTCTCTAGGTGAGGAGAAAGGGTTTAAGTTGCCGTAGTTACCTTAAAGTGAGTTGAGTGATTCATGTTGTTAACTCCTGCACTGAGTAAAATACACAGAAACATTCCACCTTAAAAGTTGCCAGAGAATGTAGCTGTGTTGCTAGCTAATGCTAACTAATGAAATGAAAAGGCATAGAAACATATTTTTTTTTGGAACATATAAAAAGGTAACATCAGTGATAAATTTTAGTGTGTGTGTGTGTGTGTGTGTGTGTGTGTGTGTTAGCGGTCCTGAGATAACTGTGTGTACACACATGCGTGTCTCATAAGTGTTTGGTTCATAAAGAAATAGCACTACAGCTCTGGTAAGAATATCTAGATCACATTAATTGTTTGTTAGTTTTGCTGATGTGGGGCTGCTATAATTAGGTATTTACCAGATGTGAGATATGTGTACAGTATAATAATATATGTCATGATCAGCAGCAGGTGATTTTCTACTAATATGGTGACCATCAGAAAATACATTGAGTATCAGATACGCTCTGTTTTAAAGTTATTGTTTATTAATCTTGTCTGCTGAATTTAGACACACTGTGAGGTTAATACTGCTAACTGTACTGTAGCTTGTACTGGCTTTCAGTAACAATAGACAGGTTGTGTGTGGATAGAAGAGAGTTATTTCACCATGATAGACTTAATTTCACCTGTTTAGTGATATAAAGTGATATTAGTCATATAAAATTAAAAACCGGACTGATATGGAGTTACATCTTCGGGCGATGGGTAGGATAGTGGCTAATGGCTAACAGTTAGCCTTCTTTAACAATTAATTTTGGTTTTCCTTTTATATAACTGAACTTTCACAATATTACAGTCGACCAGTTGCTGCAGAAAAATCCCTTTTTCCATATGTTATGTTCATTAGAGGTTCAAAATGCAGGAGAAACGGCTGTGAAATGCCTTATAACATCCACAACATAAGTGGGTTTAAAAGAGGGTATATTTTTCCCAACCATTTTTGGGATCTGTGTACTGAATGGTTAGAACAAAGCAGGTCACCAAAGGGTCGTTCCAGGGCACTTTATTTAATAATTATCACTCGGCCGCCAGGACAGCTTGTATTTTTTCCTTGTAACTGTGAAAAGAACTTAAAATGGGCCGTCGTTTTTTATCGTATGCATAAGTGTAGTACATCATTTAAATCTGTAAAGGGTCTACATTTATTTATGTACATTCACAATATCCATAAAACACTGTGCTTTTGTAAAATAAAGAAAATGAACAGGGTCGCTTTCAGCTGTCTCAGTCTCCGCTCTCTCACATCTTTCTGAAATGCGTCGCTACAATGAACCGAAAACACCAAAATATTCTCACTTTATACAATCTGTATAAATCCAATGAGAGGTACAGTCTGTCTATATGATAATGGCCTGAGACAGGACACACCCTCACGCTAGTCACAGGGAAACAGTCAGGGTAATCTACATACAAGGCCACGCCCCCAACACATGCGCACACACACACACACACACCGATTCAGTGAGTTCTCTGAGCGTGTGGAAGGTGTCATGTGCTGTATGGGTTTCTGAAGCTCTACAGAATGTTCTGGACAGTGGGAGGAGTTTAGAAGTCTTATATAATCCTTATTCTGTTAATAGAAAACTGATACTTTATTTTTCCTTGTTTTGGCTTTTAAATCACAAAGTTAAAACACACATTTGACCTTCAGCTGACCTTGTACTCCATTGTGGTACTTGTTACTGTACAAAAGTCATCCTCGCTCTACAGCACTTATGTACATGTGTCTAAGACTTTTACACAGTACTGTACATTTTATTTACTGTAAAACTTTATTTAGTAATAAATTATCAGTCAGTAATATTGTTTATTAAAGATATGACTTTTGATTCTCCTCAAAAGTAACACTTTAGGCCTGAAATTAGTATAACTTGGTTTATATTAATGATGGTGTTTGTTTTTCACCCTGATTCAGACTTTTACTTCCTTGATTCTGCAGTAATATAAATCTATAGTGTTATATTAATTTCTAGTGTTATTAAACAATGGTTATGGAGAAACAAGTTTATTGTCCCTGTATAGTGCACTATAAGTCTGTTAGAGAACCATTTTGTAGACTCACCATCTTAAAAATAAAATAATAATCCAGGATGTAAATGTGTTGATGAAGTGTGTGTCATTGTGTCTCTGCAGGTTGTATGGTTGTCGTGTCTCAGATGAAGGCTGTGCTGCTCTGACTTCAGCTCTGAGATCAAACCCCTCACACCTGAGACACCTGGATCTGTATGGGAATAAAATAGGAGACTCAGGAGTGAAGTGTCTCTCTGCCCTTAAGGACGATGAACATTACAAACTACAGACACTGGGGTGAGTAATGATCTCTTTATATAAACACTGAAACATTAACAGACTGATTAGCATTATTTTGTACATTAGCATTAGATTGTACATTTCTCTTCAGTTCCAGTAAATATCAGATTACAGAGTTAAAATGTCACTTTATTCTATTTAATCAGACTTTTTCTAACAATTATCTTTAATGCTGTTTGGTGTTGATTTAAACTTCATGTGAAAGCAGAAGACAGGGAGTCAGACGGAGTTTATAAAACATCCCACCTGAGTGCATGAGAGTGATTGTAAATGAACAGCTGGTCTCCTTGTGACACGCTGCTATCTCTGACTTCATACTGCTGCTTCTGTCTGAATAAAATGATCTCAGCTTTTCCCTGTTTCTGATAAGCAGCAGACTTTCTCCTGAACTCTCATAAAAACTCATGAAAATCATCATCTTTAATGCCACACTGCCACAAATATTAGATTTAATCAGCTACTTTACTCACTCTGACACTCCTTCCAGCTCTCCACCTCCTCACTGTGTCTTCTGTCATTACTGTAAATTTCACCTCCGCTTCTTCTTAAAGTCTGCACTTAAATATACATGTAGAACAGGAGATAAAACACACAGCAGTGTGAGTTACTTTATAAAAAGCTCTAAAGCCTGTGATTGTATAAGAGCAGTGATGTGATGATAAACGTCTGCTCACTTTCCTGTTAGAACTTGTGGAAGTTCTCATTTGTTTTAGCTAAATGTTCTAACTCAGATATTGTAAATGTATGAATAAATGTTGAATAAAATTATATGAACAGGAAATGATAATGTTTCTCTTGGAGCAGAGATGATTACATGCTGCTGATCATAAAGTACAAAAATCCAGTTTGTGTTTATTGATTCAGATGTTTTTCTTTTATTTTCAGGTTGTAGTGAACATCTGTGTGTGAGATGAAGACTCCAGTGTTCCTGCATTTCTATGTTGGGGAACAGACAACACATTCCTTTATTTATAACTAATTAAAAAGACTCAGAGACGTGGTGTGTGTGTGCATCGTGCACAGTGAATCAGACTGCACACAATTCTAAACTGAATATATAACAACCTCTGATCACTGGATAAGACACCGCAAGCCTTAATCACATAAACACCTGAAGGTTTAGTATCTTCTAATGTCTTCTTCCAGCATGAGAATGGACCATGTCACAAAGCAAACGTCATCTCTGGATTCATGAACACTACAATGAGTTCAGTGGCCTTCCCAGTTACAGGATCTGAATCCAGTAGAACACCTTTGGGGTGTGGAACAACAGGAGATTCACAGCACGAAGGAGCACCTGAAGAACCTACAGGAACTGTGTGATGTGATCAGGTCAACATGGACCAGAATCTCAAAGCACTATAGTTTAGTTTTTTTTACTAGTTTGCAGATTTTTGTGAGGATCTGCTGATCATACCTGGTATGGGGTCAGTGCCATCTCTTTTACTGTAGTATATACTGCATGCTTTTTTTTCAGTACCTGTATCAGTCAAGTACATTTTAAATAAATTTATATTTGACTCTTACCGCTACAAATCCATCCAGTACTGACTGACTGTGATTGATTGTGATCTGCCTGCTTGTTACACATCACGTGAGTGATAGCGGAACTCGGATAATGAGGGAGAGGAGAGGAGTGATGGAGATTTATGATTGATTAGTGAAATAATAAAGAATAAAACTTATTCTGATGATTCTGATAATATTGTTTTGTTATTGTGTGAGTGTGACCAATAACGCATGAACACAAAATGATCTGAATGCAGGAAAATACACGAAAGTGAATCTCATTTAGAAATGAGCTCACATTCATGTATGAATTTGACATTGTGATATTTTTTTCCCCCATTAATCGTGCAGCCCTATTTCTTTGTATTAATAAGTCAGAAAGAGAGTTCTGCTGTACAGAAAGACAGACAGACAGATATGTACGTGGGCTTCAACCTGAAATAATAATATCACTGATTACATTAAAGCTGCTCAGATTATTTTTAGCTTTAATCTTTTAACTATTTCTACAAACTTATTTCTCGTCAACAATGCGTACTAACACTAGTATGAAATAAATGTCAGTCACCGCTAATGTCACTGGTGTTACTGTTACACAAAAAGGTTTATTTTTAAATTTTACAATATGAAATAGTTGCCTGAGTCAGACATCATTAGATAAAGAGCACTGGACAATTGAAAAGGTATGTCAGATGTCTTTCATTTATTTTTAGAAATGTCAATTTATTTGGCAATTTTATGCAACACTTAAGTCTGTCATTAGCATTACTCGTTTTATTATTATAACTGTCAATTGGACATAAAAACACTGATCTAATAATTATTTGTATTTATCATAACTGAAAACCATCTGGTCCAACACATGGAAGCCATTTTGTTAAAAAAAAAACTAGATTTTCATTGTCATTGGTGATTCTGTCCAGGAGAGGTAACACCAGTAACAGTCGCTGTATAAATGAGGCATATAACAGATCTATCACATTAGAGGAGGAAAAACATTTAAGTTTGATTTACTGTTATTGTTATTTATGCTGTTTTACGTTTCCTTAGGTATGGAAAAATATAGTGCTGGTGAAAAGGAATGATTATACCGGAAGAGGAGAGACGCAGACCTGGATGTAGGGTCATAGTTATCTAAATCAGTGGTCCCCAAACTTTTTGCATCATGGACCAGTTTCATTTTCCCCTGAAGTGACAGATTTTTCGGCTAGCTAGAATTTCCCTGTGAAGACGGTGCATAGACTGACATTCAGGTACAGCTTCCTTAACCCGAGCAATTAAACCAGAAATCTGTCCAATCATGGCAGCAGCTCCGTCTGTGCATATGCCGACAAAAGGACCAATTCAGTTTTCCTGAAATGTAATCATTCAGAGATTTGAATAGTTCTGTGCCTGTGACGTTGCTTGGCAGCCACAGTGCACATAGCATGTCCTCGTGCACATCCTCCTGATAGATAGATATAGATAGAACACAAACAAGTAGCATTGCCTTGTTGTCCTTATCAGTAGACTCATCTACTTGAATTGTGTATCACGGTGACTTTTTGAGCAACTGTGTCTCAGTGTCCTCTGCTATATCCTCAGTTCGTCTAGTGATGTTGCTTGCCAAAAGTGGAGCCTGTGCTATCTTATAAACTGCATCCTCTCCTAAAAGTCCACGGCAAAGGTCCTTAGCGGCAGGGAGGATCAATTCATCACCGATAGTAAAAGGTTTCTTCGTCTTAACAATGCGGATAGCCACTAGATATGATGCTCTCAGTGCACTCGCATTTGTTGATGTGGTGGCCATCAGTAATTGCTTCTGTCTTTCTTCTTCATGTTTTCTCCTTTCAAAAACTCCAAAGCCTTGTCTTTTAATCCAGGCTGCTTGGTGTCCCATGTACTGAAAGAGTTTTGCACATTTGCTAGTCTGTCGCCATGTATTATGCTGAATGATGTCCTAACCTACAACAGAAAAGAGTAGGAGATATGAGTGAGAGGAAGAGGAGAGCTCAGAGACAGGCATGGTGTGTTTACCAAACAAGACACAGAAAAAGTGTGAGAACAGAGCAGACAGTTCTGATTCTGATCCCCCATTATGAAGCAGAAAGTTCTCCCACCCCAAGGTAGACCTGGAACATGATGAAAACAATTTACAGAAAGAGAATTTATAGATTATACAGGTTATGTATTCTTTTTTTTAATAAACTGTGTGATATGAGCAGTTGACCCTGCTCTGACCCCATCTATACTGGGATACGTGAAGATTTTTGTGAATAATTTGATAAAACCAAATTATTTCACTGTGCAGTGATGTATACTGACAAAGGCTTAACTTAAATGTAAGTAGCTCTTTGTAAGTAGCTTTTTAGCTTAGTAGAAATTCTTTTTGTCAGGTGATTGGTTATGCAGTTAATCATTGATATTTTAAGTTAATGTCTTTTTTTTGTTGTTGCTTTAATATATTTCAGTTGTTGTTGGGTAGAATGAAAAAAAAATGCATAAGTTCATATGGTGGTATTTAAAGCATTCAATTTTATTTGAAAATATATAAATAATTAAGTTATACAGTAAGTGGGAGAAAGATTGTGTATGTGTGTACAGTATATATGAGAGAGAGAGAGAGAGAGAGAGAGAGAGATAGCCTTATGCCATTAATGGATTTTGAACTGGGTAAATGTTCTAATTTGATGAAATATTATGTTTGTCCAGTAAATTTCTATTAAAAATTTAATAAACTTAAAAAGCTGTGAAACTTGTTACTAAACTTTTTGATGTTGAGGCTACATATTTTACCAGTTAATTTTACAGTGTACTAACCCCGAACCTACACATGAGAAAAATTAAAAATGCATACTAAATTAAAGCTCAGATCTTAAATATTCTGACTTTGCATATTTATTGATGAGCAAAAACTCTATATTTTATTTCCCTAACTCATGCAGTAGGAGAGGTGATGTCACCGGACTGTTAGTGAATAACCACTACAGATCTGAGTCTGGAGCGCTTTTAAATATCTAAAGTCCAACTTCACAGAGTTTTTGTTTTTCTTGTCACATCCCTGTATGTACGGTGGTGCTGTGCAGTAACTCATCCTCTCTGTCCAATCACATGTGGGACACAATCCGGTTTCTTCCCTACAGTTCTCACAGTCACTCGGCCACACGGTCAGGCAGGTGGAAGTGAAGTGTCTCTTCTAGACTCAGACTGTCTCACTTCAGAAATGGGGCTTCAATATTCTCAAGTTCAAGATGAGCTCAAGAAGACACTGTGTGTCCTGAATCACAGCTGACCGAGTGCTTTTAAATCACATCTACAACTCAGTGATCTGAAAGATGGAGACACAGGACATTTATTCTAATCACTGGAACATGTCTAGTCATGACACCACGTGATAACTGTGTGACACTATAGGTGTGTTCGAGCTGATGCTGCGGCTGTGCAGACCGATCGGCGAGATTAGCCGAAAGCAGTCGGGGTGGAGCTGAAAATGGAGCCGTGAAGTCGGACACGTTGGGGATCTCGTTGCTTCCTCAAACATGGCAGATCACGTGGCGTTGGCCTACTTTATTGCAGATGAACTGGAAGCTGTAGAAATACCTTTTTATGTTGGAAGAAATGCAGCAGAATGAACAACGACGATAAGTTTATATACAATATATGCATGTGTAAATCATTTCATTTTAAAGTAACTGAACGAATACTGTTTTACAAATCAAGCTTCTACTTAATCAAATGATGTTTTGTTTACTGGTGTTATGTTAGGCTTCTGTAAACAATAAATAATTAGCTGTAATTGCTGTTGGAGAGTAAGCTACTTGTTTTGTGTTTATTGTAAAATACAAATAAGTTTTTATATTTCATGTTCAACAGTCGTGTAAACCTTAATTGTTGGAATCTATCCCAGTTCTACAAAAAACACTGAATGACAATACTTTTGAATTACAATACATGTGTATAGAATAAGTACAATAATAATAAGTACATGTTTTTATTGTATAGATTATTTCCAAAAGTACTACAATTTGTGGAGGAGGTCGTCCCCCTATACAGTCCCTCAGAATTTCGCAGTCATTTCAGGCTTTCCAAAGAACAAGTGGAGGTGCGAACTACATAAAGTCAACATAATTTAACTACAATTTGGTATATTCTCCTGAACCCTTGTGTTCTAACTATATAGGATGTCTACCTATACATAATCTTGGTGCTGTTTATATGAATTTACAGCAAAGCAAACTTCTAGTCACACAGAGTGTTCTTTTCTGCCTTTGGACATCGGCCAATCAGGAGTCATACCGTGGGGTAGCAGACAGATTCAACATCTCAAAATCTACTATTGCTAAACATCTCCATGAGTTTTGTTGTTATGTTAATACATACATGGCCCATCACATCTCCTGGTCCAGAGGCCAAAGGCTGCAAATGTCAAAGTTTGCAGAAGCAATTCTATTCTGTAATTTTAACTGGATTTTGTGACAGTGAGCGCCGCTTCTGTCACATCAGTGTGGGTCACCCTGGGAGTTGGCATGACGCCAGAGCATTTTGTCTAACAGAGGTTGGACGAGTTCTTGAAGAAGATCCTCATTCCCTTGTTCCACAGGGAATGCATATAACTGGAGACTCTGCTTATCCTCTGTTGCCTCAACTTCTGAGGCCTTACAGAGACAATGGACACTTGACTGCTGGGCAAAGACGCTTTAACATAAAGCTAAATGCTGCCCGTGTAGTCATTGAACATGCATTTGGCATTTTGAAGTCTAAGTTCAGGATGCTCCAGTGCCTACACATGCAGAGCATTTCAAACTTCAGTTCTGCTGCCTCTGCATGCTGCATTCTGCATAATGTTTGTTTAAAGCCCTGTGACCAATATGTTGAGGTAGATGATTATTTTCATGATGAGCCACACCTCCCACAACCCCACAACCTTGATGCATGCCATAACAGAGACCAGATTTGCAACAACATCTAGACTAAACATCTGGACCAAAACTTTGTATGTACATTTTTTAAGTAAGGGCATTTAATTTGTTTACTGCTTCATTGTGTATCCTTTTTTCTCCAAAAAATATTTTTTGTTTATTAAATAAGAATTGAATGTATCTCAAGACTTTCTGAATTTCTTGGGTGAATTCCACGGTGGTGGTGTGATTTAAAAAACATGGACTCAGCATGTCATATGGATATGTGATCATTGAGAACTATTATATAGAAGTTTATTAAGGAGTTGAGATTAATTGGGTGAAAATACTATTGTTTTTACAATAGTATTATTGTTACAATAATTAGTGTTGAAAGCAATGCAGAAAGGTCAATACTAAACACTTAATACATAATTCCATGTGGCATAACCTCATTTCCTAATCTAAAATTCACTTGACACCTGTTGGGTGGATGCTTACATGACACAATATATATAGAAGTGTTGACACCTGTAGCATTTCTGTAATAGTTGGGAGAAAGTGATAGTTCACTTAACAAAATTTGTCATCATTTACCCCCCCTCAGAATGTGCTAAATGTGTAAATAGCTTTCAGATAATTACAAAGATGTTTGGAACAATGTTATCCTCCACAGACTTCCATCGTATTTCTTTTCTGTACTATTGGGGGTGAGATATTTAGTTTTTCAATGACCTTTCCTTTGAAACAGATTTTCACTTCTGTAGCTTAGAAAAAGCATAAATTCCATGTTGCAGTACCAACATGCAATCATTTGGTAGCTAACAGTGGTAAACAATATGTTTTTAGTCATATTGGATCTTCAGCATGAAGTGTCATCACCATAGTTGTTGTAAAAACGTAACCATGGGTAATATAAACCACAAATTAACAATGCTTACACTAACCGTAGTTTAACTGTGGTATTTTTTGCAAAACTGTGGTTTTATATTAAAATTAAAATGATTATTTTGCCGGTGTTGCAAAATGGTAACACTTTACAAATAAAGTATCATTTGTTAACAATGTATTAATAGACCACTAAAAATTATTTTTTTTTACAATATTTTTAAATCTTCATTAATGTTATTTAATCAAAGCTAAGATTAACAAATAACAGCACTGCGCCGGGTGTGTGTTCACGGTGTGTGTGTGTTTAATTTAACCATGGAAGGGACACAATAGGATTGTTATAGGATTGTGGATAGGCTATAGACTAAAATTTATCATTTTGTAGATGTAATTTATATTGTGTGCTAAAAATAAAATAAATATCAGTATTGGTATCTGCGATATTGGCCCTGTAAATATCGGTATCGGATCGATACAAAATTTTGCACTATCGCCCACCTCTACTCAAGAGACACGAAGCTGAGTGACAGCCGCTGAATCCACCGGTGAACTTTGGGGGAGGGGCCAAGCAAACTTTAACCCAGCAGCTGGGTTACACAAAAACTACCCAACTCTCTGTAAATAACCCAGAAAAATTACCCAACAGCGGCAACCCAGCATTTGGGTAGAAAAAACAACCCAGCATTTTTTAGAGTGTAGTACTCCCAGGTTTGCTTTCCCTCCCCACTTGCACGGTGGCGATCCTTAACTCTTTTGTAAGTAGTTAACATGTTGGTTAACTTTTTTCTAATTTTTTCACTTGACAAGGTGTATCCTTTTTGTGAAAAAGTAGTTTGTAGCTTTTTATAAAAAGCAGTTTTGTTGCGGAAGTAGAGTTGCTGATAAGTTTTTGTAAGGTCCAAAAGTAGCAACGTCATTTTCTGTGTGATTTCTGAAAAAAGAAGAAGTTTTTCCCACTGCAAACACATGCATCTGGCAGTCTTAGGTGCCATACCTTGTGATTCAGGGCAGTCTATCTGGACGGAGGATGGGTTTGTGGCTTCTGAAGGGTTACAGTGGGTGGACAACCAGACTGCTCATTACCGTCGCACTCACCGCCATATGGAAAGCGGCAGCGGCCAAAATAAACCAGGAGCATTTCAAAATAATTCGTGAAATGACCGCCAGGTGGAGCAAATTGACATTTTCCGTCGTCTCGGTTTTTAAATATATTCAGAGCTTAAGTCAGAATAAAGTCAAAACAATATGTTGTAGCAAAGTAATACTACAATTATGATAATTTAAACATCCAACAAACATCAAAAACTATAAATATAAAAAAATATGAGTTAGAAAACATTGGTTTTATTTTGTTTAGACAGACTCTCTGTTTTTATCTGTTTAGTGTTATTATTAAAGAAAACAGCACAAACAACAGCACTAGGGCTTTTAAAAAAATTTTTTTTCGACAATACTTACAGTTGTTAGAGTTTAAGACATCAAGGTTTAAATATAGAAATAACTAAAACAAATAGAGCAAACTTCCAGAATATATAATAAAAAAATAAATCAATAAAAAAGATGGATGCAGTATAATCGGGGCCTCTCATTATATTATTTGCCCGCACTTCGTCTGGCATTGAACCAAAATATATTGTCTTACATTTGTGAATAAAATATCAGTTTTTTTCAGAGATTTACAGTATTTGTGCAAAATAATATTTATGCAATATAATTACAGGCTCTGGATTCGTTTATCGTTTGCAGTATAAAACCAAAATACATCTTACTATTTTTGAGAGATTTGTTTAAAAAAAAATCTAAAAAAAAAACAAAAAAAATTCAGATATTTGTCTGTACAAAATAATATTTATGCAATATAATCACAGGCTCTTGATTCGTTATTCGTTTGCAATATAAACCAAAATACATTAACCATATAATATAAACCAAAATATAAACCAAAATATTTAATTTGCTGTATTAAATATTTATGCCGTCTTATCAAACTCGCAAATCACTCCGAAGAGCATCCTTCTCTGCCTTGCAAACTCCCAACTCACTCCGAAGGGTACCAATCTCTGCCTTGCAGACACGCAGCTGCTGTTTCAGCGCCTCAATTTGTGCGCCACGCTTTTCCAGCTCAGGCCTCACGTCCACCACAGTCTGGTCTTGTAACATCCGATCTGCCTCAGCCCCGGAGATCAGGTTCACCGGATTACTGAGCCGTAGTCTTTGTCTCCCCCTAGTGTGTCTACGTATGTCACTGTCAGTCATCAACACGAGAGTGAATTCACCTGTCTACCCTTGTGTGTCTCACTATTTAACCCAGCCGAACCCACACCACATTGTCTGGTCACCGTTGTGCACACCTAGTATGTCTCATTGTATGTTCTCTCTCTCTCTCTCCCAGGTTTAAGACGGTATCTGCAGGCGAGGTAGCGAAAGCGAGACGGCTTTCGCGTTCGGACGGATCCCGGTTCCGTGGCAGTTTCTCAGTTCCTTTCAAGGATAAAACTTCTAGTGAAGTCTTCTTTTCGTTTGTGTTTCCGCCTGCAGACCGTCCCTGGTGAAGAACCCTTGGGGTTATTATTATTTTTGTGAAGATATAAGTTGTTCAAATCAAAAACGGGACTTTAAATAAAAAGTATATATATTTCCTGCACCTGCGTTCCCCTGTGTGTGTATTTACCAGAGATCGACATGACAGGTCTGTCTTTTTTGTCTTTGGATTCGTTTTTCGTTTGCAGTATAAACCAAAATACATCTTACGATTTTTGAGAGATTTGTCGTAAAAAAAAACTTTTTTTTTCAGATATTTGTCTGTACAAAATAATATTTATTTCGTTATTTGTTCGCACTTTGGTTTGCACTTGACTCCACTTGATTTGCACTACAGAGCATCCAAGCTTGTTGAGAAGCAAGCATTTGGCGGTCGTGTGGAAAAGGTAAGCAGGAATTAATTCCCATCTTTCTCAATAGAAACGAAATACTAAACATAAATGTCACCTGCTGTTTAGTCACGTTAGTTTGGTTTAAGCTATTTCTTATATTTTTAATCACACTTAAAATACCGACGGTTATATGCGCGTGCTTGCGGTTCGGTTCTGGTTTCTGTCTGTTCTCATGAGTTGTGAAGCGAGAGGAACAAAGTATAAATATTGTTCATTTGCTAAATTAAGTATCATGAATTTAACTGAATATCTCTCTCTGTATTTTTTCACAAGAGTTTGTGACTGAAAGTGTCCTGTCTGCATCTGACTTCAGGAGACTCCTGACCAACCGGATCTAACGGTCATATTTACATGTAAAAGTCATAACGTACAGTTATAAAGTACAAAACGTTTCTGTTGGTGTTTAATAATTTTTTTATTAATACTTATTTGTGGTGTTTTATGTTTTGTACATCTTTTCAAATTGAGACCTCATTTGTAAGTTGCTCCTGGTGTAAAATAAAAATCTCAGTTTTATCCCGTTTGTCTGTTTCCTTCCTTCACAGAATTCTGTTGACCAGGGCTTGAAATTTAATATCGTATATAATATTTAATATTGGCATAATATCCCTGCCCCAATTCTCACAGCTGTACAGTATGAATTGAAATAATAACAATAGTGTTTTTCTTTACTGAATAGGCAGAGCCTCTGAATACAGTGCGCCTTTTTAACGGGGGTGGGGATAAGAAAACAGCAGGGAAACTGACTGACCATTTTAATAATTCATTGATACGTTGATGTCTTTGGTTTCGGCTGTGAGTGGATGCGCTGTAGTAATCCACGTTTTATACAAATTACATAACCTGATTTCACCCCCATTAATTTATATAAAAGCAGACATTTTGCTTTCTGTATCTGTATTTCAGTCATGATATACTAACATATTTTTGCCGTGTAGTGCGCGCGCAACACAGCTGACCAAATCGTCATTAGCGTGCCCCTCCCCCAAACAGCGCAGCGAGGAGCATTTACATTTAAACAGGTTTTACAGGTGTGCTTTGCAAAGTCAGACACATACAAATGCAAATAATACACCTCCCCAAGTGAATAGCTGTTCTCACCTACAGTATACACTCGGAGAAACTAAAATCACCACTGTTCATGGTTTCAGCAAACTGGGGAGGATATTGGATCTTGCTTCAGGCCTCTTCTTAAATTTGTGTGAATGGCTGAAACGTGGTTGTGAATAAACCTTTTAATGAATTTAAAACGTTTGCATGATCCCGCGTGTGCGCTCTTTAACTTTGCCGAGTTTTGATCTAAAAGTCAGATGAACGCACGTGCCGATATGAGAGATTAGATATCTCTTTCAGCAAACACATATTATAGGTGTTAAATAAGCACTGTCTATGCGGCGTTGGGAGAAACGCACGCCGATGTCAGTCCCTAGCAAGGAGCATTTACTTACATCTAAACTGAGTCATTTACATAAATTACTGATCACATTTAAACAATTTATTCGTACAGATGTACATGTTTTATAGGTTTGTTACTGAAGAACTGTGGCAGCGGGCACACCTAAAAATAAACGCAGGATTATTTTTTTTTATAGTTTTATATAAATAAAAATGCTTTTATAAATGTGAGCTACTGTTATCTACTTCAAATATTTGTTAAAACAGCCAGGAAACTCACTCTGACCATTTTAATGATTCATTGATAAATTAGTGATTCCTTTGGTTTCGGCTGTGCTGCTGAAGGTGATCATGTCATCTCGTCGTCTCCGCAGCAGTGAGCGCGCCTATAATTCACTTCTCATACGAATTACATAATGTAATAATTTTTTTTCATTAGTTTATATTAAAGCAGATATTTCTCTTCCTATAAGTATATATTTTTCACATCTGTGAGGCGAGTATACACGGAGTTTGGGTTCATTTTCTGACGCGCTCAAGTTCACCGAAAACAATACAGAACCCCGTTTACTTTATTTATTTAACAAAATCATAAAGTTTTTTCGTCATTGTGAGTGCACCTAAATAAAAGTTGAGTCTTATAAAAGCTACAAATTTAAATAACACAAAATACAGTGGTGTGAAAAACTATTTGCCCCCCTCCTGATTTCTTATTCTTTTGCATGCTTGTGACACAAAATGTTTCTGATCATAAAACACATTTAACTATTAGTCAAAGATAACACAAGTAAACACAAAATGCAGTTTTTAAATGAGGGGTTTTATTATTTAGGGAGAACAAAAATCCAAACCTACATGGCCCTGTGTGAAAAAGTTATTGCCCCCTGAACCTAATAACTGGTTGGGCCACCCTTAGCAGCAATAACTGCAATCAAGCATTTGCGATAACTTGCAACGAGTCTTTTACAGCGCTCTGGAGGAATTTTGGCCCACTCATCTTTGCAGAATTGTTGTAATTCAGCTTTATTTGAGGGTTTTCTAGCATGAACCGCCTTTTTAAGGTCATGCCACAACATCTCAATAGGATTCAGGTCAGGACTTTGACTAGGCCACTCCAAAGTCTTCATTTTGTTTTTCTTCAGCCATTCAGAGGTGGATTTGCTGGTGTGTTTTGGGTCATTGTCCTGCTGCAGCACCCAAGATCGCTTCAGCTTGAGTTGACGAACAGATGGCCGGACATTCTCCTTCAGGATTTTTTGGTAGACAGTAGAATTCATGGTTCCATCTATCACAGCAAGCCTTCCAGGTCCTGAAGCAGCAAAACAACCCCAGACCATCACACTACGACCACCATATTTTACTGTTGGTATGATGTTCTTTTTCTGAAATGCTGTGTTACTTTTACGCCAGATGTAACGGGACACGCACCTTCCAAAAAGTTCAACTTTTGTCTCGTCGGTCCACAAGGTATTTTCCCTAAAGTCTTGGCAATCATTGAGATGTTTTTTAGCAAAATTGAGACGAGCCTTAATGTTCTTTTTGCTTAAAAGTGGTTTGCGCCTTGGAAATCTGCCATGCAGGCCGTTTTTGCCCAGTCTCTTTCTTATGGTGGAGTCGTGAACACTGACCTTAATTGAGGCAAGTGAGGCCTGCAGTTCTTTAGATGTTGTCCTGGGGTCTTTTGTGGCCGCTCGGATGAGTCGTCTCAGCGCTCTTGGGGTAATTTTGGTCGGCCGGCCACTCCTGGGAAGGTTCACCACTGTTCCATGTTTTTGCCATTTGTGGATAATGGCTCTCACTGTGGTTCGCTGGAGTCCCAAAGCTTTAGAAATGGCTTTATAACCTTTACCAGACTGATAGATCTCAATTACTTTTGTTCTCATTTTGTTCCTGAATTTCTTTGGATCTTGGCATGATGTCTAGCTTTTGAGGTGCTTTTGGTCTACTTCTCTGTGTCAGGTAGCTCCTATTTAAGTGATTTCTTGATTGAAACAGGTGTGGCAGTAATCAGGCCTGGGGGTGACTACAGAAATTGAACTCAGGTGTGATAAACCACAGTTAAGTTATTTTTTAACAAGGGGGGCAATCACTTTTTCACACAGGGCCATGTAGATTTGGAGTTTTTTTTTTCTCCCTTAATAACGTAAACCTTCATTTAAAAACTGCATTTTGTGTTCAATTATGTTATCTTTGACTAATAGTTAACGGTTTTTGATGAGCAGAAACATTTAAGTGTGACAAACATGCAAAAGAATAAGAAATCAGGAAGGGGGCAAATAGTTTTTCACACCACTGTATAAGATGACACAAGACCCTACACGTGTAGCCTTTCTACTGTAATTACACATAATAAAAAGGTTCAGTGTGTTAACGTTTACGTTGCTTAAATTCGATCCTAAAAAAACTGAATTTAATTTTAATTATAAATTTGTACTGTAATGTTACTACTGTGATTATGAATTCGTTTATTTACAATGTTTCACTTTATTTTATCTGCAACGATGTGCAGCTGTGGACGACCTGCGCCTCATTAAGCCTTGAGAGAACGAACTGATGCCTGAGGCGTCAGTCTATAGTTATATAGCGCCACTCAGCGGTAAAAGCCAGCAAACACACAAACCCAAATGCTGACGCCATACACGCCATACACCGGCGACGGTAGAAGTCGCATACTGCTTGTGCACCCACTGTATGTGTCCAGTATGTGTTTGTTCATCACAAGTGTTTACCTTGTTTTTGTGTCAACGGCTGTAACTTTTGCCGTGACATCAGAGAGGAACTTTGCATCTGAGGAAATACTCAAAACTATCACACAAATCATTATTAACTTGTATTTATTCCAGTTCTTCCGTTTACTTACCAGTTTTCATTCGTTCTGCAATTTCCTTGGAAACCTTAAGAGTAAAGGTTCTTCCTTTGCTGTCCTTCACATTCATTGTTATACTGTATTATTCATTTAGTTTTTTCTTGCACTTGGTAGTATATGCGAAGTGAGAGACCATGGGACTAAACTCAAGGTGTGTGACTCGTTATGTCTAATAAAAACTAATTAATGCAATAACACTTAACAGATTTAAATTTGTCTGATTTAAGTGGTTGTCTGGTTGTAATTTTGGGGGTTTAGAATGTATGTGATATTTATGGCATGAACAAGTTTTAGTAAAGGTGGCACGGTGGTGTAGTGGTTAGCACTATCGCCTTGCACCTCCAGGGTCTGGGTTCGATTCCCCGGCCAGGCTCGATTCCCGTCTCTGTGTGCATGGAGTTTGCATGTTCTCCCCGTGCTTGGTGGGTTTCCTCCGGGTACTCCGGTTTCCTCCCACAGTCCAAAGATATGCAGGTTAGGCTAATTGGCGTTCCTAAAATTGCCCGTAGTGTGTGATTGGGTGTGTGAGTGTGTGTATGTGTGTGTGCCCTGCGATGGATTGGCACCCTGTCCAGGGTGTACCCCGCCTAGTGCCCGAAGTCTCCTGGGATAGGCTCCAGGTCCCCCGTGACCCTGAACACAGGATTAAGCGGTATAGGGGAGACCGGGTATGATTGTAACACTTTTTGCTTTACTACCTATAACTCACAAAATTTTTGAGCTAGAGTTTTTAAACTTTTATACAAAATACCCACATTTGTTTGCTACAAACGGCACTAAATCAAATCTCTGCAAGAATTTCACAGACCTTGTGAGTTCATGACAAATACATGGTGTTCCTTTGTTACAACCTACCCCACCACCGGGGTAGGTTGTAACACATGCTGGGGTGAGTTGTAACAGTTAGACAAAAGAAGCAAAAACATTGACCACACCATGCTGTATGCTTCAAAAAGAGGTTTTATTGAAATAAAAGAACAAGACCACAGAACAATGTCTTTGTCTGTGACTGACCATAACTCAAATCCACTTTAAGTTTGACTCAGGTGCTGTGTGTGAGTCTGCTAGAACTTCTTCTTCTTCTTTGTCTTTCGGCTGTTCCCTTTCAGGGGTCGCCACAGCGAATCATCTGCCTCCATTTAACCCTATCCTCTGCATCCTCTTCTCTCACACCAACTAACTTCATGTCCTCTCTCACTGCATCCATAAATCTCCTCTTTGGTCTTCCTCTAGACCTCCTGCCTGGCAGTTCCAACCTCAGCATCCTTCTACCGATATATTCACACTCTCTCCTCTGAACATGTCCAAACCACCTCAATCTGGCCTCTCTGACTTTATATCCAAAACATCTCACATGGGTTGTCCCTCTGATGAACTCATTCTTGATCCTATCCATCCTTGTCACTCCCAAAGAGAACCTCAACATCTTCAGCTCTGCTACCTCTAGCTCTGCCTCCTGTCTTTTCTTCAGTGCCACTGTCGCTAAGCCGTAGAGCATTGCTGGTCTCACCACTGTCCTGTACACCTTTCCTTTCATTCTCGCTGATACTCTTTTATCGCACAACACACCTGACACTTTTCTCCCCCCATTCCAACCTGCCTGTACCCGCCTCTTCACTTCCTTTCCACACTCTCCGTTGCTCTGGACCATTGACCCTAAGTACTTAAAGTCCTGCACCTTCTTTACCTCTGCTCCCTGTAGCCTCACCGTTCCTTTTGGGTCCCTCTCATTCACACACATGTATTGCTGCGGCTAACCTTCATTCCTCTGCTTTCCAGAGCGTACCTCCACCTCTCCAAATTTTCCTCCACCTGCTCCCTGCTCTCGCTACAAAGCACAATGTTATCTGCAAACATCATAGTCCATGGAGACTCCTATCTAAACTCATCTGTCATTCTGTCCATCGCCAGAGCAAACAAAAAGGGACTTAGAGCCGATTCTTGATGCAGACCCACCTTGTTCCACCACCAAGTCTCCTTGTCCACTTTGCCCTTACCTGATGATATGCCAAGTACCCTCTTACCTGTCTCCCTGATCACATTGGCTGTAGTTGTCCAGTCAACTGAAAGCACCTCCTTACCACCCATAGCTTGTCTCAACTCCTCCCTAAAGACTACACAACATTCTTCCTTTCTCAGCTTCCACCACTTTGTCCTCTGCTCTGCCTTTAGAACAAACTCTCAGCTTCTGAAGTGATTTGCAGTATCTGCTCAATGTTACATGGCAGATCCCATGTGCCTTCGCAACTGACCTGACTGACTTGCCCTTCTTTGTGACTTCATTAGATGCTGTTTTTAAAACACTGGCAGGCACACCTCTTTCAGTCGTTCTTTTCCATTGTCTAGGCATTCTGTAAAATTATTAAAATCAGGAAACTGTCCTTAGTTGTATGTAAGGGGATGGTTGTAACACTTGTTAAAGACATGTTACAACCCACCCCACTCCTCTTAGCCATTGTTTAGCTAGCTGTAGTAGGAGTGTGGTTTGAAATTAGCAAGGGATAAATGAATCACATTTTACCTAAGAAACTACAATTTAATCAAATATAAGTTATATGATTTTATCTGCAATAGTATAAATACTAAACAAAATATAGTCTTGGACAAAAAAATTACTTTCTTACCTCAAAATCAGTTTTTTAATAATAGAATCTGCATGTATTTGTTCCCAGCCTTGATATCCACCACATGGGTTTAGGGAGGAAATGGGTAAACACTGAAATGATCATATGACTCTTATCCTATCCCTGATTGGTGGAATTGGGGGTGTTAAAACTCTCCCCATGTTACAACCATACCCGGTCTCCCCTATATAAGTTTTAGTAAACTAAAAACATTGAACATGAATGACCTGCACATTATAAGGAATCAGGCTGTGTTTCTTTGTAGTTTGATTTAGATTGTAGTTATGTAGTATAATTTTGTAGTTATGTTGTATTTTGTGGTATGTACCCAGTGGGCACAACACGTGTAATCCACGTGGATTTCTGGTGGATATTTGTTGAAGTGGTGGATCCACCAATTTTCACCTGATATCCACGTATATTCCACGTGATTTTAGGCACGTGGAAAACCTGTTCTAAATTAATGTGGAATCCACATGGAGTTTTAGATCTACATTATTCTTCACCCATTTCCACGTGGATATCACGTGGATAGCACGTGGAAAATTATTTAGTACCACCTGTTGATGGTTGCTTGATCTAATTTGTGGTATCAGTTCAAACATGAATGCATGCTTTTGTATGCTTTTACATAAATGTGACAATCATTCACATTAAACATCTCACTATATTGTCCAAAGCCCTGGTGCACACTGATGGAATAAAGCAGTGTTTATATTATATTGACTCAGAATTGCATATAACGTACATTCTTGTTTATTTGGGTATAACTATAGAATATTTACCATTGCAATTGCACATACAGTCCTAATTGTAAATCTGTGATAAGAAAATCAGAGAACAGAAAATTTGAGAATTCATAAATAGTTAACCGTTTTGTGATTGTATAATGTAATTCAACCACTCAGGTTGTACAGAGCAACGTGCATTGTTCTGTGTTTACATTTTCAGTGAACTGTAGTATCAGTAATATATCGTGAATTAATATTGTGTCCCATGTATCGTGATACTATCATATCATGAGTTCCTTGCCAATACCTACCCCTACTATAAAGTGACCATTTTACTTCATTCATTTAATTAAGTTACCCTTAGGATGTCAAAATATGAGCAAATTGTTAAATATACGCTGTCAGGGACAAATTAAAACTAGAGTATTTTTATTGCATAATGCCCTGCAGTGTGAAGATCCTGGGTTGGCCATGAGGCCTTTCTGTGTGGAGTTTGCATGCTCTCCCTATGTTTGTGTGGATTTTCTCCGGGTGCTCTCTCCTCACACAATCCAAAGTCATGCAATATAGGTAAAATTAAGATTTATTTTTATATTTCCTTATGGCAATGGAAATTGGTTAAGCTTGACAATACTACTACAAACACAATATGAGGAAAATTAGCAAATTAGGCAAGAAGTGATATGGGAAGAGTTGTGTCAACCTTCACTGAAGAAAGACAGAATACTGGCAGTGACTTATGATGTTGGCTGGTTCTTTAAAGGACCAGTTATGCTATCATGAGAGCATTTACAGTTATGTCAGGGACAGTATTAAATGTTAATATATTTATATAGTTTTATTGTTATTTAATAAATTATTGCACTCATAGTACATTCACAGAGCTGCGAGGGGCATGCCAAAATGACATTTTTATACCAGAAAATGGTATGAAATTAAGAAAATCCATTTCAAGATGCTAATCGGTGTACAAATATGTGTCTGAATTGTTTCTCAAATTTTCATTATTTTGCAGTATATTCAAGATGATGTGTGATTCTGAAGGGGACCAATTGTAAATCTCTATGTAAATGTAAAGAGATGTAAACTTCTCTGCCTTTTCTGTTGTGATCTAAACGTGCATTCCTTCTTGAATGAATTAATATTTAAAGTATCATTGTATAATTTTTGTACAATACATTTCTAGAATTTCTTAGTTTTTTATGTTAGTATAAACAATATCATACATATATAATACAATAGTCTACATATTAAACATTCATTTAGTTCAATTATTTTAATTTTATATATTTTCTAATCACTGTTTAACAGTTTTTTTGGATTGACATCTCAAGCTGGCTGTCACGAGCCAGCTCCTTCATACAAGCACCTCGCAACCCTAACTCCACTCCGGAGTTTTTTGCACGCCCAGCGCTCATCACGGCACACCTGGATCTGATTAAGGCTGAATCCCATTTCTACCCCTTACCCCTTCACATAGCCCTACCCCTCCGTTTGGCGCGTTCACGTGAAGGGGTAGGGGTGTCTCATTTCTCTTTTGGTTGGAGGGGGAGGGGGAAGGGGAAGGGCCAGATAGCCCTCCAAACGAAGATTTTTCAGGACCTCACTTCAAACGAAGGGCTAAGCGAAATTTT
The DNA here is from genome assembly GCA_030522415.1 of Channallabes apus. Classification (NCBI taxonomy): domain Eukaryota; kingdom Metazoa; phylum Chordata; class Actinopteri; order Siluriformes; family Clariidae; genus Channallabes; species Channallabes apus. The sequence continues at coordinate 11,674,692 of CM060105.1, read as the reverse complement.
CAACATGGCTGCTCACTCGAGCAAACAGACCCATAAATGTAAATTTTTGCCATAAATAAAGATTTTTATTACAAGTTTTCATTATATGTATATTACCTCTAGTCTTGTGTTTGTGTTTATGGTGATGTTCTGTAAAGAAATGTTTGCAAAAAAATCGCTAAAGTTTGCTAGCGGCTAGCACCGATTGCACGATATTACAAATATATATTTTATTTTTATATATTTTTATAATTTATATTATGTATAGGGATGAAATACGGCGCGAAAAAACTTTGGGAGTGAGTAATCTCTCTCTTATTGCAATGTGTGATAAACATCGGCGCATGTCCTTTAACGTAACATTAGGAACTAGTGACAACGTATGATGACGTATAACAGTGTTGTAGTGGTGTCCCATTTCTTAGGGGAAAATTTTAAACCCTTCCCCTTTCCACTTCGTTTCAAGGGACAAGGGGAAGGGGCAAGGGGTAGGGGAAGGGGTAGGGGAAGGGGTAGAAAATAGAAATGGGATTCAGCCTAAGCGTCATCCATAGGCTTTAAAAGCAAGCTGAGCGCACCTGTCTTTGCCGCAGTGTCTCACTCGTGTGCCTTACGTCTTAGTGTGTTATTGATTCCCTGGATTTTGACTCGTTGCCGACCCAGCTCTCCCTTTGGATTTTCCTTTCGTCTTCTCCGTCTGTTACCTTGCCTGATTCTCGGACTGATTTTTGTGTATGACCCTGCCTGTATTAGGAATCTGATTCTGGACTCGCCCTTTTGGATTTGTTCGTTCACGTGGCTGGATCTTCTGGTTATCGACCCTTACCTGGCTAAAGACGCTGATTGATCACAAGCGGACCGCATAGCGCTCGCTCGTTCCTCCCGCTACAACCGAGGATAATTCGTGCGCTTCCACTTCCGGGTTCACGGAGGATTCTCTGACGTCTTCACCCAGTCCCCTAGTTTCATCACGAGGTATTCCCCGAAGCATCCTGTGCACGCACCGACTTACTCTCTCACTCGCACAGACACGCACACACCCACACATACACACTCCTCCTGTCGCTGTTTATTTAACCCTTTTAGTACCCTAATAAATTCCTTTAAGAGAATCTGTGTCTGCTATTGGGTTCTTTCCTCTCCTGCCTTCCCCCGCCCCTGACAGTACACTTGCGGCCCTGGCAGACCCAGCAGATACTTTTCCCTCCAGGTCAGGTCTTCGCACCCACCTCCAATCCAGGACAAGTAACCGATCCGAGGCTAGGCTTCGCCAGACTGTCGCCCAACAGGGAGCTCTTATTAATTCCCAGCAGCAAAGCCTTCAACAGATATCCCAAAGCTTGTCACAGCTGTCAGCCCAATTTCAGCAGGTTTGCTCAGCCCTCCCATCTACACTCACACCTCCAGCGCGGCATGAACCCCCAGCACGACATGAACCTCGCCTGCCCCATCCCCAACCCTACAGTGGAGATCCTGGCACCTGCCGGTCGTTTTTATCACAATGTTCTTTGCTACTTGAGCTCCAGCCCTCGGCTTTTCCTACGGAGCGCTCCAAGGTGGCATACATAATCATGCTGCTTACGGAGAGAGCCCGGGAGTGGGGAACGGCGTCTGGGATGCTAACGACCCCTGCTGCACCACCCTCAGCGCCTTCACAGAGGAGATGAAGAGAGTATTCGACCGCTCCAACGTGGGAAGGGAGGCCGCTAGGCAGCTTTTGGAGCTCCGTCAGGGTTCCCGGTCTGCTTATGACTACGCTATTGAGTTCCGATCCATGGCAGCCACCGCTCAGTGGGACACTCAAGCGCTTTATGATACCTTCCTGAATGGGCTCTCTGAGCCGGTCAAGGACCAGCTGGTGTCTCAGCAGCTTCCTGGAGACCTGAACGGGCTGATGGATCTCGCAGGACGAGTGGATTCGCGCCTCAGGCATAGACACCGCACCTCTAGCCAGCCCGGGCACAGGGCAGGGACCCCTTCCGCACTGACCATGCCAGTCATCGCTCCTGCTGAGCCCATGCAGGTTGGACGAACCCGGATCTCGCCAGAGGAATGGCAACGCCGGATTCAGGCAGGAGCGTGCCTCTACTGTGGCCAGGTTGGGCACTTGCGTCTGCAATGCCCGTTAAAAGCCAGGCCCCCCCAGTGAACCTAGGCACACTGGAGGGGCACACCCAAGAGCAGTTGCCTAGAGGCCGTCCAGTCCTTCCCGTCACGCTTTTCTTAGATAATCAGCCCTACGTAGCCCATGCCCTCGTCGACTCCGGCTCCGACCAGAATATGATCTGTGCCACAAAGGTCAAGGAACTAGGCATTCCCACTTGCCTCCTGAACGCCCCATTGTCCGTCCACGCCCTGGATGGAACGCCACTCCCTCCGATAACCCGACGCACCGTTCCGGTAACCCTCAGGATCTCTGGGAATCATTCGGAGGAGATCTCCTTTCTCGTCATGGATAGAGCTCAGTGCCAGTTGGTGCTTGGACGTCCATGGCTGGTCCGACACAACCCGCGTGTGGACTGGAGAAACAATGCTATTCTCGAATGGAGCCCTCTCTGCCTGGCCCCTTGCCTGAAATCTGCTCTTCGTCCCACCATAGCCTCAGGTCCCCCTGAGGAGTTTCCCGATCTCTCCACGCTTCCACATGACTACGTCGACCTCAAGGCTGTGTTCAGTAAGTCTCGGGCCATCTCTCTTCCACCTCATCATCCATACGATTGCGCCATTGACCTCCTGCCCGGCACTGCTCCACCTCGAGGTCGTCTCTTCTCACTTTCCCAGAATGAAAGGAGGGCCATGGACCAATACATTTCTGAGTCATTAGCCCATTATTAGGCCATCCTCATCACCCGCTGGGGTGGGGTTTTTCTTTGTGGCCAAAAAAGATGGTACCCTTCGTCCTTGCATTGATTACAGGGGGCTCAATGACATCACCATAAAGAATCGGTACCCACTGCCCCTGATGTCCACAGCCTTCGACCTCCTGCAGGGGGCCCAATTCTTCACAAAATTGGACCTTCGCAGCGCCTATCACCTGGTCAGGATCAGAGAAGGGGACGAGTGGAAGACCGCCTTTAACACCCCATCAGGGCATTATGAGTATCTGGTCATGCCGTTTGGGTTGGCCAACGCCCCGGCCGTGTTCCAAGCCCTAGTCAATGACGTTCTCAGGGATTTCATCAGCATCTGTGCCTTCGTATATCTAGATGATATCCTCATCTTCTCGTGTTCCTTGGAAGAACACAAGATGCACGTCCGCCAGGTACTCCAGAGGCTGCTTGAGTACCAGCTGTTCGTTAAGGCCGAAAAATGCGAGTTCCACAGCAGCACAGTCTCTTTCCTGGGCTTCATTGTCGCCCCGTCCAGGATACAAATGGACCCCGCGAAGCTAAAGGCAGTCACTGACTGGCCTGCCCCAACGACACGCAAAGAACTTCAGCGCTTCCTGGGGTTCGCAAACTTCTACAGGCGATTCATCCGCAAATATAGTTCGGTAGCCGCCCCACTCATCTCCCTAACTTCAGCCAAGACCCCATTCATTTGGTCGGAGCAAGCGGCCAGGTCGTTTCAGGATCTGAAGAGGCGGTTCACCTCGGCTCCTGTTCTACTTCAACCGGACCCATGCCTTCAGTTTGTGGTCGAAATAGATGCCTCCGACTCGGGTATTGGAGCAGCTCTGTCCCAAAGGTCTCCCACGGACAACAAGCTGCATCCGTGCTGCTTTCTCTCCCACCGACTTTCTCCTGCCGAAAGCGCTTAGAAGGATGTACTGTTACTACCAGCTCAGCAGTAAAAGACCTGGGCGTAATATTAGACAGTAACTTGTCTTTTGAAAATCACATTTCAAATATCACAAAAACAGCCTTTTTCCATCTTCGAAATATTGCTAAACTTAGGAAAATCTTATCTGTATCTGATGCAGAAAAACTAGTTCATGCATTCATGACCTCCAGACTGGACTATTGTAATGCATTACTAGGTGGTTGTCCTGCATCCTCAATAAACAAGCTTCAGTTAATCCAAAATGCAGCTGCCAGGGTTCTCACTAGATCCAGAAAATATGATCATATAACCCCAATATTATTCAAGATTCAAGATTCAAGATTCAAAGAACTTTATTAATCCCAAAGGGAAATTGCTTATGCTCGGTTACAGGTGCTCACAGTTGTTAACTAAGGAAGGTAATAAATAATAATTAAAAAAAAAATAAAAATAAAAAAATGGGTAAGTATTAGTGTCCTGTTGTATACCAGTCAGTGAAAAAATCCACATACATGTGTGTATGAGTTACAGAGAAGAGTTGTAAAGTTTTATGGCCGTTGGGAGAAAGGATCTCCTGTGATGCTCAGTGGAACACTTGATAGTAATCAGTCTCTGGCTGAAACTGCTCCTCTGTTCAGCCAAAACACTGTATAGCGGGTGAGAAGGATTGTTCACAATGGATTGTACTTTGGACAGAATCCTCCTCTTTGCTACTACATCCACCGAGTCAAGCTCCATGCCTAGCACAGATCCGGCCTTTTTAATTGACTTGTCCAGTTTGTTCTTATCAGACACCTTAATGTTACCACCCCAACAGACCACAGCGTAAAAAATGACACTCGCCACAACGGTCTCATAGAACATCTGTAGAATGGTATTACAGACGTTAAAAGACCTGAGCCTTCGAAGAAAGTACAATCGACTCTGACCTTTCTTGTAGAGTGCCGTTGTGTTGAGTGACCAGTCAAGTTTGTTGTCCAGATAAACTCCCAGATATTTGTAATCGGAGACAATGTCCACTATCTCCCCCTTGACAGATATAGGAGTCACAGGGGTCTTGCTTCTCCTAAAGTCTACCACCATCTCCTTTGTTTTCCTGATGTTGAGTTGTAGGTGATTACGCTCACACCAGGAAACGAAGTCATCCACAACAGACTGGTACTCCGAGGTGTCACCCTCCTCTATACACCCAACAACCACAGAGTCGTCAGAGAACTTCTGCAGGTGGCATGACTCTGAGTTATATCTAAAGTCGGATGTATAGAGGGTGAAAAGAAACGGAGACAGTACCGTCCCCTGGGGAGCTCCAGTGCTGCAGATCAAAGTCTCTGACACACAGTTCTTTAGTCGGACATACTGGGGGCGACAGGTCAGGTAGTCCATGATCCAGGAAACCAAGCGGGTGTCAATGTTTATGTTCCTTAATTTCTCCCCCAGTACTGCTGGTTGGATGGTGTTGAAGGCACTGGAGAAGTCAAAGAACATCATCCTTACGGAGGTCCTAGGCTTGTCAAGGTGAGAGTAGGTGCGATGTAGCAGGTGTATTATGGCGTCATCAACACCCATGAACGGCTGATAGGCAAACTGAAGAGGGTCCAGAGAGGACTTCACCAGGGGACGAAGTGTATCCAGGATCAGTCTCTCAAACACCTTCATAATGTGCGATGTTAACCCTCTGAGGTCCGGGGTGATTTTGGGGCCCTTGAGATGTTTGGACATGCTCTGATATTTGTGCTTTTTTCAGCTACTTATAATATATTATTGACCAACCTGTATTTTTCTTGTAATCAGTACAAACTGTTCTACAATAATACGTGACCAAAATGAATGTACGTGTTTGCATTTTTTAGGAAAAAAATATTATGCGTGGTTAGTAAGTTTTGTGGAAAAAAAAGTAGCTGAAATAAGGCCATGAAACTCATACAGACAAGTTGTTCACAAGACATTGTTTCACAAGGGCTGGTGGACTAGTGTTTTTGCTTCAAAATGATGTGAAAATGATCTTGTTTACTTGCTCACAGAAAACAATATAGTGATTAACACTTTTTAAGTCACTTTTTTAGTGTAAAGGGTCTATGCGTGAAGGCGTGATCTATCATTACTAATGCAGTGATTCACACCTGAGAAGACAAAGGCCTGCATACTGATCTGCATAATGAGCCATCAGACAGGTATGTGACTGAGAGAGGAGAGTTACAAGAAAGAATCTGAGGATAAAATAAGTTTATATATTTTCAGTGTTTAGGTTATTTGAGAATATATTTGACACACAAAAAAATCTTGAGATTCATTTGCGAGTTCAGTTAAACAGTTTATTAGGAACAATCAAAGTTGACTTTTTAGCAGCATTACTGCAATCACTATAACAGAACATATAGCTAACAATAATATATAGATATATAAACACACACACACATATATATATATATATATATATATATATATAGGCCTATATACTGTATATTATAATATAGAAAACAACAACAGCTCTTTGTAATTACCAGAACAAATGACTTTACCAACACTGTACTACATTTTTTCTACAATACACTACAGTTTACTATGATGAATATATTGTATTATATATTTATATAATATAGTTATATTTAACTAACATCTAGGATATACTGAATGTGCACTTACTCGTGGTTCTCCAGTGAACTCGAAACTGAACGACACTCACGTGACTTTCTTGTGCACGCGCCGGTGATGCAGCCACAGTCCTAAACAAAAACAAAAATTTAAACTTGAAGAATTTTATTGCGGGGTTGTAAGTAGCGTGCATATTTAATATTTTAACCAATTTTACTCTTGCTGGCACTTAGTATTTTCCAAATGTACATATAAAATATAGAGCAGTGATGGTGAGAATAAAAGACTTACTCGTCAGGAATTACATCCTCCGTTGAGTCCAGACGTTGTTCTAAATAAAGCCGTTCCTCGTCTGAGTCTTGCTCTTCCTCTGATGAGAAAGTAAATTCTTCATCGCTGTCCATCTGAAGCGCTTCTTCACCCGTGTAGCGTGACATCATTCAAACGCAGAAACAGTAAGTAAGATGCAGCTTGTTGTTTTATGCCCTGGGGGTGTGTACGTGATCACCTGCCTCACCTCAGGTCATTTCCATATGAACAGCGCGCGTGCAGGGAGGCGGGAGCACATTAGCTGTAATGAGCCGATACAGGAGAATCTGTACCACTCCTTACTTTCATACGGATTACATAAAAGCAGATTATTTGTTTTCACGGTGACCTGCATCATTTAAAAGTAGACCCTTTAAGCTTTCTATAGATATATTTCTCATGTCTGTGTGTGCAGTATTCGCGGAGTTTCAGTTCATTTTAGTGACGTGTTTCAAAAAGATTTTCGCGGAGACTGAGACGGCTGAAAGCGCACCCGGTTTATTTTATTTATTTTATTAATGCACAAAGTTTCCTTTTTAACATGTGTGCATACAAAAAAAAGTAGACACTTTACAGATTCGATTAATATAGAGATCTTGTCTGTACGATCAAAACTGAAAGTGTAATTTAAGTTCTTATTGGCGTCATCAGGGGAAAACACCTCAAAACGCATATATGCGTTCGCGGACCTCAGAGGGTTAAAGCCACCGGCCTGTAGTCATTCTGGGCACAGGGACGTGGTGTTTTGGGTACCGGCACAATGCATGATGTTTTCCACAGTGCAGGGACTTTCTGAAGAGACAGACTCAGGCTAAAGAGGTACTGGAGGACACCACATAGTTGGGGAGCACAGGATTTCAGGACTCTCGGATTGATCTTATCCGGACCTACAGCTTTTGTAGGGCTGATCTTACTCAGGCCATGTTTAACCTGATCCACTGAGATGTTGATTGCTGGGAGTGCAGGAGTACTGACTGTTCTCTGTGTAGGGGAGGACATAGGAGCAGGAATGTGTGGATTTGGGTTGAAGTCGGGGGGAGTGTGAGACATCAAATCTATTGAAGAAAGTGTTGAGGTCGTTTGCACGTTCCCTATTCCCCTCAATAGCCTGGCCGCTTGTCTTATAGCCAGTGATACTCCTCATGCCCCTCCACACCTCTCTCGTGTTGTTTTGCTTCAGCCTTTGTTCTAGTTTTCTCCTGTATGCCTCTTTCCCCTCCTTGATTTTCCCGGTTAGCATTTTTTGAGCCTTCTTCACTGCTTCCTTATCACCAGACCTAAAGGCACTTTTTTTTTTCATTTAAACACGCTTTAATGTCTTTGGTGACCCAGGGTTTGTTGTTGGGGAAACAGCGAATATCTCTCATCGGTACACAGGTGTCAACACAGAAGTTAATGTACTCCGTGATGCAGTCCGTCATTCCATCAATGTCCTCTCCATATGATGCACTGAGAACCTCCCAGTCTGTAGCCTCGAAACAATCCTGTAACGTAGCAGTGGCACCTTCTGACCATCTTCTTACACTCCTCACATTAGCAGGCTGTCTCTGAACCAGGGGTTTGTATATAGGCATGAGGTGGACTAGGTTGTGATCCGACCTCCCCAGGGGGGAAGTGCTGCAGCACTGTAAGCACCTTTGACATTAGCATACAGCAGGTCTAGTGTCTTCTCCCCCCTAGTGTGACAATCCACGTACTGGGTGAAAGTGGGAATAGTCTTGTTCAGTGATGTGTGATTGAAATCACCGGAGATCAGGAGAAAGGCATCAGGGTGTCGAGTCTGGAGTTTGGCAGTTACAGAGTGAATGACGTCACACGCGGCAGCGGCATTCGCGGATGGAGGAATGTACACAGCAGTTATTATCACATGTGAGAATTCTCTTGGTAAATAATATGGGCGAAGTCCGACAGCCAACAGTTCAATATCTGGACTACAAACGCGCTCCTTAACAGTCACATGACCGGGGTTACACCACATGTTGTTGATGTAAACAGCCAGCCCCCCTCCTTTCCTCTTACTGCTCTCTCTCCTCGTCCTGTCGCTCCGTATCGCGCTGAAGCCGTCCAGTGTAATATTAGAGTCTGGCACATCGCTATGTAACCAAGTCTCTGTAAAACACATCAGACTGCACTCGCGGAAGATGTTTTCAGTCTTTAACAAAGCTGTCAACTCGTCCATCTTATTGTCCAGAGATCTCACGTTGCCCATGATAAGAGACGGGACATACGGCTTGTACTTTCTCATCCTTTCCTTATGCGCCGCGCGTTTCTCTTCCTCTTTGGCTCCTCTGCGCCGCTTCCTTCCACCTCTGCATCCCCTTATCGTCCTCCTCCGTATCTCATCCGGAATGTTTAGAGTCCTATACAGAGTCGGATCTCTGATGCCGGCCGGCTTCAGTGCGATCAGCTGTTCCCTGTTGTAAACAAAGGAGCCGCCTCCTTGCTGTTGCGCGCTGATCACCCGGAATCCCTGCACTGGCTACCTGTTCAAAATAGTATTACTTACATACAAGGCCTTAAATGGTTTAGCTCCCACATACCTAACCAGTCTTCTGATACGCTACAATCCACCACGCGCCTTAAGATCACAAAACTACGGACTTCTGGTAGTTCCCAGAATCTCAAAATCTACAAAAGGGGGTAGGGCTTTTTCATATTTAGCTCCAAAGCTTTGGAATAGCCTTCCAGACAGTGTTCGGGGAGCAGACACGGTTTCTCAGTTCAAAAGTAGACTCAAGACACATCTTTTTAATCTGGCATACACATAACTCATCCCATAATCTCATACTCCAGTACACCTATCCCGAATGGCAACTACGCTAATTCTCCCCATCTGTTCTGTATTTCTCTACCCATCCCGAGGCATCGGGAGTTTTTGCCAGCTTCAGTAGACAAAGGCCGACCCTGCGAGGTTCCTGAGGCATCCAGAGAAGGACCAGCTCCAGCTGGATTCAGCTTTATGATGGTTGGAGCTACACATGCTGCTCCTGTGCTTCCAGTGATCCAGACCTCATCTGCCCTCTGCACCTACCGACTCGTCCCTATGCTGAACTGGTCTTCATGTCAATTTAAATAATTTCTGTCATATTGAATTTTCATCTACACAACATACAAGATGTTATATCATTTCTATCTGTTATCGCCCAAATGAGGATGGGTTCCCTGTTGAGTCTGGTTCCTCTCAAGGTTTCTTCCTAATGCCATCTCAGGGAGTTTTTCCTTGCCACCGTCGCCATCACCCTTGGCTTGCTCATCAGAGAAATTTCATTCATTCATCTCATTATTATTATGTGCACATTTTTCTCACACATACACACTTCCAATTATTTTCTTTTCTATAATTATTATTATTTTTATTTAATTTTTTATTATAATTTTTTTTATTAATTTTTAATTTATTATTATTATTATTATTATTATTTATTATTTATTTATTTTTTGTTAAATTTCTTTATTTTTGTGAAGCTGCTTTGAGACAATGACCATTGTTAAAAGCGCTATATAAATAAAATTGAATTGAATTGAATTTTCCTTTCGTCTTCTCCGTCTGTTACCTTGCCTGATTCTCGGACTGATTTTCGTGTATGACCCTGCCTTTATTAGGAATCTGATTCTGGACTCGCCCTTTTGGATTTGTTCATTCACGTGGCTGGATCTTCTGGTTATCGACCCTTACCTGGCTAAAGACGCTGATTGATCACAAGCGGACCGCATAGCGCTCGCTCGTTCCTCCCGCTACAACTGAGGATAATTCGTGCGCTTCCAATTCCGGGTTCACGGAGGATTCTCTGACGTCTTCACCCAGTCCCCTAGTTTCATCACGAGGTATTCCCCGAAGCATCCTGTGCACGCACCGACTTTCTCTCTCGCCCCATAAACACACACACACGCTCACACATACCCGCGCCCCCCCTCGCGAGAGGGTGCTCGCTGCAGAGCCAAATGGGAGGAGCTGGAGCTCCAGCTCCCCCTCGCTGGAGCTCTAGCTCCCCCTCGCTAGATCTAGTGGGCGGGGCCCACTAATTAACGTTTCTGTTCAAGGGTGTGAAAACATAGCAACCATAGTCATGTCGAGACAGCAATAAATGTAAGATATACATTTTATATACATTTCAATGTAAAATTTATCTTTAAAGTACAGTTTTCTTACCGTGCGATACAGGTACATCTAGTTCGATACGTCATTCGACTTCATGAACTGAAATGTGTAGTGCATTATGAAATGTATGGTGGATCTCTTTGAGTTCATATTTTTATGTTTCAGCCAGTTATGGTTTTCAGTATTATCTAATTATAATTTAATCATGGTAAAACACAAACCCCTGGCTCTAACATAAAGCTCCAACATTTTTATTGCAATATGGTCAAATACATCTTTGTTTACATCTGACTGCCTGTAATTCCTTTAGAAAACTGGCAAGTCACATTTCACCTGGCCACTGGAACATGTCTGTACTGGCAGATTTTGAGGTACAGCTTTTTAACTTCTTTGCTGGTGAACTTTTCATATCTGTAGGTGAGTGTTACGAAAGAATGCAGTGCACAGATGTCACAAATAACCCGCTATGGGTGAACTGAGTTTAAAGTGCACTTTTTTAACAAAACTATAAACAAAGACAAAACTAAATAAAAACATTTACCGGACATGACAGCTATATAATGTATTTATTGAATATGGTCTAATTGTAAATTGTCTAAAATTTACAGGGTGCCCCTCTTCAGCTTGGAGGAATTGATTGTGGGGTATTCATGTTGATGGTAAGTGGTCTTATAATTGCTATGCAGCTGTGTTTGTGTGCTAAACACCACATTTGTTAATAAAGTTTTGTTTTTGTTTTTTAGTATGCACTCCATGTTACGCTCTCAAAGCCATTTGATTTTGTTGCGGTGAGTTTGCATCAATTTATGGTTATTTATAAAGCAAAAAGACATTCAAAAAAAGACTAAGCCTTTCAATTGCTATCTTTTATTAGTCTGACATGCCTATAATCAGGAAGTGGTGGTGCTATCAGTTAATTCAGACATTTCCTCTGACAAGGTATGGCACTGATAATCATACTTTTGATTTAAACATCCATACTGTGGATTTCCAGTGTGCAGACAATATATAAACAATGCATGCCTAAAACCATGCCTAATGTTTGTCACTTGCCACAGTCAAATCCAACAACTAGTCACCCAGGAACAACTACCAAATCCAGATGACATGATGGAAGTCACTCCAGCTGAGTCAGATAGCATGGAGATCACCCCAACCACAGGAATCTATGTATGTAGACACAATGTTTATGTATTGCTTAAATCGTTTATGCATTTACCTTTTCTGTTTTATATAGGTGTTTATAAGCAGAACTTCACTAATTACATTATTATTGGAATCCTTATCTTGCACACAGGACTCAGCGGTGATGAAAAACATTTTGCTGGCCTGTAAGTGGGTGGAGGAGAACCAACACCAATTTGCTGGGAAAATTGAACTGCCAAAGATCCTGAAGATGAAGGAGGAAGATGCATTGTTGGCTATCACAATGCGAGACTTGTTCCTAAACACAATGTTTTATGAAGGTGAAAGGGATGAAGAAGAAATTTGGGCTCCCTTTCTTTTTACTTTTCAGAGAGTTGAGGACATGGACATTTTCTTGCAGGAAGTACGAGAAAAAAGAGACATCCGTGTGTCATGTTTACACAACCCTCACTTGTGAATGTACTAGTGGGGTACTGTAATGTAAATATTGATTTTTGTGTTGTGTTTTTGAAATATATTTATTTATTGTAATATATTGTTATACCATTAAAATCTTGTGTGAAAAGAAGTGTTGTGTTCTTGAAATATATTAATAATTTTATGACTTATTATTATGACATTTTATCTAAATTTAAGATTTATTTTGTGTTTAGATGCACATTTTCCAGTTTTAGGTTAACAGAAACAAATAAATCCAGCAAAAAACTTGTAGGACAGTGGAGTTTGTGACCATTAAATGAAGTTGCATGGCTGGTTTTAGGCTACTGGACTGGTCCCTTATTTCCATTTAAAATAATAATAATAAAACGTAAAAAATAGCATAATGTGTAGCCTATCACATAAAGGTGGAGTCTGTTTAAAATTATAGTCAAAATTCAATTTAAATAAACTTCATTATTTATTACATTATTAATCAGATGCTTTAGAATAGTTGATGAATTAAAGAGGGGTGCACAGATAGTTAGCAAACGGTTTTATCCAAAGCGACTTAAAAAGTGAGGAAACTATTCATCCTTATAAGTAGTAAATAAGACAAGCTTACATAAATACAACGTTTAGAAAGTTATTAGAAACACACACATATATAGTGTGAGTAATGTTCGTATCAAGTATTTGCGTAAAACTACACTATTTGTGGGCAATAAAGCATTATTAAAATATTTACGTAATGCCGTTAGTCACAAAAATGGTACTGGCCATGCTGAAAAGAATAAATCCTAATCTTGACAAATATTAGAGAAAGATAAGCATTTACTTCCGTTATGGTTGAACCTGCACTGACATTAACATCCACTTGGTAGCGCTTGATAGCGTCTCAAGCCCCGCCCACTTGATCTAGCGAGGGGGAGCTAGAGCTCCAGCGAGGGGGAGCTGGAGCTCCAGCTCCTCCCATTTGGCTCTGCAGCGAGCACCACTTGCATGAAAAACAAACAGAGAGACAGGCTTGAAAATACTCCGATTCAGTGAGTTTTCTGCACGTTTTGGAAGATGGCACGCGCTTACACATCCGAGGAAACTCTTCAGAATGTTCTGGAAAGTTGGAGGAGTTTACATTTACCTCAGAAGAAGACTGTGTGACTCCGACGACGAACAGGAGCATTTTGAACAGAGAATAGACCCATGCTACACTGGGTAAGTTATTAAGTCTTATATAACTCTTATTCTGATAATATTAAACTAATATTAGTAAATATTTTCCTCACTACAGCTAGCTCTTGTCAGCTTGTGTGACACATTGGCTTTCAATGCCATTTATATAGTTTAGGTAAATCATGCTAACATGCTGCCTCATGTAGCACAAACATGATATTTCCCGGTGGCTAAGCTAATGCCTTATGGAGTTTACAGATGTTTATATTCACCTTGTTTTGGATAGCTTTAGATTATGGTTGCTAATGTGTATTTGGCTCCATTTTGGTTAGCTTACAACACTGCTATCGGTAATGTTATTTAGCACAAACAAGCAAGTTCCAGGTGGCTAAAATACTGCCTTATGTAGCTAAGTGATGCTTATGAATATTTCTTTGGTGTAAATGTATATAATCCCTTTTGTTTAGCGTGTATTTACAAATACCTGATAAGATGTAATTGTTTAGAATGTGTTCAATATGTGTGTAATGTCCAATGGATGGTGTTTTTTAAAAGTCAAATTGAATTATGGCTGCAGTGTGTAGTATTATCTATCACCATCATTGATGCTGTCATGTGACCTACAGAAGAGAGGTGTATATTTTTCATGTTGAAGTGTGGATACATTTTTTGGTCATCTCTGTACTGTATATATTGTGCATCGATATTAATTGCACATCCATTTACTCTGAACAGTATAGGCTAACATTTTTTTATTTATTTGTTTTTAGGAATGTGTCTGCATCACCCTTGCCTTCACCAGCCCCTCACATCAGGACACGCAAGCTCCGTTCAGATGGACCTCTTGTATTTGTGAAGTGGATGGACACACGAGAAGTATCTACCTGTTCTACCATCCATTCTGCTTTACAGTAGACGCCGTGAAGATGAGGGTGAAATTACAAGGTACATGGACTACAAAGACATTTCCTGTGACTGCGTACAACCAGCACATGGGGAGTTGATCCCTCTGATCAGCTATTACAATACTATACTACATAGCACAAAACAATGAAGTCGTACAGAAATATTTCTCTACACTGCTTGGACATTGCTCCCACCAATGCTTACCCTGCATGTATGTTTTGTACAGTTTTTTTTTTTTTTATCTTGCACTGTTTTACTCTGAATGTCCGTCTTTTTTCAGTTTTTATTTTGTACTGTTCCTGTTGCAGTTTTACCCTGCATGTATCTTTATCATTAATCTGCATTTATACATAAAATCCTATTAACTATTGGGAAGCTAAACATAAGAATCAGTATGAAACATGAAAAGTTTCTAAAAGTTGCCAATAAATTAATATTGTGATGTGAAATAATTTTACAGATTGAAGTTATAAAGGGCTCTGGGGTGTTTTGCCAGGCAGAAGTGTGGAGAGCAGCCCGCCTTGCCACCTCTGCTACTGCCATGGTACGGAATCTGCTGCTGGGCTCCTTCGACTTGGAGACTTGACCAAATTAAAAAGGTAGTCATTATTGGTGAGTAAATGCATAATGCGTTGAGAAGGGAAAAAAACATTATAAGTTCACCACTTTAACCATAGCCTACTTGTATCAATGTTTATTAGCCATCAATGGAGACTGCATAAGGTAGGGCACCCATTATTGTTACTGTATCTGCTTGGGATCTATAATACTAATTCATCACTTGCTCACTTCTTAATCCTACCTTTCCTCTTCTAAAGCCACATTATATTGCGCTGTAAGGTGTGTAGTCCTCTATTTTGTAGAACATATAGTGTTGCAAATAACCTCGTGGCACTAATTGTTGTTGTCTGAAGTTTTAATAAATAATCATAATGCTGTCAAAAATAATGTCATAAATAGATTTTCTTTATCAATTAACTTCTATTAATTAAATAAAATTTTAAATGTAAATTTTTAAAGTTTAATGGAATGGCTGTGTGAAAGATGCTGAAGCTGACGTGCCACTGGTCTTTTATATTAATGTTGTTCGGAAGCCTGTGTAATGATGTAGTTTCGACATCTATCAACTGAACAGCGTTTTTTCGACTTGTTTTCATGTTATTGTTGTTCAGCAATGGCATGGACGTGATGTTTTGGCAAAAGAAGGGTGGGATGGTGGTTGATGGTGACTGAAAGCGGTGACTGAGTAGATTGGACATCACAGCAGCTCGTGAAAAGGCAGAGCTACTTTATGCAAGCTGTGTGCATTCTACTGTGGATTGACTGTTTTGAAACTTATATGGTAGTTACATAGCCCCTAGGCCTCAGTTACCATGAAAAAAGCCATGAAATTTCAGTTTTGACCATATGGGATCTTAAACAAGGACGTCATCTTTTTTTAATTATTGTTTGTTCGGGGAGGAATTATAGACCACAATGTCAGCATGATCTTGGGTTGTTTCCTTATCACTTCTTGTGTGTGTTTGGCTGTAGCTTGCACACCAGACAGAGTTGTTGGCGATTCTTCCTATTGTAAAGTCATGCAGTGTGTAATCTCCTGTCGCCAATTCATTGTGTAGTGTGAACACAGCAGCAACTAAATGCTACCACAGATAGTACAGTGTGAAAACAATGGTGATCCGATGACTTTGAAAATCATGCAGTGTGAGTTTGAGGAGAAGGTAAAAAGCAATACAAAACAAATAATGTATAGTTTATGTTGTCATTCCTTTGCTCTCAAACTAAATGCAATGTAATAATAGGCGTTATTTAATAATAACATTAACAGTGCAGCATGCATCTAACTCTGGGTAAAAAGCTTATAATAAAATCACCAAAATAAGTCATGTTAAGAATAAATATGCAAACAGTGTAACATCTGGACCACCACGGCCTCAGAGAAGATCCGGTTCCCTGGACTACTGAGCCGCAGCCTTTGTCTCCCCCTAGTGTGTCTGTGTGTATATGTCAGTCTTGATTACCTGTAGTTAGTATCACCTGTGTCTCCCCTTTGTGTGCACCTATATAAACCAGCCGATCCCGGAGCCACCCGTTCGTCCACCGTTGTGATTAGTAAACGTCTGTGTGTCTGTATTGTGCATAGAAACGCTGACAAAGCCTGCTTCTCCTTTCCCGGACTAATATATGCGGGAGGAGAGGGGTCATCACCCCGGGACTCAGCATCCTCGTGTTTACACGAGAAACGGCATCGTGTGGGGAGTTATTTTTGGGGAAGTTCTGTTCGTGGGTCTTTATTTGTGTTATTAAAGACACGATCATTTTCACCTGCACCTGCGTCCGCCTCTTATAAGCATAGAACATGACAAACAGTACGGTATCTGAGCATACGGATTGGAAATTTGTGCATACAGTTTGTTAATCCGTGGCCACGATTTGTTAAACTGAGGGAACAGTTTAAGTATTTGTGAGTGCGGGGGACAAATTGCAAAACCGTCGCCACGGATTGATTTTTTTTTTTTTTTTTTTTTTTTTTGGTCCTACAGGTTTTTTTTTTTTTTTTTTTTTGCACATAAAAGACTACATTGTTACATTAAGTATATTTGTTTTCATAGCATTGAATATGTACATTGTAGGACAACATTTGCAGATTGTGAAATAACACATGCAGGTCCTTCTCAAAAAATTAGCATGTTGTGATGAAGTTCATTATATTCTGTAATGTACTGAAAGGCTTTTAAAAACTCCCAGCCTGGTTCATTACTCAAAACCGCAATCATGGGTAAGACTGCCGACCTGACTGCTGTCCAGAAGGCCATCATTGACGCCTTCAAGCAAGAGGGTAAGACACAAAAAGACACTTCTGAACGAATAGGCTGTTCCCAGAGTGCTGTATCAAGGCACCTCAGTGGGAAGTCTGTGGGAAGGAAAAAGTGTGGCAGAAAACGCTGCACAACGAGAAGTGGTGACCGGGCCCTGAGGAAGATTGTGGAGAAGGACCGATTCCAGACCTTGGGGGACCTGCGGAAGCAGTGGACTGAGTCTGGAGTAGAAACATCCAGAGCCACCGTGTACAGGCGTGTGCAGGAAATGGGCTACAGGTTGCAAATTTTGCATGTCATTGGGAAATCAAGGTGCCAGAGTCTGGAGGAAGACTGGGGAGAGGGAAATGCCAAAATGCCTGAAGTCCAGTGTCAAGTACCCACAGTCAGTGATGGTCTGGGGTGCCATGTCAGCTGCTGGTGTTGGTCCACTGTGTTTTATCAAGGGCAGGGTCAATGCAGCTAGCTATCAGGAGATTTTGGAGCACTTCATGCTTCCATCTGCTGAAAAGCTTTATGGAGATGAAGATTTCATTTTTCAGCACGACCTGGCACCTGCTCACAGTGCCAAAACCACTGCTAAATGGTTTACTGACCATGGTATTACTGTGCTCAATTGGCCTGCCAACTCTCCTAACCTGAACCCCATAGAGAATCTGTGGGATATTGTGAAGAGAAAGTTGAGACACAAGAATCTGCAAAAGGATTCCCGACCAAGTATTGAGTGCAGAACTGAACATAATTATTTGAAGGTTGACTTTTTTTTGTATTCAAAACCCTTTTCTTTTATTGGTCGGATGAAATGTGCTAATTTTTTGAGATTTTGGGTTTTCATGAGCTGTATGCCACAATCATCAACATTAAAACAATAAAAGGCTTGAACTACTTCAGTTGTGTGTAATGAATCTAAAATATATGAAAGTCTAATGTTTATCAGTACATTACAGAAAATAATGAACTTTATCACAATATGCTAATTTTTTGAGAAGGACCTGTATATAAAAAAAATCTAATGTGTGCATTGTATCTATGGAAGATTGTAGGACATTTCAAAACATATGTTGCATATCTGTACATTTGTAAAAGTCACATTTCCAAAAATTTAGGACCCACCTTCTGTCATTCATAAACAACTACCACTCCAAGTTTTTAGAGCATTGTATAGTTCTAACCTTTTGTTTGTTTTTCATTCTTTAGATGCACTACAACAACAACAGCTGAAGAAAAGGAGGCCACAGTTTCTTTGCTTCAACAGTTCAGAAATGGCTTCGTTATGCCCCAGAACGGCTGGGGGGAATTGCTCGTGGTGGAAAACCATAAGTTCAGACTCATGTCTTATTATCTGTTTTTTCTGAGTAAATACATTTCAACTTACGAATAATGTTTCAGTCATCTGTTGTGTTTCTGACTTGGTTGTTTCTATTTGCATTTGACTGAATTTTGCTGAGGCAGGTTGACATTTTTATATTATGGTTTTCCAGTCTCTTCTCTTGGCAGTTAGATTCTGTTTTATGAATTCAGAATTAACAATCTCTTCTAATAGTTCTCTTCTAAAAAGTCATTTTGTCATCCAGTTTATAATAATTTGTATGTAAGTTGTAGTGTGTTTTATTATATGGTTGTTTTATTGTAATTGTGATGTTACTTCCTGTTTAAATGGGTATGGAGCATAAATAAATATGTTTACATGTAAACTGAAGGATGTTGAGTTACTGACTTTTTGTTTAAAAAAAAAAAAAAAAGAAAAGCTTTTCAGCCCTACATGGTCTCTGATTTTAAGAAATAAATCAAAACGGAAATGATTTACTGTCATAGAATCTTGCTGTTCATAAAGCAAGACTAAACTATAATTGCTTCAATGTTGATTCAATGTAAAATAAGTGATTGAATTTACGTTGAACAAACATTGATTTTATGCCCATCTTGATCTATTTTTCATCATTGAAATAACATTATTTCAAGGTGCAAACCTGATGAAAAATCAACATTTAACATTGAAATTTCAACATTGATTCAATAACAAGTTGGTTGATGCTTTAATGTTGATTCAACGATGATTCAATGTTGTTCTGCTATCTTGGTAGTGATCATATCTACATTTAAATAATCTGTGTCTGTAGTACAACCCTCCATTGTAGACAGCTGTTGCAGCGCGAGGTGGAGATACAGCAATATGCAAGAATCATTGTATTAGACAGCATGCATGAAATTTATTAAACTTTTTACAAGCAGGTTTGTAATAAAATTCTGTCTGTAATTCAGTATGTTTACTGTTTATTTAAAGCTTTTTAACTCCTTTATAACTTTGTTAAAGATTATTTAAATGTAGATATGATCACTAATTATAAAAGATTTTGATGCATCATGTCGCATACGTCCATTATGGATATAAAAAGCCAATACCGATGGCAGTTCTTTCAGTCTTCAATAGTTAATTAAAATGCATCTGTGGTTTGATATAACTTTATTCCCCTAGAGAATAGAGTAAATTGACCGATAGCGCCATCTGCTGTTTTGGAAGAGGAAGTTGCTCCATTGCATTTGTGTGAAAATACGTTGGGCGCATTTGTGAGAGTCGATTTTTCCTTTGCAAAGCAGATTGCGTTTGTTTGTTAAATTTTGGCACATAAATAACTCCATATATCTAGGCGCGGGTCGAGCTCCGCGCGGTGGTGTGAGCAGGGAGAATCTCGCTGGAATGCAGAAGCACGCGTGACAGCTCTGTGTGGCGTGAGCCTGGAAGGAATGCAGAAGCGCCGAGAGCCGGTGTTCAATCAAAAAAATGCTACCCATCGAGTTTTGCTAACTAACGGATCTGCGCATGCGCAGTCCCACAAGATAGCACACTGTTTCCACGCCCATAAATCCATACTACCTTGGTGCTGAGAATTCGGTTAGCGGTGAATTTAAACCGTTTTCCTTTGCTTAATTTGACCGAAACATTTGAGTTTCTGCATAAATTGTTGTGAATGAGCCCTAAGGTTGAGGAAAATAAAATCTTGAAACTGGTTCAGTGTCTCAAATTTAAACACCTACGTTGACATCTTTTTGTATACTTGAATATCTTGTGGTTATCATGTGTGCAGCACTATTCAGTGCACAGAGGAGTTCATACATACATGTTTACGCACATGATGACATGCGTTTTTGATTAAATGTATGATAATGCTAATAAACACAAACAGCTCTTCTAATAACATTTAAAGTCCACAGTGTAATTGTAGTGATGCGGTAGCGTTAATCGACAGACTCTGCTATCGATTTGTGCTACGGTAGCATTTTTAGACAGGGCAGCAAAAATCGACAGAACACCGGCGAGAGCGCCTTGTGCATCCTTAGCAGGAATGCGGAAGTGCGAAGAGCCGGTGAGTAAGCTTTGTGCGCAGCGTGACTCGTGCAGGGTTGCAGAGACGTGGACAGCCGGCGAGTGAATGGAGAAGTCGCACAGGTTGGTGGCTGGTTTTGCGAAGCTTATTCGTGGTCGAAGGCGAGCGAGGTTCAGAGCCAGAAAGACGAGAGAAAGTCAGTGATCCGAATTCGTAGTCGTTGAGGCAAATCCAAAGGTCAATAACAAACATCCGTGAGCGTGGACTCCAAACATGAGACAATAGCGAGGTCGAGAAAAACAAAGCATTGTCGGTAACAGGTAGTTAAGACATATAATAAACGCTGGAAAAATTTGGCGATGTGGTGGTGTCATGGCGTGGTTTAAATAGGCATGATAGGTGATCAGTGATAGTGTACAGGTGTGTGGAGGGCGGAGAGTGAGGCGGTAAGAGATAAGAGGTGGTTGGGAGAATGAAATGGGACTTCTCAGGTGATCATGGTGGGGCTGTGGCTTGACGTGTCATGACATGAACAACCAGAAATTTAATTGTAGGTGAAGCAAAAATTGCAATATTCAGTTCAGCAGAGAACTGAACAGAGAACTGGTTTTTCAAGTCACATGGGAGTCTCCAAATGAGCAGCAGGTAAGAATAGAACATCTTTTTATTTCACGTGACTTGAAAAACCTCCCATCTACAGTTAAATATAAGTATTAAAACTAAGTATGATAATCATGTTATCTAGTTTAATTCAGTGTTTTAGCTACATAAATAAGACAGTAGGTTCTCTATTCAACCCCTTAACATTTCATAGCTACTAGGCTATTTATTCAAATTCATTAATACAGACAAACATTGTTTTAATGTAATTTTAAAAAAGCATCTTTTTAATATCACTTTTTTGTTTCTATTAATTAAAAAAAGTACCTTTTTCTAAATCAAAGTGACAAAAACCCTACTCTAAGGCTAATAAATGTATTTTATGATTTGGGACATTGTTTACTACAATACAATATTTATGACATTAAAAATGATTTTTCTATCCCTGTAAACCACACTGCTATACAGTTAAAACGAGAGCACTGAATGCTGTCTGTCACTATTTTTAATCATTTATGTTCATAACTCTATGGTAGTTAATGCCATATGCACTGTGCAATGTTTTATATAGACAGTTGGGTTTCCCAATAAAAACAGCACCAACATGATTGTTTTATAAAGTAGACTATAGGTTCATAGAGTATGATGTATTAAGGGCTTCATTTTCACTAGAGGAAACAGCTGGCGTGATGAGGGTGAACACAGCGAAGATTTAACTGGTTAATCCCTCATGACATTGTACAAACTGTATTTATGAGAACGGACTGCACTGATGCGGATATAACAAATCATCTAAAAACGCACACCTTGGCTTAATCCTCGCTCTGTGATGGCGAATTGAAGACGGCGCTGAAAGACGGTGAGGAGCCGAAGGAGCCGAAGTCTGCCACCGCTTTCATATCAAATTTAAAGGGGAAGATGGGGGACCAGCAATTTGTCTGAAGTTCATGGAGAATTTTTAAGGGGGCTGAGTACAAACAAATGTTAGGGGGGCTAATACCCCCCTAAAAATGGCCTAGCGACGCCCATGTATATAAGTAGGAGGAACAAAATTGAAGGGGCAGAAGGATGTGATGTTGCATCAATTAAAAAAAAATCAGATAAAAGCAAGAGTGTGGGTTGATTTTGAATTTTATAAGTTGATGAAAGATTTTATCTTATTTTCAACTCAGTGGTGTTATAATGATGTAATCTGCTCGATTGTAGATGAACTCTTATTTTTTTCCTGTTTGTAACAATGATTATTGAGTTTTGTGATCATTAGTGTTTTTTAAATTGTGCTCAGAGTATAATTTGTTAAAGAACATGTTTGGTTAAAATAAAAATTAAAAATTCTAATTCTCTCTGCTTTGACCTCTGCACCAGTATGATATGACACACTGCATAATCCTTATAATCCGATCTTACTGTGAATCAATCTGCTTCTCATGTACTGTAAACACACTATTGTTTGACCAAGTACAATTTCCTTTGAAAGTTGTGGACATTTATTACTGATTTTAATGGCATGATTGTTGTTGTGTGTTTAGGAGTGTAATTTATTCCAGCAGTAGAGATCAGCATCTTCAGGATTCAGCAGTGTGTCCATGAGCTCTCTGTACATACACTAATATTCAAACATGGAGACGCCTGATCTGGAGACAGAGAATGAGACCCCGCCCTCAGAAAAGCAGTAAGTTACTGTGTCCTAGTGTTTTAGTCACTGAACATTCATATCTAATATATGTAGTGAGTATTCATGAAAATAATAACTAACACAGACATCACATGACAAAAATCCCAGATTCTGTTCATTGTGAAAAGATGTCCTTAAAAAGTGCAGTTAAAAAGTAAACAGTAGTCATGAGACAATACACTAATGTCATGATATAAGACATATCGCTATACAGGCTTCACAATAATGAACAGGCAGTGTCGACACACAACACTTTATATTAAATTGTATTACATGAATTTTTCTCTGTAATGGCAACATATGGCCCAACACATGGGCGGAGTCAAGTAAAGTGACGTGTGAAGGGCCTGAGAGTGAGGTAAGTGAGAAAAGAACACACACCTGAGAAGAGAGAGAGTGTGTGTGTGTGTGTGTGTGTGTGTGAGACAGAGAGAGAGACAGAGGGAGAGAGAGACAGAATGCTTGGATGTATTTTCAGAGCCAGAAACAAGGCCGCATGCTTGCGTGTGCATTTCATGTAAAAAGGTTGATTGATGTGAACTGGAAATAAAAACCAGACTGAGAGTGACACACACTCTATAATTATCCACATTAAATCTATTCCCACTATCCTGATAGCATTTGTGCATTTGTGTGAGATCCCGAAGGGAAATAATTACAATGTATATATTTTTTAGTTTTATTAACCTTGTCAATATTAAGAGTGTTTGATGAGCTCTATATGCTACACACTCTGTTGCTGTTACCTATTTTGTACAGTGGGAGCCACGCCAAATAGCCGCGACCGTGTGGCTGAAGTGTGAATGGCGTGTGAATGGCCTTTGCACGCCGTAATCCCCCCTCCCTTTTCTGGCTGAAAGGCGTGTCAAGATTTCACAATAAACACGCCCATTCAAGCCCTATTTATTCATTGACCTGGTGCCACCACTAGATGGCGCTTCGTTCTCAAGAACACGTTAAAACAAGCCAGCTGCGCTGAGTTGCAATCACGTGATTTTAACAACCCGCCTCCACCCCCGCCGAACTGACGCTACCAAACTACAGAGATGAAGATGGCGGTTTAACGGACTATTCGTGGTAAGTGATGTTTTATTTTATAAAATGTGTTTGGGGTAGTTTACAGTTTATTTCCCAGTTTAGTTTTTTATTGGCCGTTTTAAATATCACTGGCAGCACCAGCAGCGGTCAGATGTGACTTTAGAGAACTTAATGTTCTGTTTACCAAGTCTGGAGTTAATATTACAGCTTACTGTCAGTGTCACACACTCACAATGTCACTCCACTTTAACTCAAAAACATGCTCAAGCTTCGACAATACTATTAATGTCCCTATTACAAGAGCTGCACTACCCGATGAAGAGTGTTTGTGTTCTCTGTAAATACTGAGAGAATCTCACCGCGTGTTGTCTGGATAAATTCAGCGATTATTTATTCCTTGGTTAAGAGTTAATCTGCAGGTTATTTCTGTGACTGTAATATAATGTGATGCAGTTGATGAGGGACACAGACTGAGGGTAGCTGTACAGGAGCTAGTAACGCTCATAACCCGGTTTATATTTTATACACTTTGTCCGGGACTTTCCGCGGTAGCGCGAGCGCTTAGTTAAAGAGCTGAATAACAACACTGAAGTGTTTATCAGTTAAGGAGGAGGAGGGGGGAGGTGTGTGCGTGTGTGCGCGCCTGTGTGTGAGGGGAGGTGTGTGTGTGTGGTATGAGGAGCTTCAGTAAGTTATAGTTTGGCCTCAGGGATGAACTAATGCTCCTATACGAGTGTTATATCGCTTAACTTATTTGTATGAGAAGCGCATTAAGTAAATTCTCGGTTAATTTAATGCAGACGATAATACAGACAGTCACTGGTTAACACTAACACTGTTCACTGGTTAACATTAGCACAGGCAGTTTATTTACATTCCAGAATCCCCCAAACAGTATTTTACACACTCTGTGGTAAATAGGTTTATTAATATATATTATTTTTATTAGAACTATATGTTCTGTAAAGTTTATTTATCTTTGTCTTGACTAAATTCTCCTGTTGTCTTTAAGCAGAGCTCCGCTGTGGAGGATTGGGGGGTCAGACGGCTGACGGCTGGACTTTTGGAGCTACAGGACTGGAGGAGCCTGAACAAGCTGTTGAGGGAGCTGTAGGAGGGATGACGTCACAGTCCGACAGCTTTAGAATGATGTCTGGTCTACTGTATATTCTGAACATAGAACTGCAAAATGTCCGATACAGTACTTTGGGGGAAACAAATACTTAAACTGTTCCATCTTTAATAGTTTTGATATTAAAAACTTTTTAATTTTTAAAAATTAAAAATAAATATTTTAATATAAAAGGACTATAGATAGAGACTTATAAGCAGCTGGTGTATCCGGGTAGTTTAATGAACTTTAAGCAAAAAGACAACATGACAACACCTGTTTTATATAAACTACTGTTTTAACTTTGACTAGTTTTGGATAGTTTTAAATAGTCAAAGAGTTGGGCTGAAAATCATAATAATAATTATTGGTCATAGAAACAAATGAAACCAGTTAAACACTTGATTATATGTATTTGTGATTATGTGACCCATAATAATTTTTTCTCAGTATAAATAAATGTTTTGGGTTTTAAGAACTCCAAAAGAGCAACGACAAACTTGGTATTCTCCATTGAGGTTTCTCACCTTCCACTCCTGAGTATGACATGGTGTTAATTGCTCTGTGTGTGTGTGTTTTTGGCGGTGGGATGGGTGTGTGTGTGTGTTTTTGGCGGTGGGATGGGTGTGTGTGTGTGTTTTTGGCGGGGGGGCTGGGGGTGTGTGTGTGTGTGTTTTTGGCGGGGGGATGGGTGTGCGTGTTAAAGCCAACGGAGGAATGCTGAAGAGAGCGCGCGTATACACACACACACACACACACACACACATTTCTCTATTCATCCATCATTGATTAAACCTATGAACACGGCTGTTCAGCAGTTCTAAACACAAGCACAGTTTTTGCCCTTAACTAAAATACTTCAATACGTTAATAATTAATTTATTTTGCTGAATAAGGTAATAAGCGATATTTAAACCAAACCAGTAAGTTAAGTAAGTGTTCCATACATTAAAGTACTGTGTAAAACCAAGTGCCCTAGCAAACACAGTTACTGTTTACAGGACAAACAGAGTGTGTGTGCGTTGGGGGGATTGGAAGGTGACTGAGAATACTCATTTACAAGACAAAAGATGGGCAGAGGCAGGGCCGTTCTAGACCAGACCATACGGGGTGGGGGGCGCAGTCAGAAATTTGAAGGGGGCATCATGTTCGAGCACTGTTTTTCCCTGGGCTTATAGTAACAGTATTGTATTTGCTGAATTGTGTTGAGGCACGCAAACCCCCTGACCACAATAAGGTGGCAATCCCTCAGGGGGGAAACTAAAAAATAAAAATTTAAGAAATAAAATAAAATATCCTTAATCCGGATTTTATCAATGACATAACATTTACAGTGGTGTGAAAAACTATTTGCCCCCTTCCTGATTTCTTATTCTTTTGCATGTTTGTCACACTTAAATGTTTCTGCTCATCAAAAACCGTTAACTATTAGTCAAAGATAACATAATTGAACACAAAATGCAGTTTTTAAATGAAGGTTTACGTTATTAAGGGAGAAAAAAACTCCAAATCTACATGGCCCTGTGTGAAAAAGTGATTGCCCCCCTTGTTAAAAAATAACTTACCTGTGGTTTATCACACCTGAGTTCAATTTCTGTAGTCACCCCCAGGCCTGATTACTGCCACACCTGTTTCAATCAAGAAATCACTTAAATAGGAACTACCTGACACAGAGAAGTAGACCAAAAGCACCTCAAAAGCTAGACATCATGCCAAGATCCAAAGAAATTCAGGAACAAATGAGAACAAAAGTAATTGAGATCTATCAGTCTGGTAAAGGTTATAAAGCCATTTCTAAAGCTTTGGGACTCCAGCGAACCACAGTGAGAGCCATTATCCACAAATGGCAAAAACATGGAACAGTGGTGAACCTTCCCAGGAGTGGCCGGCCGACCAAAATTACCCCAAGAGCGCAGAGACAACTCATCCGAGAGGCCACAAAAGACCCCAGGACAACATCTAAAGAACTGCAGGCCTCACTTGCCTCAATTAAGGTCAGTGTTCACGACTCCACCATAAGAAAGAGACTGGGCAAAAACAGCCTGCATGGCAGATTTCCAAGGCGCAAACCACTTTTAAGCAAAAAGAACATTAAGGCTCGTCTCAATTTTGCTAAAAAACATCTCAATGATTGCCAAGACTTTTGGGAAAATACCTTGTGGACCAACGAGACAAAAGTTGAACTTTTTGGAAGGTGCGTCTCCCGTTACATCTGGCGTAAAACTAACACAGCATTTCAGGAAAAGAACATCATACCAACAGTAAAATATGGTGGTGGTAGTGTGATGGTCTGGGGTTGTTTTGCTGCTTCAGGACCTGGAAGGCTTGCTGTGATAGATGGAACCATGAATTCTTCTGTCTACCAAAAATCCTGAAGGAGAATGTCCGGCCATCTGTTCGTCAACTCAAGCTGAAGCGATCTTGGGTGCTGCAGCAGGACAATGACCCAAAACACACCAGCAAATCCACCTCTGAATGGCTGAAGAAAAACAAAATGAAGACTTTGGAGTGGCCTAGTCAAAGTCCTGACCTGAATCCTATTGAGATGTTTTGGCATGACCTTAAAAAGGCGGTTCATGCTAGAAAACCCTCAAATAAAGCTGAATTACAACAATTCTGCAAAGATGAGTGGGCCAAAATTCCTCCAGAGCGCTGTAAAAGACTCGTTGCAAGTTATCGCAAACGCTTGATTGCAGTTATTGCTGCTAAGGGTGGCCCAACCAGTTATTAGGTTCAGGGGGCAATTACTTTTTCACACAGGGCCATGTAGGTTTGGATTTTTTTTCTCCCTAAATAATAAAACCCCTCATTTAAAAACTGAATTTTGTGTTTAGTTGTGTTATCTTTGACTAATAGTTAAATGTGTTTGATGATCAGAAACATTTTGTGTGACAAACATGCAAAAGAATAAGAAATCAGGAGGGGGGCAAATAGTTTTTCACACCACTGTATATAAGCTGGATGGTCAAATTCTCAAAAACGTTTAACCTAAAGTAAGACTTAACACACTATAACTAAAATATTTACAAAATTGAAAGGTTGTCTTATGAATAATAAAAAATACAAACTAAATTAAAACAGATGGGCTATTGAACAGATCATAATATGTTTTATGTTTTCTGATTATAAATGATATATGGGTTGATTTTAGAAAGGCTAAATGAAATAGCTAGTTTTGGTAATGTCAGTCCAGTAACTATACTGTGTAAAAGTAATTATAATATGAATTAATTAATTAGGGCAGGTCCTAATCTTTTATACTGTGTGTGTGTGTATATATATATATATATATATATATATATATATATATATATATATATATATATATATATATATATACACACCATGATAACATTAGTATTTATGTTTTTGCATACATTTTTAAATGTTCAAATGAACGTTACAGAGTATATAATTTGTCGTGTCATCTGTGATTGAGACCCATGAGTTAAATTGAAATTATGTTTTTAGGTAGTAAGCCAGGTTTTAGTAACCTTGGACAAATCACCATGTAAGCCCTATCTCGCGCACGCGCTCTCACGCTATCTCTCGCACTCACACACACACACTGTACACACACAAATAACACATGAAATCACGTAAAACCAAATGAAACTAGGGTAAAAAAATATGGACAGTAAAGATACAGTAGTATCCTGTAGGTGATTCCTGTCCTGTGATAACAGGCACTAACACTCTAGAACTGTTTAGTTCTGTTAGTTTTGTTTTCAAGTGTGAATGTTTATGGGGATTAAATCTGTCTCTGCTGCCGCATCTATAAACAGTTATGATAAATAATTTATGCCCCATCAGATCTTTGATGTGGGACATTATGCTGGTTAAATGACTAAAGACACACTGATCCGTATGGACAGATATTTGTTCCAGATATTATGCGCCATTAATCAATTTGTTATGCCAATTTGACTTTCAGCGAAAACATAAAAAATATAACGAAAACAAACCCAAGCAGAAGTAAAATTTTAAGCTTTACTTTCAAATAAAAATTTTATTTGTCACATACACAGCACGATATGCAGTAAAATGCTTTGGGTGCTTTAGGTGAGGCTCGAACTCGGCATTCCTTCACTTGGACTGCTTTATAAGTATCACGCGCTAACCGATTGCGCCACGGGAGCCACACGGAAGTTGCTCTTGTCAGAGTATCCTCTCTCTCGTGCACACACACACACACAAACACATGAAATTGCGTAAAACCAAACGAAATATAAGCAGTAAAAAAATCAGTAAAAATACATTAGTATAACAGGCGCTAACCCTCTGGAACTTTTTTACTATTGTTTCCAAGTGTTTATGGGGATTTAATCTGTCTGTGCTGCCGCATCCATTCACAGTTGTGATAAGTGATTAATGCCCCATCAGATTTTTTGACGGGGGAGCATTATGCATGATTAAATGACTAAAGATATAATGAAGCAGCGGTCCTCTCTGACAACATCTCTAGGACACTACGAACCATCTGACTGGCGGTAAGTCATACTGTAGATTCCAAACATATTAGCCACATCACAACTCACCGAAGTGATAGATGCACACACATAGCTTGTCCTATAGAAACTGTGTCTGTTCCCCGAATACTGAGAAAAAAGAATAAATTTGTTAAATTTGCCCGAAACAATCTGATAAGCATAAAACCAGAAAAAGGCAAAATAAGTAGTCAAAATCCACCTCTAAAGTTTGGACTACTCAACATTAGATCCCTTGCGCCTAAAGCACTTATTGTTAATGAAATTATCTCAGATTATTGCCTTGACGCACTCTGTCTCACCGAAACCTGGCTTAAACCAAATGAATATTTTGGTCTGAATGAGTCTACTCCGTCAGGATATTTCTATAAGCACGAGCCCCGTCTAATTGGTCGCGGTGGTGGTGTCGCCACTATCTACAATGATGTACTCACTGTTACCCAGAAAATAAGGCCCAGGTTTAATTCATTTGAAGTGCTTATCATTAATGTTGCACTAAATGAAATACATAATAAACCCTTGCTATATTTTACCCTGGCCTCCGTGTACAGACCCCCAGGGCCATATGTCGATTTTCTTAAAGAATTTGGACATCTGCTATCAGACCTATTGGTTAACTCTGACAAAGTGTTGATAGTAGGAGACTTTAACATTCATGTAGATGATGCTAACGACGCTTTAGTACTCACATTTATGGATTTACTAAACTCCTTTGGGGTGAAACAAAATATAATTGGAGCAACTCACCGCTTTAATCATACGCTAGATTTAATTATATCCCATGGTATAGATGTCTCTAATATAGAGATCATACCTCAAAGTGATGATATTACAGATCATCACCTCCTGACATATACTCTACCCGTAGAACAGATTAGCTGTGTCTCCCCACGTTATCAATCTGTTAGAAATATGAATCCCACTACTAAAGACAGATTCACAAGTAATCTGCCGGATCTGTCCCAATTTCTTATTAGACCCCTAAATGCAGATGATCTAGATGAAGTGACTAGCAGCATGGGCACTATTTTTACCAGTACATTAGACATTGTTGCTCCCATCAGATTAAAAAAAGTCAGAGATAAAACACTTGCACCGTGGTACAACAGTCATACTCGCGCCCTAAAGAGAGCAACCCGTAACCTCGAGCGAAAATGGAGGAAAACTAAATTAGAAGTTTTTCGAATTGCATATAAAGACAGTATGTGCAGCTATAGACAGGCTCTAAAAACTGCTAGGACTGAGCATCTTAGCCAACTGAAACCAAAACAATCCCAGGTTCTTATTTAGTACAGTGGCTCGCCTAACAAAACCTAAGATGCCCGCAGAGAGTATCCCATCATAGTTTAGAAGTGAAGACTTTATGGACTTCTTTAATGAAAAAATCAATAATATCAGGAAGAAAATAATGGAGGTTCAACCTCCTAATAGTATCTCATGATCCAGTTCAGCCTATAGCTTCACATTTAGATTTTCAGTGCTTTACAGGTATAGGACAGGAAGAGCTGTATAAACTTATCACCTCGGCTAAATCAACAATGTGCCTGTTAGACCCAATCCCAACCAGATTTTTAAAAGAAGTGATGCTTACGGTTGGAGAGCCACTTCTAAACATTATTAATTCTTCATTACATCTAGGTCACGTCCCTAAACCTTTCAAGTTAGCAGTTATTAAGCGACTTCTTAAAAAATCTAATTTGGACGTGAATGAAATAACAAATTACAGACCGATTTCAAACCTTCCGTTCATATCAAAAATACTAGAAAAAGTAGTATCAGCTCAAATTTGCACATTCTTGCAGGATAACAACATCCTTGAAGAATTTCAGTCAGGTTTCAGGCCCCATCATAGCACAGAAACTGTACTAGTTAAGATTACAAACGACTTTTTAGCTTCAGACCAAGGCTGCATCTCATTGCTAATCCTGCTCGATCTTAGTGCTGCATTCGACACTATAGATCATAATATTCTCATAGATCGCTTACAAAATTATATAGGTATTCAGGGACAGGCATTAAAATGGTTTCGATCTTACATGTCTGATCGCTACCATTTTGTAGATCTAAATGGAGAACCGTCTGGTGTAATGCCAGTGAAATATGGGGTCCCACAAGGGTCAGTTTTAGGACCTCTGTTGTTCTCAATATACATGCTTCCCTTGGGTAACATCATTAGAAGACATGGGATTAGTTTCCATTGTTATGCTGATGATACCCAATTATATATCTCAACTAAACCAGACGAAATACCCAAGTTGTCTAGATTAACTGAGTGTGTCCAGGACATAAAAGATTGGATGACCAATAACTTTCTTTTATTAAATTCAGATAAGACAGAGATATTACTTATTGGCCCAAAAACCAGCACACAACAGCTTTCACAATTCAGCCTGCGCTTAGAAGCATGTACTGTTACTACCAGCTCAGCAGTAAAAGACCTGGGCGTAATATTAGACAGTAACTTGTCTTTTGAAAATCACATTTCAAATATCACAAAAACAGCCTTTTTCCATCTTCGAAATATTGCTAAACTTAGGAACATCTTATCCGTATCTGATGCAGAAAAACTAGTTCATGCATTCATGACCTCCAGACTGGACTATTGTAATGCATTACTAGGTGGTTGTCCTGCATCCTCAATAAACAAGCTTCAGTTAATCCAAAATGCAGCTGCCAGGGTTCTCACTAGATCCAGAAAATATGATCATATAACCCCAATATTATCATCCCTGCACTGGCTACCTGTTCAGTTTAGAATAAATTACAAAATAGTATTACTTACATACAAGGCCTTAAATGGTTTAGCTCCCACATACCTAACCAGTCTTCTGATACGCTACAATCCACCACGCGCCTTAAGATCACAAAGCTCCGGACTTCTGGTAGTTCCCAGAATTTCAAAATCTACAAAAGGGGGTAGGGCATTTTCATATTTAGCTCCAACGCTTTGGAATAGCCTTCCAGACAGTGTTCGGGGAGCAGACACGGTTTCTCAGTTCAAAAGTAGACTCAAGACGCATCTTTTTAATCTGGCATACAGATAACTCATCCCATAATCTCATACTCCAGTACACCTATACCGAATAGCAACTACGCTAATTCTCCCCATCTGTTCTGTATTTCTCTACCTATCCCGAGGCATCGGGAGATTTTGCCAGCTTCAGTAGACAAAGGGCCGACCCTGCGAGGTTCCTGAGGCATCCAGAGAAGGACCAGCTCCAGCTGGATTCAGCTTTATGATGGTTGGAGCTACACATGCTGCTCCTGTGCTTCCAGTGATCCAGACCTCATCTGCCCTCTGCACCTACTGACTCGTCCCTATGCTGAACTGGTCTTCATGTCAATTTAAATAATTTCTGTCATATTGAATTTTCACCTGCACAACACACAAGATGTTATATCATTTCTATCTGTTATCGCCCAAATGAGGATGGGTTCCCTGTTGAGTCTGGTTCCTCTCAAGGTTTCTTCCTAATTCCATCTCAGGGAGTTTTTCCTTGCCACCGTCGCCGTCACCCTTGGCTTGCTCATCAGAGAAATTTCATTCATTCGTCTCATTATTATTATCTGCACATTTTTCTCACACATCCACACTTCCAATTATTTTCTTTTATATTATTATTATTATTATTATTTTTAAATTATTTTATTTTATTTATTATTTTTTTAAATTTATTTATTATTATTTTTTTTGTTAAATTTCTTTAATTTTTGTGAAGCTGCTTTGAGACAATGACCATTGTTAAAAGTGCTATATAAATAAAATTGAATTGAATTGAATTGAATTAAAGAAATACTGATCCATATGGGCAGATATTTATTCCAGGTTGCATACGGCATTAATTGCCTTTCTTATGCCACTTGTTGACTATCAGTGAAAAAAATATAATGGAAACAATCCTAAGCAGACGTTACACTTTGCAGCAAAATATTATCAATCAGTATATTAAATGGAACTAGGTAAAATACACCGTAATGTA
Organism: Channallabes apus; assembly: GCA_030522415.1. NCBI lineage: Eukaryota > Metazoa > Chordata > Actinopteri > Siluriformes > Clariidae > Channallabes > Channallabes apus. The sequence continues at coordinate 11,641,273 of CM060105.1, read as the reverse complement.
AAATAATGTACACAGCCCGCATTTTTATTCCGTACCTACAATTATCGGTATAGACAAATTACAGCCGCTACCGTGTCTTTAAGGATAATTTCAGGATGTCTTAAAAAATATTTCACTAACTAGTTTTATTAAGTCATTAATAAATAATAAATAGCATAATCATCATGGGTTGTGTATTGAGTGATTTAACAAATCTGTTTTATTAATCGGTTTGTTGTTGTTTTATACCACGTCATCTATTTATGAAACTATGTTGACAATACAAGAACTGTCTGTATATTAAAGATATGGTATTGGGCTTCCTGGACACTGCAGTTAACTGTGCCAGTCAATGCTCCATCTGGCGGAATTATACGGCATTGCAACCATCTTTTTAGAAAGCTCATGGGGGCGTTTATGGGGTGGGGCATTGTTAACTGCGTCATCGCGGGGGATCACATTTCGTGCACGGAGCGTGCATTAACCCTTCATGATCCTGCCATGAATCCATCATGCTCCAGGCGGCTGTTTGACGTGGCTCCCACTGTAAGATTCGTGATACTAATTGCTGCTCATATCAGGTCTCTTCTGGTATTTTGAATCATGATATTAGACAATTAATTTCTGTCTCATGTCCACTCTATAATGTTGTACAGTAAACTCCAGATAAAGAGATCAGACTCACCAGAACCCAGCTGTGTCTCCATGAAGAGTGATTGGTCTATGGAGGTTCCTGTGAACTTTAAACGTGGAAACTCCTCATCTGTACACAGGTAACATCCTATAGTTATCAGCATTCAAGTACAAACACATTATCTGTTCATGATGTAGTAATTAAGGATGTAACAATTGTGAAATTCTGGGCTGATGCTGATATTTAAAGGGGACATACAGTGCTACATGGACTTTTTCAAGCTGTTTGGACTGCATTGTGTGTTAGGAGAGTGTGTACACAACCACTCTACAATGATAAATAGCCGCCCAGCGATTTTCTTTTAATTTAACAATATAAGATGCCCCTTCTGAAATCAGGCCGTTTTTCAAAAGCCTGTCGGTGTGATGTCACACCGACAGAGGCCGCTCCCACTATAGTTGATTGACACTGGTGTTTTAGCAAAGACCCGCCCCAAGTGAAAAGAAAGCCGTCGGCCATTGTTTTTCTACGCTGGGGCAAAATGGCGCCTACACGAGTGTGGTGTGCAGTTTTTTGGTGTAGCCATTAATCCCTCGTGGTCTAGTGGTTAGGATATGGCGCTGTCACGTGGTAGCCCCAGGTTTGATTCCTGCTCAAGGCACATTTTGCACTACATATTTATAAAGTTTTTCGTAGTAGACGAAAATAAATTTAACTAGTAAAATAAACTGTACAAATGAGGGCATAATAAAAAAATATGTATATATTAGTGCTGCACGATACGATATTGTTGTCGAATACTGCGATAACGATATTTCTTGCGATATAACATTTCCCTAGAGAAAAGCATTTTTTTATTATTATTATTGCCTATTTTTTTATTATTTATTTATATGTAATGATCATACTAAAATAAACAGGTAATAGATATTCGGCTGATGTAATTAAATCTAATTCAGGCTAAAAAGAAACTATATGTCAAGGAAGTTGCAAATATTTAGACTTCAAAACACTATGAATGACTTAAAACCCTGATTTCTGGTTTGCTGTTACTATAGACCTGCCTACACAATATGAATTACTTTCAAACATTACTTTATATTTACATGTAACCATACACTCATCAATAGTGTCTTAAAACAAGAGCATCTTTTAAACAAAATATTCTCTTTGGCTTGCCTGATTTTTAAAAAATAAAAATAAATATTATTAAACAAAAGTAAAATTAAAAAAATACTATTTGTCACACACGCACGCACACACACACTCGCATCGCGACCAGCACTAGGACCCGGAAGTAATGCGGGCGCGAAACCGGAAGTATAAGAGGAGTAAACAAACCACTGCATACAGCTTAGTCACTGTGTTCACCATGTCGGTCGAGATTGTTTCCTTTCTGATTCGAGTGTGTGTTTATAGGACGCGGGTTAAATGTGTGTTTTTCCCTTGCTCCCCTTCTGTGAGAGTCCTTAAACTAATTCGCGTGGTTAGTTTGCCTACTCGATTGCTTCCGCGTTTGGATTTACCGTCTATAAAGGGCTAATCGTGGCTAACGGCTAATTGCGGCTAACGGCTAATCTCTAAGTCTTCTGATCATCCGGGCTTAGTTCGCGACAGAATGAAGTATAAACATACATATATATATAGGGCCCATCTGATTGGTCAAATTTGGACACACAAATGCTTGGCAAATAAAGTATTTATCGCAACTCCTTGCGATATGGTTATCGCGCATGGCATTATCGCGATAACGATATTTTTTCGATATATCGTGTATAGGGCTGCAACAACTAATCGATAAAATCAATAATTATCCATAATGAAATTCGTTGTCAACGAATGCCGTTATCGATTAGTTGGGCTGCTCACGTTATTGAGGAGCGCGACCACAAGATACACAGATACACACACGCTCGCACAATGGAGGTTACAGAAGCGTTTGCAGGAAAAAGCGCGTGCCCCAAGTCCTCCAAGGTATGGGAGTAATTTACATTAAACACCTCTTATCGGACGTTAAAATCGAGCGGTTTTCTGCCGTTCGTAGTGTTCGATGAGAGTGAAATGTAAGTGCCATATCGCACTTTTTATGAATTTGTTGTTGTGTTTATTTTATTTTATTTTACTTGCTGTTATTTCATTTATTCTACCTTGTTCTATTCATTAGTAAAGCATTAAGCATTAAGTTTGTTACATAAGCCATAAGCTTTATAAATTTCTTAGTTATGCATCATAAGTTGATAATCGTAGGTTGGTCTGTGATGTCATTCTACTATTACATGCATTTGTGTGACTGTGATATGCTAGAAAGCTCAGTATAGATTTGGAAGGCTACGGAAACACAAGCTTTAGACCGTCAGCTAGTGAGAGCTCCTGGTAAGCTAGAAATGTAAAATACAGCAACGAGGTTGTTGTAACCGTAAGCTAACGTAAGCTGGGAAAGTAAGAAACAACAAGAGTGTTGTTAGATACCCAAGCCAAGATTGTAATCTACAAGATACAGCAAACAGGTTGTTGTAAAACTCAGAGATTTGCAAGATGCAGCAACTGGTGTCTGTAATAACAGTGGATTTACTCAAGACGACTGTATGAAGTGTTGATTCTTTGATGCTGACAAATAAACGACAAAAGACAAAGAGATCGGACTTCTGTCATGTGAGTGAAACTTTAAGACATTAGCTACGAGTCAAAACTAGTGAAATAAGCCAACCGCATCTACAAAAGGTCTAAAGCTTTTCCGCTGTTTGAACGAAAACAAGTGAACGCTGAAAGGGAAAGTAAAAGAGAATAGCCGTCGAACTTCACTATGCCGAACAACGTGGACAACGCTCCCGGCACTTGGCTGGGGAGCCTAACGGCGCTCCACGAGATGAACAGAAAGAACCTCAACGAGGCGCTGGATGCAAGAAAAGGCAAGCGAATTCGACTGAATGCAACGTCTACTGCATTAAAGACACCCATGAACTATGCACGTAAGTTAGACATAATTGAAACTGAGTACAAACCCAAATACGGGAAGCTGAGAGAGGTCTTCATGAGAAGTAACGTTGATGTGCTTGTGTACAATCATAAAGACGAACACAGACGCGATCAGGTCGCTTGCGGCGCACCTGAGGCTCAAGGCCGCACAGAATTCATATCTACGGTGGGTCGCTGGAAAGCGGACACCAAGGACACCAAGGACCACTCTGTTACGTCGAGACTACGCGAAGGTGTCTCGCCGGGCGTCAGCGTGTCACAGACAACGGCAGCATCCAAAAGGTCTGTAACTTCTACATCATCCTCAGCCCATCTAAAGAAAGCGGAAGCCAACAGAGCAGCCTTGTTGATTAAAGTAGCAGCCTTAGCAGAACGGCGGGCGTTAGAACAGAAGGAAGCAGAACTAAAGGCTGATAAAGAAAAGTTGGAATTAGAAACAGCGCTCGCAATTGTCGACGCTGAATTACAGGTTTATCAGGGTTGTAAAAAACGACAGCCTGCATCAAAGAGCGGAGTCATCGACCCGAGCTGCACACGCTCGAGCAGCCCGCCTTGGACGGGCCACAAACCTGAATATGACAGCCGCCGAAAGCCGGTAAGAGAGAGCAACTTCAACGAACCAAGTGGCGCACGCGCTCCCAAACTGGAATACAACGAACTTTACGAGAGCAGCGCGTCGATAGAAGACCTCGGACTGCCATCACGTCGCAAGACAGCCCATCCAAGTGTACCAGTAAGTTTTGAACCAAAATTGAAAAGTACTTTAAATGAAGGGTCTACCCAAGACAATAAATACACCCGCCATGACATTTATACTTTAGAATCACAGAGCATGATGCAACAGCAGGCTGACATCACTGCAATGCTCATGAAATGCCAACAGCAATCCTTTTTACCTCAGCGCAATGTTCCTGTGTTTCATGGTGACCCTCTTGTGTTTACGTCCTTCATGAAAGCATTTAAACATGTTATTGTTGACAAAACCGATAGTGATGCTGATAAGCTGTTTTATCTTGAGCAGTTCACTAAGGGAGAGGCTAGAGACCTCGTTATGAGCTGTCAGCTTATGCCAGATCAGTGTGGTTATGCAGAGGCAATGAGACTGTTGCAGGATAGATTTGGAAATAAACGTCAAGATCGCAAACACGACAGCCGATCGCCCAAGAGCAAGAGCGCACTCATTGAAACGAGCAGCGCGCGCCCGAGCAGCGCACACTTTCAACTTTCCAACTCAACATGCAACAGCCGAGCGCAGCCTGCGAACGAGAGCGCGGTCACTGAATTGAGCAATGCGCACCTGAGCAGCGCGCACTCTACGGACCTGGACGCCGCAATCAGCGACGGAAAACCCTGTCACACATCCCTTCAAAGACCCAAACAAACGGGACAAGGAAAACCCAGGGTCAGCGTCGCAACCGAGGACAGACAGGTTGGTAAAATTCACAAAGACTTGATTACAATGAAGAGTGCCGGTACATTACCTGTCAGCGCTTTCACTAAGCCGTGCGCACATTGCAAAGGGGAGCATATCTTAGACGATTGCTTCCAATTTAATGATAAGACACACAAAGACAAAGTAGAATTCTTAAAAAGAAACGGATTCTGTTTCGGATGTTTAAGAAAGGGTCATTTGTGGAAAGACTGTACCAAAAAAATTACATGTTCATTGTGTTCAAAGCCACATCCGCGCATGTTACACAGCGCAGTGCAAGACAAGGCGCAATCAGTTACACGCGCTGACGAGAACGAAACCGAAAGTGACACAAAAAATACACCACCGGCAGAGAGTCACGAATCAAATGCGCTCACTGGGGCTGGAGGTAATTGCATCCTCCCCATAGTACCTGCTAAAATAAAGTCCAAGAAAAAGGGCACAGAAGAAGCCATGTATTATCACGTGAAAGTCCCCGAGAAGGACACAGATCTGCTGCGCTTCATGTAGTGGCCGAATAAAGATGTGAACCAAGACTTAGTTGAAAATACAATGGTAGTTCATCTGTTCGGTGCAAAATTGTTGCCTAGTGGTGCTAACTTCGCCCTCAGAAAGACAGCAGAAGAAAACTGCAGCAATGCATCTGCTGTGGCAGTTAACACAGTGCTTAAAAACTTTCATGTAGACGACTGCCTGAAATCTGTTTCGAGTCATGACCAAGCAGTCGCCCTATCCAATGATCTCACAAGTCTCTGTACAAGCGGAGGGTCTAACCTCACTAAATGGGCAAGCAATAGCCGTGCCCTACTGACTGTCATTCCCGAGAGTGAAAGGATCAAAGACATGAGAGACTTAGACTTGAGTAAAGATGCACTGCCCATTGAGAGAGCTCTGGGGGTGCTGTGGTGCATTGATTCAGACATGTTCAAGTTTAAGATTAGTTTAAAGGAATGACCTGTGACAAGAAGAGGAATTCTGTCAATCACTAGCTCAACATACGACCCGTTAGGCTTTCTCCCACCTGCCGTACTGCCAGCTACAATCCCAATGCAACAGTTATGTAAAGAAAAACTTGCCTGGGATGACGACATTCCTGAGCAGTTCGCAACGGCATGGAAAACCTGGCTGCAAGAGCTGCACCGACTGTCCTAGTTCAGCATAGCAAGGTCCATAAAACCAGCCAACTTCGGAGTTACAGCTACAGCACAACTCCATCACTTCTCGGATGCAAGTGAAATGGGATACGGAGCTGTCTCATACCTCAGGTTAGTAAACGCTGATGGACTTACACATTGTGCATTCATGATGGGGAATTCCCGTGTAGCACCCCTGAAACAAACCACCATTCCACAAATGGAACTGACTGCGGCAGTGGTCGCTGTAAAAAATGACAAAATGTTGAAAGAACAGCTAGAATTGAAATTGCTGGACTCTTTGTTCTGGACTGACAGTACAACTGTTTTGAGATACATTGATAATGAAACACTTCGTTTTAAAACCTTTGTGGCCAACAGAAGCGCCAGTATATGAGAGTCAACCAAGTCACAGCAATGGAGGTACGTTAATACCTCACAAAACCCAGCTGATTCTGCCTCCAGGGGGGTATCCTGTGAAAAGTTCATAAAAAATGTTGACTGGATCCATGGTCCCTCCTTTCTCAAAGAAGCAGAGTGCAAATGGCCTGAAAATATTCATGACACACCAATAAAAGAGAATTTTGATGAAAATGCTGATGAAGTAAAGCTCTCAGCTTTAGTGAATACTGTGAGCATTACAAAATACACAGACACAGGCGCAGTGAGTAAACTGATTAATCATCACTCTGACTGGCACAAGTTAAAAAGATCCGTTGCCTGGATCCTTCGCACCAGAGACATGCTGAAACAAAAAACAGAAAGGGTTAAAACACAAGTAGATGACCCAAAGACAGAAAATCACAAGTCTCTCAAAGCGCAAGACCTAACAAGAGCAGGAAACGACATCATTAAGTTCACTCAAAGACAAAATTTTAAGGAAGAACTTCTCACGTTGCAAAAGGGTAAAGCAGCAGCAGAATTCAAACAGGGAATTCGCACACAGCAAAAACGAAAGACATCTGTGAAAAGAAACAGCTGCTCGCCTAAAATGGAACCTCTGACACCAAACCACCTGCTGCTGCTGAAAAAACAGCCAAACTTGCCACCTGGATTTGTCATCTATGCACGTCGCAGGGAGAAGCAGATCCAGCATCGATCAGACCTGCTCTGGAAGCGATGGGTACGTGAATACTTGCCCTTGCTCCAGGGGCGGCAAAAGTGGTTTCAAAACAAAAAAAAACTTTCGATTGGAGACATAGTTTTAATAATTGATGAGTCATCTCCAAGAAATTCATGGGTCATGAGAAGAATCACGAAAGTGTTCCCCAACAAAGGGGGACTGGTGAAACGTGTGTTAGTTAAAACTAAGACCAACACTCTGGAAAGACCCATCGACAAGCTGTGTCTCACATGTGAAATGGACCGTTAAATGTGTGGTAATATGTTATAGAATTTGATATGCAAATGTAAACACCTGAGACAAATATTACACACTTAAAAGATTTAAAACGTTTTAGAAGGTTAAGAATGTTTGATTTCATTGCTTTATCAAAAAAAAAAAAAACACAAAATTGTAATTGTCAGTCTCCATGCCTGTCAATTAGGGGCTGGAATGTAAGTGCCATATCGCACTTTTTATGAATTTGTTGTTGTGTTTATTTTATTTTATTTTACTTGCTGTTATTTCATTTATTCTACCTTGTTCTATTCATTAGTAAAGCATTAAGCATTAAGTTTGTTACATAAGCCATAAGCTTTATAAATTTCTTAGTTATGCATCATAAGTAGATAATCGTAGGTTGGTCTGTGATGTCATTCTACTATTACATGCATTTGTGTGACTGTGATATGTTAGAAAGCTCAGTATAGATTTGGAAGGCTACGGAAACACAAGCTTTAGACCGTCAGCTAGTGAGAGCTCCCGGTAAGCTAGAAATGTAAAATACAGCAACGAGGTTGTTGTAACCGTAAGCTAACGTAAGCTGGGAAAATAAGAAACAACAAGAGTGTTGTTAGATACCCAAGCCAAGATTGTAATCTACAAGATACAGCAAACAGGTTGTTGTAAAACTCAGAGATTTGCAAGATGCAGCAACTGGTGTCTGTAATAACAGTGGATTTACTCAAGACGACTGTATGAAGTGTTGATTCTTTGATGCTGACAAATAAACGACAAAAGACAAAGAGATCGGACTTCTGTCATGTGAGTGAAACTTTAAGACATTAGCTACGAGTCAAAACTAGTGAAATAAGCCAACCGCATCTACATGGATGAAGCGCAGAGGGTTTTCTACACATGTGGGAGCCCCTAGCGACGGGGAGGAATTGGCCACGACTTAAAAAAAAAAAACAAGGAGTCAGTGAGAGGGTTCACACGGGCTTTGGTGACGTGCGTTTGACCGGCTGCGCGGTTATACGGCGTAAAAAGAAAAAAACGTTGCATGCAGCTTTTTCTTGGTGTTGAAATCCCAACGAATGCAAGGAAAACACTTCTAGTTCGTTTTCTTCGCATTCATTTTATGCTTCGTAGGACCGGATATATCCCATGATCCTTCACGCTATACAGAGGGAAATGCGGAAAAAAGGCAAAATAAAGAGAGTGAACTCAGTAGCGGCGATTTTTTTTTCTCCCTACGTCGCCGTATTACGAGAATGTTTAAAACAATAAGATTAATGTCTAGTGTAGCAAAATGGTCTATATATATATATATATATATATATATATATATATATATATTCTTTTTTTTAATTATTATTATTATTGAGACAACAAAAAAGGATAAAATACATGAGAGGATCGAAATAATGTATAAACCGAAGTCTAGAAGTCTATTATTCTTCTTAAGTTGAATTAATTTAAGAGAATTTAAAATTGAAGTCATTCTTAATAACTGAAATTAGTCAGTGTATTTTTTAACTATATACTGTCAACTTGCCGTCTGCAATTTTTGTTAAAAACAAAAATGTTGATTTACATAAAATAAGGTTAAAATGTCAAAATTAAAGATCATTAAACTCTATACAGTATGTGGCTTTTGCATTTTTTAAAGTTTACTTTTATACATAAATAATACCCTGATTTATGGTTTTATATAGTTAAGCAAAACATCAAATCAAAGTGTTCAGTTTTATCTGAGTAATCGAAAAACTAATCGCCCAACTAATCGATTATCAAAATAATCGTTAGTTGCAGCCCTAATATGAGGGCATAATAAAAATATTACAAAGTATATATATATATTTATTTCCCCTATACTTTGTAATATTTTTATTATGCCCTCATATTTATATTATATATATTTATTTCCCCTATATTTTGTAATATTTTTATTATGCCCTCATTTGTACAGTTTATTTTACTAGTTAAATTTATTTTCTTTAGTATTTCTTTTTATTGATATTTATTCCTTACGTATAAACTTTTATTTTCTTTTTATGGTCACTGGCTGTTGTATAAGCATTTCACTGCATATCATACTGTGTATGACTGTGTATGGAACTATATTAGTGCCAAAATTCCTGAAAGTAAAATAGCAGGTTGAATTACATGAACTTAAAAAAACGTGTTGAAATAAAAATGTTTGAATTTTTCTGCATTGCAATTTGACCTGAATTGAAAAAAATCCTTAGAGCATTTACAGTGTTTGAAATTTTTGCCACTGCAATTTATTGTGGTTGTATATTTCAAGTGAAAATGTAATTCAAGCATTTAAAATTCAAAGCAAAAATATTAAAGTTAATAAAATGCTGTCCAAAAATATTTTCAGGTGTTAAAAATACAATCTTTATTATTTTTCAATCTTACAAATTCAAGTAACAAAATTCAGGTCACTAAAATTCAGGTAACAAAATTCAGGTCGCTAAAATGCTGGTCTTCACATCCGGGATATCACAGGAAGAGCAATGCACTTTAAAGTGTGCTTCCTGATCCCTCTGCAGTCTACTTCCCAGAAACTAACAGGCTGGGTTGCCAGTTGCACAATAAACAGTTAAAATTACCCCCGTTCCGTAAACGCTATATTCAAAGCAAAGCCGGCGCTCTTTCATTAACATGCGAGAGTGATGGGTTTCCCGCCCCTGCGCTCGGTAATGTTACAGTCTGTGGAAAAATTCTGTACAGCAGAAGAAACTAATTTAGGAAGCAGTCAAACAGTTCAGCGAGTGACACCAGAGTAACTGCAGACGAAAAGAAACTGATAGGGACAATTCAAGACAAAGAATAAAGACAGACAGACAGACATAGGTACTTTATCGCTACTGGATATCTGGAATTTCCTTCGGAATCAATAGAGACAGTAACAGTAAGACAGGTTATAGACCTCACACTGTATATCTTAGTCAGTAGACACAGGGTAATGTGGGAACTGACCAGAGGTACTAGTGCAATGATGTATAAAAACTACAAGATATATAAAAAAGGGTATAAATAAAAAATATAAATTACAATAAAAAAGAGAAATGGGGTTAATTGCAGTGAAGCCATTGATGTACAATTATATTATATAATTATATAATTATATGCAACAAAGTCACAATGCGACAGGTATTAATTTATCCAAGACTTATGACTTCATACTAAATATTAAACTGAAATGTTGTAATTGCATGCATAAAATAATTAGTGACAAAAATGTGTTTATTTATTTATTTTATTTTAATCAGACTGACATTAAACCGCACTATCCACACTTTACGTTTTTCTTAATTACAAAATGTTCATGGTTACCTTCATTTATAAGCAATATAAATTTAACAAAGTGTAAACAGCATGTATGTTGTTGCTGCTGCTGAGGAAATTTATCCCATCTTGTTACTGAATGTGACTCTACCGATTGCAGGGGCGGGAAACTCATCGCTCTCGCGTGTGAATGAAAGAGCGCCGGCTTTGCTTCGGTAGAGTCACATTCAGTAACAAGATGGGATAAATTTCCTGTTAGTTTCTGGGAAGTAGACTGCAGAGGGATCAGGAAGCACACTTTAAAGTGCATTGCTCTTCCTGTGATATCCTGGATGTGAAGACCAGCATTTTAGCGACCTGAATTTTAGCGACCTGAATTTTGTTACCTGAATTTTAGCGACCTGAATTTTATTACCTGAATTTTTACTACCTGAATTTTGTTACCTGAATTTTTCTACCTGAATTTTGTTACTTGAATTTGTAAGATTGAAAAATAATAAAGATTGTATTTTTAACACCTGAAAATATTTTTGAACAGCAATTTATTAACTTTAATATTTTTGCATTGAATTTTAAATGTTTGAATTACATTTTCACTTGAAATATACAACCACAATAAATTGCAGTGGCAAAAATTTCAAACATTGTAAATGCTCTAAGGATTTTTTTCAATTCAGATCAAATTGCAATGCAGAAAAATTACATTTTTTTTATTTCAACATGTTTTTTTCAGGTCATGTAATTCAACCTGCCATTTTGCTTTCAGGAATTTTGGCACTAATATAGTTCCATAACTGTGTATGTGACAAATAAAATTTGAATTTGAATCAAAGGAGAGGAAGAGAGGTGGAAGGAGACAGAGGGGGAGAGAGAGAGGGAGAGAGAGACAGAGTATGGGAAGGTGAGCAGGAATGAACAGATGCAAGAGGAGACAGGAAGATAGCAGCAGGGAAGATTTAACACGTTAATATCAGATCTATGAGGAAGAGAGCAAGAGAGTAGAAATAACTCCTTTATATATAAAATAATTCTAACATCATGTAAAACTATTTTTAACTGTTTTTTTAAATATTTCTAACTGTTGTCAAAGCTATACCCCACTTGTATTGTGAAGACACGCCCCACAGAACTGGGGGGCGGGTTCAGTAGAGGTCATTAACATTTAAAGGAGCATGTACTGAAACAGGTTGCTGAGAACAGAGCTACTTTTTACCAGGTAAAAGTAATGTTTTTTTTACACAACAATTGAGATTTTTAAATTAAAGTATATTACAAACTTTTCATTAGGACCCTAAAGAATCATATTAACCTATGCAAAATTGAGACTGTATGTCTCCTTTAAAAGTATAATGTGGTTGATGGCTAATACTGATGGTTGTTTATTTGGTTAAAGCTCTTGTGTATTTGATACAGAATACATTCTCGTGTGCACAATATAACAATCAGAAGTTTATTATAGTGGCTTTACAGTATTGCCATCTAATGCCAGAAGGTGGGTGTGCCTTCTTGTTAGCGTAAATTAAACCTGAATGTGTAGAGAAGAAGAGAGCTATGATGCTGCTATAATTAATCTCCATGCTGAACCTGTTACTACATAATGAGCGTGTAAGGAATGATTATTGTATTCTGTGTTCCAGTCATGTATGACAGAGTGAATGTAGGCTTGTGGATCCTGGATTAATGTGATGTTTTATTTTGTCAGAGTAAAGGTACAGTGTGGAAATCCATATGCAAATCAGTTATTGGCTCTCAATGCTAATCGGCTATCCTGGCGCTATTGCTAATATCGCTAATAATTACAATATCCCAGCAAAGGGGGTTGTACACTAGTAACCCAGTGTAAGGATCTTCCTTCTGACGGAAACTTCAAAGCACTTGTGTAAGTTTCTTTGGATAAGAACGTCTCAGATTCCTAACAGGAAATGGAAATGTTATATCAGGTGGTATTATAGTGCTATAGTGACAGCTATAGGATTTTTCCCCAAGTTGCAGCTGGATCAGCTACTGTTGTCCCAGTCAGACCACGATTAACCAGCACAAAACTGATGCGACAGTACAGAAAAACTTTGACCTCTGCCAGCGGTGAATCTTAACTTATTTGCCGGTCTGATATCAGGCGATTGCAGTCAACAATGTAAATATCAGCCTATACAAATGTACAGCCAATTAATCAGTGCATCCTTAATATCCTGTAATATTTAACCATATTACATTTTATTTAACACATAGAAAGGAATAATCAAAAAATCTTGAATTAAAACAGAAACAGTTTTTTTTCCCCCTCCAGTTCTACAATATTTTTGTCATGTTGCGTTTACCATCGTGTTCTCTAAATGTCTTTAACAATGTTTGTTTGTTCTCAGTGATCCACAGAAGACAGGAGATGGAAACAAAAAGATCATCATTACAGATACAAGGTAAGGTCAACAGTAAATACATCACACTCTGTTGGTAAAAACCTCTCTGCTGTTATTTCATACAGAGTGATTAGATAATAACAAACATACAGGAGATATACAGAGTGACAAAATCATAAAGAACTGTCTGTGGTAACCCCTCAGACCACTGTGATCTTTAATAATTAACCCCCATGTCTCACCGTGTCTTCCTACTTCACTCTGTCACAGACATGACTTGGAATCTGCTGTTGTAAATGAATTCCAGAAGAAGTTCAGATTAAATCTGATGAAGAAGTTTGAGTGTGTAAATGGAGTGATAATAAATCAGGAAAACCGAACACTCCTGAATGAGATCTATACAGAGCTCTACATCACAGAGGGAGACAGTAGAGACGTCAATAAAGAACATGAGGTGAGACAGATCGAGGCAGCGTCCAGGCGAAGAACATCAGAGGAAAGACCAATCAAATGCAGTGACCTCTTTAAGCCCTTATCTGATGAAGACAAACCCATCAGAACTATGCTGACAAAGGGAGTCGCTGGCATCGGAAAAACAGTCTCTGTGCAGAAGTTCATTTTGGACTGGGCTGAAGGGAACGCAAATCAGGACGTCCCCCTCATATTTCCACTTCCTTTCAGAGAGCTGAATCTGATGAAGGACCAGAAACTGAGTCTGATGGAGCTCCTTCATGTCTGTTTTAAGGAAACAAAAGAAACAGAAATGTCCAGTTTGGAAAAGGTTCTGTTCATTTTTGATGGATTGGACGAGTGTCGTTTCTCTCTGGATTTCCAGAACACAGTGAGAGTGTGTGATGTAACTGAATCAGCATCAGTGTCTGTGCTGCTGATAAACCTGATCAAAGGGAATCTGCTTCCCTCTGCTCTCATCTGGATCACCTCCCGACCAGCAGCAGCTGATCAAATCCCCTCTGAGTGTGTCGATCGAGTCACAGAGGTACGAGGGTTCAATGACCCACAGAAGGAGGAGTACTTCAGGAAGAGGATCAGTGATCAGAGCCTGGCCAATAACATCATCACACACCTGAAGTCATTAAGAAGTCTCTACATCATGTGTCACATCCCAGTCTTCTGCTGGATCTCAGCCACTGTTCTAGAGATAATGTTGTGTGAAGCAGTGAGAGGTGAGATCCCCAAGACTCTGACTCAAATGTACACACACTTCCTCATCATTCAGATAAACATCATAAGAGAAAAGTACTCAGAGAAGCAGGAGAGTGATGAAGAAATGCTTCTCAAACTGGGGCGACTGGCTTTTGAGCAGCTGGAGAAACACAACCTGATCTTCTATGATGAAGACCTGAGAGAGTGTGGCATTGATGTGAGAGAAGCAGCAGTGTACTCAGGTGTGTGTACGCAGATCTTCAGAGAGGAGTTTGGGCTTCACCAGGGTAAAGTGTACTGCTTTGTTCATCTGAGTATTCAGGAGCATCTCGCAGCTCTGTATGTGCACCTGATGTTCATGAGGGAAAAGAGAAATGTTCTTCAACAGAGTCAGTCCTTTAATACAATCTCAGATGTTCACATTAGTGCTGTAGATCAGGCCTTATACAGTAAGACTGGACATCTGGATCTTTTCCTCCGCTTTCTTCTGGGTCTCTCACTGGAGTCCAGTCAGAAACTCTTACATGCCTTAGTAACACAGATAGGAAGTAGCTCACAGAGCAAAGAGGAAACAGTTCAGTACATTAAGGAGAAGATCAGTGAAGATCTTCCTACAGAGAAATCCATCAATCTGTTCCACTGTCTGAATGAACTGGATGATGATTCTCTAGTGGAGGAAATCCAACACTACCTGAAATCTGGAAAACAAAGTGAACTCTCTCCTTCACAGTGGTCTGCTCTGGTGTTTGTGTTACTGACATCAGCAGAGGATCTGGAGGAATTTGACCTGAATAAATATTTCAGTCCAGAGAAGATAACAGAAGATGTTCTTGTGAGGGTGATGCCTGTGATTGCAGCATCCAGAAAAGCAACGTAAGTAAATCTGTATAAATCTGTTCTACTGTAGAAAGAGAGAAACTGAAAACACTGATGAATATGTACTTTAAGATGTCTTGAGCCTCAGGTGATACACAGTGGTGTTAATGGGAATAAATAAATAGTTACTTAAGAGAATAACGATCATGTGAACAAATGAATAAGACTGAAGGGCAGATATTAAATGAAGACAGTTTTTAACACTTGCATTAATGCCTTGTTGCCTGAAATAATGAGAAATATTATTGATATTCCTGATTTCTTCTGACAGTTAAATTGGTTTTATTCTGGATATTTAACACACAATATTTAAACAAAACTGTTTATTTACATAAACCTTATCAATTTCACACCCATGTCTACAGTATTTAAAATTTTCATTGTAACTTTATTTTATTTGTTTTCACATTAAATGTGTGTTAGACTAGAAGTGCAGTTATACACGCACTGAGCTGATTTCATTGTTATTAGTAAAACATTCATGCTATTATATCCTTATAGAAGGATTGTAATTGATGTGAGTGGTTGTCAGGGTGTTGCCCCTTATCGGTGCACTGCTGTCGGCAAGCCCCATTTAATTTGCTTAAAGGGGCCTAGTTAGGGAAAATTCACTTTTGTATCATTTTAGACAGTCTAATGAATCACTCGTGTGTGTGTGTGTGTGTGTGTGTGTGTGTGTGTGTACAGTACATGCAAAAACTATGAAAAAAACACATCATTCCCTTTTTCTTGTTAAGTTCTGCATATTTTTTCTTTATAAATCCGTGCTTCAGATTTGCTAGGGTTAAATGACGTTTGAGTGTAAAAGGGTGTAATTTGTTGAAGACCCTCCACCAGCCCGGGACTCAGCTCCACCCAGTAGTCGTCATATTATTCATCCACAAAAAACACAACAGACCCCAGTCACTGTAGTGTAAATTAGAGCAGTGAGAGAGTTCCTGGATGAAATGATCTGGTGTTGGTTTTACCCGAGAACAACTAACTATGTTTTTGCTTCCAACTACTGAGGACATGAAGAACAAATGTCATTTATTTATTTACTATAAAAATGTTCTGGCAGCTGTGTGTGTGTGTGTGTGTGTGTTTGTACATTTGACATGGGAATGTTTTTTCAGTGAGGGACAGTTCAGAGTTTAATTTGCTAAAAGATAAAAAGTACAGTGAAACCTCAGATTACGAGTAACGAACAAGTCTTGGTTTACGAGTACCAAGTATCATGTATAACGCATGCACTTCTTGTTTTGACGCTGAGCGTCACGTGATCACAACTGAGCCAACATTTTTTTTCTCTCTCTTGTGCTGTGGAATTGTGGGTAATCGTCTCCCCTGCTGGGTCTTAGTGCTCGTCTCTCATATTGCTGGTCCGAATACCATTTTTTTGAGCTTCGAGTATTCTGTAGTGATCAACATCGAATATTCGAAGCATCGGTGGGAGGGGGCTGAATATATTCTTATCTCTAATAAAGGCAGGAATCTCTGTGTGCGTCTGTTTTTTTTTTTTATTCATTTATCCTTTATTTTACCAGGAATGTCCCATTGAGATACATTATCTCTTCTTCCAGGGAGTCCTGGCCATGGTGGCAGCAACAAAGTTTAAAAAGTTTCAACGTATATACACATAGAACATACAATGTTAACACATAAACATACAGACATTCCAAAAATGCAATTACATAAATAAACACGGACTAAAAGACAAGCAGATGGGAATTTCAAATGTCAAAAAGAGACACAGAGAAAAGAAAGAAGAAAATAAAGAATTCAAAATATATGTATATATGTATTAAAAATGATGAAAAACAATGACATTGTTTTATAAGAACTGAGTTTAAAAGATTTTTGAAAACAGTTAGAGAGGGTAGGGAGTCCAAATTTAGCATATTTTGTAAAGAATTCCACTTGTGTGGTGCATATGAGGAAAAAGCAGTTTTGCCTAACTCTGTCCATGTTAGAGGAGAATGAAGAAGTTTTACTGATGAACGTGTACTGTAAGTGTTACTGCGAAGTGTAAGTAGATTGCATATGTACTGAGGTAGTTTATCCATTAAAGCCTTTGCAATAAATAGTAGGCAATGAGATTTTCTTCTAAGGTGCAATGATGTCCATTGCACCATGTCATATAGATTACAGTGATGTGTTCTTGCTGCAGCACCAGTTACAAATCTCAAAGCAGAATGATAGACAACATCCAGCTTTTTTAGATGAAATGAAGATGCATGCATATATATAATGTCACCGTAATCCAATACTGATAGGAAACTGCTCAGTACTAATCGCTTTCTGGCAGTGAAGGGAAAGCATTTTTTAAAACGGTAAGAAAAACCTAATTTAGGGCGAAGCTTTCTCAATATACTTTCTATATGGACTTCGAATGACAACTTGTCATCAAACCAGATTCCAAGATATTTGTAAGAATTTACCCTTTCTAGCTGTGTGCCATCTAATGTTAAAAGAGTATACTCAGAGGAAGAGCATGAGCGAGTAAAAATAATAAATTTAGTTTTTTTGGCATTTAACACGAGTTTTAATTTGAGAAGGTTCAATTGTAAAGAGTTGAAAGCATGCTGTAAGGAATCCATTGCTACTTGCAATGATGATGCAGTCGTATAGAGCATTGTGTCATCAGCATATAAATGGGTTTTTGCTGGGTCTAAACCTATGCACATATTATTTATGTAAATGGAGAATAAAACAGGCCCCAAGATTGAACCTTGGGGCACTCCAGTTTTTACTGTAAGTAACATGGATCTAAAATCTTCTATAACTACACACTGAGTTCTCCCAATTAAATAATTGGAGAACCAGTCTAGAACAGTGCTACCAAGGCCTATAGCCTGTAATCTTTGTAAAAGAAGACCATGGTCAACAGTATCAAATGCTTCTGTTAAATCTACAAATAGTTCAGCACATGATTTTTTGTTGTTGTCCAATGCAGTTATTATATCATTTGTGACAGAAGTTACTGCAGTTATTGTACTATGGCCTTGTCTAAAACCAGACTGACTAGGGGATAAAATATTATTAGCAGATAAAAAGTTTTTAAGTTGTTCATTCATAATTGATTCAAATAATTTGGCTGTAACAGACAACCTGGAGATAGGACGATAATTGTCTAAGCAGGAAGAGTTGCCTCCATTCAATAATGGGAGGACAAATGCTGACTTCCAAGAGCTGGGAATTTCCCCACTGCATAAACTAAGATTAAAAATAGAGGCAATGGGCCCAGCAATCAAGTCTGCAGCTGTCTTTAAAAAATAAGGTTCAATTTGGTCTGGCCCAGCAGACTTTGTACAATCTAGATTTAACAAAGCCTTATGGACCTGAATAGCAGAGATAGAGGCGAAATTAAAGGTCACAGGACTACTACTACTTTATTGAATAGCGGTGATAGTAGTGGTTTTCAAAGGTTTTGTTTGTTTGTTTTACTTTACAGCAGTGATTCCGTTAGTGTGTCGCTAACACAAGTGTCATTAGCGATGTACCTTGTTAATTCTTCCAATGAAACAGTCTTTCCGTTAATGTATGTGTGTGTGTGTGTGTGTTTGGGAACCTTAAATAAGAGATGAAGAAGGGTTACTGTGTAAGATGAGAAGAGGGAGAGGGAGGGATCTGATTCGTCCTCTCCTCTTATTTTAGCTTCACACACACAATACTGAAAAGTATCTCCTTTTTTTTTGTCTCTCAACCACACGCGCGCACACACACACACACAGACACACACACACACACACACACACACACACACACACACACACACACACACATACACACACACACACACACATACGTTTAGCCTGTTAGCTAGTGCTAGGTACTATATCTAAATAAATCACCTTCACCACTGGGCTGATTATCATTTCAGTAGCTCGCTAATTACAGAACACAACAGAGACTCACAACTTCCCAATCTGTCTGAATCTTATGGTCCATGTTTATACAGTGTGTGTGTGTGTGTGTGTGTGTGTGTGTGTGATGATGAAGCTGAAACTCCTACCAAGTCGATTCTGAGCCGCTCTGACTGTGAATTACTACTACAGCATTTATCTGTTTTGTCTAAATGCTGTTTGTGCTTTTGGTGTTTATAAAAATGAGAAGGTGCAGTGAAAGCTTTGAGGATCTGTTTGATCATTTGTACTAGTGTTAATTCAATTCAATATACAAATATAATTCAATTTATTTGTATAGCGCTTTTAGCAATTGTCATTGCCTCAAAGCAGCTTTACACAATCAAAAGAATTAATCAAGTTTGTATGGAATGTGAATGCGTATGAATCAAAATGATCAGTTTGTTCCTTGTTTGACAGTGGCAAGGAAAAACTCCCTGAGATGGTGATAGAAAGAAACCTTGAGAGGAACCAGACTCAACAGGGAACCCATCCTCATTTGGGTGAAACAGAAAGCAGGTCAGCTATAACAGTAGAAGTTAATTGACGTTAATATGGAGTCCAGGTAGTTATTGGAGACTCCGGTAGACTTGTAGGAAGTTCCAGTCCTCAACTATCAGACTGTCAAGTCCCCAGAGAAATAGTTGCCAACACCAGTCAAGGCCAGAACCGTCTTCTAGGTAGAGAGAATCATCCCCAGACACCAGATGCATCTCAAAGAGACACACGGGGCATCCATGTGACGAAATCTCCAAGCAGAAGCCGGGCACCAGGATGGGTTAGACAGGTCCGGAGGGCAGAGGGAGTCTGGATCACTGGCAGCTCAGGAACGACATGTGTAGCTCGACAGAGAGAGAGAAAGAGTGACAGGGGGAGAGAGGGAAGAGAAAGAGGGGGAGAAAGAGAAGAAGAAGAGAGATGGCAGTTGGGTATGGTCACAGTCATACGATGTATAATGTAAATGTATATTAAATGTAGAGTGCTGGAGTTGCGTTTTGCATCAATTGGGCTTCCAAATGCCCAGTCCTTTAAACTGCCACCGCCATTGTTGACCACAATCTCTCCTTTTCTGAGACAACCTGTCTATCTGCTAATCGGCAGAAAGCGCTGTAGAAGACGTGGTCGGAGAGGCAGATTACATGTCAGACTGAGGACTCACCTGGATTCTCTGCAGCTGAGATGTGGCGATCGATTGGAGTCTGGCAGTGTAAGAAGATCGTGGGAATGTTACCGCTGGCTTCAGATGATTAGCCCTAACACTAGCGTTTCATCTGCATGTCTCGGAAGAACAGTCACTCGGTGCTGCATTCAGGGAAATCTTTGTCCAATTCCTTGCGCGACATCGCTGCCTGTCAACTTGGCTACGTACCGTTTGGCACTTTGTAACAATAGATTGCTCAATAACAAAACATTTATTCTCAATAATGTCATTTCCTCTCATAATCTGAATTAGTTTTTTCTTACTGTAACCTGTCCAGGTGACGCTAGTGCCTTTTCGGAACTTCTCCCCTCTGGCTATCTTTATTTCAACACCCCGCGATAAACGGGTAGGGGCGGGGGGTTAGTCCTCAGTCACTGACGTGTCGCCAGCTGTCCACTAGAGGGTTCTCTAGTTTCGAGTTACAAGTTTTTGTGCTCACATTGCCCTGCCCTATTTTATGTGCAGTAATCTACCGGCCGCCCAAATTAAACAAGGACTTTTTTTTTTATGATTTTTCAGAGCTTTTGTCAGAGTTTATGCCAAAGTTTGACAATATTTTAATCTGTGGTGACTTTAACATTCATGTTTGTTGCCCCTCTGATAAATTTGCAAATGATTTTAATGCACTTCTCCATTCACTGGATTTGACCCAGTCCATATCCTGCCCGACTCATAGGTTAGGTCATAGCCTTGATCTTATCATCTCGCGTGGGGTGACAGTATCAATCTGTGAGGTTTCGGATTTTCCCGTATCTGATCACTCTCTTATACGGTTTGACATCCGTGCTATTCCATCTGCACCCACATCCATTGCCCTGCAACGTCGGCAAATCATTACCTCTTCTACAGTTAATGACAATGTTACTGCCTTTACTGCCTCTGATTTCTGCTCGGCTGCTGACTTGACATCATCTCTGTGTCCTGAAGGATAATAGGTACCAAAAGCTCATCAGACCCCTGGCTCAATGATACAACACGAGCCCTTAGGCGTTGGTGTAGACAGACTGAGTATAAATGGAAGAAGGATAGGCTGCAGGTGTTACTGGAGATGTTTAGAGATAGTCTTTCGACCTATCACAGAGCAGTGAAGGAAGCTAAAGGACAGTACCTCTCCAATCTCATCAACAGCAATAGTCATCGCCCTGGAATTTTATTCAGCACAATTAACTCTGTGATAAATCTGGGGTCTACTGGTTTGAATAATGTATTTGAACACTCCTGTAATACATTCAAACAGTACTTTTTAGACAAGGTTTCATCTGTTAGGCAAGCCATCACACAAGCCCCTGTTGCTGTTATATCTTCACAAGAAGCACAATGTGTGTTGGAGAACTTTGAGACAGTTACTCTCGTAGACCTTATAAATGCTGTCCATGAATTGAAGGTTACCTCCTGCCCTCTAGACGCTGTTCCTGTAAGGATAATGAAGGAAGCTATTGACATCATGGGCCCCAGCCTTGTCTCCTTTATAAACAGTTGTCTTAGTACGGGCACTGTTCCGACTGCCCTCAAGCATGTCATTGTTCGACCAGTGCTAAAGAAACCAAACCTTGATCCTTCTATACTGTCCAATTTCCGTCCTATATCTCATTTGCCTTTCTTGGCTAAGCTGATGGAGAAGCTTGTTGTCATCCAGCTTCAGTCTCATCTCCAACTGCATGCCATTGTACATTCAACAGCTCTCCCAGTTTTGGTCCTTCAACACCTCGGTTTGTTCCGGTAGTGCGCAACCTGGGTGTTATTTTTGACAGTGGTATGCTTTTTGAAAAACAGATGAGTGCAGTTGTGAAGGCAAGCTTTTACCAGCTAAGGCTCCTCAGTAAGGCCAAATAATTTCTGTCCCGACCTGATTTTGAAAAAGCTGTCCATGCCTTCATCAACTCGCAGATTGACTGCTGTAATGCCCTCTACTCTGGACTTAATAAATCACTGCTTAATCGGCTTCAACTGGTACAAAATGCTGCAGCACATCTCCTCTCCAATACCTCTAAACGCTCTCATATCAGTCCAGTCCTCCGCTTGCTCCACTGGCTCCCAGTGCGGTTTAGGGTAGAGTTTAAGATTCTGCTGTTTGTATTTAAGGCCATCAATGGTCTGGCTCCTGTCCATCTCGCGGAGTCGGTCATGGTTCACCACCCAACCAGAACCAGGTATATTCAGCGCTCTTCAGAATATACCACGTTGGTCATACCCAAGTTCAATTATAAAAAGTTTGGAGGCCGGTCATTTGCCATCCAGGGCCCAAAATTGTGGAACGCACTATCGGGACAGCTTCGAAGCATTACTGAGTTGTGTGTTTTTAAATCACAGTTGAAGACACATCTTTTTAGACTAGCTTTTGATATATAGCCATTGATTCGATAATTGTTTTTATGCTGTTTATTGTGTCTTTGATTGTTTCCCAGATCTGCTCCTTTAAATAAGGCAAACCTATTTATAAAAATGCTTGGCTAAATAAATAGGTTTTTAGCCTAGACTTAAACACTGATACTGTGTCTGAGTCCCGAACATTAATTGGAAGACTATTCCGTAATTTTGGGGCTTTGTAAGAAAAAGCTCTGCCCCCAGCTGTAGTTTTCATAATACGCGGTACTGACAAGCAGCCTGCATCCTTTGATCGAAGTAGGCGTGGCAGATCGTACGACACTAGCAATTCACTCAGATACTGCGGCGCGAGACCATTTAATGCCTTTGTAGATGTGGTCATGTTATTTCACTAGTTTTGACGCATAGCTTTGGTTGGATCATTTACTCACAAGAACGGAAGTCCGATGATTTCTTTGTCTTGGTATTTTATTTTCAGCATCAAAGATTCAACACTTCATACAGTCGTCTTGAGTAAATCCACTATGGTTACAACACCTGCTGTATCTTGTAAATGTCTGACTTTTACAACAACCTATGTGTAAGAGCCATATCGTACTTGTTATGAATTTGTTGTTGTGTTTATTTTATTTTATTTTACTTGTTATTTCATTCATTCTACCTTGTTCTATTCATTAGTAAAGCATTAAGCATTAAGTTTGTTACATAAGCCATAAGCTTTAAATTTCCTAGTTATGCATCCATTTTGACAATCGTAAGTTGGTCTGTGATGTCATTCCACTATTACATGCATTTGTATGACTTGTCATATGATAGAAAGTTCAGTTTAGATGCAGAAGGCAACAGAAACACAAGTTTTTGACCGTAAACTGGGAATGTAAGATACAACAACTAGGTTGTTGTAACCGTGAGCTCCCGGTAAGCTAAAAATGTAAGATACAGCAACTAGGTTGTTGTAACCGTAAGCTCCCGTAAGTAGGTTTATACAACAAGAGTGTTATATACGTAAGCTAAGACTGTAAGTTATAAGATACAGCAAATAGGTTGTTGTAAAAGTCAGAGATTTGCAAGATGCAGCAACTGGTGTCTGTAATCACAGTGGATTTACTCAAGACGACTGTATGAAGTGTTGATTCTTTGATGCTGACAAAATAAACTACAAGAGACAAAGAGAATGGACTTCTGTCGTGTGAGTAAAACTTTAAACCAGAGCTACGCGTCTGGTGAAATAATATGACCGCATCTACATAAAGTCAAAAGCTTTTGTTTTGTTTGAACGAAAACAAGTGAACGCTGAAAGAGAAAGTAAAAGGTAATAGCGCGCCCTGAACTTCATGATGTTAAGTGACGAGGACAACGAAGAAGTCTCGGCAGAAGACAGTGTGTCACAAGTTGCGGCGGCTGAGCCACAAGGAAGCGTAACGTCCGCGGCTTCCTCATCTCGCCGCAGAGAAGAAGCTGAAAGAGCAGCTCTGCTGGCAAAAGCAGCAACCTTGGACGAACGTCTCCAATTAGAAATGGAGGAAGGCAAATGGAGGAAGGCACAACTAAAGACACGACTAGAAATGGAGGAAGCACAACTAAAGGCAAAAAGAGAAAGGCTGGAAATTAAAATGATGCTCGCTATGCACGATGCCAAATTAAGAGTTGCTTCAATGTCAAGATCGCAAATATGACAGCCGATCGCCCAAGAGCAAGTGCGCACTTAGTGAAACGAGCAGCGCCTACGTGAGCAGTGCGCACTTCCGCAACAATGGATATGACAGCCGACGACAGCTGGTTACAGAGAGCTCAGTCATTGAACCGAGCAGCCTGTACTTTCAAAACTCAGAATGCAATGAACTTTACCAGCACGTTGCGTCGACGGAATATTGCGAACTGCCATCACATCTACAGGCAACCCAGGTAAGTTTGCCCATCAGCGCCAGACCTACAATGGCAAGTACTCTAAATGAATGTCCTACCATAAACACTGAACACATAAGTCATAGTTTCGATACATCATATTCTCAAATGCCAACGCTCCACGGGGCAGCTCACTCAGGTGTGCCCATAAGCGCAAACATACAACTGACAAACTCCTTAAGGGATACCCGAGATCATGATTCTCTACGTCAGGCACTTGACACAATGCATCACCAAATGCAACGTCAGGCAGAACTCACAGAAATGCTCGCAAGGAACCAAATGCTGTTCTCATTGCCTTGGCACGACCTTTCTCCCTTTTACGGAGACCGGATTCAGTTCAAATCCTTCATGTTATCCTTTGAACGCTACGTTGAATCCAAAACGGACAATGACATCGATAAGCTGTCATATCTCGAACTGTACACTAAAGGGGAACCCAAAGACCTTGTAACAAGCTGCATGCACATGACAAATGGGTATGCAAGAGCAAAGAAACTGCTGCGCGACAGGATCGGAAACGAGCTGAGAATTGCAGCAGCTTGTAAGCAAAAGGCAATTAATTGGCCAAACATAAAGACTGACGACGGACGGGCATTAAGCGCCCTCTCTTCTTTCCTGACAACTTGCCAAAATGCAACAGCAAACTGTGAATCTGTGGACGAGTTGAACAGCAGCGAGTGCATGAACACCATTCTTACGAAACTGCCCTAAAAGCTGATTGACAGGTGGAAGTCTTGCGCACGCCAGCACTACGAGCACTATGGGACAAGAACCAAGTTCGCCCAGCTGGTGGACTTCATAGATCAACAAGCCAGACTGTACTCCAACCCGCTCTTCGCCGACCTGGACGCCATGACCAGTGATAAGAAATACGGTCGCACATCCCTTCAAGGACACAAACAAAAAAGGGAAGGAAAAGCAAGGGTCAGCTTTGCAACCGACGTCAGACAGGTTGGTAAAATTCACAAAGACTCGATTACAATGAAGAATGCCGGTATGTTAGCTGTTAGCGCTTTCACTAAACCATGCACACATTGCAAAGGGGAGCATATCTTAGATGATTGCTTCCAATTTAATGATAAGATATACAAAGACAAAGTAGAATTCTTAAAAAGAAACGGATTCTGTTTTGGATGTTTAACAAAGGGTCATTTATGGAAAGACTGTGCCAGAAAATTAACATGTTCATTGTGCTCAAAGCCACATCCTCGCATGCTACACAGAGCAGCGCAAGACACGGCGCAGTTAGTTACAAGCGCCAACGAAAACGAAACTGAATGTAAAACAAAAAATACACCACCTGCAGTGAGTTACGAATTAAATGCGCTCACTGGGGCTGGAGGTAATTGCATCCTCCCCATTGTACCCGTTAAAACAAAGTCCAAAAAAAGGACACAATAGTAGAAGCCATGTACTATCAAGTGAGAGTCCCAGAGAAGGACACAGATCTGCTGCGCTTCCTATGGTGGCCGAATGGAGATGTGAACCAAGACTTAGTTGAATATAAAATGGTAGTTCATCTGTTCGGTGCAAAATCATCGCCTAGTGTTGCTAACTTCGCCCTCAGAAAGACAGCAGAAGAAAACCACAGCAATGCACCTGCTGTGGCAGTTAATACAGTACTTAAAAACTTTTATGTAGACAACTGCCTGAAATGCCTGTCGCCCTATACAACGACCTCACAAGTCTCTGTGCAAGCGGAGGGTTTAACCTCACTAAATGGGCAAGCAATAGCCGTGCCCTACTGACTGTCATTCCCTAGAGCGAAAGGATCAAAGACATGAGAGACTTGGACTTGAATTAGGAAGCACTTCCTGTTGAGAGAGCTCTGGGGTGCTGTGGTGCATTAATTGTTATTCTTAATCAAGTTTAAGATTAGTTTAAAGGAACGACCTGTGACAAGACGAGGAATCCTGTCAATCACTAGCTCAACATACTTTCTCTAGGCTTTCTCTCACCTGCCATACTGCCAGCTAAAATCTCAATGCAGCAATTATGTAGAGAAAAACTAGCCTGGGATGATGACATTCCCGAGCAGTTTGCTAAAGCATGTGAGCAAAAAATGTCAGAATTGCCAATCGACAGAATAATACCAGACCACCCACCCTTCACTAATGTGGGAGTAGACTACTTCGGACCCTTCGAGGTCAAACGTGGCAGAAGTAACGTTATAAGATATGGCGTACTTTTCACTTGTCTGACAACAAGAGCCGTGCACATTGAAATTGCTCATTCGCTTGACACAGACTCTTGTGTGAATGCCATGCGACGCTTTATAAGCAGGAGAGGTCAGGTGTCAGTGATGCGAAGTGACAATGGAACAAACTGAATAGGCGCTGAGACTGAACTGCGCGAGGCTATTCAGCAATGGAATCAGGCACGAATTGAAAGCTGCCTCACTCAAAGGAACATACAGTGGACATTCAACCCGCCCTCTGGATCTCACTTTGGTGGAATATGGGAAAGACAGATTAGGTCAGTTAGAAAGATCTTGAGATCAGTACTGAAAGAACAAACATTAACTGACGAGAGCCTGCATACATTCATGTGTGAAGTAGAAGCGATAATGAATAACTGAACCCTCACTACTGTCTCGGAAGATCCCACAGATTTGGAACCTTTGACACCTAACCACCTGCTGCTGATGAAAAAAAGTCAAAGTCAAAGTCAACTTTATTGTCAATTCTGCTACATGTACAGTGCATACATATAGAGAATCGAAATTACGTTACTCTCGCCCTATTAACAAATAACACTGAAGAGGTTAAAAAAAAAAAAAAAAAAAAGGCTTAAATAACACAAACTTAGAAAGGCAACAGAGGTGAGGTAATTTAGTTACTATCCTGCATAAAGGGACAGTTAACAACACAGAAGGCAGTTATGGAGAGAAACGGTACAGTGCAGTGCAGTGTAAAAACAGCCAAACCTGCCCCCTGGACTTTTTAAAAGGGAAGACATCTATGCACGTCGCAGGTGGAAGCAGGTTCAGTACTTATCAGACCTATTCTGGAAGTGATGGGTGCGTGAATACTTGCCCTTGCTCCAGGAATGGCAAAAATGGTTTCAAGAGAAAAAAAAACTCTCGATTGGAGACATCGTTTTAATAATTGACGAGTCTTCTCCAAGAAATTCATGGGTCATGGGAAGAATCACGAAAGTGTTCCCCGACAAAAGGGGACTTGTGAGACGTGTGTTAGTTAAAACTAAGACCAACACTCTGGAAAGACCCATCGACAAGCTTTGCCTCATATATGCAATGGACTGTTAAATGTGTTATGATCTGTTATGAAATTTGATATGCAACTATAAACACCTGAGATAAATATTATACATTTACAAGATTTAAAACGTTTTAGAAGGTTAAGAATGTTTGATTTCATGGCTTTATCAAGAAAAAAAAAACACAAAATTGTAATTGTCAGTCTCCATGCCTGTCAATTAGGGGCTGGAATGTAAGAGCCATATCGTACTTGTTATGAATTTGTTGTGTTCATTTTATTTTATTTTACTTGTTATTTCATTCATTCTACCTTGTTCTATTCATTAGTAAAGCATTAAGCATTAAGTTTGTTACATAAGCCATAAGCTTTAAATTTCCTAGTTATGCATCCATTTTGACAATTGTAAGTTGGTCTGTGATGTCATTCCACTATTACATGCATTTGTATGACTGTCATATGATAGAAAGTTCAGTTTAGATGCGGAAGGCTACGGAAACACAAGCTTTTGACCGTAAGCTGGGAATGTAAGATACAACAACTAGGTTGTTGTAACCGTGAGCTGCCGGTAAGCTAAAAATGTAAGATACAGCAACTAGGTTGTTGTAACCGTAAGCTCCCGTAAGGAGGTATATACAACAAGAGTGTTGTTATATACGTAAGCTAAGACTGTAAGTTATAAGATACAGCAAATAGGTTGTTGTAAAAGTCAGAGATTTACAAGATGCAGCAACTGGTGTCTGTAATCACAGTGGATTTACTCAAGACGACTGTATGAAGTGTTGATTCTTTGATGCTGACAAAATAAACTACAAGAGACAAAGAGATTGGACTTCTGTCGTGTGAGTAAAACTTTAAACCAGAGCTACGCGTCAAAACTGGTGAAATAATATGACCGCATCTACATAAAGTCAAAAGCTTTCCGCTGTTATATCTATCTGATTGCGTTCAGCTCACGGTCAAAAGCTTGTGTTTCAGTAGCCTTCCGCATTAAACTGAACTTTCTATCATACGATAGTCATACAAATACATGTAATAGTGGAATGACATCACAGACCAACTCACGATTGTCAAAATGGATGCTTAATTAACACATTTAGAGCTTATGGCTTATGTTATAAACCTAATGCTTAATTCTTAACTAATGAATAGAATAAGGTAGAATGAAATGAATTAAAACAAATAAAATAAAAACAACAACACATTCTGCAAATCCATCTTACATAACAAGTGTGATATGGCTCTTACAGCGTTATATGTCAAAAGTAGTATTTTAAAATCTATGCGAAATTTCACAGGGAGCCAATGAAGTGAAGATAAGATAGGGGTGATGTGCTCATATCTTCTGATTCTAGTGAGGACTCTTGCTGCTGCATTCTGGACTAACTGAAGCTTGTTTATGCATCTAGCTGAACAACCAGACAGTAAGGCATTACAATAGTCCAAATTAGTGGTGATAAAAGCATGAACTAGTTTTTCTGCATCATTTAGCGACAGTATATTTCTTATCTTGGCAATACTTATGAGGTGAAAGAATGCTATCCTTGTAATGTTATCTACATGAGCTTAAAATTAAAGTCTGGAATCTATAATCACACCGAGGTCTTTGACTGTTGCACTTGATGGAACAGAAAGGCCATCTCAAGTTACAGTGTGATCTAAAATCTTACTTCTAGCTGAATGCGGTCCTATGACTAAAACTTCAGTCTTATCAGGATTAAGCAGTAGGAAGTTAATTAGCATCCAATCCCTTATTTCCTGCACACATTGCTCAACTTTAATGAGCTGGTTTTTCTCATCTGCTTTTGATGAGACATATAACTGTGTGTCGTCAGCATAGCAATGAAAACTAATACCATGTTTACAAATTATGTTGTCCAGAGGAAGCATGTAAAGGGAAAAAAGCAGTGGGCCTAAAACTGAACCTTGTGGAACACCAAAGTCCACTAGAGAGCATGCACTGAGGTCGAGTCATACAAGCATAGTAACACAACCCTGATCAGAAGCCAATAGGAGGACATTTACTACTTTAACGAGTGCTGTTTCTGTGCTGTGATGAGGCGTAAATCCTGACTGATACAGTTCATGTACGCTATTTCTATGTAAATATGAGCATAGCTGCTCTGCTACTACCTTTTCGAGAATCTTGGAGATAAAGGGGAGGTTTGATATTGGCCTGTAGTTAGACAACTGACTGGGGTCGAGGTCAGGTTTCTTAATAATCGGTTTAATGACGGCTAATTTAAAAGATTTTGGAACATACCCATTGCTGAGTGAGGAATTAATTATTCTCCACAGGGGTTCTGTTATTTCTGGTACTATCTGTTTAAGAAAATGTGTCGGTATAGGATCTAATATACAGGTTGATGAATTTGCCGAATCCAATGAGTGAAATTGGATCATTCTCTTCAAGGGGTTAAAGTATTCTAGGTTCTGATCTGACCTAGTTAGTTTAATATCTGCAGAAATTGCATTGCCCGGTTTTCGAAGCCTCAATTTTATGACTGATATTTATAGTTTTATTATTAAAAATGTCATAAAGTCCTCACTATTGCACAATATTGTTGTGGAGATTTCTGCAGTGGTCTTATTTCTAGATAATTTGGCTACGGTATTAAATAGAAATCTAGGATTATTTTTGTTATTTTCTATAAGAGTGGAGAGATATGTTGATCTAGCTACACTAAGAGCTTTTCTATATTTCTGGATGCTCTCCTTCCATGCTATTTGAAATACTAACAATTTAGTTTGACGCTATTTAAGCTCTAATTTCTGAGCGGTCTGTTTTAAAGTGCGTGTGTGGTCGTTAATCCAGGGAGCGAGTTTCTTATCTCTGATAATTTTTCTTTTAACAGGAGCTACATTATCTAAGGTATAACGGAACGTTGACTCTAAATATTCAGTCGTCTGATCGAGTTCTGTGGGGTCAGACGGTGATCCAATCAAAATTGATAGCTCTGGGAGATTACTGATAAAACTCTGTGTGGTAGTTGATGTGAATGTACGTTTAATACGGTAGACTGTCCGCTACAGGAATAATGCTGCTCTCGCACTCTCTAACCCTCTCTAAAGTCTGGATGTGCTCCTCTAACCCTAATATCTTCTCCGTCAGAGTGCTAACTAACACACACCTACAGTATCACAAGTAAAGTTATCGCTAATGACTGAGGAACAATGTCTAAACATCCTGCACTCCACACACTGAACAAGCTGAATATTATCCATTTTATCGTACGTGAGTCGGAGGTTTTAGTTGTTCTGTGCTGAATTCCGTTTGTTGTTCTTAGACGAGGAAACTCTCGCGTTGCGAAACTTTCGCGGCAACAATACAAAAACAGGAAGCTTCGTCACAGTTCTCTCACATCAACCACAGTGACAGTAGCCAGCCAATGAACTAGTGTTAGTTCATTATGTCTTATTTTATTTCCTTCAGTATCAGGTGTGATACAATTAGAGGGAGAAGTGGTGAAGCTCTGGTCTCGGTGCTCAACTCAGAAACCTCCAATCTGAGAGAACTGAATCTGACTGTGGAGTTACTCGTCCTGTCTGAGAATAAACTAACAGACTCAGGAGTGAAGCGTCTCTCTGCTGTACTGGAGAATCCTCACTGTAAAGTGGAGACACTGTGGTAAGATCATCTCTCTGAGTCACAATAAAAGCAGCAATGAATAGTTGTATACAGTGTTTTAGTAACTGACATTTTTCTGCACAAATATATTGCTTAATAATAATAATAATAATAATAATAATAATAATGAAACAGGATATAATGTTGAAGTGTGTGTCATGTTGTCTTAAAAACGAAATCATCATTTAAAACCTGCATTTTCTATTTAATTTGGATATCTTTGTTTAATATAAAATTTTTAATGATCTGAATCATCTAAGTGTGACAAATATACAAAATAAGAAGGGGCAAATAATTTAAAACACTGTGAATATTAATCCAGGATGTAAATGTGTTGATGAAGTGTGTGTCATTGTGTCTCTGCAGGTTGTGTAAGTGTGGTGTCTCAGATGAAGGCTGTGCTGCTCTGACTTCAGCTCTGAGATCAAACCCCTCACACCTGAGAGAACTGAATCTGTATAATAATAATCTAGGAGACTCAGGAGTGAAGTGTGTTTCTGCTGTACTAGAGAATCCTGACTGTAAACTGGAGACACTGAAGTAAGATAATTTCTCTGAGAGTCGCATGACCTGCTCCTCAGTAATATTATTCTCTAATAGTGAGACTGAAGCAGAAGTTTTAGGTTCACCATCAATGTCCTGAGGAGGAAGATTGTTTCTTTTCACTGCACACTGATGCACCGTGAGTTCTCTGAGCGTGTGGATGGTGTCATGTGCTGTACAGGTTTCTGAAGCTCTACAGAAAGTTCTGGACAGTGGGAGGAGTTTAGAAGTCTTATATAATCCTTATTCTCTTAATAAAAAAAATTATACTTTATTTTTCCTCATTTTGGTTTTGGCCAGCTTATATGTAGATATTACACTTCGAACAATAACTAAAAGATTATACATTATAAGATAATTAATTAAAAGTCTTGGAGTCAGATATTTAAATCACAAAGTTAAAACACACATTTAACCTTCAGCTGACCTCGTACTCCATTGTGGTACTGTTACATGTGTCTAACACGTTTACACAGTACTGCACATTTTATTTACTGTAAAAATTAATTTTGTAATAAATTATCGGTCAGTAATATTGTTTATTAAAGACATGAGCTTTGATTCTCCTCAAAAGCAACGTATAGATGCGGACATATTATTCCACTAGTTTCAGGGGTGCTACTCGAGAGTTCCCCATCATGAATGCACAATGTGTGAGTCCATCAGCATTTACTAACCTGAGGTATGAGACAACTCCCTGTCCCATTTCATTTGCATCCGAGAAGTGGTGGAGTTGCGCTGTAGCTGTAGCTCCGAAGTCGGCTGGTTTCACACACCTTGCTACACTGAACTCGGACAGTTGGGTCAACTCTTGCAGCCAGGTTTTCCATGCCTTTGCAAACTGCTCGGGAATGTCGTCATCCCATGTGAGTTTTTCTTTACATAACTGCTGCTTTAAAATTTTAGCTGGCAGTATGACAGGTGCGAGAAAACCTAAGGGGTCGTAAATTGAGCTAGTAATTGACAGGATTCCTCGTCTTGTCACAGGTCGTTCTTTTAAACTAATCTTAAACTTGAACATGTCTAAATCAATGCACCACAACACCCCCAGAGCTCTCTCAATGGGCAGTGCATCTTTACTCAAGTCTAAGTCTCTCATGTCTTTGATCATTTCTCTTTCGGGTATGGAAGTCAGTAGGACACGGCTGTTGTTTGCCCACTTAGTGGGGTTGAACCCTCCGCTTGCGCAGAGGCTTGTGAGATCATTGTATAAGGTGACTGCTTGATCATGGCTTGCAACAGACTTCAAGCAGTCGTCGACGTAAAAGTTTTTAAGCACTGTGTTAACTGCCACAGCAGGTGCATTGCTGCGGTTTTCTTCTGCTGTCTTTCTAAGGGCAAAGTTAGCAACGCTAGTAAATGATTTTGCACCGAACAAGTGAACTACCATCTTATACTCAACTAGATCTTAGTTCACGTCTCCGTTCGGCCACCATAGGAATCCGCAGCAGATCTGTGTCCTTTTCGGGGACTCTCACTTGATAGTACATGCCTTCTACATCTGCCATCACGACAATTTCTTCTTGTCTAAAGCGTGTGAGCATGCCGATGAGTGAGTTTAAGTCTGGTCCTTGTAGGAGCTCACTATTTAGTGACTTGATAACTGGCAGCACAGTCAAAAACCACCCTCAGTTTATTCTTTTGAGGATGATAGACGCCATGATGTGGTATGTACCACACCTGACTGTCTAGACAGTTTATGTGATCTGCGTGATACTTTTTAAGCATGTCGTTCATGAAGTTTGTGTACTCCTCGTGAAAGGAGCTGTTACTGTTAAGTTTTCTTTTAAGGTTTAATGCACGCTGCATAGATGCACTTCAGTTATTTGGCATTTGAATGACTGCCTTTTTTAGTGGAAGGCCGATGTGGTAGTGATTATTTATGAACTGCAGAGAGTTATTCACTATTAAGTCTAAAAACTGATAGTCTTCCTGTGACCACTCAGCCTTATCATCACAATTTCGTTCAGGAAAATCGTGGTTGAACTGCTGTATCAGCATTTGTTCTACACTTTCAATGGAGGTTCAGTTAACTGAAACGCTCTCTGGTTCATCGGGTTCTCGGAGAGGCCCGTTCACACTCCATCCGAGAGCATTCTGCACTGCGTATGGCCCTTCATGCCTGCTATTAATTACTCACCATGGTTCTAGGAGTTTGTGCTCTTTATTTCCTATGAGAATTTCGTTCGCAACTTTACATCGCTAAGGTAGGACCACTGGTCAATGTCGTGCTGTTGTGGAATACTTTCCACTGTAACTGGGATATTCTTTTGTGTAAACACGTTGGGAAGTTCAATAAAGGTGTTTTCTTCCAGGCTACTAATCTCCAAATCATTGAGCATGTAGCTTTCTACTAATTTTGTGGAGTTCATGGTACTCAGCAGTATTTTAACTCTTCTGCCTTGTACATTTAATCGCCTTGCTAATGACTCTGTACAGAATGTGGCGGAGCTACCTTGGTCTATAAATGCATACACTTCTGCAATTTTGTCACCCTTCTTGGACTTTATTTTAACAGGTACTATGGAGAGGATGCAATTACCTCCAGCCCCAGTGAGGGAATTTGTTTCGTGACCTAATGTAGCTGGCGGTTTACTTTCAGTTTCTTGCTACCGGCCGTGCCGCGTCTTGCACTGCAATGTGCAGCATGCGGTGATATGGCTTTGAGCACAACGAACACGTGACTTTTTTTTTCTTAGAACCCTTAATTAAATGTCCCTTAACTAAGCATCAAAAACAAAATCCATTCCTTTTTAGAACTTCTACTGTGTCTTTGTGTGTCTGATCGTTGAATTGTACACACTCGTCTAAGATATGGTCCCCTTTACAATGTACCGGGATTCTTCTTTGTAATCGAGTTTTTGTCATTTTTACCAACCTATCTGACCTCGGTTGCAAAGCTGACCCTGTGTTTTCCTTCCCTCTTTGGTTTAAGGCCAGGGGTAGCTCAGTGGTTAAGGCATTGGACTACGGTTCGGAAGATCCCAGGTTCAAACCCCACAACCACCAAGTTGCCACTGTTGGGGCCCTTGAGCAAGGCCCTTAACGCTCAACTGCTCAGATGTGTAATGAGATAAAAATGTAAGTCGCTCTGGATAAGAGCGTCTGCCAAATGCCTAAATGTAAGTCCTTGAAGGGATGTGTGACCGTGTTTTTTGTCGTCCAGGTCTCCGAAGAGTGGGTTCGACATTACCTTAGCTTGTCATTCTACGAATTTCACCAGCTCCGCGAACTTGGGTCTTTTCTGATTGCTCTCCTCATGATCGTATGCGTAAGCCCTCCATCTTTCGCGCAATTTGAAAGGTAGTTTTGAAATGATAGTCTTCATGTTTGCAGTGTTATCTAGCTCTTCCATGTAATCGATGCTTGCCATGGTGTTATGACAGGTCACCAGAAACATGGAGAAGGCGATCAATGACTTTCCAACCTCAGACTATTTCCGGCCATTTAATTGCCTTTTGCATCAGCGTGGCTGTGATTTTTTGTTTATTTCCGAATCTGTCCTGTAACAGTTTTATTGCCTCTACATAACCGGGATGATCTGGCATAAGCTGACAGCTCTTAACAAGGTCTTGTATACTGCTCAAGATAGAAGAGCTTATCCGCATCGTTATCAGTTTTGCTTTCAACTGCATGTCTAAAGGCTCTCATGAAGGACGTAAACTCAAGAGGATCTCCATCAAAAAAAGGTATGTGGCGCTGAGGTAAAGAAGATTGCCTTTGGTTCTTGGCAAGCATTTCTGTGAGTTCTGCCTGACGTTGCATTTGGTAATGCGTTGTGTCAAGCCTCTGACGTAGGTAATCGTTATCTTGGGTGTCCCTTAGGGTGTTTGTCATTTGTGTTTGCGGTTATGGGCACGCCTGAGTGAGCTGCCCCGTAGTGTGTTGGCATAGTGTGTTTAGCTCTCGTGAAGTTCATTGTATTCCAATTTGGTAAAGTGCGAGCCGCTCGTTTCAATGATTGAGGTCTCTCTTGGCTGTCGTCTGCTGTTGTATACTGAGTTGGGAAAAGGCGCGCTGCTCGATTCAATGACTCCGCTCTCTCATGCTGAACGTTCTCCGCAGTTTTGACTTCGAAGCGCTCTTAACTTTGCATCGTTTTAATTTCCAACCTTTCCTTTTTTACCT
The DNA here is from genome assembly GCA_030522415.1 of Channallabes apus. NCBI lineage: Eukaryota > Metazoa > Chordata > Actinopteri > Siluriformes > Clariidae > Channallabes > Channallabes apus. Next base: position 11,605,266 of record CM060105.1, on the reverse strand, counting down.
TTAGTTGTGCCTTTTCCATTTCTAGTCGTGCCTTTAGTTGTGCTTCCTCCATTTGTAACTCAAGCCGTTCATCCAGGGTTGCTGCTTTGGCCAGCAGAGCTGCTCTGCCGGCTTCTTCTTTAAGGCGAGATGAGGAAGCTGTGGACGTCGCGGACCTTTTGGATGCTGCCGACACTACGCTACCGTGTGGCTCAGCCACCACAACTTGTGACACGCTGTCTTCTGCCGAGACTTCATCGTTGTCCTTATCGTTTAACATAGTGAAGTTAAAAAAAAGAGAAAGTTTCTTTCTGTTTCGTTTTCAACATTCGTCTTCACTTAAACAACAGTCAAAGCTTTTGACTTTTGTAGATGCGGACATATTATTCCACTAGTTTTGACACATACCTTTGGTTTGCCCTTTTTACTCACAGGAAAAACTGAAGTCCGATGATCTCTTTGTCTCTCGTATTTTATTTTTTAGCATCAAAGTATCAACACTTCATACAGTCGTCTTGAGTAAATCCACTGTGTAGTGCAGCCACATAAAGGGACATTTTAATAGCAGGGAAAGGATTGAAGAGCTAATGCTGCTCACCTGTGGCCAAAGATGTACCCTACCGGTTGTAATTTTCCCCTTGTAACAGTGTTGGTCACCGGGCAAGCTCCCACGCGCATGCGCGATCGCGACGCGAGGGAACCCGGATGTGAATATGATCATGAGTGCCGGCTTTATGCAAGGAAGCCGGCACGGAGAGATTACTGGACATACACTGGACCTGGTGTGCACCACTGGCACACCACCATTACACCTCCAGTGCACGGACCTGGCCATATCAGACCACCATGCTGTTATGTTCTCTGTTCCTCTGCCCCTACTCAGGCAACGCCACGTACAGACCATCACCTTCAGGAAGACCAAAGAGGTGTCCCTGCCCCAGCTCTCCAGTGCCTTAGAAACTCACCTTGCTGCTCCTGTCTCTGGCCTCTCAGTGGCCACCCTGGTGGAACACTACAACACTGCTCTCTCCACAAGTCTGGACTCTGTGGCCCCTCTAGTCACGCGTTCAGTCTCTTTCTTCCGACCTGCTCCCTGGTTCACTCCCGAGCTCCGCCTTATGAAGTCAACTGGTCGTCGGCTGGAGCGACTCCACAAAAAATTCGGCCTCACTGTCCATCTCGAGGCGTACAAGGACCATGTCAGGAACTACAAGGAGGCTCTCTCCAAGGCTAAAACTCACTACTACTCCATGCTCATCAATAACCAACAACATAATCCTAGAAAGCTTTTTTCTACTATCAACCGCCTTCTTTGTCCTCCTGACATCCCCAGCCGTCTGATGCTGCTGATCTGTGCTCTAGGTTCCAGGACTTTTTCAAAAACAAGGTTGAAAGGTCCACCAACAGCTCCTGTCTACAACTCTATCTCCCACTCCACAACGGCAGGGAGTTCAACCTCCTGGTGCCCACCAGCTAGTGCAGGACATCTCCATCGATGCTGCCTGCCCGCCACAGCACAACCTCTCCTCCTTCAGCACACTGGACATTGACCAGGTCACCGACCTGGTGTCCAAAGCCAAGTCATCTACCTGTAAGTTAGACCCCATGCCTACCTCGCTGGTTAAATCATGTCTTCCTGTTCTCTGCCACACTATGATGACAATCATCAACACGTCCCTGGAATCTGGTGAGGTGCCGTCAAGCCTCAAGACTGCTGCTGTCATCCCCACCCTGAAAAAAACCTGGTCTGGACCCTGATGACCCAAATAACTATCGTCCTATCTCCAACCTTCCCTTCCTGAGCAAAATCTTGGAAAGAGCAGTGGCCGCCCAACTCCAACAACATATGTCCCACCATGAGCTCTTTGAACCTCTACAATCTGGTTTCAGAACCCACCACAGTACAGAGACTGCCCTTGTCAAAATCACAACCGACCTCCTCACTGCTGCTGACAATGGCCTTATTACCATCCTCAACTTACTGGACCTCTCAGCAGCTTTTGACACCGTCTCACACACCATCCTTTTAACACGGCTCTCAGAGTTCACTGGACTATCCGATACAGCACTTTCTTGGTTTCAGTCATATTTATCAAACCGGCAACAATACGTCACCCTGAAAGATTCACACTCCACAACAGCAACAATCAACCATGGGGTCCCCCAAGGATCTGTGCTTGGCCCCCTTCTCTTCACCATATACATGCTCCCTCTAGGACAAATTATCCGCTCTCATGGACTCAGTTTTCATTGTTATGCTGACGATATACAACTGTACATCAGCACCAAACCCTCTGCCCAACTCCCCCCAATGCCTCTTGTCTACTGTTTACAAGATATCAAAACCTGGATGACCACCAATCTTCTCAAACTAAACAGCAGCAAAATGGAGCTCATGGTGGTGGCACAGGCACCACTGCTTAGGAAGGTTGGGGACCTCCACCTGGATGTGGATGGCTGTTCCATCACTCCATCCCCTGAAGTCTGCAATCTGGGCATCATCCTGGATCCTACTCTATCATTTCAGTCTCATATCAAAAGAATTACCAAATCTGCCTTCTATCACCTAAGGAACATCTCCAGACACAGGCCCTCACTCTCTGTTTCAGTAACAGAGACCCTCATCCACTCTTTCATCTCCTCTCGTCTGGACTATTGCAATGCCATCTTGTCAGGTCTGCCAAACAAAGCCCTGGATAGACTGCAATATGTCCAGAATGCTGCTGCAAGGGTTCTAACAGGCACTAGGCCCTGGCACCATATCACTCCCATTCTCAAACAGCTTCACTGGCTCCCCATCAAATCCCGCATCAGTTACAAAGTCCTCCTCCTCACCTACAAATCTCTCCATGTACTGGCTCCCCACTACCTTACTGATCTCCTTCACCCCTACACCCCTCTGAGGTCCCTGCGATCCTCTTCTAAGGGCCAGCTGATCGTCCCCCGCAGCAGACTCAAGACCTTTGGCGACAGAGCCTTTAATGTAGCTGCCCCCAATCTCTGGAACAAGCTACCCCCTCATGTCCAGTGTGCCCCCTCACTACCCCTGTTCAAAAATTACCTGAAAACACATCTCTTCACAGAGGCCTTTGGCCTCTAGTCCCCCCCCCCCACGTACATGATTACATTACACATACCTCATACTGTAAAGCGACCTTGGGTATTTGAAAGGCGCTATATAAAACTGAATTATTATTATTATTATATTATTATTACTGCAGCGCGCTGACTATTAGAGAGAGAGAGAGTTTGTTTGTTGTTTCCTAAAGGATGATCATCATCGCTTGGATCTATCTATTGGACACTCACAATCCACCTCTCTTTCCGTTACTCGAGCTCCCAGAGTTGTCATCTATCCTGGTGAGGCCGAGAATAATCTCTCCAATTCATCATTCCATACACGCAATACAACACACCCTGGACTTCCACTCATACTCACACACACCCCTGCATACACCATACACATTGTTTATATTTGTATTATATTTGTATATATTGGTTTTGGTGCACCATGTTTGTTTGTTTGTTGGTTAGATTTGTTTGTTTGTTGGTTAGGTTAGATACACTTTGGTTTATTTCACTACTATCTTTGTGTCGTGTCGTATATTGTCCTGCTGCGGTTGCGCAATACCGGAAGTGTGGTTTACCAGCATATATTTAGATTCCCGAATCCGTAATCTTGTAACAAACGGTTTAATATTAATCCAAGCGTTACAACTGTAGTTAAAACAACAGTTGCTGTATCTTATAAATTTCTTACTTTTACAACAACCTATTTGCTGTATCTGTAGCTTAAGTTGGCTTACGGTCAAAAGCTTGTGTTCAATAGTCATACAAATACATGTAATAGTGAAATGACATCACAGACCAACTTACAATTGTCAAAATGGATGCTTAACTGCCAAGTGCAAAGCTTATGGCTTATGTAATGAACTTAATGCTTAACTAATGAATATAATAAGACAGAATAAAATAAAATAAACAAATAAACACAACAACAAATTCATAACAAATACTATATGGCTCTTACATAACACTTTAGACCTGAAATTAGTAGAACTTGGTTTAAATTAATGATTGTGGTTGTTTTTCACCCTGATTGAGACTTTTACTTCCTTGATTCTGCAGTAATATAAATCTATAGTGTTATATAAATGTCTAGTGTTATTAAACAAAGGTTATAGAGAAACATGTTTATTGTCCCTGTATAGTGCACTATAAGTCTGTTAGAAAACCATTTTGTAGACTCGCCTTCTTAAAAATAAAATAATAATCCAGGATGTAAATGTGTTGATGAAGTGTGTGTCATTGTGTCTCTGCAGGTTGTGTGGTTGTGGTGTCTCAGATGAAGGCTGTGCTGCTCTGACTTCAGCTCTGAGATCAAACCCCTCACACCTGAGACACCTGTATCTGTCCTGTAATAATAATCTAGGGGACTCCGGAGTGAAGTGTCTCTCTGCTGTACTGGAGAATCCTGACTGTAAACTGGAGACACTGGGGTAAGATCATCTCTCTGAGAGTCACATGACCTGCTCCTCAGTAAGACACATTCTCTAATAGTGAGACTGAAGCAGAGGTTTTAGGTTCATCATCAATGTCCTGAGGAGGAAGATTGTTTCTTTTCACTGCACACTGATGATTTGTCACAGAGTCTTTGTGTCAGATGTACGTATGTGAGAAGCTGCAGCACAAAACCTGACTTGATGCGACTGCAGTGTGTCTGAAATGACTGTGAAATTTACTACAACACTGTAACTAATCACACAAACTGCAGCTGAGACACAAACTAACTGCACTGTGTGAGCTGCAGGGTTTAAAAGCAGCAGTGATATTCTCAGAGATGAACATTAGTTCTATTAGTGAGGATTATTTCAGTACATCTGTGTCTATCTGCTATGAAGATGGTTGCCAGATCTGTGTTACAGAAACAGACAAATGGACAAGCAGTATTAAACCCATGCAGATTTCCTTAATAGTGGAGAGGATTTATAAACTGTGGCAGTAAAATTCACTTTTTGATCATTAAGGACAGTCACATGAGTCTCTTCAGATTTGTCCTTTTTGTGACGGTCAGACAATTTTCCTAAAAAAAACAAAATAAATGTGTTAGACCCTCCTCCAGCTCGGGGCTCAGCTTCTCCCATGGGGTAGGTGTCGTTTATATATATATATATATATATCATTATGTCTAAATGTGTGTGTTTGTGCTTGCAGTAGGACTGTTATGGGTTAGAATCACAGCTGCAGTTCTGTTGGAGCGCCCTGGCGCATTTAATCACTGTTTTCTCCGGGTGCGGAGACACAGGGTTTAAGTTGCCGTAGTTACCTTAACGTGAGTTGAGTGATTCATGTTGTTAACTCCTGCACTGAGTAAAATACACAGAAATGTTCCAGCTGAAAAGTTGCCAGAGAATGTACTGTAGCTGTGTTGCTTGCAAATTCTAACTAATGAAATGAAAAGGCATAGAAAATGTATATTTTTTGGAACATATAAAATGGTAACATCATTGATAAATTGTAGTGTGTGTTACCGGTCCTGAGATAACTGTGTGTACACACATGTGTGTCTCATAAGTGTTCAGGCGCCAGTTTCTCGATAACGCACACTATTCGCGCACTAAGTAGACTCTTAAGATATATCTTACGTAAAAGTGATACCTTTTCTAAGTGTATTTCTCGAACTGTCCCTTAGGAGTCTTCTTAAGTCGCTGTCTCTTACGTCCGACGTTACAAGGCGCTGTCTACAGTGAAGGTCCTGAATTAGCTGACATCGGTTGCTCAGGAATCGATTTTTGACTCCTTTTGCATTACAGCGTTAAGAAAGATGGCACTTTCTATGCAAATTAAACATTGCACTAAATTCTTTTAATAGCGTTTATTTCGACCTGGGTTAATTTATCAATAGCATGCGATAATAGACAAATATATAAATTAAATCACCAAACTGTCACTAATATTTTCATGCAACCTGTAGTGGCGGTGAAACGAACCAGGTATACAATCATAGTTGATTGCCAAACAGCTGACAACACTCTTCACCAGCTTCAGAAACAATGTGAAACATGTCAGTGGTTGGGGTTGTATAGCCCACTATGGAATGAATACGATGAGATGACAGAGTAGAGGTTTAATACCCCTATCTCACCTACGCGGTTTTGCGGGGGGCTGTAAGTGCGGTTCATCATGATTAAGCGCGAGTTTTGGTGCCGTGATTACGTTTCCATCTTTCCACGCAATAAAAATTAAACATGTTTAACATGCGGAAGCTCGCGGACCTTGCAAATCTTCGCTGAACGTTGGGTGGTCACTCGAGGCGGCTCAAGGTGCCTAATACCCCATCTCACCTATGCGGCTTGACTCACGATGAGATGCGATGTTAGGCACCGTGAGCTGCCGCGATTGCCCGCGACGTTCCTTTAACGTTACGCAAAGTTCTGCATTGTCCAGAAGCTTCCACGAGGACCCGCAAAAAAATTTAACATATTTAATTTTTCACATGGAAAGATGGAAACGTAATCACAGCGCAAAAACTTGCGCTTAATCATGATGAACCCTACTTATGGCCACAGCACATGACCACGCAGTTGAGATAGGGGTATAACACCGCATCTCACAGCGAGTCAAACTGCATAGGTGATATAGTGGTATGAAGCATTACAAATCACTCAGAAAAATAAATGGATGCGGGGTTTGAAACTCCCAAGTTTATTTTCTCATTTAACTAAATCAAATTTCATCATAAAATAAAACGTGTCAAAAGAAACGTCCATCCAGTCATAAATGATGACTAATGATCAATGAAACATTTTTAACAAAAAGCAGCGAGCAGCTGGACATCGGGAGGTAGAGCGTAAGTACGGCACGTTGGTCTGGCAAGCGCAGGTCTGAGCAGGCCAAGAAGCTCCATAATCTGTTGCCTTGGAAGGCGAAACTTTTTTTTTTATATCCACCTCAGGCACAATATGAAAAGGGCTGAAGTTTTGCCTAAAGGAAAAATGTACATGAACCACACGGCTCCGTGGATGGTGCCGTCTTCAGTTTAGCACAACACCACGCTGTATCTCTGTCTGATTGTTTGCCACCTGTTCAATATTAAAAGTGATTGCCAATTTTTACTGCATTAGTCACATTATGAAATAGGCTAATTAAAAGTCGCTCTATTAGTTCTGATATCAAATAAAATTAAATTCTTAAACAGGCCTATGATATATTCCATCATTAATACGACTTTAATATCGTTCCCTAATGTGCTTGCATACACCGCTGATTTATAAAGACTGCTGCTCAGTGGTGGCGATTAGCGTCTCATTCTTAGCGTAGTTTCAGCTTGAGTTAAGGTTGGTCCAGACCAACCTTTCGAACGTGTGACTTACCTAAGAGATACTTAGCGTAATAACGTTTCGGGGAAAAGTGGTAAGTGTAAGAGCCATATCGTATTTATGAATTCCTTGTTGAACTAAGTGCCATGAACTAAGTGCCTTCATGACCGGGGCTGGAGATAATTGCATAATTGCATTCTCTCCATAGTACATGTTAAAATAAAGTACAAAAAAAGTGACAAAATAGTAGAAATGTAGGCATTTAAGGACCCAGGTAGTTCTGCCACGTTCTGTACAGAGTCATTAGCAAAAACCTCAAAAGAAAATTCAATAGTAACAGCTCCTTTCACGAGGAGTATTCAAACTTCATGAACGATATGCTTAACACTAGAAGTGCCGCGCCAGTGTCACCTACTTATAACGCGGTTCAGCGGTCGTTTGACCGCCTATTGTTTTGAATGGGAAGCTGTTGCTGACACACAATGATCGCCTTCACCCAAAGCAAATAGTTTAGCTCCAAGATAAACTTGCACTTGGACAATGCGCCATTCATTCCCACGTTGATAATCAGCTGTATTTTTTTTCATCTTCAACTGAGAAAACCTACTACAGAATCTTTAAGGGGACAAAGGAAGAGAAAAAAATGGCAGAAGAAAAAAAACAAGTAATATTTTGCATTATAACCCAAAGTTTTTGGCATTACTTTTTTCTGCCGTTTTTTTCTCCTCCTTCGTCCATCTAGGGGCTTCATATTATAAAAAAAAGAAAGCTCTACTTAATTTTATATTGTTTTGAGAAAATCCATTAGTTCGTTCATTTTATTTGAAGCTTCTGAACATCTCGGAAGGAGCAGGAGCAGCGATTTAGTCCTGAACTCGCTTCCGTGAAATTATCACTAAAACAATATTTAATTTGAATAAATAATCAGATCTACCACAGCAGATAATAAACTATGCTATGTCATAACCGAAACAAACACAACAATTATGCCTCGTTTCGTTCGACGGGAATGTGGTTCACTTGGCCGCGGTGCATTATAAACCTGTGGAATGTTTCACTGTTTATGCTCACATAAGAGTAATAAAAGCGAGTGAAATGTGGAAATGATGTGTGGCAACTCAATGAGAACTAAACCAAAGATTTCGGTAACTCCACTGAGTGTAACATCTGCATAGTGACACTGAACAACTTCACTTTTCCGTTTACCTCTGAAAAAAAAGCTGTATTTTGTTTGTTTATATTTAGAGTTTTTATAACAGTAGAACAAGTACCCGCGCGCACGCACACACAGACACATAGACACACACACACACACACACACACACACACACACACACACACACACACTCCCCTGAGCCCTCGAGAAACATCCAATCACCGTCGGTGTACAAATGAGTCAAGACGTAGCCTAATGTGGTGTCGTGTCGGATTTCAGCGGTCACGGAGTGGGAAGACTTTGAAGAAGCTGCAGTGACAGTAAACAGCTGAACAACTTCACTTTTCCGTTTACCTCTGAGAAAAAAAAGCTATATTTTGTTTGTTTATATTTCTGATTTTTATAGTAGTACGAGAAAGTTACAGTTTGGTCTGTGTACTGTAGTTCGCACCCTTGTAGAGAATAAATAAATGAATAACACCTTAATATGCCCTCTCAAGAGAGTGCCATAGTCCATTTTTAGTTTTAATGATTTGGCTGAAACTAATTATCTGTCATGCTCCACGCCCTGTCTGCCGTCCTTTTCCCACGCTGTCACTTCCCCACGCGCTCATGTTTTGTCTAGCCGTCACGTGCGCTCTCACGCCCCCGTTTCCGCCCCAGCTGCTCACCTGTTCCTCGTTCCCTACGCTGATTTCTCCAGCGATTTAAGCACGCACACTGCGCTGCTTAAATCGCTGGATTATCTTGTGTTTTCATGCCCCGATCTTCTCGCGTTTATTTTTCCTTTGATCTCACGTTGCCAAGTTCGCTTTGTTTCTCGTTTTTCGCTTTCGGTTTCTCGTCTCGGATTTGTTTGCCTCGTCTTTTGATCTCCCGGTTTTGACTTAACGCTTCCTCTTTTGACCACGGCTCTTGCTTCACGATTTGGCTTAGACGCTACGCTGACTGATCGCCCGGTATTGACTTCCGCATTCCGACCACGCTCTCGCCTGACATTGTTGCACGTCATCTGCACTTGGATTCACCTCGTTTCGCCCCGCCCGCGTGACAGAATAATCCACCCAGCGAAATGAATCCAGCAGATATTGACCGCATGAAATCGGCGCTGGAGAGTCAAGGTGCACTTCTCGGAGCTCACCAGCAGGAGCTGCTCAACACCAAGCAAACCCTTGCTGATGTTATTACCCAACTCCAACGGCTCCATCTCTCTCCGGCACAAAGTGGGGGCCCCTGCACGCAACGGGAACCACGACTGCCTGCCCCCCCCACCTATGAAGGAGATCCAGGCACCTGTCGCTCCTTCCTCTCTCAGTGCACGCTGATATTTGAGCTCCAGCCATCCACATTTCCCACTGAACGCTCCAAGGTCGCATACGTGATAACTCTCCTCTCAGGACGGGCTCGGGAATGGAGCACTGCACTCTGGGATGCTCATGACCTCTGCTGCACCAGCTACGAGCACTTCGCTAAGGAGATGAGGAGGGTGTTTGATCGCTCATGGCAGGGAGGCAGGTCACAAGCTGTTAAAACTCCACCAAGGTTCACGTTCAGCCTATGACTACGCCATCGAGTTCCAGACCCTAGCTCTCTCCAGCGGGTGGAATGGTCGGGCCCTAAGTGACACCTTCTTCGAAGGCCTGACTGCGACGCTCCAGGATATGTTGATCTCCCAAGAACTTCCTTCGTCGCTCCAAGATCTCATGGATTTGGCCGGCCGAGTAGATTCGCGCCTCCGCCTTGGAAAGGCAACCACACTCTCACCACCCAGAGACCGCCCACAACCTCGCTCCCCTCAAACTAATCCTCAAGAGAGACCCACGCGACTGGACAGGACCCGCATTTCCCCTGAAGAACGCCGACGACGCAGAGTGGATGGTGCGTGTTTCTACTGTGGGAAATCATGTCATCAGCTCAAGGACTGTCCTGTAAAAAGGGAGCGTCTTCTAGTCCAGCTGGGAGGATTGGAGGGTGCGTCACCAGGAAGATCCCCAGATCAACGCCGCCTGTTTCCAATTTTTCTCATCCACGAGCAACGGACCCATCTGGTACAGGCACTGATTGATTCAGGTTCAGACCGCAACCTGATCAATGCGACTTCTGCCAAGACCCTAGGAATCCCCGCTCTACGGCAGCCCGCTCCCATGTATCACACACAGAACTCCCCTCATCGGGCTAAGGGTCTCGGGCAACCATTTAGAACAAATTTCTCTGTTTATCATGGAGGGATCACATGCTACTGTTGTCCTGGGCCTGCCCTGGCTAACCCGTCACAAATCCTCAACTCGATTGGGTCAGGAACACAATCGTAGCCTGGAACCCGTCATGCGCCACTTCCTGCCTGCGAGCTGCAGCCACGTCCTGCCTCAGCCCTGCATCTGTGGAGGAACCACCGGACCTCACTGCCGTCCCTTCAGAGTACCATGATCTCAAGGAGGTCTTCAGTAAATCTCGTGCTGTCTCTCTGACCCCCCACCGTCCATATGACTGCGCTATCGACCTGCTCCCAGGTACCACGCCCCCCAAGGGCCGCCTATATTCTCTGTCACCCAGGGAGCGTGAAGCTATGAATCATTATATCTCGGAGTCCCTCGCGGCGGGGATCATTCGCCCCTCCTCCTCCCCGGCAGGAGCCGGCTTCTTCTTCGTGGGTAAACAAGATGGGTCCCTTCGTCCATGCATCGATTATAGGGGCCTAAACCAGATCACAGTGAAGAACCGCTATCCCCTTCCGTTAATGGTGACCGCCTTTGAACTCCTCCAGGAAGCAAAGATTTTTACCAAACTTGACCTACGCAACGCATATCACCTCGTCCGAGTCCGAGAGGGTGACGAATGGAAAACTGCTTTTAACACCCCAACAGGACACTATGAGTACCTGGTGGTCCCGTTTGGCCTGACCAACGCCCCAGCCGTCTTTCAGGCCCTCATCAATGATGTCTTCAGTGACTTTCTAAATTTATTTGTGTTTGTTTATCTGGACGATATTTTAATCTTCTCCCGAGACCTAGGAGAGCACCAACATCATGTTCGACAGGTGCTACAAAGACTGTTAGAGAACAATCTTTTTGTCAAAGCAGAGAAGTGCGAATTTCACACAACAACCACCACTTTCCTGGGGTTCGTCATTGGTCCCTCAGGCATTGAAATGGAGCCTGCTAAACTACATGCAGTCACGAACTGGCCCACGCCCACCACAAGACCGGAACTTCAGAGATTCTTGGGTTTTGCCAATTTTTACCGTCGCTTCATCCGAGGCTACAGCTCCATTGCTGCCCCCTTAACAGCCCTGACTTCCCCCAAGACACGTTTCCGTTGGGACATGAACTCTGAAAAAGCCTTCTCGGAACTCAAGAAACGGTTCACGTCTGCCCCAATCCTGACTATTCCAGATCCGTCACGCCAGTTTGTTGTGGAAGTCGATGCCTCCAGCACAGGGGTAGGAGGTGTCCTCTCCCAGAGAGCTGCACACGACAACAAGCTACACCCCTGCTCTTTCTTCTCTCACCGCTTAACGCCTGCTGAGGTGAATTATGGCATCGGTGATCGAGAACTGCTGGCCATCAAGCTGGCCCTTGAAGAATGGAGACACTGGTTAGAGGGGACGGAGACCCCATTTTTGGTCTGGACTGATCACAAGAACCTCGAATACCTGCAGAACGCCAAGAGGCTAAACACTCGCCAGGCTCGGTGGTCACTGTTCTTCGCCAGATTCAACTTCGTCCTCTCCTATCGTCCTGGGTCCAAGAATTCCAAGTCAGATGCACTCTCCAGACAATTTTCACCTACTCACGACTCCACTGCCAACGAAACCATCATTCCCCCGTCATGCTTGCTCGCAGCAGCTGAGCTTGATATCGAGACTAAGGTCCAGCAAGCCCTGTCTCAGGAACCCGGGCCAAGTAACGTGCCCCCTACAGATGTCGCCCTTAAAACCCTGCGTGTTTTCCCGCGGGATGCCGCAATTTAGCGCGCGGCGTGCCGCGTCTTGCCGGAGGCAACATTCGGGAATTTTAAATAAATGTGTTGCGCTTCACTGAATATCCGCCAGATGGCGCATGGAAGGACTTTATCTAAAAGCCGGACCAAGTACAACAATGAATGTAAGGACGCGGATGAACAGTGCTGAAGCGAACATGAATTTTATTTTGTTTTATAATAGATCTTTCATGATGAATGAGTGTATATGTGCTTCACATTATCAAACACAGGCAAAGGAGACAGAAATTATTGAGGGATCCACTGAAAAAAGTAAACCTAGTTTAATGTTTTTTTTCCTCATTCCATTAGTAAAAAAAATAATTTGCTCTTTTTAACTGAAGTGTCTAATTTATGCTTATGGGTGAATCTTTTTTTTTTTTTTTTTTTTTAGTATAATGCTGTTTACAGCAGGAAACCAAAGTGAAATATTTCATTTTGATCAAGGTACTCTTATTAGGTTGAGTGTGATTTGCGCATGCGCAGTCTTTAGACCATAGTTTTGCCGGTATAATTTTATTTCCGCCTCAAACCGGAGCATGACGTTGAAACAAGTAAGGAAGGATATCAGAACCTGTATTTCAGTTACTGTTAGTTAAAGCCCCTGATTAAACTTAAATCTAATCCATTCACAAAGGACATTTCTGCTTCAAACCGTGTCTCATGACCTCATGACGCAGCATTTTCACGGACTGAATCACATGCGGGTGGAGATTCTCAAAGAAACCTCCTTTAAACCAGGTAAGAAAGCAAACTCATGTCATTTCTATGTTAAATGTATCTCTTCTATGAGCAAATTCATGATTTATGTCAGGAACAACTACTTTGTAGATTGAGTTTTGTGTCCGTGTTTGCTACTGTAGCTAAAACCACCTATATTACCTGCATTAGCATTAGCTAACTAACGTGGTGATTTTCAAAAACACCGGAGTTTATACAGTAAGTCAGCGGCGCCGAAGAAAATAATTATATTTAAGTACCGTTGGTTAACGATGTAAAAATTAATAGGAAAGTGACGTAAACATAGAACAAGCTAATTTGGAGTGAGTGTTGTTTGTAGTGTACTGCTTTCTATACTTTATACACACTGTAATTAAGATTTGCTAACATAAGAACTTGAGCCAGTCCAATTTTTGTTTTTACCTTTTTTTTTTTTTTAAGATCAGTAATGAGTTTCTGAGAATTATATCTGCTCCACTTCAAGCAAGATTACTGGTTTCCTTGGACAAGCAACACTACAAACTAATTGAGATCATCAGAAACTAGGGAGGAACCCGTCAGAGAGAAGACCAGAGATATAATCTTCATCTTCAAGTTCTTGATCTGGTATGTATGGTACGGTTCAGGACCAGGGAGGGAGCCGGAGACAGCAGAACAAAGAGATGATATTGCCAGCACCAGCACAGGGAGCACAGTTTTTAGTTTAGATCTCATGTTTACATTTTATTGTATGTTGATGGCTTGACTGTAAACAACAAACAATGCAATAAATGTATAAAAAAATATATATATATTTATTGTCTCTTTCCAAGAGTCGTAACAAGAGGTGAGGGCGCGCGCGTCATCACATGTGCTTAGCCGACTCTGCGTTCACCGTAAACTTCAATATACATAGACGTTTATATTTTTGTTTATTTGTATATGTATGTTATTAATTTTACTTTTTTAGAGATTGTATGTGCGTGCACGGAGAGTATGTGTTGATAAGTTTATGTGGATAAGTTGATAAGTGTATCAGAAAGCATTAAAATGTTCATTTGAATTAAAATGTGTATACAGTATATCAATTACATATATATCAATTTCATTAGTTCGTTCATTCTATTTGAAGCTTCGGATGTTTTTTTTTTTTTGGTTTGGTTAGATTAGTTCTGAACTCGCTTCCGTGAAACTATCGCTAAAACAATGTACTGAGCCCTCCTGAGGATATAAAGCTTTATTATTGTGTTTGAATAAATATTCATATCTACCAAAGCAGGTAATAAACTATGGTGTGTCATAACCGAAGCAAACACCACGATTATGCCTCGTTTCGTTCGACGGAAACGTGGTTCACTTGGCCGCGGTGTGTTATAAACCTGTGGAATGTTTCACTGTTTATGCTCACATAAGAGGAACAAAAGCTCAATGAGGACTAAACCAATGATTTCGGTAACTCCACTGAGTGTAACATCTGCATAGTGACACTGAACATCTTCACTTTTCCGTTTACCTCTGAAAAAAAAGCTGTATTTTGTTTGTTTATATTTAGAGGTTTTATAACAGTAGAACAAGTACCCGCGCGCACGCACACACATAGTCACACACACACAGACACACAAATAGACACACACACACACACAGACACACACACACTCCCCTGAGCCCTCGGGAAACATCCAATCACCGTCGGTATACAAATGAGTCAAGACGTAGCCTAACGTGGTGTCGTGTCGGATTTCAGTGGTCACGGAGTGGGAAGACTTTGAAGAAGCTGCAGTGACAGTGAACAGCTGAACAACTTCACTTTTCCGTTTACCTCTGAGGAAAAAAAGCTGTATTTTGTTTGTTTATATCTAGAATTTTTATAGTAGTAAGAGAGAGTTATAGTTTGGTCTGTACTGTTGTTCGCACCCTTGTAGAGAATAAATAAATGAATAACACCTTCATATCCCCTCTCAAGAGTGTCATAGTCCATTGTTAGTTTTAATGATCTGGCTGAAACTAATTATCACTACATAAGTACCCTAACACCATTGATCATGAGTCTCAGCTGAACCTAATTCTATACTTGTAACAGAAAATGTAGATGCAGATTCCAAATGTGTATTTATATAATAGATAGATAGATAGATAGATAGATGTGTGTGTGTGTGTAGGCTCTACGCAGGGGCAAGAGAGGGCAGCGCACCCTTAAATGTCTGCACATGTTAATATATTCCTAAAATGTATATATTACAAGTTGATGAACTGATCTGCGGTAGCGATGACGTCACAGTCCGACAGCTTTAGAATGATGTTTGATCAGGTCTACTGTATATTCTGAACATAGAACTGCAAAATGTCTGATACAGTACTTTGGGGGAAACAAAGACTTAAACTGTTAAGTAATAACATTATTAATAACAAATATGTAATAGTTTTGATATTTGAAAATTTTTTATTTTAATGTAAAAGGACTATAGATAGAGACTTATAAGCAGCTGGTGTATCCGGGTTGTTTAATGAACTTTAAGCAAAAAGACAACATGTATTCATCTGTTTTATATAAATTACTGTTTTAACTTTGACTAGTTTTGGAAGAATAAATTGAATTGTTAAAGTCATGTTTTGCGTGTTTTAATTTTGGGGGATTGTTTGGGTATTTAAAAATTGTTTAGTTGAACCAACAACTTCAATGGGCAAAAAATGGGACACAACTTTGTTTTAAATAGTCAAAGAGTTGGGCTGAAAATAATAATAATAATTATTGATCATAGAAACAAATGAAACCAGTTAAACACTTGATTATATGTATTTGTGTTTGTGATTGTGACCCATAATAATTTTTTCTCAGTATAAATAAATGTTTTGGGTTTTAAGAACTCCAAAAGAGCAACGACAAACTTGGTATTCTCCATTGAGGTTTCTCACCTTCCACTCCTGAGTAGGACATGGTGTTAATTGCTCTGTGTGTGCGTGTGTGTTTTTGGCGGGGGGATGGGTGTGTGTGTGTTTTCGGCTGTTCAGCAGTTCTAAACACAAGCACAGTTTTTGTCCTTAACTAAAATACTTCAATACGTTAATAATGAATTTATTTTGTTGAATAAGGTAATAAGCGATATTTAAACCAAACCAGTAAGTTAAGTAAGTGTTCCATACATTAAAGTACTGTGTATAACCAAGTGCCCTAGCAAACACAGTTACAGTACAGTTTACAGTACAAACAGAGTGTGTGCGCTGGGGGGATTGGAAGGTGAGTGAGAATACTCATTTACAAGACAAAAGACGGTCAGAGGCAGCGCCGTTCTAGACCAGACAACATGGGGTGGGGGGAGGGGGGCATCATGTTCGAGCACTGTTTTTACCTGGCCTTACTGTATAGTAACAGTATTGTATTTGCTGAATTGTGTTGAGGCACGCAAACCCCCAGACCACAATAAGGTGGCAATCCCTCAGGGGGAAACTAAAAAAAAAAAAAAAAAAAAAAAAATATATATATATATATATATATATATATAATTATATAATAAAATATCCTTAATCCAGATTTTATCAATGACATAACATTTATCTAAGCTGGATGGTCAAATTCTCAAAAACGTTTAACCTAAAGTAAGACTTAACACACTATAACTAAAATATTTACAAAACTGAAAGGTTGTCTTGTGAATAATAAAAAATACAAACTAAATTAAAACAGATGGGCTGTTGAACAGATCATAATATGTTTTATGTTTTCTGATTATAAATGATATATGGGTTGATTTTAGAAAGGCTAAATCAAATAGCTAGTTTTGGTAATGTCAGTCCAGTAACTATACTATGTAAAAGTAATTATAATATGAATTAATTAAGGGCAGGACCTAACCTAATTTTAATAATTTACACCATGATAACATTAGTATTCATGTTTTTGTATTTTTGTATTAACATTTTAAATGTTCAAATGAACGTTTCAGAGTATATAATTTGTCGTGTCATCTGTGATTGAGACCCATGAGTTAAATTGAAATATTTTTTATAGGTAGTAAGCCAGGTTTTAGTAACCTTGGATAAATCAGCATGAAAGCCCTCTCTCGCGCACGCGCTCTCACTCACTCGCACTCACACACACACTGTACACACACAGACACACACAAATAATACATGAAATCGCGTAAAACCAAATGAAACTAGGGTAAAAAATATGAGCATCTTTATGTGGATAAGTTGATAAGTGTATGTTGTCACCGTAACTACGGTGGCTTTGGATCGCTTTGCCACAATGTCCTTTTGTAAAAAAGGGAGACGAGTGTTCAAACCCAAGCCGAAACATCCTGTTAAAATTCATGTTTGGGGAGCCATTTCTAGACGTGGACCAGGACCTATTGCCATCTTTGAAGGAATAATGGACAGGTCTTTCTTCGAAGAGGAGATTATAAAAGGAACCGCTGCCCCATACATTAAGAAAACCTTCGGTATTCATCACCGTTTTTTCCAGGACAATGACCCGAAGCACACTGCTGCAAGAAAAGTGATCGCTGAAGAGGGAATTAACTGGGTGAAGACACCCGCCGAGTCTCCTGACATGAACCCGATTGAGATGGTGTGGCATGCTCTGAAAGACTATATTCGAAAAGAAGCAAAACCGACTATAAAATCCGATTTAATTACTGCCATTGAAAAATTCTGGTTTGAGGTCCTTACAGAAGAGGCATGTAATAATTACATAAATAGGTTGTTTAAAGTCCTTCCAGTAGTGGTTAAAAATCAGGGTGGACACACAGGAATGTAAATGAACACTGCATTTATGACCCAAAAAATAAACGCTTTGAGATGATTTATTTGCCGTATGGTGTGTTTATTTGAATATGTTCAGTAAATTTATGAATTACACTCAAAGTGTCAGCGAAACCGGTTTGCAAATAATTTGTGTGTGTGTTATGTGAGAGTGGGTTTTTCAAATTTGCAGTAAAACATTTTTGGGGGCAGTTTTTGATTCCCCCTTATCTAAGTACTGTAAAAACTTATATAGTCTTGGGTTAAAAAGTCTGCATTTCAACATGCATCCCCCACCTCCAAAGACTAAGCTCCTGTTGGTATAGCTCTTAAGGTCACTGTGGCACGCAAACCCCCTGACCACAATAAGGTGGCAATCCCTCGGGGGGGGGGGGGGTGAAAAATACAAATTAAATAAAATAAATTATCCTTAATCCAGATTTTATCAATCAACGGCATAATATTTATCTTAGCTGTATGGTCTAATTCTCAAAACCGTTTAACCTAAAGAAAAACATAACACACTATAACTAGAATATTTACAAAACTGAAAGGTTTTCTTATGAATAATTAAAAAAAACATTATAACTCAAAAAGATCATATTATTATGTTTATATATATATATATATATATTTTTTTATAGTAACTGAACAGCTCTCTTCTCTCCAATCCACTCATACACCACAGTCTCCTATTTCTCTGTGCGCGCGCTGCAGCCTGTGAATGAATACACGCAGCGGAGGTTTTACATATTTAAAACGTAAAAAGGAAAAAGGTGTCTCCATCATAAATAGCCCTGAATTAACTATATATATATATATATATATATATATATATATATATATATATATATATATATATATATATATATAGAGAGAGAGAGAGAGAGAGAGAGAGAGAGAGAGAGAGAGAGAGAGAGGAGAAAAACATTTTAGGCAGAGACGCCTGCTCGTTTGTTTTAAAACCCCCCAATTCTACCGGAAACCGGTTTGATAACTTCACACCTTATGTGAATGAAAGGTGAGATGGGGGAATTACAGTGGGGGTTCTGTGGGTCTCCAAACTCAGAAGGCTACGTGTCAGCCGATAACTGCTCCTTTGATCTGCTGGTTACAGCGGGGCGCCGACTGCTGATGAGCGTATAGTAGCCTGTACAAGCTAGGCCATTTTTAGATTACATTTGAAATTTTAAGGGGTTGAATAGAGAACCTACTGTCTTATTTATGTAGCGAAAACACGAAATTAAACTAGATAACATGATCAGAGTTTTAATATTTATATTTAACTAGATGGAAGGCTTTTCAAGTCACATGGAAAAAAAAATTCTGTTCAGTTCTACAGTTTATCCCAGTTTATTCCATTGTCCAGCCTCAGGACAATGTAATCAATGTAATATGCTGTTTTCTGGTTAAATTTACTGCATGCTACAAACAAACTCACCCGTAATTGTCAGCTAAAATCTACTTAATTAAATTAACAATAAAATAAATCAAGTAAAAGTTACATAATTATACTTAATGTACAAATTACTTGATTATTTTAAATAAATCTAAAGTTAATGCATTGTTGTATCAGCAGGAACCTTGATTTTATGAAATTACTATCATTTTGTTTTGTGAGATTTTCCCTTACTTGGTTTTATCAATTTATATTACTCCCTATAATAATGTAAACATTGCTAATTTATGTTTTGGAAAGAAACTTAAGTAATTATTTCATCTATGTCTTTCATAAATCACACAACTAAAATATAATTAAACAGTTTATTCACCAACATTACCAAATATTTGTGACATTCACAGTCTAGATCCAAGTTGTCTTTTTAATAAAAGTGCATTCAGCTAAATTTTGCATCCATAGAAAAAAACTGCACGGCACCAGGGCCTGAAATACTTGTTTTAAACAAAATTGTGTAAAATAATAAATAAATAAAATACAGCATTCATTTAGAAATAAAATGCAGCAGAAAATACTTTAAACAAACTGTAGAATAAACGTTAAAACGTAATAGCCCTCTGAAGCAGTGAAGTTGCAACTTTCAAATCAGCACTCTGGACTAGTGCACTTAAAAGTATGCCATTGAAACCTTAATGCATGAAAACATTTTAAGCTGAACATGTAAACACAACATGTAAACACTTGTAGTCAAGCCAAATCAAATGTTTTAAGATGATAACTTCATCTTTAAAGCTTGTACTTTTGGTGATAGCTTAATCCCATCAAGTTCTAGAAGAACTTTCTGAAAATAGCCTCTCCTTCAAGGATTATGGATACACCAACCGGTTCTTCCCCTTCAACAGCACGGACGACAAGGATTTTAAGAAGGTGTCACTTCGTCTGTCCCCCTGCATAAAATTTACAAGAAAATAAATCATTTATTTTGAGAAGCAAAAAAAATCTGAATTGCTTCAACCTGTGCTGACTTCATTGAGAAAAAAATAATAATAAAAATAAATGATAATAAAAAAATGACCATCACTTCATATACTTCATATTGTTAAACTTGGGTTAAATTGCTTTATCTTGCATCAGTAAAACATGGCATGAGATGGCTTTACAGTGTCAGGAAATCCTATGATGAATGCTGAGTTTGTATTTAAAAGGGTTAGTCCAAACATGAAAATTTGTTCAATAATTACTCATATTTATATATTCATTTGCATTTATATGCTTCTGTCCAATACAACAAACACTATATTCAAGGTATTAATAAATTGTATAATTAATAAGAAAACAATGCTTTACCAGGCAATCATCAAAGAGATCCTCTTCAGATTCACGTCTCATCTTTACGCTTTGTTTCTGTGAAAATATTTACATTGTATCATTACATAATCTTTTATTCGTACAACTACATTTAGGCCTTTATCCAAAGCAAATTACAAAAGAGGAAGGCATCAAGCATGTCAAGCAGTGCTACTAACACAAAGTTTCTGACACCGTTAGAAACAGATATTTGCATTTCTGCTTTAATATCCGTGTTATTTATTGGTGACTTTGACGGTTGTCTGTTACAATATTTTTCTTAAATATTCACCATTCAAATAATTGTTTTATGTAGATAAGTTACAGCAGAATTCATAGAAAACAGACAAAATAATGTATTTAGTCTTTCTAAATACCAGAATTGATTTTTATTTTGTTTTACTGTTCAAAAGTAGCAGTTATTCT
This sequence comes from Channallabes apus, assembly GCA_030522415.1. Classification (NCBI taxonomy): domain Eukaryota; kingdom Metazoa; phylum Chordata; class Actinopteri; order Siluriformes; family Clariidae; genus Channallabes; species Channallabes apus. The sequence continues at coordinate 11,584,223 of CM060105.1, read as the reverse complement.
TCAATGAATGTTTTCTATAATGAGGATTAACGTCTGCTTTGGAAGAGAGGTCAAATAAACAAATGTTCACAATGGGGAAAAAAAGTTAAATAAAATGCCTTTATTTCACTTCAGAGACCTATGAAAAAATTAATTCTAGTAAGTATAAAACGCCATGGTCAGTTTTTATCCCATATAATGTACACACATTATATGATAAAAAAAAAAAAGTAGAAAAAAACAATGATCAGTTCTTATTCAGGACGTCCCATACTATATACACACCACATATGAAACTATTTTACTGCAGCATTTTTCAGATATGGGGCATTATTACATTTCAAAGGGGTATAAAGACCCCATTTCTAATAAGTGTAAAAGCTAAACTTACCTCGAACACGACAAACTCCAGCTGCAGCCACGCCGTGTTGTAACCTCCGTGATGATTCCCAACCGACTGATACTGTACACAGCGCGGGCACACACAGCGACTCCAAACACGCATGCGCAGTTTAATGTGCACACATTTTCGGCTTCAGTAGACACACAATACTTCAGACTGAAACAGAAAAAAAACAATGATCAGTTCTTATTCAGGACGTCCCATACTATATACACACCACATATGAAACTATTTTACTGCAGCATTTTTCAGATATGGGGCATTCTCTCTGTGTTGTTCATGAAACTACCGTAATCGCTGTAATATGCGCGCGCACTAAAATCAATCGCGGCTGGCTTGACCGTGTTTTTCTGAACCGCGGCTGGCTTTACCGCAGTAAATTAGAGCTGCTGTCAATACTGTATGAACATATGTACAGGTTCTTTACTCGTAACTCATTAATAAAGTTCGGCTTCAGAAAAAAAAACGTTTATTGCTAGTGCTCTTTTACCATTTAATGCTTTAACACACACGACTCAGTTTGTTCAGAAATGGCATCTAACTGGCGAGGCTTTGTCTGAACACGCCGTTTTCACTCGGGGTGGGGGTAAGAAACACACATCTCGGTGTATTAATCGGCGCGCTCGGCTCGTTATTATTTTATTTATTTATTTATTTACCACAAGACCCATGGGGGCTCCGTAGGTTCAGGTTTTTACACGAAAACGGTGTTTTGTGAATCTCCACACTATTAAAAACTGAAATTGCTAATTATACGTCCTGAGATTAAGATGAACATTAATTGGGAGTCATGAAAGCGAGAATCACATCCAAAAAAGAAAGCTAAACTTACCTCGAACACGACAAACTCCAGCTGCAGCCACACCGTGTTGTAACCTCCGTGATGATTCCCAACCGACTGATACACAGCGACTCCAAACACGCATGCGCAGTTTAATTTGCACACATTTTCGGCTTCAGTAGACACACAATACTTCAGACTGAAACACGACTGCCCCCTACAGGTAATGAAGGGCATGTTCACAGCTTCCCGCACGCAAGTCACGGGATCCCTTTTCTCGAAACGCAGGTTTTTAATGGCGACATCTGTAATTGCCTGTTTGTTCCACTTCCTCTACGTTCTCAAGTTCTGGAATGGGCACACAGCTCCAAGATCTCCTGTCATCCTGGCTCAGCTCGAACCCTGTCTCAAGTTCGACAACGTTTCTGGTGGCCCACGGTTAAGGAAGACACTTCCAGCTTCGTGGCAGCATGTGACACCTGTGCTAGATGCAAACACACCAACACCGCGCCGGCAGGCCTCCTCAGACCATTACCTGTTCCATCTCGTCCATGGTCCAACATTGCCCTGGACTTTATCACAGGGTTACCTTCCTCCAACGGCCACTCATGCATCATGACCGTGGTGGATCGGTTCTCTAAGGCCGCCCATTTCATTCCGCTACCCAAGCTCCCATCCGCCAAGGAAACCACTGATCTCATGATAACGCACGTTTTCAGGCTGCATGGTCTTCCCATTGACATCGTATCCGACCGTGGGCCCCAATTCACATCACAATTTTGGAAGGCATTTTGCAGACTCATTGGGGCCACCCCCAGTCTGTCCTCAGGATTTCACCCTCAGTCCAACGGGCAGACCGAAAGAAAGAACCAGTCCCTCGAAGTAGCCTTAAGGTACATGGCCTCCCGAGATGTCACCTCCTGGAGCAAGTTTCTGCCATGGGTGGAATACGCCCACAACTCCCAAGTATCGTCATCTACTGGTTTGTCTCCATTCCAGTGCTGCCTGGGCTATCAACCACCCTTATTCCCATCTCAGGAGGAGGAGGTCAGTGTCCCATCTGTCCAAGCTTTTGTCAGGCGATGCAGAAAGACCTGGCTGCAAGCGAGGAGAACGCTGTTACGGGCCGGCAGAAGATATAAGACACAGGCCGACCGCAGACGCTCTCAGGCTCCCAAGTACAGGGTGGGGCAGAGAGTCATGCTCGCCGCCAGAGATATCCCCCTAAAGACCACCTGCCGCAAGCTTTCCCCTCGTTACCTCGGCCCCTTCACCATCACTAAGATAGTCAACCCCTGCGCTGTCAAACTGTTACTCCCCTAAACCATGCGAAGAATAAACCCCACGTTCCATGTATCCCAGCTACGCCGTCTTGCCTCAAGCCCATTAAGTCCCCCCACCCACCCTCTGCCTCCTCCCCGTATCATTGACGGTGCGGAAGCCTACACCGTCCGCCGACTTCTGAAAGCTCGCCGCCGAGGTAGAGTCATCCAGTACCTGGTAGACTGGGAGGGCTATGGACCTGAGGAGAGAAGCTGGATCCCTGCCAAGTTTGTTCTTGACCCTAAGTTAATATCGAACTTTAATAAGCGCTTCCCAGAGGCTCCACGCCCTAACGCCCAGAAGCGTTCATAAGGGGGGGGGGGGTACTGTCATGCTCCACGCCCTGTCTGCCGTCCTTTTCCCACGCTGTCACTTCCCCACGCACACTGCGCTGCTTAAATCGCTGGATTATCTTGTGTTTTCATGCCCCGATCTTCTCGCGTTTATTTTTCCTTTGATCTCACGTTGCCAAGTTCGCTTTGTTTCTCGTTTTTCGCTTTCGGTTTCTCGTCTCGGATTTGTTTGCCTCGTCTTTTGATCTCCCGGTTTTGACTTAACGCTTCCTCTTTTGACCACGGCTCTTGCTTCACGATTTGGCTTAGACGCTACGCTGACTGATCGCCCGGTATTGACTTCCGCATTCCGACCACGCTCTCGCCTGACATTGTTGCACGTCATCTGCACTTGGATTCACCTCGTTTCACCCCGCCCACGTGACATTATCACTACATAAGTACCCTAACACCATTGATCATCAGTTTCAGCTGAACTTAATTCTATACTTGTAACAGAAAATGTAGATGCAGATTCCAAATGTGTATTCATATGATAGATAGATAGATAGATAAATAGATGTGTGTGTGTATATAATCAAACACACACACACACATATATATATATATATATATATATATATATATATATATATATATATATATATATATATATATATATACAGAGGTGGAAAGTAACGGATTACATTTACTCGCGTTACTGTAATTGAGTAGCTTTTTTGTGTATTTCTACTTTTTAAAGTAGTTTTAAAAATCTGTAATTTTACTTTTACTTAAGTACGTTTTGTTTGAAGTATTGTAATTCGCTACATTTTAAATCATATTCGCTACTGAGTAAAAAATAAATGAATGAAAATATAAAATAATACAAATATTATGCTTTGTATAAATGCCCCGTTGCGCTCGCGTGTGTGTATAATGTCCTGGTCGCGCGCCGCTCCAGACTCCACTCCGGGTTTTCTGACATCGGCATCTTCCTGACCTTCCACACGGTCGCTTCCGCCCTGAGTGACTTCATCGACTAGCGCGACCATGTATAAACCGGAGAGAGACGCGGGAAAGTGGAAAGAGGTTGTGATTTTGGCGTTTGATATTTGGTTGTGTATTCTGGTTTTGACTTTTTGCCTCCAATTGACTTTGATTATTGCTTTGTCCCTTTGGTTTGGTTGGTCTTTGTATATATTTGTAGATAATTTCATTGTTTTTGGTTTAGGGAGTCCGGGAAGGTACATGGATTTTTGTTTGTGTGTGTTTTTTTTTTTTTTTTTTACAGGTAATCTAGCTACTAAATATAAATACCATTTTGTTTAAATTATTTTGGCCTGGGTCCATCCTGAATCTGATCCTCCTCCTGGTGTGTGTGTGTGTGTGTGTGTGTATACAAACCTCATTATTTCATCAGTTAATGATTGGATCTAGTTCTTTCTGCCATATACCACCATTTCCATACAGTTATATATTATAAATAGAACCCTGAACCATTCTTTTGCTGTTTGGCCCTAGACTGGGACGTAACACCATATTTAAGTGGCCACTTTGATTTTCAAGCACAACAAAGACAACAGCTTTATTATGCAAAGGTGTTCCTTCAGTTAAAAACAACTAGTTTGAGATTTATATCTGCTCATCTATTTTGAACTATGCTAGAATGCCTCATCCCACCCCCGCTGTTAAAAAAAATAAAAAAGTAACTCGGTAACTTTTACTCTGAGTACATTTTTTAATGAGCTACTTTTTACTTTTACTTGAGTAGATTTTTATAATTGTAACTTTACTTGTACTTAAGTAAAATTTCACTGAAGTAACAGTACTTGTACTTGAGTACAAAATTTTATTACTCTTTCCACCTCTGTATATATATATATATACACACTTGTAACAGAAAATGTAAATGCAGATTCCAAATGTGTATTTATATAATAGATAGACAGATAGATAGATGTGTGTATATAATCAAACACATAAATACAAAATGCGTTTCAAATAAAATCGCTATTACTTGTCCCTGAAATTTAGTTTAGCACACACAAAAAACAGAAAAGTCATTTCTGGTAAATCAACATGTACCAGTACATTGTACAGTACACGGTAAACACGAGAGAGATTACAAAATGAAAAAACAAACAGTGTCTACTTTATAAACAGCTTAGTATGTGCATCGAGATGCTGAAATCCCTTGCATGTTGCCGCTCCATTTTGTGCTTCCAAGTCGAGAGATATTTGACCGATAGCCTAGAACAAAAGATCTATAGGTGTGATCACAACCCCCTCCGACCGACCGTGCCATCAATCACTGACCACCTCAGAAGTTCCCTCCAATGTATGGCTGCAATACTTGTTTTAAGTATTTTTAACACCATTCAAAGGCTTACAATTCATCTACATTTCTAGCAGATGCCATACGTTTTGTTCCCTGAACATCTGCCAACTTGATTTTCATTTGCTTATGAACACAAGTTCCATTCAACATATAATGATGTATGCACATGTTAATGTATTCCTAAAATGTATATATTACAAGTTGACAAACTGATCTGCGGTAGCGGAAAAATCAGCTGAAAAAAGGACAGGCTGCAGCGCACGCACACACACACACATACACACACAGACACACCTCCCTTGAGCCCTCGGTAAACATCCAAGCACCGTGTATCGGATTTCAGCGGTCACGGGGTGGAAAGACTTTGAAGCAGTTTGTACATATATGAATCTAAGCTTGAACTCATCAGCATTGTAAATATATAATACGTTACAAATAAAATCGCTATTACTTGACCCTGAAGTTTAGTTTAGCACACACACAAAAAAAACAGAAAAGTAATTTCTGGTAAATCAACTGCATATGTAGTTTATTTACAGTAATTCATAAAAAAATTTATATACATTGTACAGTACACGGTAAACACGAGAAAGATTACAAAATGAAAAAACAAACAGTGTCTACTTTATAAACAGCTTAGTATGTGCGTCGAGATGCTGAAATCCCTTGCATGTTGCCGCTCCATTTTGTGCTTCCAAGTGGAGAGATATTTGACCGATAGCCTAGAACAAAAGATCTATAGGTGTGATCACAACCCCCTCCGACCGACCGTCGGATCACTGACCACATGGAAAGAACCTATATGAGGATATATGCACATATATGAAACCTATATGCAGAATATATGCGCATATATCCTCACCTATATGAGGATATATGCACATATATGAAACCTATATGCAGTATATATGCGCATATATGCATATATACAAGCCATCCGTTATTGCTTCTTTATATCCACATATAAGCCCTATACAGTGGTTACAAAATCGGAATAACCATCCTGCCGTGCATACCGCCGTTTAAAGGCAACAGCGGCCAAAATAAATCAGTTGCATTTCAAAGTCATTTGTAAAATGGCCTCCAGGTGGCGCAAAGTGACATTTTCTTTCATTTTCATTCATTTTCATTCATTAAATACAACAGTGATGGTAATTTCCACAACAAACATGAAAAATCTGAACCAGAGCTATTGATGTGTACTGTACAATAATGAGTGAAAAAAATTATAGTAGATTTATTAACTGCAATAAATGACCATATTTTTCAAGAGAATTTTCAAGCCCCACTCATCAAACAAAATTATAACGAAATCGGCCAAGTTTACTATTTATTTAAATATAAATTTCTAAACCAATGAGATCAAATAACACCAAGTTATTATTATAACAGGCTTACTTCGTCACTTATCAAAGAAGTACACGTGCTTTCAAAGAAGTCGAGTGGCTTATTAACGTCTCTGGTGTGCATTGTTTCTAAGGGGCCGCTTGGTGTAGCGGTTAGAACGCTCGGCCAGAGATCTGCAAAGCCCCGGTTTGAATCCCGAGTGATGATGTTTTAAAATTGTTTTATTTTAAAACTAAATAAAATGTTTTAAGTGCGCTTAAGATAGAGTCTTATAAAGGCTATGTAGACTTATATAGTTTTATTATATATTTTTTGCACATTAATCTGAGTCCTCATCTGTTAGATCTGTTTAGTTTTTTTTTTTTGCCGGCTTTGCGCGGCAGCGTGCGAGAAGCTGTGAAAATGCCCTTCATTACCTGTAGGGGGAAGTCGTGTTTCAGTCTGAAGTATTGAGTGTCTACTGAAGCCGAAAATGTGTCCAAATTAAACCGCTCATGCGTGTTTGGAGACGCTGTGCCCGCGCTGTGTATCAGTCGGTTGGGAATCATCATGGAGGTACAACACGGCATGGCTGGAGCTGGAGTTTGTCGTGTTCGAGGTAAGTTTAGCTTTCTTTTTTGGATGTGATTCTCCCTTTCATGACTCCCAATTAATGTTCATCTTAATCTCAGGACTTTTTTTAATAGTGTGGAGATTCACAAAACACCGTTTTCGTGTAAAAACCTGAACCTACGGACCCCCCCCAGGGGTCCTGTGGTAAATAAATAAATAAATAAATAACGAACCGAGCATGCGGATTAATACACCGAGATGTGTGTTTCTTACCCCCACACCTCGTGAAAACGGCGTGTTCAGACAAAGGCTCGCCAGTGAGATGCCATTTCTGAACAAACTGAGTTAAAGCATTAAATGGTAAAAGAGCACTAGCAATAAACGTTTTTTTTATTAATAAGTTACAAGTTAAATTTCAACTGTAAAGAACCTGTACATATGTTCATACAGTATTGACAGCAGCTCTAATTTGTCTAAATCGCACTGCAGACAATAAAAATAAGTCGAGTCATCCTGTGACCCTGCATGCTTAATCTTTCCACACATGATTCTTGCTTCTCACTTTTTCCTTAATCCCTCGCTGATCTATCTTGTATTTTTCTAACGGTGTCAGAAACTTTGTGTTAGTAGCACTGCTTGACATGCTTGATGCCTTCCTCTTTTGTAATTTGCTTTTGATAAAGGCAAAACTTACAAAAGATGAAGAAATGCCTAAATGTAGTTGTACGAATAAAAGATTATGTAATGATACAATGTAAATATTTTCACAGAAACAAAGCGTAAAGATGAGACATGAATCTGAAGAGGCTCTCTTTGATGATTTCCTGGTAAAGCATTGTTTTCTTATTAATTATACAATTTATTAATACCTTGAATATAGTGTTTGTTGTATTGGACAGAAGCATATAAATGCAAATGAATATATAAATCTGAGTAATTATTGAACGAATTTTCGTGTTTGGACTAACCCTTTAAATACAAACTCAGCATTCATCATAGGATTTCCTGACACTGTAAAGGTGCAGAGTAATCTATGGAGTGTAGCCATCTCATGCCATGTTTTACAATGTTTTATTGATGCAAGATTATTGCTAAAGCAATTTAACCCAAGTTTATGAAGTATATGAAGTGATGGTTATTTTTTATTATCAATTACTTTTATTTTTTTCTCTGTGAAATGAAGTCCGCACAGGTTGAAGCAATTCAGATTTTTTTTTTGTTTCTCAAAATAAATTATTTATTTTCTTGTAAATTTTATGCAGGGGGACAGACGAAGTGATGCCAGTATGCACCTTCTTAAAATCCTTGTCATCCGTGCTGTTGACGGGGAAGAACCGGTTGGTGTATCCGTAATCCTTGAAGGACAGGAAATTTTGCAAGATTGTGGCAATAGCTCAGAGGACTGCGCTACACATTTGAGCTATTTTCAGAAAGTGCTTCTAGAACTTGATGGGATTAACCTATCACCAAAAGTGCAAGCTTTAAAGATGACGTTATCATCTTAAAACATTTGATTTGGCTTGACTACAAGTCTTTACATGTTGTGTTTACATGTTCAGCTTAAAATGTTTTAATGCGTTATGGTTTCAATGGCATACTTTTAAGTGCACTAGTCCAGAGTGCTGATTTGAATGTTGCAACTTCACTGCTTCAGAGGGCTATTACGTTTTAACGTTTATTCTACAGTTTGTTTAATGTATTTTCTGCTGTATTTTATTTCTAAATGAATGCTGTATTTTATTTATTTATTATTATTATTATTATTATTATTATTATTATTTTGCAAAATTTTGTTTAAAACAAGTATTTCAGGCCCTGGTGCCGTGCAGTTGTTTCTATGGGTGCAAAATTTAGCTGAATGCACTTACAGATGTCGCCATTAAAAACCTGCGTTTCGAGAAAAGGGATCCCGTGACTTGCCGCGGCTTTGCGCGGCTGCGTGCGGGAAGCTGTGAACATGCCCTTCATTACCTGTAGGGGGCAGTCGTGTTTCAGTCTGAAGTATTGTGTGTCTACTGAAGCCGAAAATGTGTGCAAATTAAACTGCGCATGCGTGTTTGGAGTCGCTGTGTATCAGTCGGTTGGGAATCATCACGGAGGTTACAACACGGTGTGGCTGCAGCTGGAGTTTGTCGTGTTCGAGGTAAGTTTAGCTTTCTTTTTTGGATGTGATTCTCGCTTTCATGACTCCCAATTAATGTTCATCTTAATCTCAGGACGTACAATTAGCAATTTCAGTTTTTAATAGTGTGGAGATTCACAAAACACCGTTTTCGTGTAAAAACCTGAACCTACGGAGCCCCCATGGGTCCTGTGGTAAATAAATAAATAAATAAAATAATAACGAACCGAGCGCGCGGATTAATACACAGAGATGTGTGTTTCTTACCCCCACCCCGAGTGAAAACGGCGTGTTCAGACAAAGCCTCGCCAGTTAGATGCCATTTCTGAACAAACTGAGTCGTGTGTGTTAAAGCATTAAATGGTAAAAGAGCACTAGCAATAAACGTTTTTTTTCTGAAGCCGAACTTTATTAATGAGTTACGAGTAAAGAACCTGTACATATGTTCATACAGTATTGACAGCAGCTCTAATTTACTGCGGTAAAGCCAGCCGCGGTTCAGAAAAACACGGTCAAGCCAGCCGCGATTGATTTTAGTGCGCGCGCATATTACAGCGATTACGGTGGTTTCATGAACAACACAGAGAGAATGCCCCACATCTGAAAAATGCTGCAGTAAAATAGTTTCATATGTGGTGTGTATATAGTATGGGACGTCCTGAATAAGAACTGATCATTGTTTTTTTTCTGTTTCAGTCTGAAGTATTGTGTGTCTACTGAAGCCGAAAATGTGTGCACATTAAACTGCGCATGCGTGTTTGGAGTCGCTGTGCCCGCGCTGTGTATCAGTCGGTTGGGAATCATCACGGAGGTTACAACACGGCGTGGCTGCAGCTGGAGTTTGTCGTGTTCGAGGTAAGTTTAGCTTTTACACTTATTAGAAATGGGGTCTTTATACCCCTTTGAAATGTAATAATGCCCCATATCTGAAAAATGCTGCAGTAAAATAGTTTCATATGTGGTGTGTATATAGTATGGGACGTCCTGAATAAGAACTGATCATTGCTTTTTTCTACTTTTTTTTTTATCATATAATGTGTGTACATTATATGGGATAAAAACTGACCATGGCGTTTTATACTTACTAGAATTAATTTTTTCATAGGTCTCTGAAGTGAAATAAAGGCATTTTATTTAACTTTTTTTCCCCATTGTGAACATTTGTTTATTTGACCTCTCTTCCAAAGCAGACGTTAATCCTCATTATAGAAAACATTCATTGAAGAATAACTGCTACTTTTGAACAGTAAAACAAAATAAAAATCAATTCTGGTATTTAGAAAGACTAAATACATTATTTTGTCTGTTTTCTACGAATTCTGCTGTAACTTATCTACATAAAACAATTATTTGAATGGTGAATATTTAAGAAAAATATTGTAACAGACAACCGTCAAAGTCACCAATAAATAACACGGATATTAAAGCAGAAATGCAAATAAATAAGCAAGTAAAAATTGACGAGCATGTTGTATTATCTCTCAGTCCTGGGCGTCTAAATGAAAAGCGCTCTGAAAGCGAGTTGTCTCTGTGTCGGTCATGAAACTACCGTAATCACTGTAATATGTGCGCACACTAAAATCAATCGAGGCTGGCTTGACCGTGTTTTTCTGAACCGCGGCTGGCTTGACCGCAGTTCTACTTTGTCTAAATCGCATTGCAGACAATAAAAATAAGTCGAGTCATCCTGTGACCCTACATGCTTAATCTTTGCACACATGATTCTTGCTTCTCACTTTTTCCTTAATCCCTCACTGTTCTATCTTGTATTTTCTAATGGTGTCAGAAACTTTGTGTTAGTAGCACTGCTTGACGCCTTCCTCTTTTGTAATTTGCTTTGGATAAATGCCTAAATGTAGTTGTACGAATAAAAGATTATGTAATGATACAATGTAAATATTTTCACAGAAACAAAGCGTAAAGATGAGACGTGAATCTGAAGAGGATCTCTTTGATGATTGCCTGGTAAAGCATTGTTTTCTTATTAATTACACAATTTATTAATACCTTGAATATAGTGTTTGTTGTATTGGACAGAAGCATATAAATGCAAATGAATATATAAATATGAGTAATTATTGAACGAATTTTCATGTTTGGACTAACCCTTTTAAATACAAACTCAGCATTCATCATAGGATTTCCTGACACTGTAAAGCCATCTCATGCCATGTTTTACTGATGCAAGATAAAGCAATTTAACCCAAGTTTAACAATATGAAGTATATGAAGTGATGGTCATTTTTTTATTATCATTTATTTTTATTATTATTTTTTTCTCAATGAAGTCAGCACAGGTTGAAGCAATTCAGATTTTTTTTGCTTCTCAAAATAAATGATTTATTTTCTTGTAAATTTTATGCAGGGGGACAGACGAAGTGACACCTTCTTAAAATCCTTGTCGTCCGTGCTGTTGAAGGGGAAGAACCGGTTGGTGTATCCATAATCCTTGAAGGAGAGGCTATTTTCAGAAAGTTCTTCTAGAACTTGATGGGATTAAGCTATCACCAAAAGTGCAAGCTTTAAAGATGAAGTTATCATCTTAAAACATTTGATTTGGCTTGACTACAAGTGTTTACATGTTGTGTTTACATGTTCAGCTTAAAATGTTTTCATGCATTAAGGTTTCAATGGCATACTTTTAAGTGCACTAGTCCAGAGTGCTGATTTGAAAGTTGCAACTTCACTGCTTCAGAGGGCTATTACGTTTTAACGTTTATTCTACAATTTGTTTAATTCAATTCAATTCAATTCAATTCAATTTTATTTATATAGCGCTTTTAACAATGGTCATTGTCTCAAAGCAGCTTCACAAAAATTAAAGAAATTTAACAAAAAAAAAAAAAAAAAAAAAAACTGTATATAGAATAATTATATATAAAATAATAAATAAATAAATAAAATTATAATAGAAAATAAATAAATAAAAACAAATAATAATAATAATTATAGAAAAAAAATAATAATTGGAAGTGTGGATGTGTGAGAAAAATGTGCAGATAATAATGAGACGAATGAATGAAATTTCTCTGATGAGCAAGCCAAGGGTGACGGCGACGGTGGCAAGGAAAAACTCCCTGAGATGGCAATAGGAAGAAACCTTGAGAGGAACCAGACTCAACAGGGAACCCATCCTCATTTGGGCGATAACAGATAGAAATATAACATCTTGCGTGTTGTGCAGGTGAAAATTCAATATGACAGAAATTATTTAAATTGACATGAAGACCAGTTCAGCATAGGGACGAGTCAGTAGGTGCAGAGGGCAGATGAGGTCTGGATCACTGGAAGCACAGGAGCAGCATGTGTAGCTCCAATCATCATAAAGCTGAATCCAGCTGGAGCTGGTCCTTCTCTGGATGCCTCAGGAACCTCGCAGGGTCGGCCTTTGTCTACTGAAGCTGGCAAAATCTCCCGATGCCTCGGGATGGGTAGAGAAATACAGAACAGATGGGGAGAATTAGCGTAGTTGCCATTCGGTATAGGTGTACTGGAGTATGAGTACTGGGATGAGTTATGTGTATGCCAGATTAAAAAGATGCGTCTTGAGTCTACTTTTGAACTGAGAAACCGTGTCTGCTCCCCGAACACTGTCTGGAAGGCTATTCCAAAGCTTTGGAGCTAAATATGAAAAAGCCCTACCCCCTTTTGTAGATTTTGAAATTCTGGGAACTACCAGAAGTCCGGAGTTTTGTGATCTTAAGGCGCGTGGTGGATTGTAGCGTATCAGAAGACTGGTTAGGTATGTGGGAGCTAAACCATTTAAGGCCTTGTATGTAAGTAATACTATTTTGTAATTTATTCTAAACTGAACAGGTAGCCAGTGCAGGGATGATAATATTGGGGTTATATGATCATATTTTCTGGATCTAGTGAGAACCCTGGCAGCTGCATTTTGGATTAACTGAAGCTTGTTTATTGAGGATGCAGGACAACCACCTAGTAATGCATTACAATAGTCCAGTCTGGAGGTCATGAATGCATGAACTAGTTTTTCTGCATCAGATACGGATAAGATGTTCCTAAGTTTAGCAATATTTCGAAGATGGAAAAAGGCTGTTTTTGTGATATTTGAAATGTGATTTTCAAAAGACAAGTTACTGTCTAATATTACTCCCAGATCTTTTACTGCTGAGCTGGTAATAACAGTACATCCTTCTAAGCGCAAGCTGAATTGTGAAAGCTGTTGTGTGCTGGTTTTTGGGCCAATAAGTAATATCTCTGTCTTATCTGAATTTAATAAAAGAAAGTTATTGGTCATCCAATCTTTTATGTCCTGGACACACTCAGTTAATCTAGACAGCTTAGGTATTTCGTCTGGTTTAGTTGAGATATATAATTGGGTATCATCAGCATAACAATGGAAACTAATCCCATGTCTTCTAATGATGTTACCCAAGGGAAGCATGTATATTGAGAACAACAGAGGTCCTAAAACTGACCCTTGTGGGACCCCATATTTCACTGGCATTATACCAGACGGTTCTCCATTTAGATCTACAAAATGGTAGCGATCAGACAGGTAAGATCTAAACCATTTTAATGCCTGTCCCTGAATACCTATATAATTTTGTAAGCGATCTATGAGAATATTATGATCTATAGTGTCGAATGCAGCACTAAGATCAAGCAGGACTAGCAATGAGATGCAGCCTTGGTCTGAAGCTAAAAACAAGTCATTTGTAATCTTAACTAGTGCAGTTTCTGTGCTATGATGGGGCCTGAAACCTGACTGAAATTCTTCAAGGATGTTGTTATCCTGCAAGAATGTGCAAATTTGAGCTGATACTACTTTTTCTAGTATTTTTGATATGAACGGGAGGTTTGAAATCGGTCTGTAATTTTTTATTTCATTCGCGTCTAAATTAGATCTTTTAAGAAGCGGCTTAATAACTGCTAACTTGAAAGGTTTAGGGACGTGACCTAGATGTAATGAAGAATTAATAATGTTTAGGAGTGGCTCTCCAACCGTAAGCATCACTTCTTTTAAAAATCTGGTTGGGATTGGGTCTAACAGGCACGTTGTTGATTTAGCCGAGGTGATGAGTTTATACAGCTCTTCCTGTCCTATACCTGTAAAGCAGTGAAAATCTAAATGTGAAGCTATAGGCTGAACTGGATCGTGAGATACTATTAGAGGTTGAACCTCCATTATTTTCTTCCTGATATTATTGATTTTTTCATTAAAGAAGTCCATAAAGTCTTCACTTCTAAACTGTGATGGGATACTCTCTGCGGGCATCTTAGGTTTTGTTAGGCGAGCCACTGTACTAAATAAGAACCTGGGATTGTTTTGGTTTCTTGCTATCAGTTGGCTAAGATGCTCGGTCCTAGCAGTTTTTAGAGCCTGTCTATAGCTGCACATACTGTCTTTATACGCAATTCGAAAAACTTCTAATTTAGTTTTCCTCCATTTTCGCTCGAGGTTACGGGTTGCTCTCTTTAGGGCGCGAGTATGACTGTTGTACCACGGTGCCAATGTTTTATCTCTGACTTTTTTTAATCTGATGGGAGCAACAGTGTCTAATGTACTGGTAAAAATAGTGCCCATGCTGCTAGTCACTTCATCTAGATCATCTGCATTTAGGGGTCTAATAAGAAATTGGGACAGATCCGGCAGATTACTTGTGAATCTGTCTTTAGTGGTGGGATTCATATTTCTAACAGATTGATAACGTGGGGAGACACAGCTAATCTGTTCTACGGGTAGAGTATATGTCAGGAGGTGATGATCTGTGATATCATCACTTTGAGGTATGATCTCTATATTAGAGACATCTATACCATGGGATATAATTAAATCTAGCGTATGATTAAAGCGGTGAGTTGCTCCAATTATATTTTGCTTAACCCCAAAGGAATTTAATAAATCCATAAATGTGAGTGCTAAAGCGTCGTTAGCATCATCTACATGAATGTTAAAGTCTCCTACTATCAATACTTTGTCAGAGTTAACCAATAGGTCTGATAGCAGATGTCCAAATTCTTTAAGAAAATCGCCATATGGCCCCGGGGGTCTGTACACGGTGGCCAGGGTAAAATATAGCAAGGGTTTATTACGTATTTCATTTAGTGCAACATTAATGATAAGCACTTCAAATGAATTAAACCTGGGCCTTATTTTCTGGGTAACAGTGAGTACATCATTGTAGATAGTGGCGACACCACCACCGCGACCAATTAGACGGGGCTCGTGCTTATAGAAATATCCTGACGGAGTAGACTCATTCAGACCAAAATATTCATTTGGTTTAAGCCAGGTTTCAGTGAGACAGAGTGCGTCAAGGCAATAATCTGAGATAATTTCATTAACAATAAGTGCTTTAGGCGCAAGGGATCTTTAAAGTATGTTTAAAGTATTTTCTGCTGCATTTTATTTCTAAATGAATGCTGTATTTTATTTATTTATTATTTTACACAATTTTGTTTAAAACAAGTATTTCAGGCCCTGGTGCCGTGCAGTTTTTTTCTATGAATGCAAAATTTAGCTGAATGCACTTTTATTAAAAAGACAACTTGGATCTAGACTGTGAATGTCACAAATATTTGGTAATGTTGGTGAATAAACTGTTTAATTATATTTTAGTTGTGTGATTTATGAAAGATATAGATGAAATAATTACTTAAGTTTCTTTCCAAAACATAAATTAGCAATGTTTACATTATTATAGGGAGTAATATAAATTGATAAAACCAAGTAAGGGAAAATCTCACAAAACATGTATATATATATATATATATATAGTTAATTCAGGGCTATTTATGATGGAGACACCTTTTTACGTTTTAAATATGTAAAACCTCCGCTGCGTGTATTCATTCACAGGCTGCAGCGCGCGCACAGAGAAATAGGAGACTGTGGTGTATGAGTGGATTGGAGAGAAGAGAGCTGTTCAGTTACTATAAAATATATATATATAAACATAATATGATCTTTTTGAGTTATAATGTTTTTTTTTAATTATTCATAAGAAAACCTTTCAGTTTTGTAAATATTCTAGTTATAGTGTGTTATGTTTTTCTTTAGGTTAAACAGTTTTGAGAATTAGACCATCCAGCTAAGATAAATATTATGTCGTTGATTGATAAAATCTGGATTAAAGATAATTTATTTTATTTAATTTGTATTTTTCACCCCCCCCCCCCCCCCCCCCGAGGGATTGCCACCTTATTGTGGTCAGGGGGTTTGCGTGCCACAGTGACCTTAAGAGCTATACCAACAGGAGCTTAGTCTTTGGAGGTGGGGGATGCACGTTGAAATGGAGACTTTTTAACCCAAGACTATATAAGTTTTTACAGTACTTAGATAAGGGGGAATCAAAAACTGCCCCCAAAAATGTTTTACTGCAAGTTTGAAAAACCCACTCTCACATCACCTAACACACACACAAATTATTTGCAAACCGGTTTCGCTGACACTTTGAGTGTAATTCATAAATTTACTGAACATATTCAAATAAACACACCATACGGCAAATAAATCATCTCAAAGCGTTTATTTTTTGGGTCATAAATGCAGTGTTCATTTACTTTCCTGTGTGTCCATGTTACGTCAGAGGACATGCGCCGATGTTTATCACACATTCCAATAAGAGAGATTACTCACTCCCAAAGGTTTTTTGCGCCGTATTTCAATTTTTAAAAAAGTTGCTCATTTTCACCACGAACACGGATGAGTCTTCGGGTTTCCTCAGCCGTCCATATACAGAATATAAATTACAAAACTGTGGTCACGTTGCAATAAGTAAGAATAGTGTAAGCAAAACAATAGTGTATGGCCGTAAGCAAAACAAACAATGCGTTATCAAATGCTCTGCAAAATGCCGTGCTACTGAACTTTCATATTTGTTTGTAGCATGCAGTAAAGTGTATGTGACATAAAAATATATATTTGTAATATTGTGCAATATGTGCTATCCGCTAGCAAACTTTAGCGATTTTTTTTGCAAACGTTTCTTTACAGAACATCACCATAAACACAGACACAAGACTAAAGGTAATATACATACAATGAAAACTTGTCATAAAAATCTTTATTAATGGCAAAAATGACTTAACATTTATGGGTCTGTTTGCTCGAGTGAGCAGCCATGTTGAAAACTTCGCTTAGCCCTTCGTTTGAAGTGAGGTCCTGAAAAATCTTCGTTTGGAGGGCTATCTGGCCCTTCCCCCCTCCCCCTACACCTCCAACCAAAAGAGAAATGAGACACCTCTACCCCTGCACGTGAACGCGCCAAATGGAAGAGTAGGGGGAAGGGTTGGGATTCAGCCTTAATATTGGAGCAATAAAATTTACTTAAAATCTGTGTCCAAATTGTTATGAGGATTTTATCAAGTAAATCTTACAAGTTCTTTTTTTCAGTGCATGGGTGAACACGATGTTTTAAGAATTTAATTATATATATATATATATATATATTTATTGTGTGTGTGTGTGTGTGTGTGTGTGTGTGTGTGAGACCGGTGCAACTCACACGTCCTATTCCATTGTCATTCAGACACATTCAGCGCGTTCAGACACAAGCAGCGCCAAATGCAGTGGACTCACATTCAGTACAGCAGGCCAGGATATAGTCTGTGAATACGGACGTAAAACTAACAGCAGATTAAACAGCTAAATGTAAAAGTATAAATATGATCCCTGTCAGTCTCCTAATCTAGTGACTGTTTGTCAGAAATCAGTATTGTGAAAGTATTGTAACAAAATTCTAGCCATATGGCAATATTAGTATATTAGTTTGACACCAATAGACAATCCACTTCAGAAAAATAGTTTTTAAAATGCATTCACTTACTTGGCGAACATTAATGATTTGATTCGAGGTTTGCACACTAAGACTCAGAAAAAGTGAAATAAAATGATTGCTGTTTAAATGGCATGTGTTTATCCTGTTTTGTCAGGTAACAGAACCTAAACACCTGTGCTGTATATCAGACAGCGATGGAGAGAGTGTAGATTACACACAGGTGCTCTCTAGTCATTAGCACTCATCAGGCAATGTCTATGGCCAACTGACTGCACTCAGACCAAAGGGGGCTGAATAATTACACACACCTCACTTTTCAGTTATTTATTTGTAAAAAAAAAAAATGTTTGAAATCATGTATGATTTTCGTTCCACTTCTCGCGTGTACACCACTTTGTATTGGTCTTTCATGTGGAATTCCAATAAAATTGATTCATGTTTGTGGCTGTAATGTGACAAAATGTGGAAAAGTTCACGGGGGGTGAATACTTTTGCAAGCCACTGTAGTTGTCCTGAGATTTAACATTGTTACCAATAATAGGCTGAGGCATTCTCTGTCCATGCTCATAAGGAATCCCTCAATGTTTTTCAATTAGGGGACAGAAGCAGATCAGCCATGTTGTAGTTCAGGTGAAGAGGCGAGTTCACAGGAGGTCAATCTGAATGTTGATTATACAGTATATAACATATAATATGTGTGCGTGTATTATACATGTTGATTATACTAATATTTAGCATTATGAGGAGTGATAGGCTGAGGATGTAAGTGATTCATTAGTGTTTTTGGCAAAAGTTTTGAACTGACATTTCACTTTTTTGTCACGCTATTTCATCAGGTGGCAATGCTGTCCGGTCCTAGTGCAGTCAGAGGGGAAGAGTTAGGGTCAAATCCATTGTTCACCCCCAAAAAAACTTTACTCACTATTTACTCCTTAAGTGGTTCCAAACTTTAATGATTTTCTTTATTTTGTTGAATACAAAATAAGATATTGGGGAAAAAAGGGGATTGGGGGATGGGGTATTAGTTGGAGTCATAGGTAGCAAACCTACGCCCTTGTGTGTGTGTGTGTGTGTGTGTGTGTGTGTATGTATATATATATGGAAATATAATTAATATTTTCGTGTTTAATTACAAAAAAAAAAACATTTTAATGGTTAGTGATTGTAGCAGACATTTACACTATTTTTGAGAACTATTAAGTTCTCCTTCAACGTGTCATAGCCGATAACTGCCCCTTTGAAGCCTTTGAATGGTGTTAAAAATACTTGCAAAACAAGTATTGCAGCCATACATTGGAGGGAACTTCTGAGGTGGTCAGTGATTGATGGCACGGTCGGTCGGAGGGGGTTGTGATCACACCTATAGATCTTTTGTTCTAGGCTATCGGTCAAATATCTCTCCACTTGGAAGCAAAAACATGCAAGGGATTTCAGCATCTCGACGGCACATACTAAGCTGTTTATAAAGTAGACACTGTTTATTTTTTCATTTTGTAATCTTTCCCGTGTTTACCGTGTACTGTACAATGTATATTCATTTTTTAATGAATTACTGTAAATAAACTACACATTCCGTTGATTTACCAGAAATGACTTTTCTGTTTTTTTTTGTGTGCTAAACTAAACTTCAGGGTCAAAGTAATAGCGATTTTATTTGAAAAGTATTATATATTTACAATGCTGATAAGTTCAAGCTTAGATTCATATATAAACTGCTTCAAAGTCTTTCCGTGACCGCTGAAATCCGACAGACGCAGGGCTCAAGGGAGGTGTGTCTGTGTGTGTGTGTGTGCGCGCGCGTGTGTATGTGTGTGTGTGCGGGTTAGTGTGCCTGTCCTATTTCAGCGGATTTTTCCGCTACCGCAGATCAGTTTATCAACTTGTAATATATACATTTTAGGAATATATTAACATGTGCAGACATTTAAGGGTGCGCTGCCCTCTCTTGCCCCTGCGTAGAGCCTACACACACACACACACACACACACACACACACATCTATCTATCTATTATATAAATACACATTTGGAATCTGCATCTACATTTTCTGTTACAAGTGTAGAATTAGGTTCAGCTGAGACTCATGATCAATGGTGTTAGGGTACTTATGTAGTGATAATTAGTTTCAGCCAGATCATTAAAACTAACAATGGACTATGACACTCTTGAGAGGGGATATGAAGGTGTTATTCATTTATTTATTCTCTACAAGGGTGCGAACTACAGTACAGACCAAACTATAACTCTCTCTTACTACTATAAAAATTCTAGATATAAACAAACAAAATACAGCTTTTTTTCCTCAGAGGTAAACGGAAAAGTGAAGTTGTTCAGCTGTCACTGCAGCTTCTTCAAAGTCTTCCCACTCCGTGACCACTGAAATCCGACACGACACCACGTTAGGCTACGTCTTGACTCATTTGTATACCGACGGTGATTGGATGTTTCCCGAGGGCTCAGGGGAGTGTGTGTGTCTGTGTGTGTGTGTCTATGTGTGTGTGTCTATGTGTCTATGTGTGTGCGTGCGCGCGGGTACTTGTTCTACTGTTATAAAAACTCTAAATATAAACAAACAAAATACAGCTTTTTTTTCAGAGGTAAACGGAAAAGTGAAGATGTTCAGTGTCACTATGCAGATGTTACACTCAGTGGAGTTACCGAAATCTTTTGCTTTAGTTCTCATTGAGTTGCCACACATCATTTCCACATTTCACTCGCTTTTATTCCTCTTATGTGAGCATAAACAGTGAAACATTCCACAGGTTTATAATACACCGCGGCCAAGTGAACCACGTTCCCGTCGAACGAAACGAGGCATAATCGTGGTGTTTGCTTCGCTTATGACACACCATAGTTTATTACCTGCTGTGGTACATCTGAATATTTATTCAAACACAATAATAAAGCTTTATATCCTCAGGAGGGCTCAGTACATTGTTTTAGCGATAGTTTCACGGAAGCGAGTTCAGAACTAATCTAACCAAACCAAAAAAAAAAAAAAACATCCGAAGCTACAAATAGAATGAACGAACTAATGAAACTGATATATATGTAATTGATATACTGTATATACAGACGTGTGTGTGTCATTTTAATTCAAACGAACATTTTAATGCTTTCTGATACACTTATCAACTTATCCACATAAACTTATCAACACATACTCTCCGTGCACGCACATACAATCTCTAAAAAAGTAAAATTAATAACATACATATACAAATAAACAAAAATATAAACGTCTATGTATATTGAAGTTTACGGTGAACGCAGAGTCGGGTAAGCACATGTGATGACGCGCGCGCCCTCACCTCTTGTTATGGCTGCCTATTTGGCCAAAAAATAATTGAACGATATGCCTGGTCCTGGAAAGAGACAATAAATATATATATTTTTTATACATTTATTGCATTGTTTGTTGTTTACAGTCAAGCCATCAACATACAATAAAATGTAAACATGAGATCTAAACTAAAAACTGTGCTCCCTGTGCTGGTGCTGGCAATATCATCTCTTTGTTCTGCTGTCTCCGGCTCCCTCCCTGGTCCTGAACCGTACCTGGCCCTTCCTCTACTCTCACTGTCTCAAAACAGACTGACTCCTGAAGCAGAAAAAAACAATGCAGGAAAAGATATTTTCCATACTCATAATAACTAACTTGTTTACATTACACTTGTTAAATTGAAAGATCATACTGTAAATTGGTGAGCCTATTACTTTCTACTGAACAGCCCCAACTCAGAAAACATTAAAGAAATTGTTCACCCGAAAAAAAAAAAAATATAATAATTATCAGTCATTATCCCTTCAATAAAAGCACTACACTTACCCACACTGTACATCTGATTGACCCTACTGAAAAAAAAAAAAATAGCACTGGCTAAACTTAAAACAATTGAAGTAATCTGTCACACCTAATATTTGGGAAGTGACGTAATGTAAATAAACCTTTTACTCTAAGATTTAAGGCATTCATAATTTAAATATAAAAAAGCATA
This sequence comes from Channallabes apus, assembly GCA_030522415.1. Classification (NCBI taxonomy): domain Eukaryota; kingdom Metazoa; phylum Chordata; class Actinopteri; order Siluriformes; family Clariidae; genus Channallabes; species Channallabes apus. The sequence continues at coordinate 11,562,358 of CM060105.1, read as the reverse complement.
AGCATAAAAATAAGCATAAAAAACTTAATTACATATTGATTTACACTCAAAGCACATTTCTTTATATAAACATTTATTGTGGAATGAACATATTTTCATCCAAAATGTTAACATTACTCCATAAAATTACAAATAGTAACACTCAACTTTGCAACACACATTTATTAATTGGACTGAAAAGAAAATTAGAAAATGTTCTTGAAACAAAATCAGCAGAGGTAAAACATGGAACATTCATGTGCGACTGATGGAAACTCAAAAAGTCACAATCCCGATTTCCTGTGGAGGCTGAAGACAGTCCTCTTCCTACCTGAGGACAAACAGGGCCATTGTGCACCTCACAAGTTCTGCCTGAGCTTCATCTTTCTGAACAACCTAATAAAAGAAAGGACATTTGTTAGACAATTGCTCTATTTGGCAAAACAGTGTCTGATGTATGCATGTAAAATCACTTAATGCTCCCTATGAGTGAAAAAAACACCTAGGATTATGGTGCAGCATGATAAATGTAATTAGCTCAATGAATACGCCAAAATAACTGACATACATATACACACTATGTATTAATGATAAAGTTTATCATTTTAAGTATTAATTTCAGGAGGTAATCACCTCCAGGCTCTAGGGTCATAAAAACAAACATAGTATTGTTGGTTATGTTAGGCTTGTAAAGCGTGAAAAAATGAACATGGCAGACATTGAAACTTGTATTCAGACAGCATACACTAACCTGTGAACAAGTTAAACTAAAGTTTTATTCTGCTAGTTATGCTTTAATTTAGTGCATCACAGCCAACTTGATGTGGATGCCTTGCTCAGGTCCTGTGGCTTCCATTCACAAGATTACATTTGACACCAAGCTAATTTCTGCTTTTGAGCGAGTACATACCAGATCAAAAACTTGAAGATGAAGATTATATCTCTGGTCTTCTCTCTGACGGGTTCCTCCCTAGTTTCTGATGATCTCAATTAGTTTGTAGTGTTGCTTGTCCAAGGAAACCAGTAATCTTGCTTGAAGTGGAGCAGATATAATTCTCAGAAACTCATTACTGATCTTTTAAAAAAAAAAAAAAAAGGTAAAAACAAAAATTGGACTGGCTCAAGTTCTTATGTTAGCAAATCTTAATTACAGTGTGTATAAAGTATAGAAAGCAGTACACTACAAACAGCACTCACTCCAAATTAGCTTGTTCTATGTTTACGTCACTTTCCTATTAATTTTTACATCGTTAACCAACGGTATTTAAATATAATTATTTTCTTCGGCGCCGCTGACTTACTGTATAAACTCCGGTGTTTTTGAAAATCACCACGTTAGTTAGCTAATGCTAATGCAGGTAATATAGGTGGTTTTAGCTACAGTAGCAAACACGGACACAAAACTCAATCTACAAAGTAGTTGTTCCTGACATAAATCATGAATTTGCTCATAGAAGAGATACATTTAACATAGAAATGACATGAGTTTGCTTTCTTACCTGGTTTAAAGGAGTTTTCTTTGAGAATTTCCACCCGCATGTGATTCAGTCCGTGAAAATGCTGCGTCATGAGGTCATGTGACACGGTTTGAAGCAGAAATGTCCTTTGTGAATGGATTAGATTTAAGTTTAATCAGGGGCTTTAACTAACAGTAACTGAAATACAGGTTCTGATATCCTTCCTTACTTGTTTCAACGTCATGCTCCGGTTTGAGGCGGAAATAAAATTATACCGGCAAAACTATGGTCTAAAGACTGCGCATGAGCAAATCACACTCAACCTAATAAGAGTACCTTGATCAAAATGAAATATTTCACTTTGGTTTCCTGCTGTAAACAGCATTATACTAAAAAAAAAAAAAAAAAAAAAAAAAAAGATTCACCCATAAGCATAAATTAGACACTTCAGTTAAAAAGAGCAAATTATTTTTTTTACTAATGGAATGAGAAAAAAAAACACATTAAACTAGGTTTACTTTTTTCAGTGGATCCCTCAATAATTTCTTTCTCCTTTGCCTGTGTTTGATAATGTGAAGCACATATACACTCATTCATCATGAAAGATCTATTATAAAACAAAATAAAATTCATGTTCGCTTCAGCACTGTTCATCCGCGTCCTTACATTCATTGTTGTACTTGGTCCGGCTTTTAGATAAAGTCCTTCCATGCGCCATCTGGCGGATATTCAGTGAAGCGCAACACATTTATTTAAAATTCCCGAATGTTGCCTCCGGCAAGTCGCGGCACGCCGCGCGCTAAATTGCGGCATCCCGCGGGAAAACACGCAGGGTTTTAAGGGCGACATCTGTATATTAAAAAGACAACTTGTATCTAGACTGTGAATGTCACAAATATTTGGTAATGTTGGTGAATAAACTGTTTAATTATATTTTAGTTGTGTGATTTATGAAAGATGTTCCTAATGTTATGTCAGAGGACATGCGCCGATGTTTATCACACATTCCAATAAGAGAGATTACTCACTCCCAAAGTTTTTTTTGCGCCGTATTTCGATTTTTAAAAAAGTTGCTCATTTTCACCACGAACACGGACGAGCCTTCGGGTTTCCTCAGCCGTCCCTATAATATAAATTACAAAACTGTGGTCACGTTGCAGTAAGTAAGAATAGTGTAAGCACTGTTCATTTACATGTACACATATGGCCGTAAGCTAAACAAACAATGCGTTATCAAATGCTCGGCAAACTGCCGTGCTACTGAACTTTCATATTTGTTTGTAGCATGCAGTAAAGTGTATGTGACATAAAAATATATATTTGTAATATCGTGCAATGTGTACTATCCGCTAGCAAACTTTAGCGATTTTTTTGCAAACGTTTCTTTACAGAACATCACCATAAACACAAACACAAGACTAAAGGTAATATACATATAATGAAAACTTGTCGTAAAAATTTACATTTATAGGTCTGCTTGCTCGAGTGAGCAGCCATGTTGAAAACTTCGCTTAGCCCTTCGTTTGAAATGAGGTCCTGAAAAATCTTCGTTTGGAGGGCTGTCTGGCCCTTCCCCCCTCCCCCTACACCTCCAACCAAAAGAGAAATGAGGCACCACTACCCCTGCACGTGAACGCGCCAAGTGGAATGGTAGGGACAATAAATGGAATGGTATTGGAGCAATAAAATTTACTTCAAATCTATGTGTCCAAATTGTTACGAGGATTTTATCAAGTAAATCTTACAAGTTCTTTTTTTTCAGTGAATGGTGAACACGATGATTTAAGCAGAGGTGGAAAGAGTAATAAAATGTTGTACTCAAGTACAAGTACTGTTACTTCAGTGAAATTTTACTTAAGTACAAGTAAAGTTACCATTATAAAAATCTACTCAAGTAAAAGTAAAAAGTAGTTCATTAAAAAATTTACTCAGAGTAAAAGTTACAGAGTTACTTTTTTATTTTTTTAACAGCGGGGGTGGGATGAGGCATTCTAGCGTAGTTCAAAAAAGATGTGCAGATATAAATCTCAAACTAGTTGTTTTTAACTGAAGGAACACCTTTGCATAATAAAGCTGTTGTCTTTCTAGTGCTTGAAAATCAAAGTGGTCACTTAAATATGGTGTTACGTCCCAGTCTAGGGCCAAACAGCAAAAGACTGGTTCAGGGTTCTATTTTAAACTGTATGGAAATGGTGGTATATGGCAGAAAGAACTAGATCCAATCATTAACTGATGAAATAATGAGGTTTGTATATACACACACACACACAACAGGAGGAGGAGAAGGATCAGATTCAGGATGGACCCAGGCCAAAATAATAAACAAAATGGTATTTATATTTAGCAGCTAGATTACCTGCAAAAAACAACAACAAAAAAAACCACACAAACAAAAATACAGGTACCTTCCCAGACTCCCTAAACCAAAAACAATAAAATTATCTACAAATATATACAAAGACCAACAAAACCAAAGGGACAAAGCAATAATCAAAGTCAATTGGAGGCAAAAAGTCAAACCGAAATACACAACCAAATATCAAAACGCCAAAATCACAACCTCTTTCATCTTTCCCGCGTCGCTCTCCGGTTATATGGTCGCGTTAGTCGATGACGTCACTCAGGGCGGAAGTGACCGTGTGGAAGGTCAGGTAGCTGCCGATGTCAGAAAACCAGGAGTGGAGTCTGGAGCGGCGCGCGACCAGGACATGATACACACACACGCGGCGCAACGGGGCATTTACGTATACAAAGCATAACATATTTAATATTTTATCATTTTCATTCATTTATTTTTTACTCAGTAGCGAATATGATTTAAAATGTAGCGAATTACAATACTTCAAACAAAACGTACTTAAGTAAAAGTAAAATTACACATTTTTAAAACTACTTTAAAAAGTAGAAATACACAAAAAAGCTACTCAATTACAGTAACGCTAGTAAATGTAATTCGTTACTTTCCACCTCTGGATTTAAGAATTTAATTAAACATGAATATATATATATATATATTTATTGTGTGTGTGTGTGTGTGTGTGTGACCGGTGCAAGGGCCATTGTCACTCATACTGTCGTAGATTTTAGAGCCCTAAAAAAGCATTCGCTAGTAAGTAAGTAAATATGAATAAATAGTTTTAAATTATATATATATAATGGAAATATGTATAAAGAAAATATAATTAATATTTTCATGTTTAATTACAAAAAAAAAAACATTTTAATGGTTAGTGATTGTTGCAGACATTTACAGTACACTATTTTTGAGAACTATTAAGTTCTCCTTCAACGTGTCATAGCCGATAACTGCCCCTTTGATCTGCTGGGTACGGCGGGGCGTCGAGTGCTGATCAGTGTGTGTAAAGTACGCTACTTTACACTGATCAGCAATCGACGCCCCGCCATACCCAGCAGATCAAAGGGGCACACTCATAAACTCTCCGTGTGCACACACACAAACTCTCCGTGCACACACACACGATTTATAGATAAAATGCAGACATAAACACGCCACCCCCCAGGAAAACAACAAACACAAATATATAGACTACAGTACTCGCTTTTCCAACACGCTAGCGCGCTCCGATGTGAGCCGATTTATTCAAGTCATAATTAGAGAATATAAAGATTAATAACAGAGAAAGCATAATAAGATGTCTATACAGTAAATAAAAAGAAAAGTATCAAATCCAACTATTAAGTCTGATTTTATTGCTATCATTAACCATTTGTTATATATTTATTTTATATTATTTTATTTTATATTACATTATTTTTTATATATTATATTTACACAATGCTTGCTCTGAAGGACTTTATCTAAAAGCCAGACTGACCAAGTTTCTAATTCACTGCTGAAGTAGTTAAATGTGCTTTATACTGTAGATACGTATAGGTTACATTTTAAAAGTACAATCGCAAGTAAATTACAAACTGAATGTAATGTAAAATATGAATAAACCAGTATTAGACACAGATATACGATATGGTAGTATATACAATGAAAAAGCTATTTCCACGAGTGCTCAAATGTAAAGCAAACGCAATTATTAATTTATTGTGTATATTTAACTTCATTCAGCCATTTAAGTTATATGAAGAATAACGTTCCTAACCCACTATTATTTTAATCTTAAATAAAGTTGGCCTAATATAATATTGTTTACAATGCTGAAGCAAACATGATTTTGTTTTAGTTTATTCGCTGAATACAACGCGACCCACATCACCTCTTGGTGAAGACCCACAGAAACCGTTACTGTAATCCCCCTTCTCACCTACTGTATCCTTGGTGTGAAGTTATCAAACCGGTTTCGCTGATGGGGTAATTCTGCTTCAAGCACTTTCCGATGCTGTTGCTAGGAAATTCCACCCCACAGCCCACAACAACAAGCAAATAAGAGACATAATTAACTAACTTCTTAGAAAGAAAAGATTGAGTTTTAATGAATAATGAATGAATGAATGAATTAAATAATACTCTTACTTTTGTAAAGATTTTGAGTGACCATTTGCCATATACAGTACGGCCTGCTTTATTATATATTTAATAAAACTTTATTGCAACTAAATTGTGTGTGTGCCTTATTGAATGTTTAATAATGCTTCCGGAACATTGTTGTCCATACGTTTTACAGGATGTATATTGAAAACAGTGAAAGATAAAACACAAACCGAAAGGACAAATTAAGGAATGTACGAAACATTAACACATTTACCGTGTTCAAATAAATACTGTAGAGCTATTGCATTATGTTTCAAGACATCCTTAATTTAAAAAAAATTTCCCTAATTATATGTCCACAAATACTTTGACAACATACACTTATCAACTTATCCACATAAACTTATCAACACAAACTCTCCGTGCACGCACACACAATCTCTAAAAAATTTATATTAATAACATACATATACAAATAAACAAAAATATAAACGTCTATATTGAAGTTTACGGTGAACGCAGAGTCGGCTAAGCACACGTGATAACGCGCGCGCCCTCAGCTCTGTTACGGCTGCCTACAGTATTTGGCCAAAAGAATTATAATAATTGAACGATATGCCTGGTCCTGGAATGAGACATTAACAGTCCGGCGCTGAGAAACGAAAGAACCGAAAGAAAAAAAAAGCCTAAGATGAAGCCCGTGCATCAATTCCAGAAATAAAACTTTACTTTATTCTGTCAACGTTAATAATGTAATAATGTAACGTTAACGTAAAATAACGCAAATTTCATTTAACAGCAGGGGGGACAATAAATATATATTTTTATAAATTTATTCCATTGTTTGTTGTTTACAGTCAAGCCATCAACATACAATAAAATGTAAACATGAGATCTAAACTAAAAACTGTGCTCCCTGTGCTGGTGCTGGCAATATCATCTCTTTGTTCTGCTGTCTCCGGCTCCCTCCCTGGTTCTGAATCTGCCCCTTCCTCTACTCTCACTGCAGGGATTAAAGTGAAAAAAAGTCTTCTGACTGAACTTTTTTCAGGCCAAGCCATATTCCTTTAACAAACACTTTATTTAAATAGTCGAGACCAATAGCTTTAGGGGAGATTAAACCGCTTTAATATTGCCAGTTTGCATATTTCAAAAGCTATTTGTAATCTTTGAAAAAAAATACATTGACAAATAATCAACCATCTACCACATATCTTTTCAGTGCATGTTTTTATTTATCTTATAACACCAAACAATGTTTTGTGAAACTCTTAATAATTAACAGAAAAAGGTAATAGCACCACCATTAAATTCCAAAAATTGCTTTTTCAGTGCATGTTTTATGTATGTTAAAGAAAACATCTTCGTTTTCAGCTTAGATGACAAATCGGATTTCAAGTAAGCAGCAATGCCATGTGTGCAAGTAGTAGGCATGTGCATTAGACATAGACAATCTTGAAAGTGCACTCTTGTCTTTGACAACTGATTGCATTAAATTAACTAGTGGTTGTGAGACTGTGACCGACAGGTCATGCTCCGCTATGAAAGAACATAGGCGCACTTTTACATCGCGCACACGGTCGGCCACAGATGTGTGAATCTCCATTGTGGTTCTTGTCGCACCAGACAGGGAGCATGTGTACTGTTAGAGCACGAACGGCAGCATTGTGACTAGCTGCTGACTGATGGCGAGCTCGCACCTTTTTTTGCCATTATTGCCATATTGAAGTTTCCTGTGGCAAGACACGTACCTGGATGTTTGATTTTTTTTAGTCCACGAACTAAAAGGCTTGCCATTCTCCCCAATTTCGCTAAGCCAAGCCCATCTCCATTTATTTATTTTTTTACACTTTTATCAATCTCCGAAACATCGGAGCCTTCCTGCATTAAGTGTGTCCATGCTATCTTAAATATAGTTATACCGTAGCCTGACATGTAGTTCTTCAAAACTACACCAAAACCCGGAGTGGATCCATACTGGAGTGATAACAAAACGCTTAGAGTGGAGAGAGGAATGTGCATTCGCTCCACTCCAGGCTTTGATCACATCCTCCACAGCAGGCTGAATACACTTTGTCTTTCCTTAATTTAAGACCCATGTAAGCCTATATATACACAGCATTAAAATTATGAAAAGTGAATTTTAAACATTAAGGACAGGCGGAACAGTGTGATTGACGGAAATCCGTCAATGACTCGCTACAATTAACGTAAATCCGTCGTAACGACGGAGAACTTTAATCCCTGTCACTGTCTCAGAACAGACTGACTCCTGAAGCAGAAAAAAATGCAGGAAATTATGTTTTCTAACACGCGTTAGATAGTTTTTTTTATCACTCTATACATCATGAGCAAGCCCGAGATCATATTAACGTTAATTATCACCAGCTGGCATGAATAGGCCGGCTCACGAGTAACGTGAGTTGGACGCACACCAATCGATTCGACTATGGTTAATCGCTCACTCCGTAGGCTCCCTGAATAGGCGGGAAAGGGATGGAGCCGCGCATTTGTGCCGGCTGGAAAAAAAAAACTAAACAGATCTAACAGATGAGGACTCAGATTAATGTGCAAAAAATATATAATAAAACTATATAAGTCTACATAGCTTTTATAAGACTCTACCTGAAGCGCACTTAAAACATTTTAATTAGTTTTAGAATAAAACAATTTTAAAACATCACTTGGGATTCGAACCGGCGCTTTGTAGATCTCTGGTTGAGCATTCTAACCGCTACACCAAGCGGCCACTTAGAAACAATGCACCCCAGAGACGTTAATAAGCCACTCGACTTCTTTGAAAGCAAGTGTACTTCTTTGATAAGTGACGAAGTAAGCCTGTTATAATAATAACTTGGTGTTATTTGATCTTATTGGTTTAGAAATTTATATTTAAATAAAACCCTACACACTTCTTTTCTAATTACACGTGATAAAATCTAAAGGCTCACTGTGTTAATATTTATTGTGCTTAAATTTGATCTTAAGATTTGATTTAATTTGAATTCTACATTTGTACTGTAATTATAGTACTGTGATTATGAATTTGGTCAACTACAGTGTTTCACTTGATGTTATCGGCTACTACGTGTATTACTTAATGGGACGCATCTCATTAATGAAGCAGAGAATGAACTAAGGCATGAGGCGTCAGTCTGTAGTTATATAGCGCCACTCAGTGGTAAAAGCCAGCAAATGCACAGCAAATGCACATGCCGTAATGCGGCGGCGACGTTAAATACGACGCTCCGATTTTGTAACCACTGTATGTACATACAAGATATGTCTCCTATGGCAGGATCTGGTCATTTTAGCTCATATCTCACTTTGGCAATTGTCATACATGATGCCTAGCTCATATTTTCTATTATCAAGGCAATAACTAAGAACTAACACAAAAAAATGCAAGAACCTTATGTGTGAACACATGAAATTGGTATCCTAATTGCCCACATACAGTATATGAGAATATATGCACATATATGAAACCTCAGTCTCCGTGAAAGTCTTTTTGAAACACGTCACTAAAATTAACTGAAATTAGAAATATATCTATAGAAAGCTTAAAGTGTCTACTTTTAAATGATGCAAGTTCAATTCAGTTCAATTCAGTTTTATTTGTATAGCGCTTTTAACAATTGACATTGTCTCAAAACAGCTTTACACAATCAAAAGAATTATTTAAGTTTGTATGGAATGTGAATGTGTATGAATCAGTATGATTAGATAGTCCCTGGTGAGCAAGCCCGAGGGCGACAGTGGCAAGGAAAAACTCCCTGAGATGGTAATAGGAAGAAACCTTGAGAGGAACCAGACTCAACAGGGAACCCATCCTCATCTGGGTGAAACAGATAGCAGGAAATTATCTGGATTTATACAGTGTTAAGTGTTAGGTTCAGCTATAATAGTTTATGTTAATTGATGTTATAATAGTTGGTGTAAAATGGAGTCCAGTAGTTATTGGAGACTCAGATAGACTTGTAGAAAGTTCCAGTCCTGAACTATCGAATTGTCAAGTCCTCAGAGAAACAGCTGCTAACACCAGTCGAGGTCAGAACCATCTTCTAAGTAGATAGAATCATCCCCAGACACCAGACGCATCCCAAAGAGACACACGGGGCATCCATGCGACGAGACCTCCAACCAGAAACGGGGCACCAGGATGGATCAGACAGGTCCGGAGGGCAGAGGGAGTCTGGATCACTGGCAGCTCAGGGATGACATGTGTAGCTCGACAGAGAGAGAGAGAGAGAAAGAGTGAAAGGGGGAGATGGGGGGGAGAGAGGAAAGAGAAAGAGGGGAGAAAGAGAAGAGGAGGAGAAATTGCAATTAGGTATGATCACAGTCACAATGTCTAATGTGAATGTATATTTACTGTAGAGTGCAAGCAGGGACTCCGGCAGGACTAACTATGACAGCATAACTAAAAGGGAGAGCCAGAAGGAAACACAAACATGAGGGCTCCCTGAGATGTAAAGCAAACAATCACCTCACCGTCAACAAACCTGAGTGATCAAATGAGACTGAGGAAGACAGCATCTAAACATACCAGTTCACCATAATACTCTATGTCCATGAGTCCCCCAGATCTGCTCCTTTACCTAAGGCAAATCTATTTATAAAAATGCTTGGCTAAATAAATAGGTTTTGAGCCTAGACTTAAACACTGAGACTGTGTCTGAGTCCCGAACACTATTTGGAAGACTATTCCATAATTTTGGGGCTTTGTAAGAAAAAGCTCTGCCCCCAGCTGTAGTTTTCATAATACGCGGTACTGACAAGCAGCCTGCATCCTTTGACCGAAGTAGGCGTGGCGGATCGTAAGACACTAGCAATTCGCTCAGATACTGCGGCGCGAGACCATTTAATGCTTTATATGTTAAGAGTAGTATTTTAAAATCAATGCGAAATTTCACAGGGAGCCAATGTAGTGAAGATAGGATAGGGGTGATGTGCTCATATCTTCTGGTTCTAGTGAGGACTCTCGCTACTACATTCTGGACTAGCTGAAGCTTGTTTATGCACCTAACTGAACAACCAGACAGTAAGGCATTACAATAGTCCAACCTAGAAGTGATAAAAGCATGAACTAGTTTTTCTGCATCGTTTAGCGACAATATATTTCTTATCTTGGCAATATTTCTGAGGTCAAAGAATGCTATCCTGGTGATATTATCTACATGAGCTTCAAATGAAAGGCTGGAATCTATAATCACGCCGAGGTCTTTTACTGTTGCACTTGATGGAACAGAAAGGCCATCTAAAGTTACGGTGTGATCTAAGATTTTACTTCTAGCTGTATGCGGTCCTATGACTAGAACTTCTGTCTTATCCGGATTAAGCAGAAGGAAGTTAATTAGCATCCAATTTCTTATGTCCTGCACACATTGCTCAACTTTAGTAAGATGTTTTTTCTCATCAGGTTTTGTTGAGACGTATAGCTGTGTGTCGTCAGCATAACAATGAAAACTAATACCATGCTTACGGATTATGTTGCCCAGAGGAAGCATGTAAAGGGAAAAAAGCAGTGGGCCTAAAACTGAACCCTGCGGAACGCCAAACTCCACTAGAGAACATGCAGAATAATCACCATTTAAGTCTACAAACTGATAACGATCGGTCAAATAGGATCTGAGCCAGGAGAGGGCTGTACCCTTAATTCCTACTACATTTTCTAATCTGTGAAGAAGAATAGCATGATCAATAGTGTCAAAAGCTGCACTGAGGTCGAGTAATACAAGCATAGTTACACAACCCTGATCAGAGGCCAATAGGAGGTAATTTACTACTTTAACGAGTGCTGTTTCTGTGCTGTGATGAGGCCTAAATCACATTGAAAGCAATTTCAAGTCACATTGAAAACAAATATTCTCAGTTTATGCAATCCGTGTGAAACCAAGGAGAGGCACAGAATTTCTGTCGCACTTATCTGCTAATAACCCGAGGAAGGACACGCCCACATGCCAATCACACGGAAATCAGTCCGGGTAATTTACATACTAGGCCATGTCCCCCGGACACCGGCATGAAAAACGAACACAGAGAGACAGGTTTGAAAACATTCAGATTCAGTGAGTTTTCTGCACGTTTTGGAAGATGGCACGCGCTTACACATCCGAGGAAACTCAGAATGTCCTGGAAAGTGGGAGGAGTTTACATTTACCTCAGAAGAAGACTGTGTGACTCGACGACGAACGGGAGCATTTTGAACAGAGAATAGACCCATGCTACACTGGGTAAGTTATTAAGTCTTATATAACTCTTATTCTGATAATATTAAACTAATATTAGTAAATATTTTCCTCACTACAGCTAGCTCTTGTCAGCTTGTGTGACACATTGGCTTTCAATGCCATTTATATAGTTTAGGTAAATCATGCTAACATGCTGCCTCATGTAGCACAAACATGATATTTCCCGGTGGCTAAGCTAATGCCTTATGGAGTTTACAGATGTTTATATTCACCTTGTTTTGGATAGCTTTAGATTATGGTTGCTAATATGTATTTGGCTCCATTTTGGTTAGCTTATAACACTGCTATCGGTAATGTTATTCAGCGCAAACAAGCTAGTTCCAGGTGGCTAAAATACTGCCTTATGTAGGACATTTCCATGTCCTATGACTGCGTACAACTGTCACGTTTCCTTCCCTTACTGTGTCTGTGTCGGCCGTGTGGGCGAGGCATGATCGCAGAGGCAAGCTGACGGTTAACAATGTTCTTTATTTTTTAAATCCAACAAAACATAAACATAAAACACTCCAACACAAACTAAACTTTCAGTAACGGTTGCTAGACGCCTGACTGGAGTCCAGCCAGGCTATTTAAAGAACTAAACATAACCCAATCATCAAATTAACTTCCCTCGGTTCAGGTGAGCTTCTACGTCACCTGACCGAGGTGCAAACTGGGAACTGAAGTCCAACTGAACGAAAAACAAAACTACAACTCAAAACACAACATAAATATAAATGGCGCTCTGGCGCCATCTAGGGGTTAACCGTTACATTACCCCCCCTCTAAAAAATGCTCCTCCTGGAGCATCACCGGAGGCCCCGGACACCCAACCCAATGTTCTACCTTTAGCCTCCTATCCAGGAGGCTGGGTGACGGGGCTGGAGGCATGCTCTGCGGCTGCTGGGCTGGAAGCGTGCTCGGCGGCTGCAGAGCTGGAGAAGTGCTCGGCTGCTGCAGAGCTGGAAGCGTGCTCGGCTGCTGCAGAGCTGGAGAAGCGCTCGGCTGCTGCAGAGCTGGAGAAGTGCTCGGATGCTGCAGAGCTGGAGAAGCGCTCGGATGCTGCAGAGCTGGAAGCGTGCTCGGATGCTGCTGAGCTGGAAGCGTGCTCGGATGCTGCTGAGCTGGAAGCGTGCTCGGATGCTGCTGAGCTGGAAGCGTGCTCGGATGCTGCTGAGCTGGAAGCGTGCTCGGCGGCTGCAGGGCTGGAAAAGTGCTCGGCTGCTGTAGAGCTGGAAGCGTGCTCGGCTGCTGCTGAGCTGGAAGCGTGCTCGGCTGCTGCTGAGCTGGAGAAGCGCTCTGCTGCTGCAGATCTGGAGAAACGCTCGGCGGCGGCAGGGCTGGAGAAGCGCTCGGCTGCTGCTGAGCTGGAGAAGCGCTCGACGCAGGCGTTGGAGCGGTCACTGCGCTCGACGCAGGCGTTGGAGCGGTCACTGCGCTCGACGCAGGCGTGGGAGCGGTCACTGCGCACGTAGACGGCGTGGGAGCGGTCACTGCGCTCGGAGACGGCGTGGGAGCGGTCACTGCGCTCGGAGACGGCGTGGGAGCGGTCACTGCGCTCGTAGACGGCGTGGGAGCGGTCACTGCGCTCGGAGACGGCGTGGGAGCGGTCACTGCGCTCGGAGACGGCGTGGGAGCGGTCACTGCGCTCGGAGACGGCGTGGGAGCGGACACTGCGCTCGTAGACGGCGTGGGAGCGGTCACTGCGCTCGGAGACGGCGTGGGAGCGGTCACTGCGCTCGGAGACGGCGTGGGAGCGGTCACTGCGCTCGGAGACGGCGTGGGAGCGGTCACTGCGCTCGGAGACGGCGTGGGAGCGGTCACTGCGCTCGGAGACGGCGTGGGAGCGGTCACTGCGCTCGTAGACGGCGTGGGAGCGGTCACTGCGCTCGTAGACGGCGTGGGAGCGGTCACTGCGCTCGGAGACGGCGTGGGAGCGGTCACTGCGCTCGGAGACGGCGTGGGAGCGGTCACTGCGCTCGGAGACGGCGTGGGAGCGGTCACTGCGCTCATAGACGGCGTGGGAGCGGTCACTGCGCTCGGAGACGGCGTGGGAGCGGTCACTGCGCTCGGAGACGGCGTGGGAGCGGTCACTGCGCTCGTAGACGGCGTGGGAGCGGTCACTGCGCTCGGAGACGGCGTGGGAGCGTGCACTGCGCTCGACGACAACGTTGGAGCTTGTGCAGAGCTCGACGGCAGTGTTGGAGCGTGCACTGCGCTCGACGACAACGTTGGAGCGTGCACTGCGCTCGACGACAACGTTGGAGCGTGCACTGCGCTCGACGACAACGTTGGAGCGTGCACTGCGCTCGACGACAACGTTGGAGCGTGCACTGCGCTCGACGACAACGTTGGAGCGTGCACTGCGCTCGACGACAACGTTGGAGCGTGCACTGCGCTCGACGACAACGTTGGAGCGTGCACTGCGCTCGACGACAACGTTGGAGCGTGCACTGCGCTCGACGACAACGTTGGAGCGTGCCCTGCGCTCGACGACAACGTTGGAGCGTGCACTGCGCTCGACGACGACGTTGGAGCTTGTGCAGAGCTCAACAGCGGCGTTGGAGCGTGCACTGCGCTCGACGACGACGTTGGAGCTTGTGCAGAGCTCAACAGCGGCGTTGGAGCGTGCACTGCGCTCGACGACGACGTTGGAGCTTGTGCAGAGCTCAACAGCGGCGTTGGAGCGTGCACTGCGCTCGACGACGACGTTGGAGCTTGTGCAGAGCTCAACAGCGGCGTTGGAGCGTGCACTGCGCTCGACGACGACGTTGGAGCTTGTGCAGAGCTCAACAGCGGCGTTGGAGCGTGCACTGCGCTCGACGACGACGTTGGAGCTTTGGCTGGGCTCAACAGCGGCGTTGGAGCGTCCAGTGCACTCGACGACGGCCCTGGAGCTTCCTTAAAGCCGGGAGGTGGTGACAGAACATGTGCGGGGGATAGCGGCTGCTGACATGCTAGCTCGCTGTTCTCGAAGCCGGAAGGTGGCGTTGGAGCGTGCACGACGCTCTC
The DNA here is from genome assembly GCA_030522415.1 of Channallabes apus. Lineage (NCBI taxonomy): Eukaryota > Metazoa > Chordata > Actinopteri > Siluriformes > Clariidae > Channallabes > Channallabes apus. The sequence goes on along the minus strand of CM060105.1, from coordinate 11,547,233 downwards.
CTGCAGTGTTGGAGCGTGCACAGCGTTCTCCCGCATCGTTGAAGCGTGCACAGCGCTCTCCGGCAGCGTTGAAGCGTGCACTGAGCTCAACTGCAGCGTTGGAGCGTGCACTGCGCTCTCCTGCAGCTTTGGAGCGTGCACGGCGTTCTCCCGGATCGTTGAAGCGTGCACAGCGCTCTCCTGCAGCGTTGGAGCGTGCACGGCGCTCTCCTGCAGCGTTGGAGCGTGCACGGCGCTCTCCTGCAGCGTTGGAGCGTGCACGGCGCTCTCCTGCAGCGTTGGAGCGTGCACGGCGCTCTCCTGCATCGTTGGAGCGTGCACGGCGCTCTCCTGCATCGTTGAAGCGTGCACAGCGCTCTCCTGCAGCGTTGAAGCGTGCACTGAGCTCAACTGCAGCGTTGGAGCGTGCACTGCGCTCTCCTGCAGCTTTGGAGCGTGCACGGCGTTCTCCCGCATCGTTGAAGCGTGCACAGCGCTCTCCTGCAGCGTTGGAGCGTGCACGGCGCTCTCCTGCAGCGTTGGAGCGTGCACGGCGCTCTCCTGCAGTGTTGGAGCGTGCACGGCGCTCTCCTGCAGCGTTGGAGCGTGCACGGCGCTCTCCTGCAGCTTTGGAGCGTGCACGGCGCTCTCCTGCAGCGTTGGAGCGTGCACGGCGCTCTCCTGCAGCTTTGGAGCGTGCACGGCGCTCTCCTGCAGCGTTGGAGCGTGCACGGCGCTCTCCTGCAGCGTTGGAGCGTGCACGGCGCTCTCCTGCAGCGTTGGAGCGTGCACGGCGCTCTCCTGCAGCGTTGGAGCGTGCACGGCGCTCAACGACGGCTCAACGTCGTTCTCAAAGCCAGGAGGCGGTGGTAAAACGAGTGTGTCGGACAGCAGCTGTAGACACGCTGGCTCGCTGTCCTCAAAGCCGAAAGGCGGCGGTAAGACGGGTGCGTCGGACAGCAGCTGCAGACACGCTGGCTCGCTGTCCTCGAAGCTGGAAGGCGGCGGTAAGACGGGTGCGTCGGACAGCAGCTGTAGATACGCTGGCTCGCTGTCCTCGAAGCCGGGAGGCGGTGGTAAAACGGGTGCGTCGGACAGCAGCTGCTGACATGCTGGCTCGCTGTCCTCGAAGCTGTAAGGCGGCGGTGCGTCGGTCAGCGGCTGCTGACACGCTAGCTCGCTGCTGAGTGTCTGGCGAGAGAGGCGAAAGCTCCGAGACCGCTTCGCGGCCATCCCGGAAGTGGAGGATCAGCTGCTGGAGCTCTTTCACTTGCTCCTGCATTTCTCTCACCTGCTCCGGCTCCGGAATCCACCACATGCGCTCCTTGTGCTGCTGCTCTGCCTGGGATTCTCTCTCCCCCGCGTCACCGCCGTACTTGGGCTTCCTCGCCCTTCTCTTCCGGCCGGTGCGGGGAATCACGTGACCCCGCGCTGCGTCGCCTTTGAATGGCGTTCGCCGAATGGCGAGCCTGCAGCTCTCCCAGCTCCGTGGTGTCTCTCCCTCTCCCTCTTCGCTGCTCTCCCGCACGTGCTCCTGCTCCCGTTTTACCAGCTGGTTGTACTTCCAGCTCTTGAGCAGATCTACCTTGCCGTTCTCCAACCAGCAATAATCCCACTCGCCATATTCCTCTTCCTCGCTGCTCTCTCGCAGGTGCTCCTGCTCCTCCAGCAATCTGTACTCGCAGCTGCGGTACATCTCCTCCTCGTCCTCTACCAGCCCGATGTTATAATCCCAGCCGTAGTCCTCCTCCTCGTTGTCCCGCCAGTTCGCCAGCTCGGGCAAGATGGCCACTGCGCCCCCCCCAAAAAACTTCAGGAGGGGATCCTCCGCCATGCCTCTCGGTTGGTCTAGCAATCTGTCACGTTTCCTTCCCTTACTGTGTCTGTGTCGGCCGTGTGGGCGAGGCATGATCGCAGAGGCAAGCTGACGGTTAACAATGTTCTTTATTTTTTAAATCCAACAAAACATAAACATAAAACACTCCAACACAAACTAAACTTTCAGTAACGGTTGCTAGACGCCTGACTGGAGTCCAGCCAGGCTATTTAAAGAACTAAACATAACCCAATCATCAAATTAACTTCCCTCGGTTCAGGTGAGCTTCTACGTCACCTGACCGAGGTGCAAACTGGGAACTGAAGTCCAACTGAACGAAAAACAAAACTACAACTCAAAACACAACATAAATATAAATGGCGCTCTGGCGCCATCTAGGGGTTAACCGTTACAACAACCAACACATGGGGAATTGATCACTCTGATCAGGTATTACAATACTATACTACACAGCACAAAACAATGAAGTCGTACAGAAATATTTCTCTACACTGCTTGGACATTGCTCCGACCAATGCTTACCCTGCTTGTATGTTTTTTTTTTCTCTTGCACTGTTTTACTCTGAATGTCCGTCTTTTTTCAGTTTTTATTTTGTACTGTTCCTGTTGCAGTTTTACCCTGCATGTATCTTTATCATTAATCTGCATTTATACATAAAATCCTATTAACTATTGGGAAGCTAAACATAAGAATCAGTATGAAACATGAAAAGTTTCTAAAAGTTGCCAATAAATTAATATTGTGATGTGAAATTATTTTTCAGATTGAAGTTAAAGGGCTCTGGGGTGTTTTGCCAGGCAGAAGCGTGGAGAGCAGCCCGCCTTGCCACCTCTGCTACTGCCATGGTAAGGAATCTGCTGCTGGGCACCTTCGACTTGGAGACTTGACCAAATTAAAAAGGTAGCCATTATTGGTGAGTAAATGCATAATGTGTTGAGAAGGGAAAACAAAACATTTAAGACTTTATAAGTTCACCACTTTAACCATAGCCTACTTGTATCAATGTTTATTAGCCATCAATGGAGACTGCATAAGGTAGGGCACCCATTATTGTTACTGTATCTGCTTGGGACCTATAATACTAATTCATCACTTGCTCACTTCTTAATCCTACCTTTCCTCTTCTAAAGCCACATTATATTGCGCTGTAAGGTGTGTAGTCCTCTATTTTGTAGAACATATAGTGTTTGTAGAACATATAGTGTTGCAAATAACCTCGTGGCACTAATTGTTGTTGTCTGAAGTTTTAATAAATAATCATTTATTATTATTATACTGTCTCATTATTTTTGTCTTCTCTAGATGCAACATTGAAGAAGTGGCCGGCAGCCACCCGAGGGCAGATGGGCACATCTATCAATTCAAAGCTCACTGAGCTGAGAAGGTCCTCAAAAAATATATATTTTTCTTCCTGTTCAGTTTCTTGTCTTATTTTTGTTCTTGTACTATATTTTTGTTTATGCTATGTGATTGTTCTTAAGAAAATAATTTTTTTTAATTTCTACATTTTGGGCTTTTCTTTGTTGTCTAGCATATGAATTTTTGTAATTTAATAATATCTAGGTAAACATATAGGTGCATATATGCACACATATAAACGTGTGCCTGTATGCACCTATGTTTACCTAGATTTTAGTAATGTGGACATATTTGCGTACATATATACGTGCATACATGTACCTATATACGTGCATATATATACCTATATATGTACGCATATATGTGCATATAATATAGGAAAATGGCCAATTTTATATATGTCACATATATGTCTATATATATGCACGCATATACAGTGGTGTGAAAAACTATTTGCCCCCTTCCTGATTTCTTATTCTTTTGCATGTTTGTCACACTTAAATGTTTCTGCTCATCAAAAACAGTTAACTATTAGTCAAAGGTAACATAATTGAACACAAAATGCAGTTTTTAAATGAAGGTTTACGTTATTAAGGGAGAAAAAAATCTCCAAATCTACATAGCCCTGTGTGAAAAAGTGATTGCCCCCCTTGTTAAAAAATAACTTAACTGTGGTTTATCACACCTGAGTTCAATTTCTGTAGTCACCCCCAGGCCTGATTACTGCCACACCTGTTTCAATCAAGAAATCACTTAAATAGGAGCTACCTGACACAGAGAAGTAGACCAAAAGCACCTCAAAAGCTAGACATCATGCCAAGATCCAAAGAAATTCAGAAACAAATGAGAACAAAAGTAATTGAGATCTATCAGTCTGGTAAAGGTTATAAAGCCATTTCTAAAGCTTTGGGACTCCAGCGAACCACAGTGAGAGCCATTATCCACAAATGGCAAAAACATGGAACAGTGGTGAACCTTCCCAGGAGTGGCCGGCCGACCAAAATTACCCCAAGAGCGCAGAGACGACTCATCCGAGAGGCCACAAAAGACCCCAGGACAACATCTAAAGAACTGCAGGCCTCACGTGCCTCAATTAAGGTCAGTGTTCACTACTCCACCATAAGAAAGTGACTGGGCAAAAACGGTCTGCATGGCAGATTTCCAAGGCGCAAACCACTTTTAAGCAAAAAGAACATTAAGGTTCGTCTCAATTTTGCTAAAAAACATGTCGATGATTGCCAAGACTTTTGGGAAAATACCTTGTGGACCGACGAGACAAAAGTTGAACTTTTTGGAAGGTGTGTGTCCCGTTACATCTGGCGTAAAAGTAACACAGCATTTCAGAAAAAGAAGATCATACCAACAGTAAAATATGGTGGTGGTAGTGTGATGGTCTGGGGTTGTTTTGCTGCTTCAGGACCTGGAAGGCTTGCTGTGATAGATGGAACCACGAATTCTACTGTCTACCAAAAAATCCCGAAGGAGAATGTCCGGCCATCTGTTCGTCAACTCGAGCTGAAGCGATCTTGGGTGGTGCAGCAGGACAATGACCCAAAACACACCAGCAAATCCACCTCTGAATGGCTGAAGAAAAACAAAATGAAGACTTTGGAATGGCCTAGTCAAAGTCCTGACCTGAATCCTATCGAGATGTTGTGGCATGACCTTAAAAAGGCGGTTCATGCTAGAAAACCCTCAAATAAAGCTGAATTACAACAATTCTGCAAAGATGAGTGGGCCAAAATTCCTCCAGAGCCGCTGTAAAAGACTCGTTGCAAGTTATCGCAAACGCTTGATTGCAGTTATTACTGCTAAGGGTGGCCCAACCAGTTATTAGGTTCAGGGGGCAATTACTTTTTCACACAGGGCCATGTAGGTTTGGATTTTTTTCCTCCCTAAATAATAAAACCCCTCATTTAAAAACTGCATTTTGAGTTTACTTGTGTTATCTTTGACTAATAGTTAAATATGTTTGATGATCAGAAACATTTTGTCTGACAAACATGCAAAAGAATAAGAAATCAGGAGGGGGGCAAATAGTTTTTCACACCACTGTATGTACGCATGTATGCACGCATATATGTACATATAATATAGGAAAACGGTCAATTTTATATATGTCACATATATTAACCCTCTGAGGTCCGAGGTGATTTTGGGGCCCTTCAGATGTTTGGACATGCTCTGATATTTGTGCTTTTTTCAGCTACTTATAATATATTATTGACCAACCTGTATTTTTCTTGTAATCAGTACAAACTGTTCTACAATAATACGTGATGAAAATGAATGTATGTGTTTGCATTTTTTAGGAAAAAAATATTATGCGTGGTTAGTAAGTTTTGTGGAAAAAAAAAGTAGCTGAAATAAGGCCATGAAACTCATACAGACAATTTGTTCACAAGACATTGTTTCACAAGGGCTGGTGGACTAGTGTTTTTGCTTCAAAATGATGTGAAAATGATCTTGTTTACTTGCTCACTGAAAACAATATAGTGATTAACACTTTTTAAGTCACTTTTTGAGTGTAAAGGGTCTATGCGAGAAGGCGTGATCTATCATTACTAATGCAGTGATTCACACCTGAGAAGACAAAGGCCTACATACTGATCTGCATAATGAGCCATCAGACAGGTATGTGACTGAGAGAGGAGAGTTACAAGAAAGAATCTGAGGATTAAAATAAGTTTATATATTTTCAGTGCTTAGGTTATTTGAGAATGTATTTGACACACACAAAAAAATCTTGAGATTCATTTGTGAGTTCAGTTAAACAGTTTATTAGGAACAATCAAAGTTGACTTTTTAGCAGCATTACTGCAGTCACTATAACAAAAAATATAGCTAACAAGAATATATATATATATATGTATATATATATATATATATATATATATATATATATATATATATATATATATATATATATATATATATATATAATATAGAAAACAACAACAGCTCTTTGTAATTACCAGAACAAATGACTTTACCAATACTGTGCTACATTTTTCTACAATACACTACAGTTTACTATGATGAATATATTGTATTATATATTTATATAATATATTTATATTTAACTAACATCTATGATGTACTGCATGTGCACTTACTCGTGGTTCTCCAGCGAACTCGAAACTGAATGACACTCACATGACTTTCTTGTGCACGGCGCCAGTGATGCAGCCACAGTCCTAAACAAAAAAGAAAATTGAAACTTGAAGAATGGACGCGCATACAATCATTCACAAACAATAGCTGGTGAACAATTTGACCATCTGAAACACGGTCTAAACAATACAAAACACGTGTGTGTATATAAATAAATAAATAAATAATACTTTAGACAGATCGTAATCAGATTTTATTGCGGGCTTGTAAGTAATGTACATATTTAATATTTTAACCAATTTTACTCTTGCTGGTATTTAGTATTTTCCAAATGTACATATAAAATATAGAGCAATGATGGTGGGAATAAAAGACTTACTCGTCAGGAATTACATCCTCCGTTGAGTCCAGACGTTGTTCAAAATAAAGCCGTTCCTCGTCTGAGTCTTGCTCTTCCTCTGATGAGAAAGTAAATTCTTCATTGCTGTCCAGAACCATCTAAAGCGCTTCTTCACCCGTGTAGCGTGACATCATTCAAACGCAGAAACAGTAAGTAAGTCTATGATGAAGCTTGTTGTTTTATGCCATAGGGGTGTGTACGTGATTACCTGCCTCAGGGAGGCGGGAGCGCATTAGCTGTAATGAGCCTATACACGAGAATCTGTACCACTCCTTACTTTCATACAGATTACATAAAAACAGATTATTTGTTTTCACTGTGACTTGCATCATTTAAAAGTAGACCCTTTAAGCTGTCTATAGATATATTTCTCATGTCTGTGAGTGCAGTATTCGCGGAGTTTCAGTTCATTTTAGTGACGTGTTTCAAAAAGATTTTCGCGGAGACTGAGACGGCTGAAAGCACACCCGGTTTATTTTATTTATTTTATTAATGCGCAAAGTTTTATTTTTAACATGTGTGCATACAAAAAAAAAGTAGACACTTTACAGATTCGATTAATATATAGATCTTGTCTGTACGATCAAAACTGAAAGCGTAATTTAAGTTCTTATTTGCGTCATCAGGAGAAAACCCCTCAAAACGCATATATGTGTTCGCGGACCTCAGAGGGTTAAATACCTATATCAAAACCTATATTGAAACATATATGTTTATATAGGTTATTTCCGTGTGGGTGACCACCTCAGAAGTTCCCTCCAATGTATGGCTGCAATACTTGTTTTGCAAGTATTTTTAACACCATTCAAAGGCTTACAATTCGTCTAGATTTCTAGCAGATGCCATACGTTTTGTTCCCTGAACATCTGCCGACTTGATTTTCATTTGCTTACAAACACAAGTTCCATTCAACATTGTGAATTTTGCTCATAAACAGTGAAGCAGAAATAAATAGAACAAAATAAAATGGAATATTCTTATTCCAGATTTTTATTAAGCAACGACATAACATTTATCTTAGCTGGATGTTCTAATTCTCAAAAACATTGAACCTAAAGTAAGACTTATCACACTGTAACTAGAATATTTAAAAAACTGAAAGGTTGTCTTATGAATACTAAAAAGGGCTACATTTTATATATATATATATATATATATATATATATATATATATATATATATATATATATATGTAGCCCTTACTATAGGGGATTCCTGCTAACTGGACAAGAACTTAAAAATGTAACGTTTAGCTTAGATTTGGTTTATGATATAGTATAAAACAGAATTTTACTATATTCATTTACTTAGGCTAAATGAATTGTAAGCCTTTGAATGGTGATAACAATACTTCCACTTGGAAGCAAAAAATGGAGCGGCAACATGCAAGGGTTTTGAGCATCTCGACGCACATACTAAGATGTTTATAAAGTAGACAGTTTGTAGTTTGTCTTTTCATTTTGTAATCTTTCTCGTGTTTACCGTGTACTGTACAATGTATATTAATTATTTAATGAATTACTGTAAATAAACTACACATGCCGTTGATTTACCAGAAATGACTTTTCTGTTTTTTGTGTGTGCTAAACTAAACTTCAGGGTCAAGTAATAGCGATTTTATTTGAAAAGAATTATATATTTACAATGCTGATAAGTTCAAGCTTAGATTCATATATAAACTGCTTCAAAGTCTTTCCACCCTGTGACCGCTGAAATCCGACAGACACAGGGCTCAAGGGAGGTGTGTGTGTGTGTGTGTGTGTGTATATGTGTGTGTGCGCGTGTCCTTTTTTCAGCGGATTTTTTCGCTACCGCAGATCAGCTTATCAACTTGTAATATATACATTTTAGGAATATATTAACATGTGCATTTATTTGAGGGTGCGCTCTATCTCTATCTATCTATCTATCTATCTATCTATCTATCTATCTATCTATCTATCTATCTATCTATCTATTTATCTGTCTATCTATCTATCTATCTATCTGTCTGTCTGTCTGTCTATTATATAAATACACATTTGGAATCTGCATCTACATTTTTTGTTACAAGTATAGAATTAGTTTGAGCTGAAACTCATGATCAATGGTGTGAGGGTACTTATGTAGGGATAATTTGTTTCAGCCAAATCATTAAAACTAACAATGCACTATGGCACTCTCTTGAGAGGGGATATGAAGGTGTTATTCATTTATTTATTCTCTACAAGGGTGCGAACTACAGTACACAGACCAAACTGTAACTTTCTCGTACTACTATAAAAATTCTAAATATAAACAAACAAAATACAGCTTTTTTTTCTCAGAGGTAAACGGTAAAGTGAAGTTGTTCAGCTGTTTACTGTCACTGCAGCTTCTTCCCACTCCGTGACCGCTGAAACCCGACACGACACCACATTAGGCTACGTCCTGACTCATTTGTATACCGACGATGATTCGATGTTACCCGAAGGCTCAGTGGAGTCTGTGTGTGTCTGTGTGTGCGTGCGCGCGCATACTTCTTTGACTGTTATAAAAATTCTAAATATAAACAAACAAAACACAGCTTTTTTTTTTTCAGAGGTAAACGGAAAAGTGAAGTTGTTCAGTGTCACTATGCAGATGTTACACTCAGTGGAGTTACCGAAATCTTTGGTTTAGTTCTCATTTAGTTGCCACACATCATTTCCACATTTCACTCGCTTTTATTACTCTTATGTGAGCATAAACAGTGAAACATTCCACAGGTTTATAATGCACCGCGGCCAAGTGAACCACGTTCCCGTCGAACGAAACGAGGCATAATCGTGGTGATTGCTTCGGTTATGACATAGCATAGTTTCTTATCTGCTGTGGTAGATCTGATTATTTATTCAAACACAATACTAAAGCTTTATATCCTCAGGAGGGCTCAGTACATTGTTTTAGCGATAGTTTCACGGAAGCGAGTTCAGAACTAATCTAAACAAAAAAAAACATCCGAAGCTTCAGAAGCTTCAAATAGAATGAACGAACTAATGAATTTTCTTAAAATGTTATAAAATTAAGTAGACCTAAATCTCCTTATAAAATATCGCTGATTATCAATGCGGGAATGAATGGCGAATTGTCATATGGCGAAGCATATGCTTCCGTGAAATTGATATAATTGATATATATATATATATATATATATATATATATATATATATATATATATATATATAAACTGCATATATGGAATGAATGAAACCTGAGATAGATGCACTGAATGACGCATAGATAGTATGCGCGATCCCTTGCGCCTTCTGCTGAGAGAAATGAGAATCGCAGGTTGGAAAAGGCAGGAAACATCACGCTGCCATGCAGCTGTCAGCGATTTCACGTAAATAAGAGCAAAATAGCTTTATACTGGCTTTTACAGGTGCGATTTTAAAAATTTAAGTATGCTGGGTGATTAAGCTTACTGATCTAGGAAAAGTCATGAAAGGAGGGTCCTGGATTTTGATCGAGTGTGAAGTTTTTTTTTTTTTTTTTTTTCCCCCTTGCTGTCACATGACCGCTGCTCGGTGCTTCTAGTGTTAAAAAGGGTTATGCAGTCAGGGTTCCTACACCTCACTTGGATCGACAAGATGGCCAGGTGTGGTACATAGCTCACCATGGCATATATCATCCTCAAAAGAAAAAAACTGAGGGTGGTTTTTGACTGTGCTGCTAGCTATCAGGGAGTATCACTACTGTGGTTACTCAATCGGAATAACCATTCCGTCGCGCTCACCGCCGTTTAAAGGCAACAGCGGCCAAAATAAATCAGTTGCATTTCAAAGTCATTCGTAAAATGGCCGCCAGGTGGTGCAAATTGACATTTTCATTCATCGCAGTAAATACAACAGTGATGGTAATTTCCACAACAAACATGAAAAATCTGAACCAGAGCTATTGATGTGTACTGTACAATAATGAGTAAAAAAAAATTTATAGTAGATTTATTAACTGAAATAAATGACCATATTTTTCAAGAGAATTTTCAAGCCCCACTCATCAAACAAAATTATAATGAAATCGGCCAAGTTTACTATTTATTTAAATATAAATTTCTAAACCAATAAGATCAAATAACACCAAGTTATTATTATAACAGGCTTACTTCGTCACTTATCTAGAGCTTGCTTTCAAAGAAGTCGAGTGGCTTATTAACGTCACTGGGGTGCATTGTCTCTAAGTGCCTGCTTGGTGTAGCGGTTAGAGCGCTCGGCCAGAGATCTACAAAGCGCTGGTTTGAATCCTGAGTGATGTTTTAAAATTGTTTTATTTTAATTATAGCAAAATTAAGATAAAACTAAATAAACTGTTTTAAGTGCGCTCAAGGTAGAGTCTTATAAAGGCTATGTAGACTTATATAGTTTTATTATATATTTTTTGCACATTAATCTGAGTCCTCATCTGTTAGATCTGTTTAGTTTTTTCTTTTTTCCAGCCGGCACGAATACGTGGCTCCATCCCTTTCCCGCCTATTCAGGGAGCCTACGGAGTGAGCGATTAACCATAGTCAAATCAATGGGTGTGCGCCCAACTCACGTTACTCGTGAGTCCGCCTATTCATGCCGGCTGGTGATAATTAACGTTAATATGATCTTGGGCTTGCTCACGATGCTCAACATCTATAAAAATAGCAGTATTGTGTATAGAGTGATAAAAAAAACTATCTAACGCATGTTATGATAAGGAAAATCTGTAAAGAACAGTATGGAGGAATGGGTGCTATTTACAATCTGGGGTGCGCTGTCTCTAAGTGTCTGAGTGGTTCAGCGGGTTAGTCCGTGCCCTTTCACGCGGGGGACACGGGTTCGAACCCTGAGTGATACTGTTTTAAAATTTTTTATTTTAATTATAGCAAAATAAAAATAAAACAAAATAAAATGTTTTATTTTGATTTTGCTTCAGCATACTATAGGAAAAACAGCAAACTCGCATGCAACCAGTTTGTATTCTTTAAATTTAGGGGAGTGACGACTCTGTGTGTGTGTGTGTGTGTGTGTGTGTCATTATACTGATGAAAAGTGGTGGATTATTCAATGAAACGAGGCTCAGCTGAAAGATGTTAGGCACATCAGTCACTTAACCCCAAATAAAAGGTATTTCTGAGTGTTCTTATATAGTTGCAAAATAACAGATGTACAAACGGTGCGCACTGAATATTAAACCTATACCAGGCACGATGTTTTTGTTTGCTGTTTTTTCTATAGTATGCTGAGCAAAATAAAAAAAACTTTGGTTAGTTTTCATTTAGAAAGACTGTTTGTATCTGATTATTTGTATTATTAAAGAACAGCACAAACAACACCACAAGGGCTTGTAAGAAACATTTTTATTATTTTGACAAGAGTTAAATTTGTAACAGTAGAAGGCATCCCAATTTAAATATATAAATAACCAAAAAGCAAATTGAGTAAACTATCAGAATAAAAAAAATAGAATGAATCATTATTAAAGAAAATTATAATGACCATAACAGCCTACTGCATTTCATTATTTATAATAACGCAAAAACACGAGTGCTGATGATTTACAAATACAATATTTGTTAATTTAATATAAAGCCGGTATCGTTATCCTCCTTTTTATTTTCCTACATAGTCTAATAAAGTTTTCCAGAGCGCGGAGAAGTTTTGTTGTACTAAATAATATTTAAGCCTGTTCTAATAATTGCATGTGTATTCTATATATTTTCAACTTGGTCTTATTTGATCTTATTGGTTTAGAAATTTATATTTCAATAAATAGTAAACTTGGCCGATTTCGTTCAAATTTTTTGACAAGTGGGGCTTGAAAATTCTCCCACTCCCTTAAGTGGGGAATAACAGAAAATGTTTGAGAACCACTGCTGCGTCCTGTGTGTGCTTCACAATGCCAGACAACATTCAAATGCAAATTTTTCACCCTCCCCTATACATTCAGGACCTCTCCCCAGTTCCCCAATCTGAGGCTCTTATGCCTCAGACTTTCAGTCAGGGGCGGACTGGGACCAAAAAGTGGCCCTGGACTTTCTGGCCCACAGCAGCCCACATCATAATACACATTAATGTAGAGATATATTTTAACACCAGTTACTAGTATAAAAAAATAACACAATACGGAAAGCAATGCTATTTAAACATATTATTTGAAGTGTCACTGAACATATATTGGGTCATATTAGTGAAACAAAGTTAAATATAAATCTACATATAAATCTATAAAGACAATATTTTAAAAAGAATGGCAATAAAACTGAACAGGTAAGCTGAAATAAATTCAGTAGCAGCATTACTTTTTAATTAATATTGTCTACCATAATAATTACTAGCAGGAGTTAATGCTGCTACTAATTTTGTTCCAGCTTACCTGTTCAGTTTGATTGTGATTCTTTTCACTTGGCTCTGGTAGATCAGGGGAGACGTGTTGGTCATCATCAGCAGGCACTGGTTCATCATCACTGACCTGCTGCACTTACAGTTTACACTGATGAGTGGTAGATCTTACACTGCATCACGATGATACCCCCTGCCAAATGTTCATGGTATCTCACAAACAAAAAGGCAAATTTGTCTTTTCCTCATAAAGTGTTTAGGTCAAATTACACCCATACAATTGTTACAAATATGCAAAGAAAAAAATCAGGAAGGGGCAAATACTTTTCCATGGCACTGCACATGTAGTCAGATTGTTCCACTAGGATGAAACTGTGCCAGGTGGAGTTAAAGCACTTTTAAAATCACACTAACTTTACATTGATCTGAATAACTTTGAATAATGAACTTATTGTTCTTTCCTTTCTTTTCTTTTTTTTTCTTTTTTTACAAATATGACCCAATATATGTTCAGTGATACTTTTTATTTACATTTTTGTTTATATTTCTATACTAGTATGTGGTTTTAAAAAAATAAAGCCAGTGTATTCTTCTTCCTCCTTTTAAAAGGCAGAATCTGTTCATTTGAAGCATTTCACTGCATTTACCTCTAAAGCTTTTTCTTATTTTCGTGTACTTTTCAGCTCCACCTTTTCTTCTTCCTCCAGTTCATTCATTAAAATTATTAATTTGCTCAAACGACTTCGCTGCATCGAGAAAGGATCAATATCTCTCCCTCCGTAAATTAAAAGGATAGGTGTCTAGTTAATATAGACGGAGTGAAACATGCGCATGCGCAGTAACAAACAGTTAGCTTAGTTTTTAATGTTGCTCGCGGCAGTGTAACAGCCCGTTAATTCATGTAATGTTGAGATGGACAAACTTGTCGATGTCCGTTCTTTATTTTGCTGCATATTGTCAGGTTATAGTACAAACTTTCGGGTAGATCCTGCTATTAAATCAAACTAAAAACGAGTGAAAAGAATACAAAACTCAGACTCTATATCCCAGCTTACATCTCGCATTCAACTTCACACACACACACACACCGGACCACATTACCCACAATGCATCTCCCGCACTGGACTACACTCCCGTAAACAGCTGTCGTAAAATCAACCTCTCTCTCTCTCCTGCAACAACACGCTCTTTGTCGGCAGCGCCCGCGCACTCCTCCATATGATTAGGAACGAGATGCAATATTATGGTTTCCGTCATTTTTTATATATTTGTGTACTGACTGGGCTGGACTACACTGGCCAGCGGCCCACCGGGAAAACTCTCGGTACTCCAGATGGCCAGCCCGCCCGTGCTTTCAGTGATTTAAATTTGTGTAATTTTAATCTTCCGGATTCTAGATTCTAAAGTTGACATTGTTACCTTTTTTAATCCTTGGAATGGAAGAAATTGAGATTTTCCTTATGATAGCATAAATTGCATTGTTTTTAATCTGTAAAATGTTAACAATATTCCTTGATATTTTTATAAAAAAAAAAAAAAAAAAAAACATCATGCCTGGTATAGGTTTAATATTCAGTGCGCACCGTTTGTACATCTGTTATTTTACAACTATATAAGAACACTCAAATACCTTTTATTTGGGGTTAAGTGACTGATGTGCCTAACATCTTTCAGATGAGCCTCGTTTCACTGAATAATCCACCACTTTTCATCAGTATAATGACACACACACACACACACACACACACACACAGAGTCGTCACTCCCCTAAATTTAAAGAATACAAACGAGTTGGGTGTTTTTCCTATAGTATGCTGAAGCAAAATCAAAATAAAACATTTTATTTTGTTTTATTTTCATTTTGCTATAATTAGAATAAAAAAATTTAAACCAGTATCATGCAGGGATCGAACCCGTGTCCCCCCCGCGTGAAACAACGCGGGCTTACCCGCTGCACTACTCAGACACTTAGAGACAACGCACCCCAGACTTTAAATAGCACCCATTCCTCCATACTGTTCTTTACATGCCTTAGATAGTTTTTTTTATCACTCTATACACAATACTTTGCTATTTTATAGATGTTGAGCATCGTGAGCAAGCCCGAGATCATATTAATGTTAATTATCACCAGCCGGCATGAATAGGCCGACTCACGAGTAACGTGAGTTGGGCGCACACCAATCGATTTGACTATGGTTAATCGCTCACTCCGTAGGCTCCCTGAATAGGCGGGAAAGGGATGGAGCCGCGTATTCGTGCCGGCTGGAAAGAAAAACTAAACAGATGAGGACTCAGATTAATGTGCAAAACATATATAATAAAACTATATAAGTCTACATAGCCTTTATAAGACTCTACCTTAAGCGCACTTAAAACATTTTATTTAGTTTTAAAATAAAACAATTTTAAAACATCACTTGGGATTCAAACCGGCGCTTTGTAGATCCCTGGCCAAGCGCTCTAACTGCTACACCAAGCAGGCACTTAGAGACAATGCACCCCAGTGACGTTAATAAGCCACTCGACTTCTTTGCACGCAAGCTCTTGATAAGTGACGAAGTAAGCCTGTTATAATATTAACTTGGTGTTATTTGATCTAATTGGTTTAGAAATTTATATTTAAATGAATAGTAAACTTGACCGATTTCGTTATAATTTTGTTTGATGAGTGGGGCTTGAAAATTCTCTTGAAAAATATGGTCATTTATTTCAGTTAATAAATCTACTGTAATTTTTTTTTACTCATTATTGTACAGTACACATCAATAGCTCTGGTTCAGATTTTTCATGTTTGTTGTGGAAATTACCATCACTGTTGTATTTACTGCGATGAATGAAAATGTCACTTTGTGCCACCTGGCGGCCATTTAACGAATGACTTTGAAATGCAACTGATTTATTTTGGCCGCTGTTGCCTTTAAACGGCGGTATGCGCGGCGGGATGGTTATCCCGATTGAGTAACCACTGTATACGCCACTTGACTCCTCACGGTTAAATACGATAACGGGGGAAGCGTGGGGAAGGCGTAAGAGCGGCAATGACGGGGGGGGTTTGACACAATCCAAAAGAATACAGAACATGTTAAACACATTGAAGAATAATAACTGCAGCAATAATAACCACAACACAAAAAAAACGTAGTAGTAAACGCGTAGTAAAATTCCATGTAACCCAACAAACCACAAGTATTTTATAGCGCGTGGGCAAACTGGGCAGCCGCCCAGGCGGCATTTTTTCATGTCACGTGGGGGGCGGCAAACGAACCTGGAGGAAAAAATAATAATCTGTGCTGCTAAGCGGTTTTCTATTATCTTCTACGGGGGGCAAGTAAATAAATAAATAGCTTGCCTGTAGATGCAGTCATATTATTTCACTAGTTTTGACGCGTAGCTTTGGTTTAAAGTTTCACTCACACAACAGAAGTCCGATCTCTTTGTCTCTTGTTGTTTATTTTGTCAGCATCAAAGAATCAACACTTCATAAAGTCGTCTTGAGTAAATCCACTGTGGTTACAGACACCAGTAGCTGCATCTTGCAAATCTCTGACTTTTACAACAACCTAGTTGCTGTATCTTACATTCTTAGCTTACGTATATAACAACACTCTTGTTGTATATATCTACTTACGGGAGCGTACGGTCAAAAGCTTGTGTTTCCGTAGCCTTCCGCATCTAAACTGAATTTTCTATCATGCGATAGTCATACAAATACATGTCATAGTAGAATGACATCACAGACCAACTTAAGATTGTCAAAATGGATGCATAACTATGGCTCATGTAACAAGCTTAATGCTTTACTAATTAATAGAACAAGGTAGAATAAATGAAATAACCACAAATAAAATAAAAATAAACACAACAACAAATTCATAACAAGTACAGATGTCGCCATTAAAAACGCGCGTTTCGAGAAAAGGGATCCCGTGACTTGCCGCGGCTTTGCGCGGCTGCGTGCGGGAAGCTGTGAACATGCCCTTCATTACCTGTAGGGGGCAGTCGTGTTTCAGTCTGAAGTATTGTGTGTCTACTGAAGCCGAAAATGTGTGCAAATTAAACTGCGCATGCGTGTTTGGAGACGCTGTGCCCGCGCTGTGGATCAGTCGGTTGGGAATCATCACGGAGGTACAACACGGCGTGGCTGGGGCTGGAGTTTGTCGTGTTCGAGGTAAGTTTAGCTTTCTTTTTTGGATGTGATTCTCGCTTTCATGACTCCCAATTAATGTTCATCTTAATCTCAGGACGTACAATTAGCAATTTCAGTTTTTAATGGTGTGGAGATTCACAAAACACAGTTTTCGTGTAAAAACCTGAATCTACGGAGCCCCCCAGGGGTCCTGTGGTAAATAAATAAATAAATAAAATAATAACGAACCGAGCGCGCGGATTAATACACCGAGATGTGTGTTTCTTACCCCCACACCTCGTGAAAACGGCGTGTTCAGACAAAGGCTCGCCAGTTAGATGCCATTTCTGAACAAACTGAGTCGTGTGTGTTAAAGCATTAAATGGTAAAAGAGCACTAGCAATAAATGTTTTTTTTTCCTGAAGCCGAACTTTATTAATGAGTTACGAGTAAAGAACCTGTACATATGTTGATACAGTATTGACAGCAGTTCTAATTTGTCTAAATCGCATTGCAGACAATAAAAATAAGTCGAGTCATCCTGTGACCCTGCATGCTTAATCTTTCCACACATGATTCTTGCTTCTCACTTTTTCCTTAATCCCTCGCTGATCTATCTTGTATTTTTCTAACGGTGTCAGAAACTTTGTGTTAGTAGCACTGCTTGACATGCTTGATGCCTTCCTCTTTTGTAATTTGCTTTGGATAAAGGCAAACTTACAAAATATGAAGAAATGCTTAAATGTAGTTGTACGAATAAAAGATTATGTAATGATACAATGTAAATATTTTCACAGAAACAAAGCGTAAAGATGAGACATGAATCTGAAGAGGCTCTCTTTGATGATTTCCTGGTAAAGCATTGTTTTCTTATTAATTATACAATTTATTAATACCTTGAATATATTGTTTGTTGTATTGGACAGAAGCATATAAATGCAAATGAATATATAAATCTGAGTAATTATTGAACGAATTTTCATGTTTGGACTAACCCTTTAAATACAAACTCCGCATTCATCATAGGATTTCATGACACTGTAAAGCCATCTCATGCCATGTTTTACTGATGCAAGATTAGTGCTAAACCAATTTAACCCAAGTTTAACAATATGAAGTACATGAAGTGATGGTCATTTTTTATTATCATTTATTTTTATTATAATTTTTTTCTCAATGAAGTCAGCACAGGTGGAAGCAATTCAGATTTTTTTTGTTTCTCAAAATAAATTATTTATTTTCTTGTAAATTTTATGCAGGGGGACAGACGAAGTGACACCTTCTTAAAATCTTTGTCGTCCGTGCTGTTGAAGGGGAAGAACCGGTTGGTGTATCCATAATCCTTGAAGGAGAGGAAATTTTGCAAGAATGTGCCAATAGCCCCGAGCACTGTGCTACACATTTGAGCTATTTTCAGAAAGTTCTTCTAGAACTTGATGGGATTAAGCTATCACCAAAAGTGCAAGCTTTAAAGATGAAGTTATCATCTTAAAACATTTGATTTGGCTTGACTACAAGTGTTTACATGTTGTGTTTACATGTTCAGCTTAAAATGTTTTAATGCATTAAGGTTTCAATGGCATACTTTTAAGTGCACTAGTCCAGAGTGCTGATTTGAATGTTGCAACTTCCCTGCTTCAGAGGGCTATTAAGTTTTAAAGTTTAATCTACAGTTTGTTTAAAGTATTTTCTGCTGCATTTTATTTCTAAATGAATTCATAAATATTTCTGTATTTTATTTATTATTATTTTACACAATTTTGTTTAAAACAAGTATTTCAGGCCCTGGTGCCATGCAGTTGTTTCTATGGATGCAAAATTTGGCTGAAGGCACTTTTATTAAAAAGACAACCTGTATCTAGACTGTGAATGTCACAAATATTTGGTAATGTTCGTGAACAAACTGTTTAATTATATTTTAGTTGTGTGATTTATGAAATATATAGATGAAATAATTACTTAAGTTTCTTTCAAAACATAAATTAGCAATGTTGACATTATTATAGGGAGTAATTGATAAAACCAAGTAAGGGAAGCTCTCACAAAACAAAATGATAGTAATTTCATAAAATCAAGGTTCCTGCTGATACAACAATGCATTAACTTTAGATTTATTTAAAATAATCAAGTAATTTGTGCATTAAGTATAATTATGTAACTTTTACTTGATTTATTTTATTGTTAATTTAATTAAGTAGATTTTACCTGACAATTACGGGTGAGTTTGTTTGTAGCATGCAGTAAAGTGTATGTGACACAAAAATATATATTTGTAATATCGTGCAATCTCTGCTATCCGCTAGCAAACTTGAGCGATTCTTTTATTTTTTATATAATATAAAATATGTTTACAGTATAGACTTTCTATGTACGGGTCAAATCGGAAAAATTTAACCAGAAAACAGCATATTACATTGATTACATTGTCCTGAGGCTGTACAATGGAATAAACTGTGTGGGGATAAACTGTAGAACTGAACAGAATTTTTTTTTCCATGTGACTTGAAAAGCCTTCCATCTAGTTAAATATAAATATTAAAACTCTGATCATGTTATCTAGTTTAATTTCGTGTTTTAGCTACATAAATAAGACAGGTTCTCTATTCAACCCCTTAAAATTTCACAGCTACTAGGCTATTTATTCAAATTCATTAATATAGACAATGAAGACCCGCACTGAAAGACGGGGAGGAGCCGAAGTCTGCAGACACTTTCATATCAAATTTAAAGGGGACGATGGGCGACCAGAAATTTGTGTCAAGTTTATGGAGAATTTTTAGGGGGGCTGAGTACAAATGTAATCTAAAAATGGCCTAGCTTGTACAGGCTACTATACGCTCATCAGCAGTCGGCGCCCCGCTGTAACCAGCAGATCAAAGGAGCAGTTATCGGCTGACACATAGCCTTCTGAGTTTGGACACCCACAGAACCCCCACTGTAATTCCCCCATCTCACCTTTCATTCACATAAGGTGTGAAGTTATCAAACCGGTTTCCGGGAATGGGGGTAGAATTGGGGGGTTTTAAAACAAACGAGCAGGCGTCTCTGCCTAAAATGCTTTTCGCCACCAAAACACCTTTCTCCCCTCTCTCTCTCTCTCTCTCTCTCTCTCTCTATATATATATATATATATATATATATATATATAGTTAATTCATGTCTATTTATGATGGAGACACCTTTTTACGTTTTAAATACGTAAAACCTCCGCTGCGTGTATTCATTCACAGGCTGCAGCGCGCGCACAGAGAAATAGGAGATTGTGGTGTATGAGTGGATTGGAGAGAAGAGAGCTGTTCAGTTACTATAAAAAAAAAAAAATATATATATATATAAACATAATATGATCTTTTTGAGTTATGAGGTTTTTTTTATTAAGTCTTTCTTAAACGGTTTTGAGAATTAGACCATCCAGCTAAGATCAATATTATTAATATTAAGCATTTTATTTCTATTTATTCTATCCCACTGCGCAATGTGACGTCGTAGCGACGTCTTTTCCATGTCATTTTGGATGTCCAATTTCCGTCCATAGATGGGGTTGTTTTGTAACGCCAGGCGACGTCTTTTTTTCGACGTCTACCGCACGTCTAATTCTGACGTCGTAGTGACGTTTTTTTCATGTCATTTTTGGACGTCCAATTTCCGTCCATTGATGGGGTTGTTTTGTAACGCCAGGCGACGTCTTTTTTTCGACGTCTAATTTTGACGTCGGTGAGACTATCGTAGTGATGTCTTTTTCATGTCATTTTTGGACGTCTAATTTCCGTCCATTGATGGGGTTGTTTTGTAATGCCGGCGACGTCTTTATTCCGACGTCTAATGTTAACTCCACCAAAGCGGCTGACGGCACTTGCGCAGCGTCACCATTGGGCTCCGCTTTGATCGCGCTCGCTCGCTATCGTGGAGATACGAGTTGGATTGATTACTTCCCAATGCAAATGGCTGGAAGTACTTTACTCACCACAGCATGCACGGGAAAAGAAACGCAATCACTCGAGAACCAAACCCAATTCAGGTTTAGCATGAACCGAACACATTCAACAAATCTCTCACACACACATACTCAATACACCTAAACTTGGCCGAAGCTATTAACCCAAACACATTTCCTCACCACAGCAACCCGCCGCAAAGCATGATGGTCGTCAGACGCTGCCCCGCCCACGCCACAATGTTTCTTTTTTACATTTTCCTGTTTCCCTTTAACAGTTTTAATTTTATTTAAAGGTTATTTGTGTTTTTATTTTATATTGTATTACTATATATATATATATATATATATATATATATATATATATATATATATATATATATATATATATGTCTTTGGTCAGAATTAGGTCAAATGTTGAACGTCAAAATGACGTCCAAGTTTGCTCATGGTTGGACGTCCAAATAGTGGATCTAGTTTGGACGTCAAAATGTCGTCCAAAAAAAAAATAAGATAGATTAGGTCGTCAAAATGACGTCCAAGTTGGGTCATGGTTGGACGTCCAAATAGTGGACCTAGTTTGGACGTCAAAATGACGTCAAAAAAAAAATAAGATAGATTATGTCGTCAAAATGACGCCCAAGTTGGGTCATGGTTGGACGTCCAAATAGTGGACCTAGTTTGGACGTCAAAATGACGTCCAAAAAAAAATAAGATAGATTAGGTCGTCAAAATGACGTCCAAGTTGGATCATGGTTGGACGTCCAAATAGTGGACCTATTTTGGACGTCCAAGTTGGGTCATGGTTGGACGTCCAAATAGTCGACCTAGTTTGGACGTCCAACCATGACCCAACTTGGACGTCATTTTGACGTCCAAATAGTGGACCTAGTTTGGACGTCGAATAGACATCCAGAATTGGTCATGGACCGACGGACCCAATATAGACATGATCTGCACGTCTATCCGACGTCCAATGTTTAGTGGGATGCTTTGCTGGAGAAATACATTTTAGGCAGAGACGTCTCGGTCTTGTTAAATAGTTTTAAACCCCTGAATTGTGCCAATTCCCCCATCCGAAACCGGTTTGATAACTTCTCACCTATCAAAGGTGAGAAGAGGGACTGAGCTGTAACTGAGCGCGCTTTCACGTTGTATATACTTAAAGACACACACACACACACACATACAGGCACGTGCAGAGGGGGGAGGGCGGCGGGTTCTTGAGCACCCGCCCCTTTCCTCCAGGATGCCTCAAGCATGGGCGTAAATTTCATTTAACAGTAGGGGGGACAATAAATATAAAATTTCTCATGAGCAATTTTTGAAGGGGACACATATAATACAGTCAAATTGACCTTATAAAGATATGTCCCCACAGTGAAAAACTTTGCTTCTATCATTATTATTGTAGCACGGAGACTGCACCATTATGGTTATTTTCAAAGTTTTTCTCAGGTTCAATGACAAAGCAGATTTTTCTTCAAAACTATTTATTGCATTGTTTATGTTGTTTACAGTCAAGCCATCAACATACAATAAAATGTAAACATGAGATCTAAACTAAAAACTGTGCTCCCTGTGCTGGTGTTGGCAATATCATCTCTTTGTTCTGCTATCTCCGGCTCCCTCCTTGGTCCTGAATCTGCCCCTTCCTCTACTCTCACTGTCTCAGAACAGACTGAATCCTGAAGCAGAAAAAAATGCAGGAAAAGATGTTTTCCATACTCATACTAACTAACTTGTTTACATTACACTTGCTAAATTGAAAGATCATACTGTAAATTGGTGAGCCTATTACTTTCTACTAAACAGCCACAACTCAAAAAACATTAAAGAAATTGTTCACCCCCCACAAAAAAAAAAAAATCTGTCATTATCCCTTCAATAAAAGCACCACGCTTACCCGACAGCTGTAGATCTGATTGACCCTGGTCTACCTGTCCCTCAATAATTTCTGTCTCCTTTGCCTGTGATTGATATTGTGACATTAGTATTTTCATAAGCACCCATTCTTAAAGCCAAATATCCTTAATATGTGAACTTGTACTTACTTGGCGTTTAAGTCACTGAAAAATTATCTTATGTCCATTTATCTAGGACATTGCAAGGCAAGTTTATTTATACTGTAGCACATTTCATACACAATGGTCATTCAAATTGCTTTACATAAAGAAAGTAAAACTATCAAAAAATAATAAAAAAAGGTTCAAAATTGTATTTAAAATTAATTAAGACACTTAGAACAGAATATTGATAATACAAAAATATACAATTCGGACTAGGCACAGTGCTCATTTAGTAAATGTACAGCTAAACAATATGCTAATTGTGGCCGTTAATGTTAACATTATGCCAAGTCGTCACAAATAAAACACTGCATGGGAAATGGTGTTTGTCGTGTTAGTTGCAGTGCACTATGCAACAAGCCATTGTAAACAAGATAACGTTAACTAGATAAGTAATATTTTAATCGCTAATATAGCAGATTCATGGAAAATTACGTCGGTAATCAGCATTTTTGCCGCAACTAATTTATGAATTGTCTGCATCAAATATATTAAAGAGAATCGCTTTATTTACAGTGAATAAAATACCCGACTTGAACTGGGAAAGCTGGCAGCGGGCCAAACCACTGTGAGGAAGCGGAGGGGGAACCCAACTGTTTCTAAATGAATTTTTTGCGGGGTTTTTTTTCTACTTACACAATTATCTTAGGTCTACATACATATATTTTTTCACAATAGAGAATGCGTTTTTATTTATTTTTTTTGGGAGGGGGCGGGATTTACGCCCGGGATTTACCCCCGGGATTTACGCCCCTGGCCAAGTGCCCTTTTTTCTGTGTATGTGCGTATGGAGCCCTGTCTTTGTCCCTCAACAATAAAATGTAACTATTAATCTCAATTTTGCTAAATAAAAGGATCTGGCTTGCATCAGTCACATGCCTGCCATTAACCAATGCTCGCCCTTGAGGGCAGAGCGCGCTCGTTACGAGCCGGGTACGAGCATGCAAATTCTCACGGTTTTGAGAATTAGACCATCCAGCTAAGATCAATATTATGTCGTTGATTGATAAAATCTGGATTAAGGATATTTTATTTTGTTTTATTTATTTAATTTGTATTTTTCATCTTGCCCCCTAAGGGATTGCCACCTTATTGTGGTCAGGGGGTTTGCGTGCCTCAATGCTTGGATGTTTACCGAGGGCTCAAGGGAGGTGTGTCTGTGTGTGTGTGTGCGTGTGCGCTGCAGCCTGTCCTTTTTTCAGCAGATTTTTCCGCTACCGCGGATCAGTTTATCAACTTGTAATATATACATTTTAGGAATATATTAACATTTGCAGACATCATTATATGTTGAATGGAACTTGTAAGCCTTTGAATTGTGTTAAAAATACTTGCAAAACAAGTATTGCAGCCATACATTGGAGGGAACTTCTGAGGTGGTCAGTGATTGATGGCACGGTCGGTCGGAGGGGGTTGTGATCACACCTATAGATCTTTTGTTCTAGGCTCTCGGTCAAATATCTCTCCACTTGGAAGCAAAAACATGCAAGGGATTTCAGCATCTCGACGCACATACTAAGCTGTTTATAAAGTAGATACTGTTTGTTTTTTCATTTTGTAATCTTTCCCGTGTTTACCGTGTACTGTATGTATATTAATTTTTTAATGAATTACTGTAAATAAACTACACATTCCGTTACCAGAAATGACTTTTCTGTTTTTTGTGTGTGCTAAACTAAACTTCAGGGTCAAAGTAATATCGATTTTATTTGAAAAGTATTATATATTTACAATGCTGATAAGTTCAAGCTTAGATTCATATATAAACTGCTTCAAAGTCTTTCCACCCCGTGACCGCTGAAATCCGACAGACGCAGGGCTCAAGGGAGGTGTGTCTGTGTGTGTATGTGTGCGCGTGTGTATGTGTGTGTGTGCGCTTCAGCCTGTCCTTTTTTCAGCGGATTTTTCCGCTACCGCAGATCAGTTTATCAACTTGTAATATATACATTTTAGGAATATATTAACATGTGCAGACATTTATTTGAGGGTGCGCTGCCCTCTCTTGCCCCTACGTAAAGCCTACACACACACACACACACACACACACACACACACACACACACACACACACACACCTATCTATCTATCTATCATATAAATACACATTTGAAATCTGCATCTACATTTTCTGTTACAAGTATAGAATTAGGTTCAGCTGAGACTCATGATCAATGGTGTTAGGGTACTTATGTAGTGATAATTAGTTTCAGCCAAATCTTTAAAACTAACAATGGACTATGACACTCTTGAGAGGGGATATGAAGGTGTTATTCATTTATTTATTCTCTACAAGGGTGCGAACTACAGACCACAAACTGTAACTTTCTCTTACTACTATAAAAATTCTAAATATAAACAAACAAAATACAGCTTTTTTTCCTCAGAGGTAAACGGAAAAGTGAAGTTGTTCAGCTGTTTACTGTCACTGCAGCTTCTTCAAAGTCTTCCCACTCCGTGACCGCTGAAATCCGACACCATGTTAGGCTACGTCTTGACTCATTTGTATACCGACGGTGATTGGATGTTTCCCGAGGGCTCAGGGGAGTGTGTGTGTGTGTGTGTGTGTGTGTGTGTATGTGTGTGCGTGCGTGCGCGCGCGTACTTCTTCTACTGTTCTAAAAACTCTAAATATAGACAAACAAAATACAGCTTTTTTTCAGAGGTAAACGGAAAAGTGAAGATGTTCAGTGTCACTATGCAGATGTTACACTCAGTGGAGTTACCGAAATCTTTGGTTTAGTTCTCATTGAGTTGCCACACATCATTTCCACATTTCACCAGCTTTTATTACTCTTATGTGAGCATAAACAGTGAAACATTCCACAGGTTTATAATACACCGTGGCCAAGTGAACCACGTTCCCGTCGAACGAAACGAGGCATAATCGTGGTGTTTGCTTCGGTTATGACACACCATAGTTTATTACCTGCTGTGGTAGATCTGAATATTTATTCAAACACAATAATTCAATTCAATTCAATTCAATTCAATTGTATTTATATAGCGCTTTTAACAATGGTCATTGTCTCAAAGCAGCTTCACAAAAATTAAAGAAATTTAACAAAATAAATAAATAAATAAAATAAAAATTTATATATTATATATAGAATAATTATATATAAAATAATAAATAAATAAATAAAATTATAATAGAAAATAAATAAATAAAAACAAATAATAATAATTATAGAAAAGAAAATAATTGGAGGTGTGGATGTGTGAGAAAAATGTGCAGATAATAATGAGACGAATGAATGAAATCTCTCTGATGAGCAAGCCAAGGGTGACAGCGACGGTGGCAAGGAAAAACTCCCTGAGATGGCATTAGGAAGAAACCTTGAGAGGAACCAGACTCAACAGGGAACCCATCCTCATTTGGGCGATAACAGATAGAAATGATATAACATCTTGTGTGTTGTGCAGGTGAAAATTCAATATGACAGAAATTATTTAAATTGACATGAAGACCAGTTCAGCATAGGGACGAGTCAGTAGGTGTAGAGGGCAGATGAGGTCTGGATCACTGGAAGCACAGGAGCAGCATATGTAGCTCCAACCATCATAAAGCTGAATCCAGTTGGAGCTGGTCCTTCTCTGGATGCCTCAGGAACCTCGCAGGGTCGGCCTTTGTCTACTGAAGCTGGCAAAATCTCCCAATGCCTCGGGATGGGTAGAGAAATACAGAACAGATGGGGAGAATTAGCGTAGTTGCCATTCGGTATAGGTGTACTGGAGTATGAGTACTGGGATGAGTTATGTGTATGCCAGATTAAAAAGATGCGTCTTGAGTCTACTTTTGAACTGAGAAACCGTGTCTGCTCCCCGAACACTGTCTGGAAGGCTATTCCAAAGCTTTGGAGCTAAATATGAAAAAGCCCTACCCCCTTTTGTAGATTTTGAAATTCTGTGAACTACCAGAAGTCCGGAGTTTTGTGATCTTAAGGCGCGTGGTGGATTGTAGCGTATCAGAAGACTGGTTAGGTATGTGGGAGCTAAACCATTTAAGGCCTTGTATGTAAGTAATACTATTTTGTAATTTATTCTAAACTGAACAGGTAGCCAGTGCAGGGATGATAATATTGGGGTTATATGATCATATTTTCTGGATCTAGTGAGAACCCTGGCAGCTGCATTTTGGATTAACTGAAGCTTGTTTATTGAGGATGCAGGACAACCACCTAGTAATGCATTACAATAGTCCAGTCTGGAGGTCATGAATGCATGAACTAGTTTTTCTGCATCAGATACGGATAAGATGTTCCTAAGTTTAGCAATATTTCGAAGATGGAAAAAGGCTGTTTTTGTGATATTTGAAATGTGATTTTCAAAAGACAAGTTACTGTCTAATATTACTCCCAGATCTTTTACTGCTGAGCTGGTAATAACAGTACATCCTTCTAAGCGCAAGCTGAATTGTGAAAGCTGTTGTGTGCTGGTTTTTGGGCCAATAAGTAATATCTCTGTCTTAACTGAATTTAATAAAATAAAGTTATTGGTCATCCAATCTTTTATGTCCTGGACACACTCAGTTAATCTAGACAACTTAGGTATTTCGTCTGGTTTAGTTGAGATATATAATTGGGTATCATCAGCATAACAATGGAAACTAATCCCATGTCTTCTAATGATGTTACCCAAGGGAAGCATGTATATTGAGAACAACAGAGGTCCTAAAACTGACCCTTGTGGGACCCCATATTTCACTGGCATTATACCAGACGGTTCTCCATTTAGATCTACAAAATGGTAGCGATCAGACAGGTAAGATCTAAACCATTTTAGTGCCTGTCCCTGAATACCTATATAATTTTGTAAGCGATCTATGAGAATATTATGATCTATAGTGTCGAATGCAGCACTAAGATCAAGCAGGACTAGCAATGAGATGCAGCCTTGGTCTGAAGCTAAAAACAAGTCATTTGTAATCTTAACTAGTGCAGTTTCTGTGCTATGATGGGGCCTGAAACCTGACTGAAATTCTTCAAGGATGTTGTTATCCTGCAAGAATGTGCAAATTTGAGCTGATACTACTTTTTCTAGTATTTTTGATATGAACGGGAGGTTTGAGATCGGTCTGTAATTTTTTATTTCATTCGCGTCCAAATTAGATTTTTTAAGAAGCGGCTTAATAACTGCTAACTTGAAAGGTTTAGGGACGTGACCTAGATGTAATGAAGAATTAATAATGTTTAGGAGTGGCTCTCCAACCGTAAGCATCACTTCTTTTAAAAATCTGGTTGGGATTGGGTCTAACAGGCACGTTGTTGATTTAGCCGAGGTGATGAGTTTATACAGCTCTTCCTGTCCTATACCTGTAAAGCAGTGAAAATCTAAATGTGAAGCTATAGGCTGAACTGGATTGTGAGATACTATTAGAGGTTGAACCTCCATTATTTTCTTCCTGATATTATTGATTTTTTCATTAAAGAAGTCCATAAAGTCTTCACTTCTAAACTGTGATGGGATACTCTCTGAGGGCATCTTAGGTTTTGTTAGGCGAGCCACTGTACTAAATAAGAACCTGGGATTGTTTTGGTTTCTTGCTATCAGTTGGCTAAGATGCTCGGTCCTAGCAGTTTTTAGAGCCTGTCTATAGCTGCACATACTGTCTTTATACGCAATTCGAAAAACTTCTAATTTAGTTTTCCTCTATTTTCGCTCGAGGTTACGGGTTGCTCTCTTTAGGGCGCGAGTATGACTGTTGTACCACGGTGCCAATGTTTTATCTCTGACTTTTTTTAATCTGATGGGAGCAACAGTGTCTAATGTACTGGTAAAAATAGTGCCCATGCTGCTAGTCACTTCATCTAGATCATCTGCATTTAGGGGTCTAATAAGAAATTGTGACAGATCCGGCAGATTACTTGTGAATCTGTCTTTAGTTGTGGGATTCATATTTCTAACAGATTGATAACGTGGGGAGACACAGCTAATCTGTTCTACGGGTAGAGTATATGTCAGGAGGTGATGATCTGTGATATCATCACTTTGAGGTATGATCTCTATATTAGAGACATCTATACCATGGGATATAATTAAATCTAGCGTATGATTAAAGCGGTGAGTTGCTCCAATTATATTTTGCTTAACCCCAAAGGAATTTAGTAAATCCATAAATGTGAGTGCTAAAGCGTCGTTAGCATCATCTACATGAATGTTAAAGTCTCCTACTATCAATACTTTGTCAGAGTTAACCAATAGGTCTGATAGCAGATGTCCAAATTCTTTAAGAAAATCGCCATATGGCCCCGGGGGTCTGTACACGGTGGCCAGGGTAAAATATAGCAAGGGTTTATTACGTATTTCATTTAGTGCAACATTAATGATAAGCACTTCAAATGAATTAAACCTGGGCCTTATTTTCTGGGTAACAGTGAGTACATCATTGTAGATAGTGGCGACACCACCACCGCGACCAATTAGACGGGGCTCGTGCTTATAGAAATATCCTGACGGAGTAGACTCATTCAGACCAAAATATTCATTTGGTTTAAGCCAGGTTTCATTGAGACAGAGTGCGTCAAGGCAATAATCTGAGATAATTTCATTAACAATAAGTGCTTTAGGCGCAAGGGATCTAATGTTGAGTAGTCCAAACTTTAGAGGTGGATTTTGACTACTTATTTTGCCTTTTTCTGGTTTTATGCTTATCAGATTGTTTCGGGCAAATTTAACAAATTTATTCTTTTTTCTCAGTATTCGGGGAACAGAACAGTTTCTATAGGACAAGCTATGTGTGTTCGTCTATCACTACGGTGAGTTGTGATGTGTCTAATATGTTTGGAATCTACAGTATGACTTACCACCAGTCAGATGGTTCGTAGTGTTCTGGAGATGTTGTCAGAGAGGACCGCTGCTCCAGCTCTGCTAGGGTGTAGGCCATCGGTGTGATAGAGCCTAGGACGCTCCCAGAAAACATTCCAGTTATCAACAAAGCGTAATTTCTGTTGTTGACACCAAGATTGTAACCATTCATTAAAAGCAAATAATCTACTGAACTTCTCGATTCCTCGCTGAAATGTGGGAAGCGGTCCAGATACGATGATCCTTGTCGTGGGTGATGTGCTGCGGACCTTCTCGACCAGGCTCCAGAAGTCCTTCTTTAGGATCTTCGTCTGCCTCAGCCTGGTGTCGTTCGTGCCGGCATGAAGAACCACAGCTCCAATGTTCCTCCTCAGGGCAGCAGGCACCTGTGCAGCAACATCAAGAACACGTGCACCAGGTAAACAGCGTGTGTGCACCTTACCTTTAGCCGTGGTAGCACGCACGTGACGAACGATGGAGTCTCCGATGACCAGGACGTCGTGTGCCGTCTCGCGGAAAGGAGCGAAGCGGTTTTGGGTCGAGATGTCGAAGACGGGTGGTGGTGATGGAGGGGGAGAGGTCCTCGCCCGGGGGTTGGCGTGCTTCTTCCGCCGCTGCTGTATCCAGGGTCCGTGATGTCCCGGCGCCGGGGTGTAGGAACACTGGGCGGGATGCGTCCTTGGTGTGTTGGACCTTGTAGGAGAATTCTCACGCCGAGAATTTACCTGGGACAGGTGAGCGTCGGTCTGCGTCGATTCCAGCGTGGCTTTCCGCTGCTGTAACCGGGCCAGCTTCACCTGTAGCTCACGGATCAGCTTCTCCACGGCCTCCACCTCCAAATCCACCGAGTGCAGCTCCAATGTCTCCTCACCTGCACTCAGAGGCAGAATCACAACCGACATGGTGTCTAAACACGGAAAATAATCGGTGTGAGGAAGCGAAAACAAACTTTACAAACAAACAAACAAACGTGATAGCCGGGCTAGCGATGCTAATGCTAATTAGCGATGCTAATGCCGGCTAAAAGCGGTGTGCTGCAAAACAATTAAAACTTAACGATATAACACGCGTTTCGAGTAAATATATTATAAGATACTTATCCGTTTTATGTACACTCTTCGTAAGGGGACGAAAAAGTTTAAAAGTAATATAGTAATATAGTAATTAGTAATATAGTAATATAGTAGTATAAAAATAATAAAGCTTTATATCCTCAGGAGGGCTCAGTACATTGTTTTAGCGATAGTTTCACGGAAGCGTTTTAGCGATAGTTTCACGGAAGCGATTTCAGAACTAATCTAAAAAAAAAAAAAACATCCAAAGCTTCAAATAGAATGAACGAACTAATGAATTTTCTTAAAACGTTAGAAAATTAAGTAGAGCTGAATCCCTAAATCTCCTTATAAAATATCGCTGATTATCAATGCCAGAATGAAAGGCGATTTTCTGATACACCTATCAACTTATCCACATACACTTATCAACACAAACTCTCCGTGCACGCACACACAATCTCTAAAAAATTTATTTTAATAACATACATATACAAATAAACAAATGTACGTGTAATAAAAGTAGTCGTGATGTCAGTACTCGCCCAGCAAACCAGCCTTTTGCAGCGGCTTAAAACGTATGAATTATCTTCAAATATACAAAAAAAAAGCGACAAGACACTCGATTATTTTGCATAGGTTATTTGTTTAATTCAAAAAGTTCATAAAAACACTTTAAAACGAGAGAAAATCTGTTAAAATCCTCGTTCGCCTTCTCAGCGTTAGGTTGCGAGTGACGTCATGATTTGAATCTGCGCGCCACCGGGGAAACATAGGGACACTGACTCCCGGACCACCGGCTTTTAGATAAAGTCCTTCCATGCGCCATCTGGCGGATATTCAGTGAAGCACAACACATTAATTTTAAATTCCCGAATGTTGCCTCCGGCAAGTTGCGGCACGCCGCGCGCTAAATTGCGGCCTCTCGCGGGAAAAAACGCGCAGTCTTAAAGGCGACATCTGTACGATATGGCTCTTACATTCCAGCCCCTAATTGACAGGCATGGAGACTGACAATTACAATTTGTCTTTTTTTTTTTTTTGACAAAGCAATGAAATCAAACATTCTTAACCTTCTAAACATTGTAAATCTTGTAAATGTATGATATTTATCTCAGGTGTTTATAGTTGCATATCCAATTTCATAACATATTAGAACACATTTATCAATCCATTTCACATATGAGGCACAGCTTGTTGATGGGTCTTTTCAGAGTGTTGGTCTTAGTTTTAACTAACACGCGTCTCACAAGTCCCCTTTTGTCGGGGAACACTTTCGTGATTCTTCCCATGACCCATGAATTTCTTGGAGAAGACTCATCAATTATTAAACCTATATCTCCAATCGAGAGGTTTTTTGTTTTGCAACCATTTTTGCCGCTCCTGGAGCAAGGGCAAGTATTCACGCACCCATCGCTTCCAGAATAGGTCTGATAGGTACTGAACCTGCTTCCACCTGCGACGTGCATAGATGTCTTCCTTTTTGAAAAGTCCAGGGGGATGGTTTGGCTGTTTTTTCATCAGCAGCAGGTGGTTAGGTGTCAGAGGTTCCAGATCTGTGGGATCTTCCGAGACAGTAGTGAGGGTTCGGTTATTCATTATCGCTTCTACTTCACACATGAATGTATGCAGGCTCGCGTCAGTTAATGTTTGTTCTTTCAGTACTGATCTCAAGATCTTTCTAACTGACCTGATCTGTCTTTCCCATATTCCACCAAAGTGAGATCCAGAGGGCGGGTTGAATGCCCACTGTGTGTTCCTTTGAGTGAGGAAGCATTCAATTCGTGACTGATTCCATTGCTGAATAGCCTCGCGCAGTTCAGTCTCAGCGCCTATGAAGTTTGTTCCATTGTCTCTTCGCATCACTGACACCTGACCTCTCCTGCTTATAAAGCGTCGCATGGCATTCACACAAGAATCTGTGTCAAGCGAATGAGCGATTTCAATGTGCACAGCTCTTGTTGTCAGACAAGTGAAAAGTATGCCATATCTTTTAACGTTACTTCTGCCACGTTTGACCTCGAAGGGTCCGAAGTAGTCTACTCCCACATTAGTGAAGGGTGGGTGGTCTGGTATTATTCTGTCGATTGGCAATTCTGACATTTTTTGCTCACATCCTTTAGCTCTAGACTTTCTGCATATCACACACCTGGAGAGAAACTGTCTTACGAGTGAGTTAGCAGTCGGAATCCATTATTTTTGGCCCAATTCTGAGAGCATGTAATTTCTTCCACTGTGTCCTATCTTGTCATGAATGTATCTTAATATTAACGTTGTGATATGTGAGTCTTTAGGTACAGTGACTGGGTGTTTAACGTGCTCTGGCATTGCGGACTTGCCGAGACGTCCTCCGACTTTCAGCAATCCATCCTGTAGTACTGGGTCCAGTTTGGACAAGCAACTGTTTCTTTATACAGATGCCTTGCATTTTTGCTGTGTGGGAATTCCCTGTTTGAATTCTGCTGCTGCTTTACACTTTTGCAACGTGAGAATTTCTTCCTTAAAATTTTGTCCTGGAGTAAATTTAATAATTTCGTTTTCTGCTCTTGTTAGGTCTTGAACTGTTAGCGACTTGTGACTTTCTATCTTTGGGTTATCTATTTTTGTTTTGACCCTTTTTTGTTTGAGCATGTCTCTGATGCGAAGGATCCAGGCAACGGATCTTTTTAACTTGTGCCAATCAGAGTGATGATTAATCAATTTACTCACTGCGTCGGTGCATTTTGTAATGCTCATAATATTCACTAAAGCTGAGAGCTTAATTTCATCATCATTTTCTTTTATTGATGTGTCATGAATGTTTTCAGGCCATTTGCACTCTGCTTCTTTGAGAAAGGAGGGACCATGGATCCAGTCGACGTTTTTCATGAACTTTTCACAGGATACCCCCCTGGAGGCAGAATCAGCTGGGTTTTTTGAGGTATTAACGTACCTCCATTGCTGTGACTTGGTTGACTCTCTTATAGTGGCGATTCTGTTGGCCACAAAGGTTTTAAAACGAAGTGTTTCGTTATCAGTGTATCTCAAAACGGTTGTACTGTCAGTCCAAAACATAGAGTCCAGCAATTTCAATTCTAGCTGTTCTTTCAACATTTTGTCATTTTTTACAGCGATCACTGCCGCCGTTAGTTCCATTCTGGGAATGGTGGTTTGTTTTAGAGGTGCTACACGCGAGTTCCTCATCATGAATGCACAATGTGTGAGTCCGTCAGCATTTACTAACCTGAGGTATGAGACAACTCCGTATCCCATTTCACTCACATCCGAGAAGTGGTGAAGTTGCGCTGTAGCTGTATCTCCGAAGTCAGCTGGTTTTATGCATCTTGATGAACTTGGACAGTCGGTGCAACTCTTGCAGCCAGGTTTTCCATGCCTTTGCAAACTGTTCGGGAATGTCGTCATCCCATGCAAGTTTTTCTTTTAGAGAACTGCTGCATTAAAATTTTAGCTGGCAGTATGACCGGTGCGAGAAAGCCTAAGGGGTCGTATATTGAGCTAGTGATTGACAGGATTCCTCGTCTTGTCACAGGTCGTTCTTTTAAACTAATCTTAAACATGAACGTGTCTGAATCAATGCACCACAACACCCCCAGAGCTCTCTCAAGGGGCAGTGCGTCTTTACTCAAGTCTAAGTCTCTCATGTCTTTGATCATTTCGCTTTCGGGTATGGAGGTCAGTAGGGCACGGCTGTTGCTTGCCTACTTAGTGAGGTTGAACCCTCCACTAGCACAAAGGCTTGTGAGCTCATTGTACAGGGCGACTGCTTGATCCTGGGTTGCCACAGACTTCAAGCAGTCGTCGACGTACAGTGGTGTGACAACCAGACTGCTCATTACTGTCGCACTCACCGCCGTGGAAAGCGACAGCGGCCAAAATAAACCAGGAGCATTTCAAAATAATTCGTTAAATGACCGCCAGGTGGCGCAAATTGACATTTTCCGTCGTATCGGTTTTTAAATATATTCAGAGCTTAAGTCATAATAAAGTCAAAACAATATGTTGTAGCGAAGTAATACTACAATTATGATAATTTACACATCCAACAAACATGAAAAACTATAAATATAAAAAATATGAGTTAGAAAACATTGGTTTTATTTTGTTTAGACAGACTCTCTGTTTTTATCTGTTTAGTGTTATTATTAAAGAAAACAGCACAAACAACAGCACTAGGGCTTTAAAAATAATTATTTCGACAATACATACAGTTGTTAGAGTTTAAGACATCAAGATTTAAATATAGAAATAACTAAAACAAATAGAGCAAACTTCCAGAATATATAATAAAAAAATAAATCAATAAAAAAAGATGTATGCAGTTTAATCGGGGCCTCTCATTACATTATTTGCTCGCACTTAGTCTGGCACTGAACCAAAATATATTGTCTTACATTTGTGAATAAAATATCATTGTTTTATTCAGAGATTTACAGTATTTGTGCAAAATATTAGTTATGCAATATAATTACAGGCTCTGGATTCGTTTTTCGTTTGCAGTATAAAACCTTTCATAAAAGCTTTTTATGTCCCCCATTTAATAATGATTTAATTATCAATAATTAAAGCTGCTCACATCGCGTGCTTTCACTTTAAAAATGCAGTGTTTAATCAGCAAGTATATGTCGCCTCTCTTTATGATTGATAAATATTATAACTGAAACAAATCTGCTCTTGTCGGATTGTTCATTTTTGATGAAAGAGGAGAGTAGAAGGGGAAAACTGAAAGTGTGTACAAACAACAGCACAATGCATGTGTGAATGGCTGAAACGTTAAGTCAGATGAACACGCGCGCCGATATGAGAGATTAGATCTTTCAGCACGCCGATGTCAGTCACTAGCAAGGAGCATTTACTGATCACATTTAAACAATTTATTCATACAGATGTACATGTTTTATAGGTTTGTTACTGAAGAACTGTGGCAGCGGGCACACCTAAAAATAAACGCAGGATTATTTTTTTAATAGTTTTATATAAATAAAAAATGCTTTTATAAATGTGGGCTACTGTTATCTACAGTACTTCATAATGTAATAATTTTTTTTCATTAGTTTATATTAAAGCAGATATTTCTCTTTCTATAAGTATATATTTTTCACGTCTGTGAGGCGAGTATACACGGAGTTTGGGTTCATTTTCTGACGCGCTCAAGTTCACCGAAAACAATACAGAATCCCGTTTAGTGTAATTTGTTTCGTTTAATAAATCTACTACAAATTTAAAGAACACAAAATATAAGATGACACAAGACCCTGGATTCGTTTTTCGTTTGCAGTATAAAACCAAAATACATCTTACTATTTTTGAGAGATTTGTTTAAAAAAATTCTAAAAAATAAATAAATAAAAATTCAGATATTTGTCTGTACAAAATAATATTTATGCAATATAATCACAGGCTCTTGATTCGTTATTCGTTTGCAATATAAACCAAAATACATGAACCATATAATATAAACCAAAATATAAACCAAAATATTTAATTTGCTTTATTAAATATTTATGCCGTCTCATCAAACTCGCAACTCACTCCGAAGAGCATCCTTCTCTGCCTTGCAAACTCCCAACTCACTCCGAAGGGTACCAATCTCTGCCTCTGTCTGTTTCCTTCCTTCACAGAATTCTGTTGACCAGGGCTTGAAATCTAATATCGTATATAATATTTGATATTGGCATAATATCCCTGCCCCAATTCTCACAGCTGTACAGTATGAATTGAAATAATAACAATAGTGTTTTTCTTTACTGAATAGGCAGAGCCTCTGAATAGGCAGAGCCGTTGATGTCTTTGGTTTCGGCTGTGAGTGGATGCGCTGTAGTAATCCACGTTTTATACAAATTACATAACCTTTTTTCAGTCATGATATACTAACATATATTTCAGTCATGATTTCAGTCATGATATACTAACATATTTTTGCCGTGTAGTGCGCGCGCAACATCTAAAGGGCGAGCGTTCACACAGCTGACCAAATCGTCATTAGCGTGCCCCTCCCCCAAACAGCGCAGCGAGGAGCATTTACATTTAAACAGGTTTTACAGGTGTGCTTTGCGAAGTCAGACACATACAGTACTGTACAAATGCAAATAACCTGTGAATAGCTGTTCTCACCTACAGTATACACTCGGAGAAACTAGAATCCCTGGAATGAGATTTTTCTTACCATAACATGTAGTGTTATTAATCACTCTACACTGTTTTTAATTACTTTTAATTTTATTTATAAATAAACAAACCAATTAAAATTATTCCATGTGTATTTACCCTTTGTAAAATAGCATTAAAAATGATGGGTCGTGTATCGAGCGATTAAAAAACAATACAAGGCACGTTATGATAAGGAACCTTTCTACAGTACAGTATCTCTTCCATTTCAGTGATTAAAAAATGGTAAAAATGTCAATTTTGGAATCCACAGACGTTCAAACAGCAAAAGAACATGATAATAATAATCAAAATAATATTATTATTCTTTTTGCTTTTTATGTCCACCATTTAATAATTATTTAATTATCAATAATTAAAGCTGCTCACATCGCGCGCTTTCACTTTAAAAATGCAGTGTTTAATCAGCAAGTATATGTCGCCTCTCTTTATGATTGATAAATATTCTGACTGAAACAAATCTGCTCGTGTCGGATTGTTCATTTTTTATGAAAGAGGAGAGTAGAAGGGGAAATGTTTGCATGATCCCGTGTGTGCGCCTTTAACTTTGATCTAAAGTCAGATGAACGCGCGCGCCGATATGAGAGCTTAGATTTTTCAGCATGCCGATGTCAGTCCCTATAGCAAGGAGCATTTACTTACATCTAAACTGAGTCATTTACATAAATCACTGATCACATTTAAACAATTTATTCATACAGATGTACATGTTTTATAGGTTTGTTACTGAAGAACTGTGGCAGCGGGCACACCTAATAATAAATGCCGGATTCTTATTATTTTTTTTATTTATAGTTTTGTTACGTGCAGAGGAGTAGTGCACGTATGTGTGTGTGTAGCGCGGGTATGTGCGCATGCGCGACGGCGGCGCATGCACGATCTCTCCCCCCTTTCTCTCTCTCCCGCTCTCCTTTTCGCAGGAAGCCCCGCCCCGATGGAACGTGCCGTGACGTGCGCCGTGATTGGCTGACTGTGGATCTGCACGCCTTCTTAACCTCACGAGTGGAAGCAGAAAATGCGCGACTTATGCTTTGTGTGTGACTTCCGTGCTCTGTTGATTGGTGAATTGTGAATTGTGAACGTGTGATTGTTGTTGAACTGTGATTGTTGGATTGTGTGGTTTAGTTAGCTTAGTTAGCTTGAGGGTGGAGATAGAGGGGGATTTTTGTTTATTGTTTTGGCCTGGCTCAATCCTGAAGCCCAGAGCTTCCTGTATGTGTGAGTGCGTGTGCATAACAATAAAAACTCACGCACTGAATTCTTGGTTGCAAGATTCATTTATTAATCATAAATTTATTATTTTCTTTGTTGCGTCCCTTGACCCTAGACCGGGGGTCGTAACAGTTTTATATAAATAAAAATGCTTTTATAAATGTGGGCTACTGTTATCTACTTCAAATATTTGTTAAAACAGCCAGGAAACTCACTCTGACCATTTTAATAATTCATTGATAAATTAGTGATTCCTCGTCGTCTCCGCAGCAGTGAGCGCGCCTATAATTCACTTCTCATACGAATTACATAATCTAATAATTTTTTTCATTAGTTTATATTAAAGCAGATATTTCTCTTTCTATAAGTATATATTTTTTCTAATTACAGTACGGGGTTGTTGTTCTTGCCATGTTACTGTGTGTGCTTTGCCATCTCAGACACATGCAAATACTGTAATACACCTCAAGTGTGAATAGCTGTTCTCACCTATACACTCGGAGAAACTAAAATCACCACTATTCATGGTTTCAGCAAACTGGGGAGGATCTTGGATCTTGCTTCAGGCCACTTCTTAAATTTGTGTAAATTTAAAATCTGAAAGCTGCTCACATCGCGCGCTTTCACTTTTAAAAAAATGCAGTGTTTAATCAGCAAGTATGTCGCCTCTCCTTATGATTGATAAATATTCTGACTGAAACAAATCTGCTCGTGTCGGCTCATATCGGGAGCATTTTTGATGCTTGTGAATAAACCTTTTAGTCAATGTACGTTAAATGTGTGTGCTGTTTAACTTTGCCGAGTTTTGATCTAAAGTCAGATGAACGCGCGCGCCGATATGAGAGATTAGATATCTCTTTCAGCAAACACATTTACAGGAGCATTTACTTACATCTAAACCGAGTCATTTACATAAATCACTGATCACATTTAAACAATTTATTCATACAGATGTACATGTTTTATAGGTTTGTTACTGAAGAACTTTGGCAGCGGACACACCTAATAATAAATGCCGGATTATTATTATTTTTTTTA
Organism: Channallabes apus; assembly: GCA_030522415.1. Classification (NCBI taxonomy): domain Eukaryota; kingdom Metazoa; phylum Chordata; class Actinopteri; order Siluriformes; family Clariidae; genus Channallabes; species Channallabes apus. The sequence goes on along the minus strand of CM060105.1, from coordinate 11,507,832 downwards.
TTTATAGTTTTATATAAATAAAAATGCTTTTATAAATGTGGGCTACTGTTATCTACTTAAAATATTTGTTAAAACAGCCAGGAAACTCACTCTGACCATTTTAATAATTCATTGATAAGTTAGTGATTCCTTTGGTTATGGCTGTGCTGATCATGTCATCTCGTCGTCAGTCAGCGCGCCTATACAGTAATTCACTTCTCATACGAATTACATAATCTAATATTTTTTTTCATTAGTTTATATTAAAGCAGATATTTCTCTTTCTATAAGTATATATTTTTCACGTCTGTGCGGCGAGTATACACGGAGTTTGGGTTCATTTTCTGACGCGCTCAAGTTCACCAAAATCAATACAGAACCCCGTTTACTTTATTTATTTAACAAAATCATAAAGTTTTTTCATCATTGTGTGTGCATCTAAATAAAAGTAGAGTCTTATAAAAGCTACAAATTTAAAGAACACAAAATATAAGATGACACAAGACCCTACACGTGTAGCCTTTCTACTGTAATTAAACAGTTTACAACGTTTACGTTGCTTAAATTCGATCCTAAAAAACTGAATTTAATTTTAATTATAAATTTGTACTGTAATGTTACTACTGTGATTATGAATTTGTTTATTTACAATGTTTCACTTTATTTTATCTGCAACGACGTGCAGCTGTGGACGACCTGCGCCTCATTAAGCCTGGAGAGAACGAACTGATGCCTGAGGCGTCAGTCTATAGTTATATAGCGCCACTCAGTGGTAAAAGCCAGCAAACGCACAAACCCAAATGCTGACGCCATACACGCCATACACCGGCGACGGTAGAAGTCGCATACTGCCTGTGCACCCACTGTAAAAGTTTTTAAGCACTGTGTTAACTGCCACAGCAGGTACATTGCTGCGGTTTTCTTCTGCTGTCTTTCTAAGGGCAAAGTTAGCAACGCTAGGACATGATTTTGCACCAAACAAGTGAACTACCATCTTATACTCAACTAGATCTTGGTTCAGGTCTCCGTTTGGCCACCATAGGAAGCTCAGCATATCTGTGTCCTTCTCGGGGACTCACTTGATAGTACATGGCTTCTACATCTGCCTTCATGGCAATTTCTTCTTGTCTAAAGCGTGTGAGCACGCCGATGAGTGAGTTTAAGTCTGGTCCTTGTAGGAGCTCACTATTTAGTGACACTCCTTGATAACTGGCAGCACAGTCAAAAACCACCCTCAGTTTATTCTTTTGAGGATGATAGACGCCATGATGCGGTATGTTCCACACATGACCGTCTTGGCAGTTAACGTGATGTGTAGGTACCTTGATTGCATGACCCTTTTTTAGCATGTCATTCATGAAGTTTGTGTACTCCTCGTGAAAGGAGCTGTTGCTGCTAAGTTTTTGTTTAAGGTTTAATGCATGTTGCATAGCTGCACTTCGGTTATTTGGCATTTAAATGACTGCCTTTTTTAGTGGAAGGCCGATGTGGTAGTGATTATTTATGAACTGCAATGAGTTATTCACGGAGTCTAGAAACTGATAGTCTTCCTGTGACCACTCAGCCTTATCATCACAATTTCGTTCGGGAAAATCGTGGTTGAACTGCTGTATCAGCATTTGTTCTACACTTTCAATGGAGGTTCAGTTAACTCTAATGCTCGCTGGTTCATCGGGTTCTCGGAGAGGCCCGTTCACAGTCTATCCGAGAGCATTCTGTACTGCGTATGGCCCGTCATGCCTGCTATTAATTACTCGCCACGGTTCTAGGAGTTTGTGCTCTTTATTTCCTATGAGAATTTCGATTTCAGCATTAATCTGGGGCAACTTTACATCGCTAAGGTAGGGCCACTGGTTGATGTCGTGCTGTTGTTGAATACTTTCCACTGTAGCTGGGATATTCGTTTGTGTAAAGACGTTGGGAAGTTTAATAAAGGTGTTTTCTTCCAGGCTACTGATCTCCAAATGACTGAGCATGTAGCTTTCTACTAGTTTGCGGAGTTCATGGTGCTCAGCCGTATCTTAACTCTTCTGCCTTGTACATTTAATTGCCCTGCTAATGACTCTGTACAGAATGTGACGGAACTGCCTTGGTCTATAAATGCATACACTTCACATCCATGTTATTTTGTCACCTTTCCTGGACTTTATTTTGACAGGTACTATGGGGAGGATGCAATTAACTCCAGCCCCAGTGAGCCCATTTGATTCGTGACTCACTGCAGGTGGTGTATTTGTTGTGTTGCTTTCAGTTTCGTTTTCGTTGGCGCTTGTAACTAACTGCGCCGTGTCTTGCACTGCTCTGTATAGCATGCGAGGATGTGGCTTTGAACACAATGAACATATAATTTTTCTGGTACAGTCTTTCCACAAATGACCCTTTCTTAAACATTCGAAACAGAATCCATTCTTTTTTATGAATTCTACTTTGTCTTTGTGTGTCTGATCGTTAAATCTTACGCACTCTTCTAAGATGTGGCAGTTTTTACAATATGCGCATGGCTTAGTGAAAGCGCTAACAGCTAACGTACCGGCATTCTTCATTGTAATTGAGTCTTTGTGAATTTTACCAACCTGTCTGACGTCGGTTGCAAAGCTGACCCTGGCTTTTCCTTCCCTTTTTTGTTTGTGTCCTTGAAGGGATGTGCGACCGTGTTTCTTATTGCTGGTCATGGCGTCCAGGTCGGCGAAGAGCGGGTCGGAGTACAGTCTGGCTTGTTGATCTATGAAGTCCACCAGCTGGGCGAACTTGGCTCTTGTCCCGTAGTGCTCATAGTGCTGGCGTGCGCAAGACTTCCACCTGTTGATCAGCTTGTAGGGCAGTTTCGTAAGAATGGTGTTCATGCACTCGCTGCTGTTCAACTCGTCCACAGATTCACAGTTTGCCATTGCGTTTTGGCAAGTTGTCAGGAAAGAGGAGAGGGCGCTTAACGTCCGTCCGTCGTCTGTCTTTATGTTTGGCCAATTAATTGCCTTTTGCTTACAAGCTGCTGCAATTCTCAGCTCGTTTCCAAACCTCTCGCGCAGCAGTTTCTTTGCTCTTGCATACCCATCTGTCATGTGCATGCAGCTCGTTACAAGGTCTTTGGGTTCCCCTTTGGTGTACAGTTCGAGATATGACAGCTTATCGATGTCATTGTCCATTTTGGATTCCACGAAGCGTTCAAAGGACAACATGAAAGATTTTAACTGAATCGGGTCGAAAAACGGAGAAAGGTCGTGCCGAGGCAACGAGAACAACATTTGGCCCCCCTCCAGCATTTCTGTGAGTTCTGCCTGACGTTGCATTTGGTGATGCATTGTGTCAAGTCCATGATGTAGGGAATCATGATCTCGGGTGTCCCTTAAGGAATTTGTCAGTTGTGTGTGTTTGCGCTCATGGGCACACCTGAGTGCGCTGCCCCGTGGAGCGTTGGCATTTGAGAATATGATGTATCGAAACATTGACTTATGTGTTCATTGTTTACGGTAGGACATTCATTTAGAGTACTTGCCATTGTAGGTCTGGCACTGATGGGCACACTTACGTGGGCTGCCTGTAGACGGGATGGCAGTTCGCAATAGTCCGTCGACGCAACGTGCTGGTAAAGTTCATTGCATTCCGAGTTTTGAAAGTACAGGCTGCTCGGTTCAATGACTCTCTCTCACCGGCTGTCGTCGGCAGTCATATCCATTGTTGCAGAAGTGCGCGCTGCTCACGTAGGCACTGCTCGGTTCAATGACTGCGCTCTCTGTTGCTGGCTGTTGTCCTTCACGATCTTGACGTTGAAGCACTCTTAATTTGGCATCATACATAGCGAGCGCCATTTTGGTTTCCAGCCTTTCTCTTTTTGCCTTTAGTTGTGCCTCCTCCATTTCTAACTCGAGAGGTTCGTCCAAGGTTGCTGCCTTTGCCAGCAGAGCTGCTCTGCCGGCTTCTTGTTTGCGGCGAGATGAGGAAGCCGCGGACGTTACACTTCCTTGTGGCTCAGCCGCCGAAATTTGTGACACACTATCTTCTGTCGAGACTTCTTTGTTGTCCTCGTCGCTTAACATCATGAAGTTCAAACAAAACGGGAAAGTCTCTTTCGGTTTCGGTTTCAACAGTTACTTATCTTCTCTTAGACAGCGGACAAGCTTTTGATTTTATGTAGATGTGGTCATATTATTTCACTAGTTTTGACGCGTAGCTTTCGTTTAAAGTTTCACTCACACAACAGAAGTCTGATCTCTTTGTCTCTTGTAGTTTATTTTGTCAGCATCAAAGAATCAACACTTCATTCAGTCGTCTTGAGTAAATCCACTGTGGTTACAGACACCAGTTGTTCATCTTGCAAATCTCTGACTTTTACAACAACCTATTTGCTGTATCTTATAAATTACATTCTTACCTTACGTATATAACAACACTCTTGTTGTATACACCTACTTACGGAGCTAACGGTTACAACAACCTAGTTGCTGTATCTTACATTCTTAGCTTACGTATATAACAACACTCTTGTTGTATATATCTACTTACGGGAGCATACAGTCAAAAGCTTGTGTTTCCGTAGCCTTCCGCATCTAAACTGAATTTTCTATCATGCGATAGTCATACAAATACATGTCATAGTTGAATGACATCACAGACCAACTTACGATTGTCAAAATGGATGCATAACTATGGCTCATGTAACAAACTTAATGCTTAATGCTTTACTAATGAATAGAACAAGGTAGAATAAATGAAATAACAACAAATAAAATAAAATAAAAATAAACACAACAACAAATTCATAACAAGTACGATATGGCTCTTACATTGCCCCTTCAAATAACAATTTTGAAATGTTGAGAAAGCACATGTTAATATAATCACAAAATGAATATATTACAAGTTGATAAAATGATCTGCGGTAGCGGAAAATCCACCTAAAAAGTGACACTACATAATACGGTATTAGATTTCATTCATCTCTCTGCCCCCCTGCTGTGTGTATTCATTCACAGGCTGCAGCGCACGCACGTGAACACACACACACACACACACACACACACACACACACACACAAACACAAACACACACAAACACACACAAACACCTCCTCTGAGCTTCCGAGTGGTGCAGCGGGTTAGTCCATGCCCTTTCATGCGGTAGGTCCGGGTTCGATCCCTGGGTGATGCTGTTTTAAAATTTTAATTATATCAAAATTAAAAGAAAACTAAATAAAATGTTTTAAATGCTTTGGCCAGCTTATATGTAAATAAAACAGAGATATTAAACTTCTAATAATAAGTAAAAGATTATACATTATAAAATAATTAATTAAATGTCTTGAAGTCAGATATTTAAATCACAAAGTTAAAAAACACATTTAACCTTCAGCTGACCTTGTACTCCTTTGTGGTACTTCTTACTGTACAAAAGTCATCCTCGCTCTACAGCACTTATGTACATGTGTATAAGACTTTTATACAGTACTGTACATTTTATTTACTGTAAAAATTTATTTAGTAATAAATTATCAGTCAGTAATATTGTTTATTAAAGTCAGGAGTTTTGATTCTCCTCAAAAGTAACGCTTTAGGTCTGAAATTAGTATAACTTGGTTTAAATTAATGATTGTGTTGATTTTCACCCTGATTCAGACTTTTACTTCCTTGATTCTGCAGTAATATAAATCTATAGTGTTATATAAATGTCTAGTGTTATTAAACAAAGGTTATGGAGAAACAAGTTTATTGTCTCTGTATAGTGCACTATAAGTCTGTTAGAGAAGCATTTTGTAGACTCGCCTTCCTAAAAATAAAATAATAAACCAGGATGTAAATGTGTTGATGAAGTGTGTGTCATTGTGTCTCTGCAGGTTGAGTGAGTGTGTTGTCTCAGATGAAGGCTGTGCTGCTCTGACTTCATCTCTGAGATCAAATCCCTCACACCTGAGGCTCCTGGATCTGTCCTATAATAATAATCTAGGAGACTCAGGAGTGAAGTGTGTCTCTGCTGTACTGGAGAATCCTGACTGTAAACTGGAGACACTGTGGTAAGATCATCTCTCTGAGAGTCACATGACCTGCTCCTCAGTAAGACACATTCTCTAATAGTGAGACTGAAACAGAGGTTTTAGGTTCATCATCAATGTCCTGAGGAGGAAAATTGTTTCTTTTCACTGCACACTGATGATTTGTCACAGTCTTTGGGTCAGATGTACGTATGTGAGAAGCTGCAGCACAAAACCTGACTTGATGCGACTGCAGTGTGTCTGAAATGACTGTGAAATTTACTACAACACTGTAACTGTGTGAGCTGCAGGATTTAACACTAGAAGCGCTGGGCCAGTGTAAACTACTTATAAGGGGGTTCACGGTCGTTTTGCCCGCCTATTGTTTTGAATGGGAAGCTGTTGCTGACACACAATTTTCGGTAGATGGCGCTTTCACGCAAAGCAAATAGTTTAGCTCCAAGATCAACTTGCACTTGGGCAATGCGCCATTCATTCCCGCGTTGATAATCAGCGGTATTTTTTTTTTCATATTCAACTGAGAAAACCTACTACAGAGTCTCTAAGGGGAGTCACTAAGTCTCTACTTAATTTTATAACGTTTTAAGAATATTAATTAGTTTGTTCATTCTATTTGAAGCTTCTGAAGTTTTCGGATGCTTTTTAGTGTGACAGTGCTTTAGATTAGTTCTGAACTCGCTTCCGTGAAATTATTAAAACAATGTAATGACCCTCCTGAGGATATAAAGCTTTATTATTGTGTTTGAATAAATCAGATCTACTGTACCACAAACTGAACAACTTCACTTTTCCGGTATGGTAACATAAGCACCTCGGATACCTGTCGCTGCTGCTGTGGAAATATTACGCTACTGATATTAAATATAGAATATTTATTGTAACAAAAACTAATAGCATTATAAAATATATAACTTATTGAAACGTTTATAACTTATCTGACGCCTCATGCCTTAGTTCATTCTCTGCCGCATTAATGAGACGCGTTCCATTAAAAAATATATGTAGTAGCCGATAACATCAAGTGAAACACTGGAGTTGACCGAATTCATAATCACAGTACTAAAATTACAGTACAAATGTAGAATTCAAATTAAATCAAATCTTATTAAGATCAAATTTAAGCACAATAAATATTAACACAGTGAGCCTTTAGATTTTATCACGTGTAATTAGAAAAGAAGTGTGTAGGGTTTTATTTAAATATAAATTTCTAAACCAATAAGATCAAATAACACCAAGTTATTATTATAACAGGCTTACTTCGTCACTTATCTAGAGCTTGCTTTCAAAGAAGTCGAGTGGCTTATTAACGTCTCTGGGGTGCATTGTCTCTAAGTGTCTGCTTGGTGTAGCGGTTAGAGCGCTCGGCCAGAGATCTACAAAGCGCCGGTTCGAATCCCGAGTGATGATGTTTTAAAATTGTTTTATTTTAAAACTAAATAAAATGTTTTAAGTGCGCTTAAGGTAGAGTCTTATAAAGGCTACGTAGACTTATATAGTTTTATTATATATTTTTTGCAAATTAATCTGAGTCCTCATCTGTTAGATCTGTTTAATTTTTTTTCCAGCCGGCACGAATATGCGGCTCCATCCCTTTCCCGCCTATTCAGGGAGCCTACGGAGTGAGCGATTAACCATAGGCAAATCGATTGGTGTGCGCCCAACTCACGTTACTCGTGAGTCTGCCCATTCATGCCGGCTGGTGATAATTAACGTTAATATGATCTCGGGCTTGCTCACGATGCTCAACATCTATAAAATAGCAAAGTATTATGTATAGAGTGATAAAAAAAACTATCTAACGCATGTTATGATACAGAAAATCTGTAAAGAACAGTATGGAGGAATGGGTGCTATTTATAATCTGGGGTGCGTTGTCTCTAAATGTCTGAGTGGCGCAGTGGGTAAGTCCGTGCTGTTTCATGCGGGGGGACCTGGGTTCGATCCCTGCGTGATACTGTTTTAAACTTTTTTATTTTAATTATAGCAAAATAAAAATAAAACAAAATAATGTTTTATTTTGATTTTGCTTCAGCATACTATAGGAAAAACAGCAAACTCGCACGCAACCAGTTTGTGGGCCAGGGGTAGCTCAGTGGTTAAGGCATTGGACTACGGTTCGGAAGATCCCAGGTTCAAACCCCACAACCGCCAAGTTGCCAGTGTTGGGCCCTTGAGCAAGGCCCTTAACCCTCAACTGCTCAGATGTGTAATGAGATAAAAATGTAAGTCGCTCTGGATAAGAGTGTCTCCCAAATGTAAATGTATTCTTTAAATTTAGGGGAGTGACGACTCTGTGTGTGTGTGTGTGTGTCATTATACTGATGAAAAGTGGTGGATTATTCAGTGAAACGAGGCTCAGCTGAAAGATGTTAGGCACATCAATCACTTAACCCCAAATGAAAGGTATTTCTGAGTGTTCTTATATAGTTGTAAAATAACAAATGGTGCGCACTGAATATTAAACCTATACCAGGCACAATGTTTTTTTTTTTTCTATAGTATGCTGAGCAAAATAAAAAAAACATTGGTTAGTTTTCGTTTAGAAAGAATGTTTGTATCTGATTATTTGTATTATTAAAGAACAGCACAAACAACAACATAAGGGCTTGTAAGAAACATTTTTATTATTTTGACAAGAGTTAAATTTGTAACAGTAGAAGGCATCCCAATTTAAATATATAAATAACCAAAAAGCAAATTGAGTAAACTATCAGAATAAAAAAAATAGAACGAATCATTATTAAAGAAAATTATCATGACCATAACAGCCTACTGCATTTCATTATTTATAATAACGCAAAAACACGAGTGCTGATGATTTACAAATACAATATTTGTTAATTTAATATAAAGCCGGTATCGTTATCCTCCTTTTTATTTTCCTACGTAGTCTAATAAAGTTTTCCAGAGCGCGGAGAAGTTTTGTTGTACTAAATAAGCCTGTTCTAATAATTGCATGTGTATTCTATATGTTTTCAACTTGGTCTTATTTGATCTTATTGGTTTAGAAATTTATATTTCAATAAATAGTAAACTTGGCCGATTTCGTTCTAATTTTTTGACAAGTGGGGCTTGAAAATTCTCCCACTCCCTTAAGTGGGGAATAACAGAAAATGTTTGAGAACCACTGCTGCATCCTGTGTGTGCTTTACAATGCCAGACAACATTCAAATGCAAATTTTCACCCTCCCCCTATACATTCAGGACCTCTCCCCACTTCCCCAATCTGAGGCTCTTATGCCTCAGACTTTCAGTCAGGGGCGGACTGGGACCAAAAAGTGGCCCTGGACTTTCTGGCCCACAGCAGCCCACATCATAATACACTGGCTCATTAATGTAGCGATATATTTTAACACCAGTTACTAGTATAAAAAAAATAACACAATACGGAAAGCAATGCTATTTAAACATATTATTTGAAGTGTCACTGAACATATATTGGGTCATATTAGTGAAACAAAGAAACAAAGGAAAGAACATCAAGACAAACTACATATAAATCTATAAAGACAATATTTTAAAAAGAATGGCAATAAAACTGAACAGGTAAGCTGAAATAAAATCAGTAGCAGCATTACTTTTTAATTAATATTGTCTACCATAATAATTACTAGCATGAGGTAATGCTGCTACTAATTTTATTCCAGCTTACCTTTTCAGTTTGGTTGTGATTCTTTTCACTTGGCTCTGGTAGATCAGGGGAGACGTGTTGGTCATCATCAGCAGGCACTGGTTCATCATCACTGACCTGCTGCACTTACAGTTTACACTGATGAGTGGTAGATCTTACACTGCATCACGATGATACCCCCTGCCAAATGTTCATGGTATCTCACAAACAAAAAGGCAAATTTGTCTTTTCCTCATAAAGTGTTTAGGTCAAATTCCACCCATACAAGTGTGACAAATATGCAAAGAAAAAAATCAGGAAGGGGCAACTACTTTTCCATGGCACTGCACATGTAGTCAGATTGTTCCACTAGGATGAAACTGTGCCAGGTGTTAAAGCACTTTTAAAATCACACTAACTTTACACTGATCTGAATAACTTTGAATAATTAACTTATTGTTCTTTCCTTTCTTTTTTTTTTTTTTTACAAATATGACCCAATATATGTTCAGTGATACTTTTTATTTACATTTTTGTTTGTTATATTTCTATACTAGTATGTGGTTTTAAAAAAATAATCTTCACTTTAATGAGCCAGTGTATTCTTCTTCCTCTTTTTAAAAGGCAGAATATGTTCATTTGAAGCATTTCACTGCATTTACCTCTAAAGCTTTTTCTTATTTTCGTGTACTTTTCAGCTCCACCTTTTCTTCTTCCTCCATTTCATTCATTGAAATTATTAATTTGCTCAAGCAACTTCGCTCCATGGAGGGATATATAGAGGGAGCGAAACATGCGCATGCGCAGTAACAAACACAGTTAGCTTCTCCGCTTTGTTTTTAATGTTGCTCGTGGCAGTGTAACAGCCCGTTAATTCATGTAATGATGAGATGGACAAACTTGTCGATGTCCGTTCTTTAATTTGCTGCATATTGTCAGGTTATAGTACAAACTTTCGGGTAGATCCTGCTATTAAATCAAACTGAAAACGAGTGAAAAGAATACAAAACTCAGACTCTATATCCCAGATACTCATCTCGCATCCAACTTCACACACACCGGACCACATTACCCACAATGCATCTCCCGCACTGGACTACACTCCCGTAAACAGCTGTCGTAAAATCAACCTCTCTCTCTCTCCTGCAACAACACGCTCTTTGTCGGCGGCGCCCGCGCACTCCTCCATATCATTAGGAAAGAGATGCAATATTATGGTTTCATAATAGAAAAGAAATACCTTTTATTTGGGGTTAAGTGACTGATGTGCCTAACATCTTTCAGCTGAGCCTCGCTTCACTGAATAATCCACCACTTTTCATCAGTATAATGACACACACACACACACACACACACACACACACACACACAGAGTCGTCACTCCCCTAAATTTAAAGAATACAAACTGGTTGCGTGCGAGTTTGCAGTTTTTCCTATAGTATGCTGAAGCAAAATCAAAATAAAACATTTTATTTTGTTTTATTTTTATTTTGCTATAATTAATTTAAAAAAAATTTAAAACAGTATCACACAGGGATTGAACCCGGGTCCCCCCGCATGAAACAGCGCAGACTTAACCACTGCACCACTCAGACACTAAGAGACAATGCACCCCACACTATAAATAGCACCCATTCCTCCATACTGTTCTTTACAGATTTTCCTTATCATAACATGCGTTAGATAGTTTTTTTTATCACTCTATACACAATACTTTGCTATTTTTATAGATGTTGAGCATCGTGAGCAAGCCCGAGATCATATTAACGTTAATTATCACCAGCCGGCATGAATGGGCCGACTCACGAGTAACCTGAGTTGGGCGCACACCAATCGATTTGACTATGGTTAATCGCTCACACCGTAGGCGCCCTGAATAGGCGGGAAAGGGATGGAGCCGCGCATTCGTGCTGGCTGGAAAAAAAAAAACTAAACAGATCTAACAGATGAGGACTCAGATTAATGTGCAAAAAATATATAATAAAACTATAAAACTAAGTCTACATAGCCTTTATAAGACTCTACCTGAAGGCGACTTAAAACATTTTATTTAGTTTTAAAATAAAACAATTTTAAAACATCATCACTCAGGATTCGAACCGGCGCTTTGTAGATCTCTGGCCGAGTGCTCTAACCGCTACACCAAGCAGGCACTTAGAGACAATGCAACCCAGAGACGTTAATAAGCCACTCGACTTCTTTGAAAGCAAGCTCTAGCTAAGTGACGAAGTAAGCCTGTTATAATAATAACTTGGTGTTATTTGATCTCATTGGTTTATAAATTTATATTTAAATAAATAGTAAATTTGGCCGATTTCGTTATAATTTTGTTTGATGAGTGGGGCTTGAAAATTCTCTTGAAAAATATGGTCATTTATTTCAGTTAATAAATCTACTATAATTAGTTTTTTACTCATTATTGTACAGTACACATCAATAGCTCTGGTTCAGACTTTTCATGTTTGTTGTGGAAATTACCATCACTGTTGTATTTACTGCGAGGAATGAAAATGTCACTTTGCGCCACCTGGCTGCCATTTTACGAATGACTTTGAAATGCAACTGATTTATTTTGGCCGCTGTTGCCTTTAAACGGCGGTGTGCGCGGCGGAATGGTTATCCCGATTGAGTAACCATTGTAGGTGTGAAGTTATCAAACCGGTTTAGCTGATGGGTGATGGTTTCGCTGATGGATGAATAAGTTCTTGAACCTAATAACTGGTTGGGCCACCCTTAGCAGCAATAACTGCAATCAAGCGTTTGCGATAACTTGCAACAAGTCTTTCACAGCGCTCTGGAGGAATTTTGGCCCACTCATCTTTGCAGAATTGTTGTAATTCAGCTTTATTTGAGGGTTTTCTAGCATGAACCGCCTTTTTAAGGTCATGCCACAACATCTCAATAGGATTCAGGTCAGGACTTTGACTAGGCCACTCCAAAGTCTTCATTTTGTTTTTCTTCAGCCATTCAGAGGTGGATTTGCTGGTGTGTTTTAGGTCATTGTCCTGCTGCAGCACCCGAGATCGCTTCAGCTTGAGTTGACGAACAGATGGCCGGATATTCTCCTTCAGGATTTTTTGGTAGACAGTAGAATTCATGGTTCCATCTATCACAGCAAGCCTTCCAGGTCCTGAAGCAGCAAAACAACCCCAGACCATCACACTACCACCATATTTTACTGTTGGTATGATGTTCTTTTTCTGAAATGCTGTGTTACTTTTACGCCAGATGTAACGGGACACGCACCTTCCAAAAAGTTAAACTTTTGTCTCGTCGGTCCACAAGGTATTTTCCCAAAAGTCTTGGCAATCATTGAGATGTTTTTTAGCAAAATTGAGACGAGCCTTAATGTTCTTTTTGCTTAAAAGTGGTTTGCGCCTTGGAAATCTGCCATGCAGGCCGTTTTTGCCCAGTCTCTTTCTTATGGTTGAGTTGTGAACACTGACCTTAATTGAGGCAAGTGAGGCCTGCAGTTCTTTAGATGTTGTCCTGGGGTCTTTTGTAGCCTCTCGGATGAGTCGTCTCTGCGCCCTTGGGGTAATTTTGGTCGGCCGGGCACTCCTGGGAAGGTTCACCACTGTTCCATGTTTTTGCCATTTGTGGATAATGGCTCTCACTGTGGTTCGCTGGAGTCCCAAAGCTTTAGAAATGGCTTTATAACCTTTACCAGACTGATAGATCTCAATTACTTTTGTTCTCATTTGTTCCTGAATTTCTTTGGATCTTGGCATGATGTCTAGCTTTTGAGGTGCTTTTGGTCTACTTCTCTGTCAGGTAGCTCCTATTTAAGTGATTTCTTGATTGAAACAGGTGTGGCAGTAATCAGGCCTGGGGGTGACTACAGAAATTGAACTCAGGTGTGATAAACCACAGTTAAGTTATTTTTTAACAAGGGGGGCAATCACTTGTTCACACAGGGCCATGTAGATTTGGAGTTTTTTTTCTCCCTTAATAACATAAACCTTCATTTAAAAACTGCATTTTGTGTTCAATTATGTTATCTTTGACTAATAGTTAATGATTTTTGATGAGCAGAAACATTTAAGTGTGTCAAACATGCAAAAGAATAAGAAATCAGGAAGGGGGCAAATAGTTTTTCACACCACTGTATATATATATATATAGCATGCATATTTATACATTTGGAATCTGCATCTACACTTTCTGTTACATGATCAATGTTATCAGGTTAGTTATGTTGTGATAATTAGTTTAATAATAATAAAAATAAATAAATAACCTGGATGTTCTAATTCTGAAAAACTGAAAGGTTGTCTCATGAATAAAAAAAAAACATAAGTTAAAGCAGATATTTATATTTATTTATTTTTTTTTTTTTTTTATCGTAAATGTACAGCTCTAGTATAGATTTACTATAGGCTTTTACTATAGTGGATTCCTGCCAACAGGACAAGAACTTAAAAATGTAATGCTTAGCATAAATTGATTTATGATAATGTTATAGTAGAAAACACGAGGTAAATTAGACTATATTCATTTACTTAGGCATTTACGTATAGGGGTCTGTCAGACAATGGTAATTTGTCTTCAGTCTGTCGAATTCAGCGCGGACGTGGACTCATCGCTGCACTTGCTGTGCGCGCACGTACTTCTTGTACTGTTATAAAAATTCAAAATGTAAGCAAACAAAATACAGCTTTTTTTTCTCAGAGGTGAACGAAAAAGTGAACCACGTTCCCGCCGATTAGGCGCGTGGTCCGCGGTCTAGCAACACTGAACTAAACGAGGCATAATCGTGGTGTTTGCTTCAGTTATGACATAGCATAGTTTATTATAGATAGATAATAAACTATGCTATCTGATTTATTCAAATTTAATATTGTTTTAGCGATAATTTCACGGAAGCATGTTCAGAACTAAATCGCTGCTCCTGCTCCATCGGCACTCACTTTCACTTTGCAAAAGGAAGTATTTTTTGTTTACTGTGTTATTTATATATTTATTATAATCATTATCGAGGATGGCGGCACGGTGGTGTAGTGGTTAGCACTGTCGCCTTGCACCTCCAGGGTCTGGGTTCGATTCCCGTCTCTGTGTGCATGGAGTTTGCATGTTCTCCCCGTGCTTGGTGGGTTTCCTCCGGGTACTCCGGTTTCCTCCCACAGTTCAAAGATATGCAGGTTAGGCTAATTGGCGTTCTTAAAATTGCCCGTAGTGTGTGATTGAGTGTGTGTGTGCCCTGCGATGGATTGGCACCTGTACAGGGTGTACCCCGCCTAGTGCCTGAGGTCTCCTGGGATAGGTTCCAGGTCCCCTGCGACCCTGAACACAGGATTAAGCGGTATAGAAAATGAATGAATTATCATATAAATAGGACACAATAATTTACATTTCAACTTAATTTAGAAACCCAATTAGCATTATTGTTGTTGGTCACCGGCTGGGAATCGAACCCGGGTCTCCCACATGGCTGGCGAAACACATACCCCCGGAAACCCTTAGTATTATATAGCATACATCTTGTGAATCAATCGAATCATTTTTGATAAGTTATAAACATTTCAATAAGTTATATATTTTAATATGCTAGTAGTTTTTGTTTCAATATATATTCTATATTTAATATCAGTAGCGTAATATTTCCACAGCAGCTGCGACAGGTATCCGAGGTGCTTATGTTACTATACCGGAAAAGTGAAGTTGTTCAGTTTGTGGTAGATCTGATTTATTCAAACACAATAATAAAGCTTTATATCCTCAGGCACTGTCACACAAACTGCATATATGGAGTGAAACCTGAGATAGTTCCATATACTCACTGAATGACGCATAGATAGTATGCGCGATTCCTTGCGCCATCTGCTGAGAGTAATGAGAATTGCAGTTTGGAAAAGGCAGGAAACGTCACGCCGCCTCGCAGCTGTCAGGAATTTCACGTAAATAAGAGCAAAATAGCTTTATACTGGCTTTTACTGGTGCGATTTAGAAAATTTAAGCATGCAGGCTGATTAAGCTCACAGATGTAGGAAAAGTCATGAAAGCAGGGTCCTGGATTTTGCTCGAGTGTGAATTTTTTTGTTTTTTTTTTCCCCCTTGTGGTCAAAATGACCGTGCTCGGTGCTTCTAGTGTTAAAAACTGCAGTGACATTCTTAGAGATGAAAATTAGTTCTGTTAGTGAGGATTATTTCAGTACATCTGTGTCTATCTGCTATGAACATGTTAAGTTGAGTGATTCATGTTAACTCCTGCACTGAGTAAAATACACAAACATTCCACCTTAAAAGTTGCCAGAGAATGTAGCTGTGTTGCTAGCTAATGCTAACTAATGAAATGAAAAGACATAGAAACATTTTTTTGGAACATATAAAAAGGTAACGGCGGCACGGTGGTGTAGTGGTTAGCACTGTTGCCTTGCACCTCCAGGGTCTGGGTTCGATTCCCATCTCTGTGTGCATGGAGTTTGCATGTTCTCCCCGTGCTTGGTGGGTTTCCTCCGGGTACTCCGGTTTCCTCCCACATATGCAGGTTAGGTTAATTGGCGTTCCCAAATTGCCCGTAGTGTGTGAGTGTGTGTATGTGTGTGTGCCCTGTGATGGATTGGCACCCTGTCCAGGGTGTACCCCGCCTAGTGCCCGAAGTCTCCTGGGATAGGCTCCAGGTCCCCCGCGACCCTGAACACAGGATTAAGCGGTATAGAAAATGAATGAATGAATGAATAAAAAGGTAACATCAGTGATAAATTGTAGTGTGTGTGTGTGTTACCGGTCCTGAGATAACTGTGTGTACATACATGCGTGTCTCATAAGTGTTCTGGTAGCACTACTGCTCTGGTAAGAATATCTAGATCACATTAATTGTTTTAGTTTTCCTGATGTAGGGGCTGATATAATTAGATATTTACCAGTTGTGAGATATGTGTATAATAATATCTGTCATGATCAGCAGCAGGTGCTTTTCTACTAATATGGTTGTTGTTGTTGGTCTTTCGGCTGCTCCCGGCAAGGGGTCACCACAGCGGAATATCCAGTCCGCACTACAACTTGGCACAGGTTTTATGCCGGATGCCCTTCCTGACGCAACTCTCCCATTTTATCCGGGCTTGGGACCGGCACTGCATCCAGTGGCTGGGGTTTGGGCACTGGCTGGAATCGAACCCGGGCCTTCCGCATGGCAGGCGAAACACCTACCACTGAGCCACCAGTGCACATGGTGACCATCAGAAAATACATTGAGTATCAGATACGCTCTGTTTTAAAGTTATTGTTTCTTAATCTTGTCTGCGGAATTTAGACACACTATGAGGTTAATACTGCTAACTGTAGCTTGGACTGGCTTTTAGTAGCAATAGACATGTTGTGTGTGGATATGAGTGTTATTTCACCATGATAGACTTAATTTAATTTGTTTAGTGATATAAAGTGATATTAGACATTAGACAAAATTAAAAACCGGACTGATATGGAGTTACATCTTTGGGCGATGGATAGGGTAGTGGCTAATGGCTAACAGTTAGCCTTCTTTAACAATCCATTTTGGTTTTTCACAGTCGACCAGTTGCTGCAGAAAAATCCCTTTTTCCATATGTTATGTTCATTTGAATACAGGTTTAAAACGCAGGAAAAACGGCTGTGAAATACCTTATAATGTCCCCAACATAAGTGGGATAAAAGAGGGTATATTTTTCCCAACCATTTTTGGTATCTGTGTACTGAATGGTTAGGACAATGCATGTCACCAAAGGGTCGTTCCAGGGCAGTTTATTTAATAATTAGCACTCAAATTCAAATTTCATTTGTCACGTACACAGTCATACACAGTACGATATGTAGTGAAATGCTTACACGACTGCCAGTGACTTTAAAAATGAAAGCTTAAACATAAGAGATAAATATGAATAAAAGAAATTAGAAAATTAAATTAACTAGTAAAATATACTGTAATAAAAGAAATACGGTATAAAATGAAATTAACTAGTGAAATATACTGTACAAATAAGAACAGATATCAATATAATAATATAGAAATATAAAAGAAGAAAATAGAAATTAGTCCAGATCAGAAATGTAGAAATGATTGATGTGTGCAAATATGCAAAAAGTGACTTCTTAAAGTGTCTTGTTATTAAAGTGATTTGTGCAGTGGTCCATAAATGAAAATATAAATATATAGTGCAAAAGTGTGCATGAATGTGTCCACAGTGGCCATGAATGCCCAGTCAGTGTTAGATGTAAAAAAGATGATGCTAGTCCTGTGTTGTGGTTGAGAGACCTTATGGCCTGCGGGAAGAAGCTCTTCCTCAGTCTCTCTGTGTTGGCCTTCAGGTAGCGGAATCGCTTCCCAGACTGCAACAGAGAGAACAGTTCATTGTTGGGATGGCTGAGGTCCTTCACCATCTTCTTGGCCGCTTGCTGTAGATCTAGTGCAGGTCAGGCAGCTCGGGGCGGATGATTCATTCAGCTGAACGCACCACCCTCTATAGAGCTCATCTGTGCTGTTTCCAAACCAGGTCGTGATGTTTCCCATCAGGATGCTCTCTATGGTGCAGGAGTAGAAATTCCTGAGCAGCTTGGAGGGCAGTTTAAAGTCTCTCAAGCGTCTGAGGTGGTACAGACGCTGCCGGGCCTTTTTCACCATGGTGTTGATGTGACAGGACCATGACAGGTCCTGCGTGATGTGAACACCAAGGTATTTGAAGCTGTCTACTCTCTCCACTGGGCTGTTGTTGATGACTGGGGTCTGGTGGTTCCTCTCCTGCTTTGTACTAAAGTCCACAATGAGCTCTTTTGTCTTACTGACGTTCAGGAGGAGATTGTTCCTCTGCCACCATTTCTCCAGATTTCCAATCTCCTCTAGGTAGGCCGACTCATCGTTGTTCGTGATCAAGCCCACCACGACAGTGTCGTCAGCAAACTTGATGACGGCGGTGGAGTTGGTAGTGGTCACGCAGTTGTGGGTGTATAAAGAGTACAGTGGTTACAAAATTGGAATGGCGATCTCGCCGCGTATACCGCCGTTTAAAGGCAACAGCGGCCAAAATAAATCAGTTGCATTTCAAAGTCATTCGTAAAATGGCCGCCAGGTGGCGCAAAGTGACATTTTCATTCATCGCAGTAAATACAACAGTGATCGTAATTTCCACCACAAACATGAAAAATCTGAACCAGAGCTATTAATGTGTACTGTACAATAATGAGTAAAAAAAAATTATAGTAGATTTATTAACTGAAATAAATGACCATATTTTTCAAGAGAATTTTCAAGCCCCACTCATCAAACAAAATTATAACGAAATCGGCCAAGTTTACTATTTATTTAAATATAAATTTATAAACCAATGAGATCAAATAACACCAAGTTATTATTATAACAAGCTTACTTCGTCACTTATCCAGAGCTTGCTTTATTAACCTTGCCTTATTTAACGTTACTTGGGTGCATTGTCTTTAAGTTCTTGCTTGGTGTAGCGGTTAGAGCACACGGTCAGTGATACATAAAGCGCCGGTTCAAATCCCGAGGGATGATGTTTTAAATTTTTTAATTTTAATTATAGCAAAATTAAAATAAAAAAAATTGTTGTATTTTGATTTTGCTTCAGCATACTATAGAAAAAACAGCAAACTCGCACGCAACCAGTTTGTATTCTTTAAATTTAGGGGAGTGACGGCTCGGTCTGCTGCTGCTGCTGCGTGTGTGTGTGTGTCATTATACTGATGAAAAGTGCTGGCCATCTGCAGTACCGGGAGTTTTGATTTACGACAGCTGTTTACGGCAGTGTAGTCCAGTGCGGGAGATGCATTGTGGGTAATGAAGTCCGGTGTTACATCTGTTACATTTTTGATAACAATAGTTTTTTTACAAACATTTCTACACTAATAAGATCAAATGACAACAAGTTTAAAACAGATAAAATACACGTGCAAATAGTATAAATGTATAACAGGCTTACTTCGTTACTTATTTAACGCTTGCTTTCAAAGAAGTCGAGTGGCTTATTAACGTCACGGAGGTGTGTTGTCTCTTAGTGCCTGGTTGGTGTAGCGGTTAGAACGCTCGGTCAGGGATTTACAAAGCGTCGGTTCGAATCCTGGATGATGCTGTTTTTAAAAAATTGTTCTATTTTAATTTTACTCAGCAAACAAACAGGAAACAAAAAAATTTATTATTCAGACCACGATATACAACCGTAATGAGTCCCTTAACCGGCTTATACAGCTGGCATGTGACCAACGTATTTAACCGTGATGAGTCCATAAAATCAGTAGCAGCTAATAATTACTAATTACTTTAGTTAATGCTGCTACTGATTTTATTCCAGCTTACCTGTTCAGGTTGATTGCGATTCTTTTTAAAATATTGTCTCAGTTTTATATGTTGTTCGTCTTGATGTTTGTCTTCTTTTCACTTGGCAACACTCAAATGCAAATTATTCACCGTGAATCAGCTGTTCTCACCTATCCATTCAGAGAAACTGAATGAGCTGAAATGAGCCTTTGTTTCACGACCGCGACACCCCTCTCTCTCACGCACATACAGTACAGAGTAGACCAAATCATTACAGTACATACTTTATCCAACGAACATGAAAAATATCCACATAATGATGAGTTAAGAAGCATTGCTTAATTTTCGTTTAGACAGACTGTTTGTATCTGATTATTGGTATTATTAAAGAACAGCAGCACAAACAACAACACAAGGGCTTGTACAGCAAAGAGTTAAATTTGTAACAGTAAAAGGCATCCGAATTTAAATATATAAATTACTAGAAACAAATTGAGCACACTATCAGAATAAAAAATAGAACAAATCAAATGTTTTTTACACATACACAAGGAGGATAATGATACCGAGTTTATATTAAAATATCAAATATTGTAATATTGTTTTTGTGTTATTATAAATAATGAAATGCAGTAGGCTGTTATGGTCATCGTCAAAAGAAAATATATTAAGTAACAGATAATATTAGGTTTATATTTCAAATTAGATAAAATGCTGATTTTCCAGCAGTAAAATTATTGTATCTCTACAGTTTACAAAACCTCCGCTGCGTGTATTCATTCACAGGCTGAAGAGCACGCACAGAGAAATAGGAGACTGTGGTTTAGGAGTGGATTGGAGAGAAGAGAGCTGTTCAGTTACTATAAAAAAAATAAAAATAAAAATATAAAAACATAATATGATCTTTTTGAGTTATGAGGTTTTTTTATTATACATAAGACAACCTTTCAGTTTTGTAAATATTCTAGTTATAGTGTGTTAAGTTTTTCTTTAGGTTAAACGGTTTTGAGAATTAGACCATCCAGCTAAGATCAATATTATGTCGTTGATTGATAAAATCTGGATTAAGGATATTTTATTTTGTTTTATTTATTTAATTTGTATTTTTCATCTTCCCCCCTGAGGGATTGCCACCTTATTGTGGTCAGGGGATTTGCGTGCCTCAGTGCTTGGATGTTTACCGAGGGCTCAAGGGAGGTGTGTCTGTGTGTGTGTGTGTGTGTGTGTCTGTGTGTGAGTGCGCGTGCGGATTTTTCCGCTACCGCAGATCAGTTTATCAACTTGTAATATATAAATTTATGAATATATTAACATGTGGAGACATCCTTATATGTTGAATGGAACTTGTAAGCCTTTGAATGGTGTTAAAAATACTTGCAAAACAAGTATTGCAGCCATACATTGGAGGGAACTTCTGAGGTGGTCAGTGATTGATGGCACGGTCGGTCGGAGGGGGTTGTGATCACACCTATAGATCTTTTGTTCTAGGCTATCGGTCAAATATCTCTCCACTTGGAAGCAAAAACATGCAAGGGATTTCAGCATCTCGACGCACATACTAAGCTGTTTATAAAGTAGACACTGTTTGTTTTTTCATTTTGTAATCTTTCCCGTGTTTACCGTGTACTGTACAATGTATATTCATTTTTTAATTAATTACTGTAAATACTACACATTCCGTTGATTTACCAGAAATGACTTTTCTGTTTTTTGTGTGTGCTAAACTAAACTTCAGGGTCAAAGTAATAGCGATTTTATTTGAAAAGTATTATATATTTACAATGCTGATAAGTTCAAGCTTAGATTCATATATAAACTGCTTCAAAGTCTTTCCACCCCGTGACCGCTGAAATCCGACAGACGCAGGGCTCAAGGGAGGTGTGTCTGTGTGTGTGTGTGTGTGTGCGCGCGCGCGTGTGTATGTGTGTGTGTGCGCGTGCGCTGCAGCCTGTCATTTTCAGCGGATTTTTCCGCTACCGCAGATCAGTTTATCAACTTGTAATATATACATTTTAGGAATATATTAACATGTGCAGACATTTAAGGGTGCGCTGCCCTCTCTTGCCCCTGCGTAGAGCCTACACACACACACACACACACACACACACACACATCTATCTATCTATCTATCTATCTATCTATCTATCTATCTATCTATCTATCTATTATATAAATACACATTTGGAATCTGCATCTACATTTTCTGTTACAAGTATAGAATTAGGTTCAGCTGAGACTCATGATCAATGGTGTTAGGGTACTTATGTAGTGATAATTAGTTTCAGCCAAATCATTAAAACTAACAATGGACTATGACACTCTTGTTTTACACACATTGTTTTAGCGATAGTTTCACGGAAGCGAGTTCAGAACTAATCTAACCAAACCAAGAAAAAAACAAACATCCGAAGCTTCAAATAGAATGAACGAACTAATGAAATTGATATATATGTAATTGATATACTGTATATACAGACGTGTGTGTGTCATTTTAATTCAAATGAACATTTTAATGCTTTCTGATACACTTATCAACTTATCGACATACACTTATCAACACAAACTCTCCGTGCACGCACACACACAATCTCTAAAAAATTAATATTAATAACATACATATACAAATAAACAAAAATATAAACGTCTATATTGAAGTCTACGGTGAACGCAGAGTCGGCTAAGCACACGTGATGACGCGCGCGCCCTCACCTCTGTTACGGCTGCCTACAGTATTTGGCCAAAAGAATTATAATAATTGAACGATATGCCTGGTCCTGGAAAGAGACATCAACAGTCCGGCGCTGAGAAACGAAAGAACCGAAAGAAAAAAAGCCTAAGATGAAGCCCGTGCATCAATTCCAGAAATAAAACTTTACTTTATTCTGTCGACGTTAATAATGTAATAACGTAACATTAACGTAAAATAACGCAAATTTCATTTAACAGCAGGGGGGACAATAAATATATATTTTTATAAATTTATTGCATTGTTTATGTTGTTTACAGTCAAGCCATCAACATACAATAAAATGTAAACATAAGATCTAAACTAAAAACTGTGCTCCCTGTGCTGGTGCTGGCAATATCATCTCTTTGTTCTGCTGTCTCCGGCTCCCTCCCTGGTTCTGAATCTGCCCACTTCCTCAACTCTCACTGTCTCAGAACAGACTGACTCCTGAAGCAGAAAAAAATGCAGGAAATTATGTTTTCTAACATGCGTTAGATAGTTTTTTTTTTATCACTCTATATACAATACTTTGCTATTTTTATAGATGTTGAGCATCGTGAGCAAGCCCGAGATCATATTAACGTTAATTATCACCAGCCGGCATGAATAGCACACGAGTAACGTGAGTTGGACTCACACCAATCGATTCGACTCTGGTTAATCGCTCACTCCGTAGGCTCCCTGAATAGGCGGGAAAGGGATGGAACCGCGCATTCGTCCCGGCAGGAAAAAAAAACCTAAACAGATCTAACAGATGAGGACTCAGATTAATGTGCAAAAAATATATAATAAAACTATATAAGTCTACATAGCCTTTATAAGACTCTACCTTAAGCGCACTTAAAACCTTTTAGTTTTCAAATAAAACAATTTTATAACATCACTCGGGATTCGAACCGCCGCTTTGTAGATCACTGGCCGAGTGTTCTACCCGCTACACCAAGCGGCCACTTAGAGACAATGCACACCAGAGACGTTAATAAGCCACTCGACTTCTTTGAAAGCAAGCGTACGTCTTTGATAAGTGACGAAGTAAGCCTGTTATAATAATAACTTGGTGTTATTTGATCTAATTGGTTTAGAAATTTATATTTAAATAAAACCCTACACACTTCTTTTCTAATTACACGTGATAAAATCTAAAGGCTCACTGTGTTAATATTTATTGTGCTTAAATTTGATCTTAATAAGATTTGATTTAATTTGAATTCTACATTTGTACTGTAATTATAGTACTGTGATTATGAATTCGGTCAACTACAGTGTTTCACTTGATGTTATCGGCTATTACGTGTATTATTGAGGCAGAGAATGAACTAAGGCATGAGGCGTCAGTCTGTAGTTATATAGCGCCACTCAGTGGTAAAAGCCAGCAAATGCACAGCAAATGCACATCCCGTAATGCGGCGGCGACGTTACATACGACGCTCCGATTTTGTAACCACTGTACATCAGGGGGCTAAGAACACAACCCTGGGGGCTCCAGTGCTGAGAGTGAGGGAGGCTGAGACATGTCCACCCATCCTTACTGCCTGTGGTCTGCCAGTTAGGAAGTTGGAGATCCACTGACACATAGATGAGCTGAGTCCCAGGTGCTCCAGATGCCGTCTGGTCCTGCTGGTTTCCTAGTGTTCACTCTCTTGAAGGCTCTCCTCACATCATGCTTGGTGATGATGAACGTGTTACCGGTACTGGCAGTGTCTTCCTGTCTGCAGCCGTTAGTGCCGCTAGCATTAGCATTGCTAGCGTTTTTAACTGAAGCCTCGAAGCGAGCATAGAAAGTGTACAGCTTGTCTGCCAGAGTCGCGTCCGCGTTCGTCATACCAGATGTTGGTGGTTTATAGTCCGTTATTGTCCTTAGTCTCTTCCACAGACTCCTAGAGTCACTCTGTTGAAGTTGTGACTCTAGTTTCCTTCCATAGCGCTGCTTCGCCTCTTTCACCGCTTTCCGGATGTTATATGACGCAGCCTTGTATGGTTCCATGTCCTCCAACGCAAGTCCCGTGTTGTAGGCAGCGGTGCGAGATCTCAGAGCATCGCGGATGGTTTTAGCCACCCACAGCTTCTGGTTGGGAAACGTTCTGGTAGTCTTTTTCTCCACGGTATCATCCGCTAGTTTCCCGATGAATCCCACAACCGCTTCCGTAAACACACTGACGTCATCTGAGCTGTATTGGAACATGTCCCAGTCTGCGTCATCAAGTGCGTCCTGTAACGCGGCCACCGATTGGTCCGTCCAGCGCGCAACCTCCCTCTGAACTGGAACTTCCTGTTTCAGCCTTTGTTTATATTTTGGCATGAGGAAGATGGCAGCGTGGTCGGATTTACCAAACGGCGATTGTGAATTGTAGCCATCCTTGACCATAGTGTAACAATGGTCCAGTGTCCTTTCACCCCTGGTGGGGCAGGTGATGTGTTGAAAAAAGTTTGGCGCTGCGCATCTGAGGTTGGCACCATTAATGTCTACCGCCACAAAAAGCGAAGCGTCCCTGTGTTGTGTTTGGTGCTGTGTGAGTGCCTCATGCAGCTCGCATAAGGCAGTGTCCATGTCATCTCATGGTGGAATATAAACAGCACTTATTACGTATGACCGATGTGAATGCCCGAGTTAAATAAAAAAGATGACACATGATGGACATTAGTTCCAGGTTTGGTGTGCAGGACCGTGTAAGAGGAACAACGCTCGTGCTGTTGCACCAGCTGCTGTTCACCATTAAACACACGCCGCCTCCCTTTGACTTTCCCGAGTCCCGTGCCTTGTCCATGCGGTTAATCAAGAAGAACTCGGCCGGCTGGATAGTGTGGTTCGGCACCGCTGGGTTCAGCCATGTCTAGGTGAAGCAGAGGAGGTTGCAGTCCTGAATGTCTCTCTGGAACTTTACCTTGGCCAGACGTCATCGAGCTTGTTCTCCAGTGACTGGACGTTGGTGAGCAGGATGCTAGGCATAGGTGTGCTGTGTGCATGGGCTCTCAGCCTGTTCCTGACGCCGGCTCGCTTCCCTCGGGGCCACCGCTTCGCGTTGTGTCCTTTGTTCTCCTTCACGATCTCACTCGGCCAGCACGGATCCAGAGTTACAGTGGTGTGAAAAACTATTTGCCCCCTTCCTGATTTCTTATTCTTTTGCATGTTTGTAACACTTAAATGTTTCTGCTCATCAAAAACCGTTAACTATTAGTCAAAGATAACATAATTGAACACAAAATGCAGTTTTTAAATGAAGGTATACGTTATTAAGGGAGAAAAAAAACTCCAAATCTACATGGCTCTGTGTAAAAAAGTGATTGCCCCCCCTGTTAAAAAATAACTTAACTGTGGTTTATCACACCTGAGTTCAATTTCTGTAGTCACCCCCAGGCCTGATTACTGCCACACCTGTTTCAATCAAGAAATCACTTAAATAGGAGCTACCTGACACAGAGAAGTTGACCAAAAGCACCTCAAAAGCTAGACATCATGCCAAGATCCAAAGAAATTCAGGAACAAATGAGAACAAAAGTAATTGAGATCTATCAGTCTGGTAAAGGTTATAAAGCCATTTCTAAAGCTTTGGGTGAGAGCCATTATCCACAAATGGCAAAAACATGGAACAGTGGTGAACCTTCCCAGGAGGGGCCGGCCGACCAAAATTACCGCAAGAGCGCAGAGACAACTCATCCGAGAGGCCACAAAAGACCCCAGGACAACATCTAAAGAACTGCAGGCCTCACTTGCCTCAATTAAGGTCAGTGTTCACGACTCCACCATAAGAAAGAGACTGGGCAAAAACGGCCTGCATGGCAGATTTCCAAGGCGCAAACCACTTTTAAGCAAAAAAAACATTAAGGCTCGTCTCAATTTTGCTAAAAAACATCTCAATGATCGCCAAGACTTTTGGGAAAATACCTTGTGGACCGACGAGACAAAAGTTGAACTTTTTGGAAGGTGCGTGTCCCGTTACATCTGGCGTAAAAGTAACATAGCATTTCAGAAAAAGAACATCATACCAACAGTAAAATATGGTGGTGGTAGTGTGATGGTCTGGGGTTGTTTTGGTGCTTCAGGACCTGGAAGGCTTGCTGTGATAGATGGAACCATGAATTCTACTGTCTACCAAAAAATCCTGAAGGACAATGTCCGGCCATCTGTTCGTCAACTCAAGCTGAAGTGATCTTGGGTGCTGCAGCAGGACAATGACCCAAAACACACCAGCAAATCCACCTCTGAATGGCTGAAGAAAAACAAAATGAAGACTTTGGAGTGGCCTAGTCAAAGTCCTGACCTGAATCCTATTGAGATGTTGCAGCATGACCTTAAAAAGGCGGTTCATGCTAGAAAACCCTCAAATAAAGCTGAATTACAACAATTCTGCAAAGATGAGTGGGCCAAAATTCCTCCAGAGCGCTGTAAAAGACTCGTTGCAAGTTATCGCAAACGCTTCATTGCAGTTATTGCTGCTAAGGGTGGCCCAACCAGTTATTAGGTTCAGGGGGCAATTACTTTTTCACACAGGACCATGTAGGTTTGGATTTTTTTTCTCCCTAAATAATAAAAACCCCTCATTTAAAAACTGCATTTTGTGTTTACTTGTGTTATCTTTGACTAATAGTTAAATGTGTTTGATGATCAGAAACATTTTGTGTGACAAACATGCAAAAGAGTAAGAGATCAGGAGGGGGGCAAATAGTTTTTCACAGCACTGTAAAAACGTCAAATTGTGAGTACATTGTATACCGATAGAAACAAGAGTGTCTCTATCATACCTAATGTACTCAATGGTGGTGAATTAGCCGGTTTAAAGTTACTGAAAGATAACTTAAAATACGAAAACAAAGTAAAATAGGTTGGAGGAGTCGTGACGGCAGCCAACCTCACCGGCGCCATCTTGAAATTGCACCACAGGGCAACCTGTTGCACCACTCGGCCCGCAGGGCAACTTGCATTAATCAAATTCAAATTCAAATTCAAATTTTATTTGTCACATACACAGTCATACAGTATGAAATGCAGTGAAATGCTTTTTGCGACCACAGGGTCGCGACGGCAGCCATTTCCCAGGCGCCATCATAGAAAACAAGAAATCAGATACATTAGGATAACGAGGGTAAAAAAATCCCCTCCCAGACTGTCCTTCGGAGAGGGCAGTGTGGGATCAGGGGTACAAAAAAATACCTCAGCAGCAAGCACAGAAAAACATGTAATCACAAGACATCAACATTGCAACAATAAGGGTACAGGGATAGGAAATGTCCAACGTAGGCAAACAGCTCCAGTCCCTGCAGTTAGAGAGCGCTGGTCCCGATTCCGCCTGCCCACACCGAGGGGAATAAGCACACGAAGGCGTTGGAAATGGGGAAGGTAGAGTGTCTATCTGTAGCTGTTCTGTGAGTGTGTAAGTGCGTGCGTGTCAGTTTGTAAGCCTGTAACATCCCGTAATAGTCTGCGCCAGGTGACCTTGAAGGGGGAGGGGGGTAGATTCCAGAGCGTCTCGTTATCTTGGTCTTCGGGGAGTTGTTATGTCTCCAGCCACTGCCTTGAAATGCAGTAGCTGGAAAGAGAAGGGCAAAAAAAAAAAAAATATATATATATTTTCCAAATTTCGATCAATACCTGCCAATTTCACAGATATTTAATGTCCATCACTGGTCTCCAGGTCCGTCCAAATCACGTTGTGTGGCTGCCAGTCTCCTCAAGATGGTATCCAATTTGCGGTCCATAACCAGAGTCTGATTACTGACAGCTCTCGTCACCATTATTTCCCAGCCAGCCAGTCTCTTGGGGTTGAGACTGACTGCTTTTAAGATTTTTCGATATCCAAGTAATCCACCTAATCCAATCAGCAGAATCCCAGTTATCAGAGTTCCGAATAGGTAAATATCTTCAACATCCTCCAGAGACAGTGCGGCCAGGCACACAATGCGCCACTTCTCCCAACCGTCCATCGTGTATCCAGCAGCAAACGTCCCAGCAGGACAAGTAGGTTCCCCAGAACCCACACTTCTCATCGAGAAGATCGTGTCAATTGCATTCAGAGACCACTTGATCAAATCCATTTCCTTTTTATTTCAAGAGCAAGACGAGGAGAGTCTCTGAATAGTATTTCACAAGACAGACAAGAGAAGCAAGCGGGGAGAGATAAGGGAGGGAGAGCAGATGCGACCGCCTTCGTCAAGAGCCAAAAGGGAAGGCATAAGTGTAGTACACCATTTAAATCTGTACAGGGTCTACATTTATTTATGTACACTCACAATATCCATAAAACACTGTGCTTTTGTAAAATAAATAAAATAAACAGGGTCGCTTTGAGCCATCTCAGTCTCTGCTCTCTCACATCTTTCAGAAACGCGTCGCTAAAATGAACTGAAAACACAGAAATATTCTCAGTTTATGTAATCTGTATAAATCCAATGAGAGCTACAGTCTTTCTATATGATAATGGACTGAGACAGGACACGCCTACACGCTAGTCACAGGGAAACAGTCAGGGTAATCTACATACAAGGCCATGCCCCAAACACATGAGCGCGTGCACACACACACACACACACACACACACACACACACACACACACACCGTTTCAGTGTGTGGAAGGTGTCACTGAGCGTGTGGAAGGTGTCATGTGCTGTACGGGTTTCTGAAGCTTTACAGAATGTTCTGGACAGTGGGAGGAGTTTAGAAGTCATATGTAATCAGTATTCTGTTAATAGAAAACTGATACTTTATTTTTGCTCATTTTGGTTTTGGCCAGCTTACAGTGGTGTGAAAAACTATTTGCCCCCCTCCTGATTTCTTATTCTTTTGCATGTTTGTCACACAAAATGTTTCTGATCATCAAACACATTTAACTATTAGTCAAAGATAACACAAGTAAACACAAAATGCAGCTTTTAAATGAGGGGTTTTATTATTTAGGGAGAAAAAAATCCAAACCTACATGGCCCTGTGTGAAAAAGTAATCGCCCCCTGAACCTAATAACTGGTTGGGCCACCCTTAGCAGCAATAACTGCAATCAAGCGTTTGCGATAACTTGCAACGAGTCTTTTACAGCGCTCTGGAGGAATTTTGGCCCACTCATCTTTGCAGAATTGTTGTAATTCAGCTTTATTTGAGGGTTTTCATTAGCATGAACCGCCTTTTTAAGGTCATGCCACAACATCTCAATAGGATTCAGGTCAGGACTTTGACTAGGCCACTCCAAAGTCTTCATTTTGTTTTTCTTCAGCCATTCAGAGGTGGATTTGCTGGTGTGTTTTGGGTCATTGTCCTGCTGCAGGACCCAAGATTGCTTCAGCTTGAGTTGATAAACAGATGGCCGGACATTCTCCTTCAGGATTTTTTGGTAGACAGTAGAATTCATGGTTCCATCTATCACAGCAAGCCTTCCAGGTCCTGAAGCAGCAAAACAACCCCAGACCATCACACTACCACCACCATATTTTACTGCTGGTATGATGTTCTTTTTCTGAAATGCTGTGTTACTTTTACGCCAGATGTAACGGGACACGCACCTTCCAAAAAGTTCAACTTTTGTCTCGTCGGTCCACAAGGTATTTTCCCAAAAGTCTTGGCAATCATTGAGATGTTTTTTAGCAAAATTGAGACGAGCCTTAATGTACTTTTTGCTTAAAAGTGGTTTGCGCCTTGGAAATCTGCCATGCAGGCCGTTTTTGCCCAGTCTCTTTCTTATGGTGGAATCGTGAACACTGACCTTAATTGAGGCAAGTGAGGCCTGCAGTTCTTTAGATGTTGTCCTGGGGTCTTTTGTGGCCTCTCGGATGAGTCGTCTCTGCGCTCTTGGGGTAATTTTGGTCGGCCGGCCACTCCTGGGAAGGTTCACCACTGTTCCATGTTTTTGCCATTTGTGGATAATGGCTCTCACTGTGGTTCGCTGGATTCCCAAAGCTTTAGAAATGGCTTTATAACCTTTACCAGACTGATAGATCTCAATTACTTTTGTTCTCATTTGTTCCTGAATTTCTTTGGATCTTGGCATGATGTCTAGCTTTTGAGGTGCTTTTGGTCTACTTCTCTGTGTCAGGTAGCTCCTATTAATGTGATTTCTTGATTGAAACAGGTGTGGCAGTAATCAGGCCTGGGGGTGACTACAGAAATTGAACTCTAAACCACAGTTAAGTTATTTTTTAACAAGGGGGGCAATCACTTTTTCACACAGGGCCATGTAGATTTGAAGTTTTTTAATCCCTTAATAACGTAAACCTTCATTTAAAAACTGCATTTTGTGTTCAATTATGTTATCTTTGACTAATAGTTAACGGTTTTTGATGAGCAGAAACATTTAAGTGTGACAAACATGCAAAAGAATAAGAAATCAGGAAGGGGGCAAATAGTTTTTCACACCACTGTATATGTAAATAAAACACTGAGATATTACAATTCGAACAATAATGAAAAGATTATATATTATAAGATAATTAATTAAATGTCTTGGAGTCAGATGTTTAAATCACAAAGTTAAAACACACATTTAACCCTCAGCTGACCTTGTATTCCATTGTGGTACTTGTTACTGTACAAAAGTCATCCTCGCTCTACAGCACTTATATACATGTGTATAAGACTTTTACACAATACTGTACATTTTATTTACTGTAAAATTTTATTCAGTAATAAATTATCAGTCAGTAATATTGTTTATTAAAGACATGAGTTTTGATTCTCCTCAAAAGTTATGTTTTAGGCCTGAAATTAGTATAACTTGGTTTAAATTAATGATTGTGTTGATTTTCACCCTGATTCAGACTTTTACTTCCTTGATTCTGCAGTAATATAAATCTATAGTGTTATATAAATGTCTAGTGTTATTAAACAAAGGTTATGGAGAAACAAGTTTATTCCCCCTGTATAGTGCACTATAAGTCTGTTAGAGGAACATTTTGTAGACTCACGATCTTAAAAATAAAATATTAATCCAGGATGTAAATGTATTGATGAAGTGTGTGTCATTGTGTCTCTGCAGGTTGGGTAAGTGTGGTGTCTCAGATGAAGGCTGTGCTGCTCTAACTTCAGCTCTGAGATCAAATCCCTCACACCTGAGAGAACTGAGTCTGTCCTGTAATAATCTAGGAGACTCAGGAGTGAAGTGTGTCTCTGCTGTGCTGGAAAATCCTGACTGTAAACTGGAGACACTGGGGTAAGATCATCTCTCTGAGAGTCACATGACCTGCTTCTCAGTAAGACACATTCTCTAATAGTGAGACTGAAGCAGAGGTTTTAGGTTCATCATCAATGTCCTGAGGAGGAAGATTGTTTCTTTTCACTGCACACTGATGATTTGTCACAGAGTCATTGGGTCAGATGTACGTATGTGAGAAGCTGCAGCACAAAACCTGACTTGATGCGACTGCAGTGTGTCTGAAATGACTGTGAAATTTACTACAACACTGTAACTAATCACACAAACTGCAGCTGAGACACAAACTAACTGCACTGTGTGAGCTGCAGGGTTTAAAAGCAGCAGTGACATTCTCAGAGATGAACATTAGTTCTGTTAGTGAGGATTATTTCACTACATCTGTGTCTATCTGCTATGAACAGGGTTGCCAGATCTGTGTTACAGAAACAGACAAATGGACAAGCATTGCTAAACCCATGCGGATCCCTCATTAGTTCTTTCTCTAACATTTTAAAATAGTCTCATATTATTACACATTTTGTCATAAGTACAGAATGTCTATGAATAAACCCACAGCCTCAAATCCATTCATATAGTAACACAGAGCTAAAGTACAGAACACCATCAGTAGGTGTGTGTGTGTGTGTGTGTGTGTGTGTGTGAGGAGATCACAGGGATCATTACTGATTAAAATAATATACTTTAGATAAAATGCTCAAGTTTTCTCTCTCTCTCTCTCTCTCTCTCTCTCACACACACACACACACACACACACACACAAACACAAACAATGCTTGTCTTGAAGTGTATGTCCTGAGAGTGTGAAGTTTGTGTCTTTGTGTCTCTGCAGGTTGCGTGATTGTGGTGTCTCAGATGAAGGCTGTGCTGCTCTCGCTTCAGCTCTGAAATCAAACCCCTCACACCTGAGACACCTGGATCTGTCTGATAATAAAATAGGAGACTCAGGAGTGAAGTGTCTCTCTGCCCTTAAGGACGATAAACATTACAAACTACAGACACTGATGTGAGTAATGATCTCTTTATATAAACACTGAAACATTAACAGACTGATTAGCATTATTTTGTACATTAGCATTAGCTTGTGCATTTCTCTTCAGTTCCAGTAAATATCAGATTACAGAGTTAAAATGTCAGTTTATTCTATTTAATCAGACTTTTTCTAACAATTATCTTTAATGCTGTTTGGTGTTGATTTAAACTTCATGTGAAAGCAGAAGACAGGGAGTCAGACGGAGTTTATAAAACATCCCACCTGAGTGCATGAGAGTGATTGTAAATGAACAGCTGGTCTCCTTGTGACACCCTGCTATCTCTGACTTCATACTGCTGCTTCTGTCTGAATAAGATGATCTCAGCTTTTCCCTGTTTCTGATAAGCAGCAGACTTTCTCCTCAACTCTCATAAAAACTCATGAAAATCATCATCTTTAATGCCACACTGCCACAAATATTAGATTTAATCAGCTACTTTACTCACTCTGACACTCCTTCCAGCTCTCCACCTCCTCACCGTGTCTTCTGTCATTCCTGTAAACTTCACCTCCACTTCTTCTTAAAGTCTGCACTTAAATATACATGTAGAACAGGAGATAAAACACACAGCAGTGTGAGTTACTTTATAAAAAGCTCTAAAGCCTGTGATTGTATAAGTGCAGTGATGTGATGATAAACGTCTGCTCACTTTCCTGTTAGAACTTGTGGAAGTTCTCATTTGTTTTAGCTAAATGTCCTAACGCAGATATTGTATATGTATGAATAAATGTGGAATAAAATTATAAGCAGAAAATGATAAGGTTTCTCTTGGAGCAGAGATGATCACATGCTGTTAATCATAAAGTACAAAAATCCAGTTTGTGTTTATTGATTCAGATGTTTTTCTTTTATTTTCAGTTTCTCGTGTACATATTTGTGTCAGATGAAGACTTCAGTGTTCCTGGATTTCTGTGTTGGGGAACAGACAACACAGTCCTTTATTTATAACTAATTAAACAGACTCAGAGACGTGGTGTGAGTTCAGTGGCCTTCCCAGTTACAGGATCAGAATCCAGTAGAACACCTTTGACGTGTGAGAGAACAGGAGATTCACAGCACGAAGGAGCACCTGAAGAACCTACAGGACCTGTGTGATGTGATCAGTTCAACATGGACCAGAATCTCAAAGGAGAGTTTCTTGTAGAATCCATGACATGAAGAACTGAGTCTCTTTTCAGAATGGTTGAGGCCCTACCCAGTATTAGTATAGTGTTCCTAATAGGGCTGCACGATATTAGGAAAATACACAATATGCGATATTGTTGAATATTGCGATCACAATCTTTATTGCGATATAACATTTACCTAGAGAAATGCATTTTTTATCATTATTATTGGCTATTTTTTTAAAATCATTTATATATGTAATATACATACTAAAATAAACAGGTAATAGATATTCGTCTGATGTAATAAAATCTAATTCAGGCGAAAAAGAAACTATATGTCAAGGAAGTAAATATTTAGACTTCAAAACACTATGAATGACTTTAAAACCCTCAGCAGATATTCTGATTTCTGGTTTGCTGTTACCATAGACCTGGCAACACAATATGAATTACTTTCAAACATGACTTTTTATTTACGAGTAACCATACACTCATCAATTTCATTTATCGCAACTCTTTTCGATACAGATATTGCGTATACCATTATCGTGATAACGATAATTTTTAGATATATTGTGCAGCCCTAGTTCCTAATAAAGTGCTCAGTCACTGTAGATCTTTTTGGTACAGAATCAACACTAACCTGTTTTTATTTTGTCTGATACGTGATGCAGATTTTTGCGAGTATCTGCTTATCATACTCAGTATGGGATCAGTGCTAGCTTTTTTACTTTAATATACACTACTACCCTGCATTATTTTGTGTAACTGTATCAGATTCAGGGTGGCACTGTGGTGTACTGGTTAGCAATGTCGCCTTGAACCACCAGGGTCCGGGTTCGGTTCCCGGCCAGTCTCGATTCCCATCTCTGCATGCATGGAGTTTGCATGTTCTCCCAGTGCTTGGTGGGTTTCCTCCCACAGTCCAAGACATGTAGATTAGGTTAATTGGTGTTCTCAAATTGCTCGTAGTGTGTGAGTGTGTATATGTCTGTGTGCCCCGTGGTGGATTGCCACCCTGTCCTGTCTCGTGCCCTAAGTCTCCTGGCAAATGGCTCTATGCTCTCTGCGACCCTGAATACAGGATTAAGCGGTAATGGTGATGAGTGAGAATGTATACCTTTTGAAGAAAAACAGTATATAAACACAATGTAATATTTTTTTCTGTTTCATAAGTTTCTTTAAGTAGCATTTTTACACAAACATTTTATCATATTCATTTATATTTCTATATTAACACTGTGCGTGTAATTATCAGAAGGGACATTCTGTACTCTGTATCACACTGTTTTATGTAAACGAGACTCTCCTGTAAATCAGCAGTAATAAAGTACTTGGCTCAGTGCTGGAGTATTACTCTACCCCTGTAGTGTGTGTTCGACTGTGTTCTGGAAGATGTGGTGGGTTTGCTCATGTGCTCCACCTTTGTTCTTCATAACCTCTCCATGACTCTCCACCTCCTCCGCAGTAGATTTACTTTTGTTAACCTTAAAATAACCTCAGATTGAGAGCTGCAGACTGACTCACACCGTGTATTTTCTCTTTCTCTCTCTCAGCTCACAGTACAAAGGAACATAGACAGACCAGGGGGCTGTTCCATGAAAGTAGCTAAATAAAGCCAGACTTCCGCGCAAAAGTGAGACTCAAATTAGCGGCATCTCCAAATTAAGCCTCATGTGGTTCCACAAACGGAGCTCAGCTGTAACTAATCGAGGCTTATTCAAGGCAGGCTTGCATAGTCTCACTTTGTGCGCGCGCCCGCGATATTTAAAAAGCCCATATGAATGGATGAACGAAACATAGATCCGAAATGAGCCAGACAGGTAAAACACGGGCAGTTTTTTTCTCCGCTGCTGAGCAAACAGGTGATTTAATACACGGACATATTTTTGCACCTTGAATAAAGTATTCCAACTTGTTCTAATTATTGGTTTTTTTTTTTTTTTTTTTTTTGGGAAAGTGTATTTTACATGAAAAGATGTTATGTTAACGTTTTAAAAAAAAGTTACTAATTAGACCATCTCTAGTTCTGAAATGCTATCTGTTCTGGACAATGTGAATAAAGGAAATAGTGTCCATTTTGAGCATGCAGGCGTAACCCCTGTCCCCAAGCAGGACTCCATTAAACTCCCCTGCAAAAGAAGGTATCAATTACATACAGTGGTGTGAAAAACTATTTGCCCCCTTCCTGATTTCTTATTCTTTTGCATGTTTGTCACACTTAAATGTTTCTGCTCATCAAAAACCGTTAACTATTAGTCAAAGTTAACATAATTGAACACAAAATGCAGTTTTTAAATGAAGGTTTACGTTATTAAGGGAGAAAAAAAACTCAAAATCTACATGGCCCTGTGTGAAAAAGTGATTGCCCCCTTGTTAAAAAATAACTTGACTGTGGTTTATCACACCTGAGTTCAATTTCTGTAGTCACCCCCAGGCCTGATTACTGCCACACCTGTTTCAATCAAGAAACCACTTAAATAGGAGCTACCTGACACAGAGAAGTAGACCAAAAGCACCTCAAAAGCTAGACATCATGCCAAGATCCAAAGAAATTCAGGAACAAATGAGAACAAAAGTAATTGAGATCTATCAGTCTGGTAAAGGTTATAAAGCCATTTCTAAAGCTTTGGGACTCCAGCGAACCACAGTGAGAGCCATTATCCACAAATGGCAAAAACATGGAACAGTGGTGAACCTTCCCAGGAGTGGCCGGCCGACCAAAATTACCCCAAGAGCGCAGAGACAACTCATCCGAGAGGCCACAAAAGACCCCAGGACAACATCTAAAGAACTGCAGGCCTCACTTGCCTCAATTAAGGTCAGTGTTCATGACTCCACCATAAGAAAGAGATTGGGCAAAAACGGCCTGCATGGCAGATTTCCAAGGCGCAAACCACTTTTAAGTAAAAAGAACATTAAGGCTCGTCTCAATTTTGCTAAAAAACATCTCAATGATTGCCAAGACTTTTGGGAAAATACCTTGTGGACCGGCGAGACAAAAGGTGAACTTTTTGGAAGGTGCGTGTCCCGTTACATCTGGCGTAAAAGTAACACAGCATTTCAGAAAAAGAACATCATACCAACAGTAAAATATGGTGGTGGTAGTGTGATGGTCTGGGGTTGTTTTGCTGCTTCAGGACCTGGAAGGCTTGCTGTGATAGATGGAACCATGAATTCTACTGTCTACCAAAAAATCCTGAAGGAGAATGTCCGGCCATCTATTCCTCAACTCAAGCTGAAGCAATCTTGGGTGCTGCAGCAGGACAATGACCCAAAACACACCAGCAAATCCACCTCTGAATGGCTGAAGAAAAACAAAATGAAGACTTTGGAGTGGCCTAGTCAAAGTCCTGACCTGAATCCTATTGAGATGTTGTGGCATGACCTTAAAAAGGCGGTTCATGCTAGAAAACCCTCAAATAAAAACAATTCTGAAAAGATGAGTGGGCCAAAATTCCTCCAGAGCGCTGTAAAAGACTCGTTGCAAGTTATCGCAAACGCTTGATTGCAGTTATTGCTGCTAAGGGTGGCCCAAGCAGTTATTAGGTTCAAGGGGCAATTACTTTTTCACACAGGGCCATGTAGGTTTGGATTTTTTTTCTCCCTAAATAATAAAACCCCTCATTTAAAAACTGCATTTTGTGTTTACTTGTGTTATCTTTGACTAATAGTTAAATGTGTTTGATGATCAGAAACATTTTGTGTGACAAACATGCAAAAGAATAAGAAATCAGGAGGGGGGCAAATAGTTTTTCACACCACTGTATGCTGTGACACTCCAGTTCAAGACTATATATATATATATATATATATATATATATATATATATATATGAAGACTTATAAAGTTATGTGTGCCTACTGACTGTTACAACCATTTATCTTTTAAAATTATGATCACTAGTTTCCATGAAAAATGCTTGTGAAGTAAAAACCCTTGCTTGAAATGTTATCTTGTCTTCTTCTCTAGGATGCTCGAAAGGTCCTGGTGTCATGGACAGAGCCTGTCCATTTTGCCTCAACATTAGTAATTAGGCAGTTGCTGTCACAGATCATCTGAACACAGAGAGTGGATTTAGTGATATAGCATATTTTGTCGGCAGAGCATTAATTTAAGATATGAATTGTCTGAATATATGAATTGCTCAATATATGAATTGATGAACAATGTCAAATTCAAAGCTAAATCACTGGCAATGTATGGAGTTATTGCCAATCTCCATACCTGTACATTGAGGCTATGGAAAGATTTCCTGTTCAATAGTGTAAGCATATTTTAATTACATATATTTGTGCATGCAGTAATATTACAGAAAACTATTGATTTTATCTTAAGGATGTGAGATGAAGTGAACAGAGTTGAGCCAAGGACAATGTGATGTCATAGTACCAAAGACATCATGTGATGTTCAGTATACAGTATGTACCCAACAAACCTTAGACTGGCAGCCATCTTAGAGATTTCATAGTAACCCTAGAAACAACACCAGATCAGGAGATATGACATAGCGCCAGACATGATGTAATCTCAGACATGGGGTGATCTTAACTGTGATGTAACAGGTATTGGATACACAAGCAACATGTTAAATTACATAATCAAAAGAGACACTCAGTGATCTGAATAATAAGTTTAATAAAGAAATAGACACAAAATAGTATGTGTATCTACATAGTGAATATTGTACAATACAAAGTATTAGGCCCAACATAAAAAAGTATAAAAACACACAGGGCCTGGGTAAGCATCAGTAGCAAAATAAAATGTATAAGAAGTCAATTAGCAAAACCTCCTGTGAGGAAGGGCAACACTAATTAAAAAAATCAGTGAAAGGAAATAGAAACAGAAATGCTGCGATTTGATAAAATAAGTTATATTGGAAGCAAAATTTAGTAAAAGATGGAGTCAGATAACGAGGTATATGACGTATAATGCAAATGTAATTTTATTGGTTGAAAAATTTGATAAGGAACCAGAAAAAATAATGAGCAAATGAGGGGGCCAGATGAGCGTCCCGCCCCCTGTAAAACTGTATAAAACAAGGCACCGATGTCACAGTAGATCAGTCTGTTCTTGGTGATGCTCTGATTCACAGCTTAGGCATCTTCAAGACTGGCTCACTTTGTTTTATTGTTGCAATAAAACTTATCCTTACTTCATCTAGATCTACACGGAATCCAGAGTCTTTCTTTGATTTCTTTATTCAAGTTTCAGTATTTGTTTAATGTTTTAAATTAGGGCAACTTCGGTGTGGGGAGAATAAAAAATCCACCACATTTCTTGGTGACCCCGACGTGATTGCCTTCGTGGAGGGCCCCTCTGGGGACCTGGGACTTTGCGGGCTGACAGACCATCAACTTATGCCGGCATAAAAAAAGGTAAGCAGAAAACCTGTTTGATCAAATTTCTGCATTAGAAGTTCATGGTCTGTTAGTGTGCGTGTTTCCGGCTGGAGAGGTAACTCCTAGGGAATATTGAACACAATTTTAAAGTTGTCAAAATTGATAAATTGAATTAATAAATTAATTGATATATTTAAATTAATTGCTGCGTTTTTGCTGATATATAAAAGACTGGATGAAGTAACGAAACATTAGGAGATCTCCATTTTGTTTTATTTTTTGTGTGTGATTTTATGTTGTATAATTTCTTTATTATTTTATAAGTTGTGTGATATCTGAGGTAACGCCACTGTGTTTGGGCTAGAGCCCCTATATGAGGAATCGCCGACAATTGGGGCTGGACCCAGATGGTAAAAATTCCTGCAAATCACTGAATAGGGAACTTTATTCGTTACCCAGACGTGGCAGGTGGTAAAAGTCCTGTAGCAAGACGCTGAGTATAGAACTCACTGATTTGTGAGCTGGTACCAAGACGCGGAACTGGGCAGGTTCTTTTCAAGTGTTTTTCAGATTTTAAGTATTTATTGTGAAAAAGTCCTGTAGGTGGTTGTGCTGTAATCTCGAGTCCTAGGGCTAGAACCCACTCATGTGAGGTATCGCTAGGAGCAGTACTGCAATCAAGTTTCCTAGGGCTAGAACCCATGTGTATGAGGTATCGCTAGGGAACATAAAGTGATTGCTAGTTGAAAATTCCTACAGGTGGTATTGAAGTTTTCTGGGCCCAGGTTGTGTGATAAATTGTTTTATTGTTAAAAATTGTTCTGAGTACTCCAAATTTTTTGAAACTGTTGTAAAAGCGCTTGTGTTGTTTGTATGTCTTGTATGTGTGTCTTTTAAATGTTTGTGTATGTTATATTTATGTGTAAAGTCTTTTGTTGAATTTATGTGTATGTGTAAAATATAATGAATAGATTATAAGCTATACAGCATTAGTGTTACTAGACATAGACCTTACTGTGACATAGGTCTTGTCTGTGACATACACGCTACTAGACATAGAGCTTACTGTGACATAGGTCTTGTCTGTGACGTAAGCGGTGATGTGCTATTGGACATCACTGTGAACACACTGTGACATAAGTTTCCTCTGTGACACAAGCTTCCCCTGTGACACGAAAGTGGTACAGGTGCTGAATGTGCCAGCATAGTAGTATTATTAAATAATAATTTCTTTAGATTAGTTATTGAAGCTTAAGTTTAAATAAGATATAAAAGGTACCCTTTACGTTTTTGTGTAGTCGATGACACAATACTAATAACAGTAAATATAGTGCATAAAATAATAAATGCACCTAGGTTGAATATAAAATAAAATATTAAATATAACAAATAGAGGAGATCAGATGATAAGTGGAGTTAGAGTAATTAACTGGGACGAGCAGATAAGGGAAGAAGGAGTTTTAAATAAGTGTGAATGGGAGTTTAGAATTTCGGAGTCAGATCAGAGTGAAACAAATAAATGGTTGTTGAATAATCCAGGAAAGGATCTACTTTTAGTGAAAGAGTGTGATAAGGGAGAGTGGACACTTAGGCTTTCGTTAATACCTGACGTATTAGAGCTTAACTGTGACACGCACACTTTAATTCTTACATCATATTTTAGAATGAAATATGAGTTATTTCCTTGGGTTAGTTCCTAAAGAGATTCGTTTAAAAGTAATAAATAGCACATTTGAATTTGGAGGATTAGGTGGACCTCCACGTTTAACTCCACTCATTTCGCTACTGCAAACACACCCAGATTTTGATATATTATATTTAGAAGAAGACGCACAAGGCCGAAAAGCAAAAAGATACAGATTATCAGGAACACAGACAGGTCCGGTAGTGCTGAGTCGTGTGTGGATGGTTGATAACAATAGCGAATTCACGGTAATACCTTTTGGACCAGACGGGAGAATAATTTTTCAGACCCTTGACAAAATCGTTACTCCTCTGATACTGACACCAGTGGAAAATTAATGTTTAAAAAGTATAAAGAGAAAAGACAGTTGTTGAAAATCGGCAGTGGTCATAAAGTACACAGCAAAAGAACCTTAGTTAAAAAGAGAGAGAAGAAACACAAGAATTTACATTATAAGTCAGGACAGAAGTGTGTGATGGGAAAGTTATTCTGCCGTAAAGGTGCGTGGCCAAAGCCAGCGACACCTGTAGATGCAATTATAGCTAAACATAAAGAAGATGAAAAGTACATCAGAAAGTGTATGATAAAATGGCATGACAGGACATCAGTAGATTTGCAATGGCCTAAAGAAGGAACCTTTAATGAAGAATGTTGTAAGGAAGTAAAAGAAATGCTCAGACACACCACTAAGGATAAGGGTAGCAAGGGAAGAGTCAAATTAGGACAAAAATGAGAAATAGTACAATGGTTTGAAAATGAAGGAAAGGAACAGGAAAGACAGAAACAAGTTGAAGAAGGAAAAAAAGATCAGAAGTCAGAAAAAAGTGAAGACAGGAAAGAAAAAGTTCAGAAATGAAGGAAAGAAAAAGCAAACTTAGAATTAGAGAGACCACCACCATACACTGAGGAACACATGCAACAGAGGGATGGAGGAATGTACCCACAACTGAAGCTGCAGGAACAAGACAAAAGAGCATGGGGATTTGAAGGACGTGTGACGGGACAGATTAAAGTGACGTCATGTGACTCTGAGTGGATGGATGGACAACTTGAAGAAACAGAACAAGAATCAATGACTCACAGACAAAGTGATGGCGATGAAAGGGAATGGAACAGAGAAAGAAAAACAGAATCACATGAGTCAAGAGAAACTAAAGAACTGCAAGGTAGAGGAAGAGAAATGAATTCCTGACAGAAGACAGATAATTCCTGTCAGAAGGGACTCAGAAATGAACAACAAGTCACATCCAAAAGAAGGATGATGGAACGCAACAAAAGGAAGCAGTCCCGGGAAAGATGGGAAGAAGAGAACATGCAAAGAGGAAACAGTATAAAGTCATATCCTGAACAATCATACACATCCCTTCATGAGTCTGACAGGGATGAAGCAGAAACTGAAGAAGAGGTAATCGAGATAGATCGACAAGAACCAGTAAAAAGAAAAGTTTAAGGGCACCTGATCATTGAATCTGAAAAAGAAGCAAGAAAGAGAACAGAAAGGAAGGAACAGACAAGTACACCACGACGCAATGATCAATACAGAAGCAAACATCAGTGGGAAGATGCCAGTACACAGGAAGAGGATGATGACAGTGAAGCCCTTGATGAAGCAATCAAATAGAAAATCGAATTGACAGACGCATAAAAAACTCAGAAAAGAAAATGAAAAAAGCGGCGACAGAACCGTCTGCATCAAGTATGCCATCAAGCTGGAAGGTCCTCTCATCCTGGCCTGATGAAGATGAAAATGAAAGATACACTAGTTTTAATGAACATGTACCAGACCTAGAAGACCACAATGAAGGCAGACAATGCCCACTTGTTGTTAAAGGAAGTAGGTACCAATATGTGCCATGGTCATTCATGGATATGACAGGCCTGGCAAATCAATTACCAGACTTGTGCAATGGAGCACAAAGATGGATAACACAGTTTGAAGAAAAAACCACTGGACACCTCCTAGCACTGGGAGATGTAAAAGCTATTCTAGCACAAACAATTGG
The DNA here is from genome assembly GCA_030522415.1 of Channallabes apus. NCBI lineage: Eukaryota > Metazoa > Chordata > Actinopteri > Siluriformes > Clariidae > Channallabes > Channallabes apus. The sequence continues at coordinate 11,464,981 of CM060105.1, read as the reverse complement.
GAAAGTGAAAACCACAGAAATACTGGATGAAGCTAACCTGCATACATTAACAGGACAGAACAGAGGAGATACCCTAGCATTTGGGCCTCTCAGAAACAGGATATGGGATGCTCTGCGAAAAGCCTATCCCACCAAAATGGATCCAGGAAAACTGGAATCAGTAGCAATGAAAGAAGATGACAATGTTGTAAAATTCATTAATGACTTCCAGACAAAATGGAGAGAGGAAACTGGAGGCTCCTGGGACCAAACAGATACCAGTAAGAGCCTGTTCCGAATGATGCTGAAAAAGTGCATGCCTCAGGAAGTCCAAACAGCCCTGGAAGGGGTAGTGGGACTGAACACATTGCCATGGGAAACATTTCAAGCACACATTGGACCAACATCGAAAGAAGAAGAGGGAAGCTAAAGAAACTGCTAAGTCAATCGCAACCCAGTTACACAAAATACAACTGGGGGAATTCACAGCTGCAAAGAGAAAGGAAAATCCACCCATGAGGTGGCAAGGACAGGGCCCCAGGCCTTATGGAGGCAGGGGACAAAGGGGACCATTCCAACAGCAACCAAGGAGACAACCATTCAGAATGAATGCCCCAGGGCAAATGGGCCCAAATACTCAAGACATGCAGTGTTGGCAGTGTGGAGGAGCAGGACACATTAGAAGAAATTGTCCACAAATGTCATGGGCTCAAAATGGACCCCAACCTCAGGGGCCATATGGAGCAGCACAAGCACCTCGAGGTTATATGGGACCTCCTGACCCCAGACAACCTCCTGGACCATGGACACAAGGACAGCCCCAGAATCAGTGGGCAGGTCCTTGGATGGGACCACAGAACTGGAATTGATGAGGCCCAGAGGAGCCAGAGGGGGAGCAGATGCAGTACGTCTCAACACTGCATCCACAACAAGAACCAACTGTAATGGTGTCTATAAATAATTCACAACCAATTCCATTTATGATTGACACAGGTGCTACATACTCATGTATAGGACGTGAAGGCTCACAGCTCCCTCTCTCAAGCAATACGATAAAAACCACAGGCTTCTCGGGACATTCACAGATATTGCATTTTACAGAGCCCAAAATAATAACACTAGAAGACACCACTATAACAGCACATTTACTATTCTCGCCTATTACTCCAGTCAATTTACTGGGAAGAGATTTGTTGTGCAAACTTAAAGCAAAAATTCAATGTAATACTAAAGGACTGTATGTAACAATGGGACAGTTCTTACAGATTGCTAAAAAACCTGACAACAAACAAGATACAGTATACTGGCTATTGTGTTCTGGTAAAGGAGCTCAACAAGCACAGAGTTTATGGGAAGAATGGATTATGCAACGACGACCAGATTGCAAAAGAGTAACCTTACCACTACACTGTACTATGTACTATGACTAAGGAAGTCAAGATGAAGAATATGCACAATTGTGGTCAGATGTGATTGAAAACACAGTCACTGATGTGGCACTAGGAGATATAATTGTAGGTGCTCCAGGAGCAGCCGTCACTGTGCACCTGACTGAACGAATGGAACATTGGCATCAAGTACCTAACACAACACCTCACATTTCTTTGTTAGTGGGGGAAAACGCACAATCCAAAGAATTAGGACTGATGGTCAAACAAGAAGCTGAAGTAACTGATTGGGAACAAACCTCTAACCCTTCTGTACATATTTCACAAGATCAGAGATTTTTTAAAATAACATTTTCAGGAACAGATAGAATGAGGGCAACACACACAGAGATAGATGGGAACATGACGTTGTCAACACACCCTCAGAGGGGGATGTGTAACATGCCGTTGTCATCGCACACACAAATGCCAGTTAAGATGTTAGGGCAGATAGATGAAAATGAATTAGAATTAGAGGAAGAAATACTTAAAATAATCCCAGAAAAACTATGGACAAGACACTCCACAGATGTAGGATTAGTTAAGTCTGGAGGACAAGCCTTAGTAAAAATAAGACCAAATGCAAAATTGCCTTATCAAAGACAATATCCACTGACACCCCAAGCTATAGCAGGAATCAAACCTACTATAGATGGGTTATTAGAAGCAGGAGTATTAATACCCACTAAGAGTCCTTGTAATACTCCTATATTTCCTGTCAGGAAGCCCAAGTCAGATAAATGGAGACTCGTACATGATTTACGAGCCATAAACCAAATTGTAGAAGCAGAATTGCCTATAGTGCCTGATCCACACACCCTACTGTCTAATATACCAGAAGACGCTCAGTGGTACACTGTCATAGATCTATGTTTAGCATTTTTTAGTATTCCACTACATCCAGAATCACAACACTTGTTTGCCTTTACATACGAGGGACAGCAGCTATCTTACAGTCGCTTACCACAGGGATACTGCGAAAGTCCATCAATATTTAACCGAGTACTAACTCAAGACCTAGCCTCGATAAATATCAAGAGTACTTTGATCCAATACTGTGATGATTTGCTGATTTGTAGTTCAACTAGAGAACAATGTGAAACAGATTCGTTAAGAGTTTTGACAGTACTAGCAGAAAATGGACATAAAGTTAGTAGAGAAAAGTTACAATTCTGTAGACAAGAAGTAGAGTATCTAGGCAGAGTGTTGAAAGGAACATCTAAGCACATATCTCCAGAACATATAGAAGCAATATCAAAAGCCCCTAAACCACGAACTGTAAAAGAGATGCTATCCTTTCTAGGCATGGTAGGATTTAGCAGAGACTGGATATGTGACTTTGCATTAAAAACAGCACCCTTAAGAGCACTAATCAAAGCAGCTGGACAGACCAAAAATAGTGCAGTGTTAGAATGGGCACCTGAAGCACTAGAAGCTTTTGAACAGCTAAAGAGAGAACTCTGTACAGCACCAGCACTTGCTAGTCCAGAGTACAATAAACCATTCCACCTGTATGTCTCAGAGCGAGGCGGATTTGCCACAGGGGTTCTGACCCAACAACAAGGTCCTAGCAAACAACCAATTGCATATTATAGTACAGCGCTTGATAATATTGAAAAAGGCATGGCTCCCTGTTACCGAGGGGTGGCAGCCGCAGCATTTGCTTATGAGAAAGCAACCTCAATTACTATGGGACATCCAGTAACGTTGTACACCACCCACGCATTACACGCACTCCTGACCAGTCCATCGTTTGTAATTACAAATGCTAGAAGAACAGGATACGATGTAATACTCTCTGCACCTGAATTAACTATATGCAGGTGTCAGACAGTAAATCCATCAGATCGTATAATGACCCCAGCAGAGGGAGATCCCCACGATTGTCATCTAGTGTCAGCAGAATATCTAAAGACACGCCAAGATTTAGAGAACCAACCTCTGTCACATCCAGATTGTATATTCTTTGTAGATGGGTCATGTTTTAGAGATGGGGACAGCAATAAAGCAGGCTATGCCATAGTAACACCCACGTTAGATGGAGAAACATTTAAAATTGCACAAGCAGAACATGTGCCACAACCATGTTCTGCCCAGTTAGCTGAATTAGTCGCTTTGACAGGCGCCTGTAAACTAGCAGAAGGGAAAGCATGTACAATATACACCGATTCAGCTTATGCATATGGAATATGCCATTTGTATGGCCCCATATGGGCACAAAGAGGTTACAAAAGAGCTGATGGAACACCAGTAGTACATGGAGAAGCAATATCAGAACTGTTAGATGCAATCAAATTACCATCAAGATTAGCCATATTTAAATGTGCAGGGCATAAAAAAGATGGCACTTTTGTTAGTAATGGAAATGAAGCAGCAGATGAAGCAGCAAAGAAAGCAGCAGTAAATCAGATAAATATGATGCCAGAAACAGCAGCACAACCAGAACCTAATCCGCAGGGAGATAATGAACCAAGCTCACCAGAATCGAGCACTGGTCCTGATGAAGAACCAGGTGCAAGTCCAGAGCCAGAAGAAAGATTTCTTATACCTGAAGACTATGCGCCTCCCACACCAGATTTAACCTCATTAGCAGACATGCAAGCAGCAGCATCAGGAGAAGAGATTCGTAAATGGATCAAAAGAGGAGCAACAAAAAATAATGATACTAATGTATGGCGAAGTGCAGATGGACGTTTTGTAGCACCACAAAATTTCCTTTTAACCCTGATAAAACAAGTTCATGGGAATGATCACGTAGCAAGAGGGGAAGTGATAAAAATAATCCAAAAGGAATGGTGGTCGCCTTATTTAGGTCCAATGGTTCATCGAACATTATCACAGTTTTGAAACATCTGTGCTAGATTTAACATTAGAAAGCACTTCACATCACCGATAGGACATATCCCAGAGCCAGATGGGCCATTCAGGCATATAATGTTTGATTATGTAGACATGGGGGAACCTAGGATACAAGGAAAATGATACATCTTAGTGGTCGAAGACAGGTTTAGCAGATGGGTAGAAGCTGTAGCAACAGCTAGGGAAGATGCGACGGCAGTAGCAAAATTCTTGTGTAGAGAAGTGATACCAAGATTTGGAATTCCAGACACAATTAGTTCAGACAATGGGAAACACTTCACAAATAAGATAGTACAAAAAGTAACTCAGTGGTTGAACATCAAGCACAGATTTGGATGTGTGTATCATCCCCAATCACAGGGGATGGTAGAGAGAGCGAATGGAGTTCTAAAAATGAAATTGGCTAAAATATGCGCAGATACAAATATGGATTGGTTTCAAGCCTTGCCGTTAGCCTTAATGGGCATGAGATCGCAAACTAACCGCAACACGCATCTAACCCCGCATGAAATGCTTACTGGCAGACCTATGCTTACTTCGTTTACCCGCGGGCCCTATAAAGGCCCCACCCTTGAACAACTGCAAAGTGAACTTGATCATTATGTGAAACACTTATCTGAAATACACAAAGTTATTTTCCAACAGGTTAAGGGAGCTACAATACATGACAACACCAGACAGAGAGCAGCTGATCAAGCTGAGGACGCTGAGGCAGAGGACATAGATGAAAGAACTGTACTGCCTAGTGATTGGGTGTTTATCCGAGTGTTCAAAAGAAGGTGGAACCAAGTTAGAAGGGAAGGACCATACAAGGTGGTGTTGGCAACTCCAACTGCAGTAAAAGTTCAAGGTAAAGACGTATGGTACCATTTAAATCATTGCTGCAAGGCACCAAATCCGGACCAGGTAATAGACAGGTTTCCGCAGGAGGACACCGAGTCTCCAAGAGCAGGACCCTCAGGTCTGCAATCAGATCCTCAGAGAGACGACGAAAGACCTAGACAACAAGCACCAGATCCATATGAACGTACTGAAAGTTTGCCGTGGATAGAACAGGAAGAAGAACAAGGCTACTGGCCAGAGTGGCCTCAAGAAGATATACAAGACTGGGAAGCTGAACTTGAAGAAGAAGAAGCAGAAGCAGAACAAGCAGGACCATCTCATAGAACAAGAGCCCAAGTTAGACAGCGAGAAGATAAACACACTAAAATAGAAACAGTTAGAAGCTGATAGTGGCTCAGATACTGATTAAATTATTTAAACCAACTACAGTAGAAAGAACATACCCAACAAAAAACACCCCAAGAAATATATTGTGTAGATTATTTGGCCATAATCCCACGTGTCACCGTTGTGATCCTGATGGAGAAACCATCCTCTTATTACCGCCTAAAAAACAGAAGGAAATCCATGGCTATAATAATATTTCTTATGATCGGTTTGACTAGTAGTTGGGCCGTCAGAAATGAAAAGAGCAAACCAAAATGGAACACTGAAGAGAGACAAATACGTTGCGTACTAGCTACAATAACTAGAGCAAGAATGGTAGCTGGTTTATCAATGTGGGAAAGAACAGGAAATTGGGAAGGAATTTTTCAGATAGAGGTAGACAAGTCACGACCCCAAGAAGATCAAGTGCTTATTTATGTAGAATTAGAGAAGACCCCTGGATCAAAAATGAAGATTGCATTAGACGGATTGATTGAGGCAATACCAACATCCAATGAATGGTGCGCATTTAATAAGTCAGCAAGCGGCAAAATACGAGGTGTATGCTTAGCATATCCATATTTGTGTGGATGTACGGCAAAAGTACCAGGCCAACCTAGCGTATCAGATGATGAGTCAGCAACCTATGTAAGGGTAATTCCAGAAATAATAAAACAGGTACCTGGAAATAAAAAAGAATCTGATCAAACATGGAAAAATGACATGTTCTACCAATGGATGAAATTCACAGCTGAGTCTTTAACAAATAAGGACTGCATCATATGCCATGACAGAAGTCATAAGCCCCCAAAAGTGGCGATAACACAAGGAACAAGAGAATGTATAAATGATCCAGAATATAGTGAATCACGATTATGCCCTATCAGCTGTCTTTTACATTCAGCTGCAATAGATTATGGTCCAGAATGGATGCAGAATATAAGCAAATGCACGTATCATCCTGTAGAAACAATAGATGCTGTCCAACGAGAAATAACACCTGTGCAACAGACCTATCCTCTATGCATCTGTTCAGATGGTAGTATAGAAGTAGGAAATTTATCATCAAGCTGCAACGAAACACAGTCAGCAGCAGGTTTTTCCATAAAAATGAGACAGATATGTGACAATACAACAAGCAATATGTCATGCAGTGAGATAGTCAACGTACGACAACCAGACTTAAGATTAGGTACAACACCCTTAGCTGACATATTTTGGTATTGTGATGGAACCACAGTTAGACAAACTCTACCAAAGGACTGGAACGGATGCTGTGCTCCAGTATTACTAGAAGGAGAACTAATTGTAATAGGATTGCATGGCACGCAGAACAAAAGAAGCAAACGTGAGATAAAATTCTTGGACACAGTCGGTCAAGGGGAATTAAAGAAATGGGAAGAGTTTGATAAAGAGGGAGGAATAACAGTAAGTTGGGATGGAATTCCACTTGGCGTACCAACTGAACATGAGGTTATAAACAGAGTAGGAGGAGCATTTACGACAATCTTCCTCCCATGGGTTCAAATTTCTAAAAACGCAAGGTGGATAAACTTACTATGGTACAATCAACAGAGATTTTGGAATCACACTTTAAGTGTTTTAGGATTAGTACAAGAACAATTAGACAGAACAACAATAATGACCATGCAAAATAGATTCGCCCTGGACACTATGTTAGCACCTCAATGAGGAGTGTGCGCTTTAATTGGAGAAGACTGTTGTACATACATTCCAAGACATACAGGCCCTGATGGCAATATAACCAAAATACTAAGAGCCATGCGGAATCTGAGAGATGAACATGTTAGAGTCACCCAAGAAGTACAGAAAACTACCGCGTGGACCACATGGTTTGACTGGTTTAATCCTTCTAATTGGTACGGACTACTTGTGAAACTAGGCACAATTGTTCTGATAGTGTTAGGAACCCTACTCATTGCATCTTGCTGCGTTATTCCCCTGGCAAGAGCAAGCATTCAGAAAATGGTAGGACAATATACAGTTGTTGTGGAATATCACGACCAAACGACACCATATGAGGATGAGGAAGAGGAGTCCATTTATATGCAAATGAAGTGAAAGAAGACCAACTACACTGCATAATGGACAATTGACTATATCCTTATTGATCACATGTATATTGAAAATTTATCTAGTGTAACACGATATTTTTAATCCAACTTATTTAATCCATGTTTTAAATAACTATATCAGAGAAAAAGTAGTATTAGTAGAAGTATGTCTTGTATTTTGTGTTTTGTTTTTGTGTTTGTGTTTTGTTTCTGCTATACCCGTATGTATTGCAGGATGGAACTGGTACCTGACCCAAGGTGGATAGTTTCCTGCACAGTTTGCTGTAACGCATGGAACGAGGTTGCGAAAAAGGCCCCGAAGAAAAAATGGGCAGAATTGAGACATGATCTAGTTGACTGGCATCCACAACGCACGATAGGGAACAAGGAATTCATCACCAATGCCAACGTCTTGACGAAGGACTTCAAATGGATCAAAGCAAAGACACAGGAGACGTTCAACCTTGACATGAACACACGACTTCATCTGGTAACAACTTCATATCAGCTTGGGAGACATCTGAAGCTAGGCATCTACAGAGGAATTGGGATCGAAGAGGATTGGGCTGCATATGATATTTGTGGGATAGTTGAATTTGACGATGTGTACATGGCAGCAACTAAGACCATAACCAAAGTAATGTTGGGGGATGACATCTTATGGAGAGATACACCGCTATCCCTGCAACGTGCGCTGGATGCTCTTCCAAAAGCCGATGAAGTGTGGTTAGACTTTTTGTGTTTAGAAACGGGCAGGATAAACCGAATTCCGCTATCTCAGCTGGCAAGCTGTAAGGACCTGTATGTGATCGAATTCACGGACGAGGATCGTAAGACCTGGACTGAAGAGGGGTCTGAAAATCTTGACACACTATCTTTAACTTACAGGGACCCTAATGGACTGCTTAAATGGCTTTGATGGTTTTCAATGTTTGTCATATATGTATTATTATACAGGATGAGGTCCTGGTGATGTATACACTGTCGAGCATGAAAAGCTGGCAAGGTGTGGAATTTTTCCTTCTGAATTGGCTATACTGAAGGTTTTTTCGCCCACCTCTGGACTCATCATATTATAACCATTGCATGCTTATTATATTCTCATATATGTTTATGCTTATATTTACTCATTTTCAATAGTTTTTCCTAAATGGATGGTTTAGTGAGGGGGTAATATGTAAGGTTAGGTTGAATATGTAAGGTTGTAAGGTTTTGAAAGTTTTTTGAAAGTTCTACACTTTTAGGTTTCTTTGCTTAAGCTTTAATTACATTTAAATTTAAGTAATATGTAAAACTTTATATGTAAGATTTCATTTTGAAAGTTCTACACTTTTAGGTTTCTTTGCTTAAGCTTTAATTACATTTAAATTTAAGTAATATGTAAAACTTTATATGTAAGATTTCTTTGAATTAGATTTTTCTATGACTTTGATTTAAAATGATTTAAGATACCATAATTTTGATGAAAAGTTACTAGTTCAAGGTTTATTTCTTAGTTTTTCCTATTCTATAAGGATTAATATTGATGTGTAAGGTTTATTTCTTGTTTCTGTAGTAATATGTAAAGTTAAGGTTCATAAGTTAAGCATTGTTTAAATTCATTGTTTAAATTCTGTTAATGTTCATAAGTTAGTAAGTAAGTATTATTTTCTTTTTACTTTTCTTTATGCTCTTTTATGTGACATAAAAGTCACAGAGGGGGAAATATGTAAGCATATTTTAATTACATATATTTGTGCATGCAGTAATATTACAGAAAACTATTGATTTTATCTTAAGAATGTGAGATGAAGTGAACAGAGTTGAGCCAAGGACAATGTGATGTCATAGTACCAAAGACATCATGTGATGTTCAGTATACAGTATGTACCAAACAAACCTTAGACTGGCAGCCATCTTAGAGATTTCATAGTAACCCTAGAAACAACACCAGATCAGGAGATATGACATAGCGCCAGACATGATGTAATCTCAGACATGGGGTGATCTTAACTGTGATGTAACAGGTATTGGATACACAAGCAACATGTTAAATTAAATGATCAAAAGAGACCCTCAGTGATCTGAATAATAAGTTTAATAAAGAAATAGACACAAAATAGTATGTGTATCTACATAGTGAATATTGTACAATACAAAGTATTAGGCCCAACATAAAAAAAGTATAAAAACACACAGGGCCTGGGTAAGCATCAGTAGCAAAATAAAATGTATAAGAAGTCAATTAGCAAAACCTCCTGTGAGGAAGGGCAACACTAATTAAAAAAATCAGTGAAAGGAAATAGAAACAGAAATGCTGCGATTTGGATTTGGCACAGGTGCGGAAGGAAAATGTGTTTGGGTACCATCTGACACATTAACATCGGTCTGGGTGCCAACACTTACGTGACAAACAGGTCTTAAGAGTAGCGGAGCTGGCGTTGTAGATTCAGGCCGTACAGGCCTAAAAGAAAATGGATAAGGGCTATCCGCACGTGGCCTCTTCGAAGGACCCGGTTTGGGATCAACATTCTTGGAAAAAGTGAGCCCTGTCTCCTCTAGGAACTGCAGTAACGAAGCAGATGGCTCGGGCTCATCCTCAGTAAAACTCACCGAGGCCCGGTCCATGACAGGTTCAGTAGGAGTGTAGTCAGTAGGACTGTGAGCCGGACTGCTCTGGCTGTCCGAGTTGTCCAAAGCGACGTGGTGATCATTCGTGCAGATGCGATTAGCTATAAGAATAAAAATATAAGAATAAAAATATGTAAATACAATAAAAGTCACAAACTTAGACAATAATTAAAATAATATGTAAAAGATGCTTACCCATGGCCTGTCTCTTGAAAACTGTAGTGTAAAGCGGAAGCACCAAGAATTTACAGCAGACATAAGCGCCACCCCAATATTTTTTAAGTTGAACAACAAAAGGGAAAAGATAATGGAAACTAATTTGAAAGGAAAATAAGTTATATTGGAAGCAAAATTTGGTAAAAGATGGAGTCAGATAACGAGGTATATGACGTATAATGCAAATGTAATTTTATTGGTTGAAAAATTTGATAAGGAACCAGAAAAAATAATGAGCAAATGAGGGGGCCAGATGAGCGTCCCGCCCCCTGTAAAACTGTATAAAAGAAGGCACCGATGTCACAGTAGATCAGTCTGTTCTTGGTGATGCTCTGATTCACAGCTTAGGCATCTTCAAGACTGGCTCACTTTATTTTATTGTTGCAATAAAACTTATCCTTACTTCATCTAGATCTACACGGAATCCAGAGTCTTTCTTTGATTTTTTTATTCAAGTTACAGTATTTGTTTAATGTTTTAAATTAGGGCAACTTCGGTGTGGGGAGAATAAAAAATCCACCACAATAGTCTGCCTCAGTTGGTCCAGCTGGGATCTGTATTTTGATGTGGGTGCTGTCCACAGCACCCAAGACATTGGGAAAACCCGAGGAACAAATATAGCTTAATACAGGCATATAAATTTTTAAATCTACTTTAACTGTCACATACCTGCTATTGCATAAAAGTTCTCCTTGATCCTCTGTGTTGGTAGATGGCCAGGAATGGTGATATAAATACAGTGGTGTGAAAAACTATTTGCCCCCCTCCTGATTTCTTATTCTTTTGCATGTTTGTCACACAAAATGTTTCTGATCATCAAACACATTTAACTAATAGGCAAAGATAACACAAGTAAACACAAAATGCAGTTTTTAAATGAGGGGTTTTATTATTTAGGGAGGAAAAAAATCCAAACCTACATGGCCCTGTGTGAAAAAGTAATTGCCCCCTGAACCTAATAACTGGTTGGGCCACCCTTAGCAGCAATAACTGCAATCAAGCGTTTGCGATAACTTGCAACGAGTCTTTTACAGCGCTCTGGAGGAATTTTGGCCCACTCATCTTTGCAGAATTGTTGTAATTCTGCTTTATTTGAGGGTTTTCTAGCATGAACCGCCTTTTTAAGGTCATGCCACAACATCTCAATAGGATTCAGGTCAGGACTTTGACTAGGCCACTCCAAAGTCTTCATTTTGTTTTTCTTCAGCCATTCAGAGGTGGATTTGCTGGTGTGTTTTGGGTCATTGTCCTGCTGCAGCACCCAAGATCGATTCACGTTGAGTTGACGAACAGATGTCCGGACATTCTCCTTCAGGATTTTTTGGTAGACAGTAGAATTCATGGTTCCATCGATCACAGCAAGCCTTCCAGGTCCTGAAGCAGCAAAACAACCCGAGACCATCACACTACCACCACCATATTTTACTGTTGGTACGATGTTCTTTTTCTGAAATGCTGTGTTACTTTTACGCCAGATGTAACGGGACACGCACCTTCCAAAAAGTTCTACTTTTGTCTCGTCGGTCCACAAGGTATTTTCCCAAAAGTCTTGCCAATCATTGAGATGTTTTTTAGCAAAATTGAGACGAGCCTTAATGTTCTTTTTGCTTAAAAGTGGTTTGCGCCTTGGAAATCTGCCATGCAGACCGTTTTTGCCCAGTCTCTTTCTTATGGTGGAGTCGTGAACACTGACCTTAATTGAGGCAAGTGAGGCCTGCAGTTCTTTAGATGTTGTCCTGGGGTCTTTTGTGGCCTCTCGGATGAGTTGTCTCTGCGCTCTTGGGGTAATTTTGGTCGGCCGGCCACTCCTGGGAAGGTTCACCACTGTTCCATGTTTTTGCCATTTGTGGATAATGGCTCTCACTGTGGTTCGCTGGAGTCCCAAAGCTTTAGAAATGGCTTTATAACCTTTACCAGACTGATAGATCTCAATTACTTTTGTTCTCATTTGTTCCTGAATTTCTTTGGATCTTGGCATGATGTCTAGCTTTTGAGGTGCTTTTGGTCTACTTCTCTGTGTCAGGTAGCTCCTATTTAAGTGATTTCTTGATTGAAACAGGTGTGGCAGTAATCAGGCCTGGGGTTGACTACAGAAATTGAACTCAGGTGTGATAAACCACAGTTAAGTTATTTTTTAACAAGGGGGGCAATCACTTTTTCACACAGGGCCATGTAGATTTGAAGTTTTTTTTCTCCCTTAATAACGTAAACCTTCATTTAAAAACTGCATTTTGTGTTCAATTATGTTATCTTTGACTAATAGTTAACGGTTTTTGATGAGCAGAAACATTTAAGTGTGACAAACATGCAAAAGAATAAGAAATCAGGAAGGAGGCAAATAGTTTTTCACACCACTGTATTTAAATATTGCCTCAGAAAAAGGTAGACCATCGTTATTTCACGGCATACGGTTGCTTTAAATGCTCAGCATCACCAACACTGTAGAGGAATGTCCCACTGGCGAAGAAACGCAGTGCAACAAAGACAGATTGCACTGTGGTCAGGCATTGCCTTCGCCGTGTGGGTTTGCTGAGGTGTGGTTCCAGCAGCTCATATAGGTAGACTATGCTGGAGTGGCAGAGAATTATGTTAGAGTGGTGCAGGACATGTCTGAGAGCGCTAAGACAGTGGTGAGATGTGCTGTAGGTGTGACAGAAGAGTTCAAGGTGAAGGTGGGTTTGCTGAGGTGTGGTTCCAACAGCTCATAGGTAGACTATGCTGGGTCTGCTGAACCGGTATCTCTTCCACAGATAGTCATCTGGGAAGGCAAGAGGGTTTACTCTGTCCCTAAAGACCCTTGGGGCTGGTGGTCTGAAAGCTCTTTCTAATATCCGTGCACCCTCATCCACAGGGTCTTCAATAAATGGACAGGCCATAATTACGTACTGGGGCTTCTCTGTTTCTCTTTTGTTCTGAATCTCCATGCATGTGTTGGTCTCACTCAGTACTGCTTAAATAGGCCTGACCTTCATTGGGCAATTAAGCTGACATCTCGTTTTTTATTATTATTATTATTATTATTATTATTATGGTAAATGTAATAAGGCTTTTTTGTGTAACTGTTCATATGAATTTATGAATTTATTAATTTCTGATTTTCTGTTTTCTGTCATTGCATTTCATGTTTGACCTTTTTTAATATGCTTACGATTTTATTTAAATTATTTTGGGGATAATTCCATGATTTTTATAGGCTTAATAATTTTTTATTACACGACATGATTAGTGAGAGCGCGGAAATTAAACTGACGGAACGATCTTTAGGGAATATGTTCCCACACGTCGGAGATTCTTTGAGACACCGCTTAAATAAGCGAGACAGTTAGCCTGCCCCGGACCAGGTTAATTTGCCAGCATAAGTTGCCGGGGTAACTGAGTTTGAACTTTTTTAAGTTTGATTTATGGAACCGAATCTACCAAAAATAAGCCTGACTAAACGAAATAAGCCTGGCTTATACTCTAATCTTGGTTTATGGAACAGCCCCCAGGTGACTCTGAACTTCACTGAACTTACAGTGAACTTTTACTGATACATCCTGATATTAAGATAAGACCGTATTTGCACATACACAAAAAAGATCAAAATAATTGTGTAAAACAAAATTTTTATTAACTGTTTAAACACTTCATTCATTTAGTTTAATATGCAGTACAGTGTTTCTACATTGTCAGGTTACGAACCACTCGATCACCATCCTGAAAAACACACACTGTACATCACAGAGCTGATTCACTTCTGGATGCTGATTGGTCAGAAGGTGTTGATGTATTTTCTATAACAGAAGCTCTGACTATAGTGCAGGTTTATTATTTATTAAAGCACCTATTCTCTTATTATTTCTATAGTAACAGCTCATTCACATGAATTCACTGCTGCATGTAAATTAATTACAAAATAAATATTGATACAGTGAAGTTTTCAGTAAGTAGTCTCTTGTCTTTCTTCACTAAATTCTGTCACCAGATGAACAAGGAACTGGAAGGGTGAGTATCGGGGTCGAAAGGGGAAACAAAGTGTAACATCATCAGGTGCAGCACCGTACAAAACTCTCATCTGTTATTCTTTAGTTTGAGTTTTAATATTCTTCCTGTTAAATGTGTGTTTGTAATTCAGAAATAAAAGGCTCTCCATGTGTTAACTGTACACACTGATCTGACACACACAGAGACCTCAACACCACCTCAACCTTTAAACTGCTCATGCCCCTTTCATGAGGCTGTGTTACAATGTCATTTAAATTCTTCCTTATAGACTTTTGCTCCACTCTTCAGTCCAGTAAGTGACAGTATTGTATGAAACACTTGAAGTCACAAGAAGCAGCTTTGATCACGCAAAATGTGAGTATTTGGAGAAGATGGATGTAGTTTGTATTTTCTGCAAAATCTATAAACTTTTTTAGA